>BSYR01000002.1:485000-1112500 GCA_030270665.1 Hibiscus trionum | reverse complement strand
CCTTTGGCTTCTGGTTTTGAAACAAGATTCGAAGAAAAGATTTTTGATTTTTGAAACTAGCTTCTTTGCATGCAATCAGAAACTAAAAAAAAAGAATACCTTGAAATTTTTTTGCCTTTTTTTATTCGATTTTCTCTGGAAATTGCCGGGGGGCTTACAATGGTTTTGGGGTTCGGTTTTTATAACCGAAGTTACAACGATAGAGAGAAAAAAACAAATGTGGCTTGTTGGGTTCTGATATTTGTCGAGTTGACTTCGCTCTGATCTGCCCTGTTGCGTTCTGATTTCTGATTTTGTTGCTTTAATTTTTTTGTCTTTGTTGCTATTTTGGGATCTCTGATGCCTTGCTTTTGTTTGTTGCATGTCGGAATTGGCTCGATCGGTGAGTGCCGAGGCGTGATCGTGGCAGAAGGGTCAGGCGTCAGACGGTGTCGGGCGTGAAACGAGAGGTCACGGGGTCGAAATGGAGGGATCTGGGCCGTTCATCGTTCCTAGATCCAACGGTGCCGGGTGCGCGGCGCTGAGCTTGCTGATACCCTTGCTAGGGTTTTTTTTTGGTTAGACTAATTTGGGCCCTTGGATGACTCCCCCAGATCCGACGGCTCCTGTTTGACTGCGCAAAAGGAAGAGAGGAGATTAGGGTTAGTGATTATTAGGGCTTTAGGACACTTGTTGGGCTGATATGTATTTTATTTGGGCTTGGTTATTTATTTTGGGTTCTTGTAAATGGACATTTTATTTAAATAACAAATTTGGGCTTTTTATTTATCTGATTATTTATTTATGATATATAATAATAATAACAATAATAATAATAATAATAATAAATAATACTAATATTATTAAATAATTAATAATACTAATGAGAATAATAATAATATTAATAATAATAGTAATAAAAGATAAGTATAATAGAAATAATTAATAATAACAGTTGAGTAATAATAGTAATAATAACATTAATAATAATAAGTAATGATAATAGTAACTAGATAATACAAGGATAAAAATAATAATAATAATATTAAGACAATAAAGGTAATACAAATATGGTAATAATTATTAGTAGTAACACATATATATATATAATTATTATTATTTTAGCTCAATACAAGCCCAAAATGTAAAAAAAGAGTTTAAGTTTCGGGACAAAATTAGTGATTACAAGAATTATTATTAATTCAATTTATCTTTTAATTGAAGTTAAGTTAGTTAATTTATTAATACTTGAAATTATTATTAATTTTAAAATTTTTCAATACTTGACATTATTTTATATTCATTAAATATAACTTCTTTAAATATCAGATAATTATCATTATTAGCAAATTAAATAATAGTATTAGTTCAGGTTAATATCAGTTCAGGTCAAGAACAGTTCAGGTCAAGAACAGTTCAGGTCAATATCAGTTCAGGTCAAGAACAGTTCAGGTCAAGAACAGTTCAGGTTCAAAACAAGTCGGGTTCAAAACAGGTCGGGTTCAAAACAGGTCGGGTTTAAAACAGGTCGGGTCCAAACAGGTCGGGTTAAATCGGTTATCTGGCAGGTTAGTCTCGGGTTCGGGTTCGTTTCGGTCGGGTGCAGGTCGGGTTCGGTTACTACAGTAACAGGTCAATTTCGGGTTCGGGTTCACTTCGGTCGGGTGCAGTTCGGGTTCGGTTTATACAGTTACAGGTCAAATTCGGGTTCAGGTTCGTTTCGGTCGGGTGCAGGTCGGGTTCGGTCTTTGAATTCTCGGGTTAAACCAGGTTCTGACTCGATCGGGTTTCAGGCAGGTTACCAGGTCGGGTCAGTTTTTCACACCCCTAGACAGATCCATCTGTGTTTAACTTGATCCATCCAATCTCTGGCTTTTTCCATATACACCATTTAATTGGTAGGGAGACCGGAGAAACACAGACAGTACTCTTGCAACCACAGCTGCATAAAGTTGATGTTGAAGCATATAAAACCCCAGAATTTTTGGAACTCGATTCAGATGCCTTTGAAGCACTTCTATCAAATTCAAGTTCACCATTAACAAGGCAATGCTGAATATAATGTCCGCCGATATGGCTACGATGACAAATATAATCCTGTGGTGGAACGCGCAAACTTCGCCACTTTCCCGTAGTGGGCTTCGTCACTGGAATTGAATGGAAATCTTCGAAGCTATTGTACACAGCCATTGAGACAGAGGGTTAATGGTTTAAGTTTACACAAAAAAACGTGAGTGAATATGAATATGGGAGATCAAAGTTTCCTGTTTCCTGTTTCTATTTATATAAAATGAAAATCCAAGTTGGAGTAGAATTTGGATTATGCAAAATATATTCTGAGGAAACGAGGAGATAGATAATATTAATCCTAAAATAAATATTTATGAATAGATACTGTTTTAGTTGCAGTAGAATTTGGATTTATATTTATCGCTGGTATAGTGGTATTTTGCTGTTAAATTGCTAATTAATAATATATTCAAGTTTTAGGTTGCAGCAGCCTTTGTTTTGTACAGCACTTTGCAATATTGGGCTCTGCCCTATTAATTAAGTTTGAAACATATTGACTCTTCAAATTATAATTCATGAAAATAAATTCAGCTATATAAAAACAAAACATAATCCATTTTGGTCAAAATTTATGGGGAAGCCCTAATTTTTCTAATATTTAAATTTATAAGGACTTAAACTAATATTAGACCAAAAAATTTGATAATACGGGCTCATTTTAGTTCAATCCCTACTTGAATATTTATTTAATAAACTCTTATATTTTTTCAATTTGAATATTTATTTTTAGAGGGACTAAATTATAATTAGACCAAAATCAATCAAAATATTCTAATTTTATTAGAGGGGCCGGGCGATTAAGGAAGCCCCGCCTCCAAAGTGTCTATTTTTTGGGGGTAGTGAATGCCTTTTTCAAAGAAAATGATTTGAAGTTATTAGTAGTGGTGTTCAATCAGTTAATTTGGTTAATTAACCGAATTCAACTAGCTAAATTTTATTAACCGAATTTTTTAACTCTTTAATCGTTAACTGAACCGATTTTTTTTTAAAAAATTAACCGAACAGAACAAATTAATTTTCGAATTAACCAAAATAATTATGGAACACCTAAATTTTTGGTTAATACATATATATTCGGTTAATTTTCGCTTAATAATTTTTTGAAAATCGCTTAATATATATATATATATATATATGTTTAATATATGTTATATTTAATTAAGTTAATCCGACTAATTAACATGTTTCGAACCGAATTAATCAATAAATAAACTTTAAAAAAATTAACTGTTAACATATCTAGTATCTAATTAACCAACCGAAATTTTAGTTTGGTTGGTTAATTTGATTTTAACCGAACATTGATCCCCATAGTTATTGGAAAACCATGAGAAACCAGGTGATTAATGCTTCAGTAGTTTTCTTTTTTTAATTTTAAAACTATGGCCAATTGCAACCTTTTGAGCTTCTTTGCTGCTTTGTTTCTTCTTTGTTTGTGTCAATCAGTTGATTGGAAAGCTGCCCGAGAAGTGGAGTCCATAAAAGAAGAAACCGTATCCGACCATGTATTCCAGTTAGGGTTGATAACAAGTCGAGTTAAACGAGTGTGGATAAATTAGGCTTGGTTTGAGCTTAAAATTTTAGGTTTGAGTTCGAAATAGATAGTTTAAATTCAACTTGTCTCGTGGCTTGAGCTTGGCTAGTCTCAACTCAGCTCGTGATTCCTTTAAGTGGCAAGCCTATTCATGATCTTTTTTAGTCGAGTTTGAGTTGGCTTGTTAATGTCTCGAGCCGAGCATGAACTCATTCGAGCTGAGTTTTTACCGAACTAAATTCGAATAGCTTGCGAGCTGGTTAAGCTCATTATTAACCCTAATTTAAATGTTATCAGTCGCACCATTCTCGATCCTGCCATTATGATGACTACAATAGATGATGATCACACAGTTCATTGAGGGAACGATGTGCACGAATATCCTTTATGGTTCATTGTATTACTAATTCATCATTGAAAAATAGTATATATTGTTAAATTTCATATAATAACAAAAATAATATTAATTTTAATATTATCTTAACTTAAAAAAATTAGTCTCTAAAAAGACTAAACTCAAATTTAATCTGCGTTATCAGAGAAGAAATATTTATAGCTTTAAATTTCAAAAGTTCCAATATATGCTATACATGGAAAGATCTACAATATCTTATACATGTTGCCAATTCTTGTTTGAGAGTAATTTATTACAATAATCATTAGTTTTGTAACACCCGTGTTTTGGGGTTAGGAGTTAGTCGCGTGAGTCGGTTCGAATCGGTAAAATCAATTTCAATCAAATTGACCTTAGTCTTGATTTATTTGAGATTTAAAATAAAATGGGTGACATTTTTGTAATTAAGGTGAAAAAATGGAAGACCACTTTTTGAATCAAAAAAGAAAAAGAAAAAAAAAGGTTGTCTTCTTCCCTTTTCATTTTCACGTTGGAAGACACCCAAAACCCTCCCAAACCTCTAGTTACTATTCCATTCAATCTCTCCATTGATTCAAAGGCATTTTCAAAGGTAATGTCATATTTAAACTCTCCTCATCATCCTCTTCATTTACATTGTCTTGGATTTTAAAACTACCATCTTTTTGGAATTTCAAGTTTAGGGAAAGTTTGAATTTTTAAGGGGTTTTTCAATTTCTTTTGATTTAATCTCACCTAAGCACACTTAATATCTTGAAATGGTTGATTTTGGGTGAAAAGCCGAAGTGGGTCTTTGGGGCCATTTTTGAGGTGTCTAAAATTGAATTTTTGGTGTGTTTTAGGGTTGGGTTGAAGGGCTGATGGTATAGGGTTATTAGGGAAGTGTTTTGGGACCTTTTAGATGTCATTTGAGTGTTTGAAATCATGGTTTTCAGCTGGGTTTTGGAGGAGCACGAAAATGGGGATTTTGTGACTAGTTGAGTTTGAAATTGGTGGAATTTGGCTTGTGTTTATGGGTTGGAGTTTGTGACTGAATTTAGCATCGAATTTGTGAGTGATGGTTGTGTTTTGATTGGCTAGAAACAAGAGGAGACATCGGAGAAACATCGGGACCGAATCCGAGAATTTAGGAGGCTTGCTTGCTTGCTTGGTTTGCTAAGGAAGGGTGGTGAGTAAAACTTTAGTTATGTTTTAAAGTTGGTTCAAGTGTGAGTAATGGAAGTGTTGGAATGAGATTGGTAGGCCATTTCGGGGTGGAAGTTAAATTGGTAGTTTAACTCCTTGATTTCTAATGTTGCTTATATATATGTCATTGCCTATTTTTGATCTTGCGAAATATGAATTGATTTGTATGTGTATACCTTGATATGTGTATGTGATGAATATGTGCTATAATTTATGGATGTGTGATGTGGCTTAAAGGAATTGGCACTAATTAACTTATTGGGTGTAAATGATCGATCATTAGGATTAGTGTGCACACAATTGAGTCAAAACGCGCGTGGCCTTGATGGCGTTGAGTCATCAAGGAAGAGTACAGTGATGTAATATTCCACCAGAAATTTATTTATTTTATACGTGATGATGAGTGGAATCCCATCCGTAGGGCATGTGGTGATGAGTGGAATCCCACCCATGCGAGATCCGGTGATGAGTGTAATCCCACCGAGGTAATGTTGTTGTTGAGAGTAAATCCGCACATCCGAGTAAACTAATAGTGGCCAATGAAATTGATCTTATGCTTATGATGTTGTGGAAATTGATTTATATCGTCGAGCTTAATATGATGTAAGATGCCATATTTATGACTCTTGAAAGACTAGCTAGGTCGCCTTGTTGATGTCTATGTATGTTGTGTATGATGTTAGGGATTTGCATGCTTGGACCCTGCATTGTTGTTGTTTTTGATTTTAGAGCATCCTCACTAAGCTTCTAGCTTACGCTCAAATTTTCAACAATGCAGATCATTAGCGTGGTGTTAGCAAGGAGCAAGGCGAAGGGGACTTTTCAAGTTTATAGTTGCTCAAGTATGATTTAGTAATTAATGTGGTAGTTTAGCAATGTGGCTATTATGTGTTTTGTATGAGCTTTGTATGACTCATGGAGGTTGTTGGTGTTTATGTTTTTGTTGAATTTATAAACCATGTTAAGCCTTGATGAATGCTTGTTTGAGATGCTACTCTTTGGATGAGTACATGTGTTGATGATGCATGTATACTCTATGTGTGGTGAATTCCGCCTTAAGGGCTTTTTAACGCTTAAGTATGCCTTGAATGAATTTGGAATGTGATGCAAGAATTCTTGTTGTGCATATTGCTTCTTTGATATTGGCTTTACATGTTTATTGGGTGCTAAGCATGTGTTTTAGGGTGCTTTTCATCTAGAGGGTTTCCATGTTGAGTCTTAAGTGTTTTGGTGGAGTTTTGGGGCTGCCTAGTGTCTTAAACCAGCAAAAATCTGTCTTTTCGCAGCCCGTGTATCGAAACGGTTGGTCTCGTTTTGATACGACCTCTTGTTTCAGGCCAGGCATTTCGATACGCCTAGGGTCCGTTCCGGAACAGAATTGCTACTGGAAATCTGAGAAATTGCCGATATTTTGAGGTTTCGAAACGGGTCTAGGTGTATCGGAACGGTCAATATATCGTTTACCACGAGAAGTTGACCGTTGGGGGTGTTTCGGAACGGTTGACCTTCGTTCCGATACAGCCTTCTCGTGTGGACTTGGGGCCGTTGACCAAGTCAAGGTGTTTCGATACACCTTAAGGGTGTTTCGAAACGGCCTGCCAAATAATTTAAAATTGAACTGTTTACTTACTATTTTGGGACCAGTTGCATGTCTTTCTCGAATTAATCCGCTGTCGTGATCACATAGGATTTAAATGTTCCTTTAGAGAAGATTAAATTAAAAGAAATTTTAGGGTTGCTAACCGAGGTAGAATCCTTAGCGGGTTTTGCATCGGTTTTCCCCGTGTAGCCTACTCGAACCGGTCAGCCGACCAGACCGGGGCGAGGGGGTTACATTTGTTGGTATCAGAGCCTGAGGTTACCGAGACCTCGGGCAGGTAAGTGAGGTAAGCTTGATGTGTTAAGTAATTGTATTTCTTGGTGTATGCTTTGCCATGAAATCTTGTTGTTTGATTGTTCATATGATGAGTTGAAGCATGAATTGTTACGTTTGATGTAGAGTCGAGTGCCCATTGCTAATATTACTTAATTTAAAATGGTTTTGTAAAGGAAAGTACTTGAGCACTGTTGGACCCTTGCCTTTGCTAACGTAATCCTTATCTGTTTGTTGTTGTAGTTATTATCTTGCTAGCTGTACCATGAGACCACGTGGGAGGCCTAGGATGGTTCAGCCGGAACCACGGGCACAAGCTCCGGGGATTGAGCAGATTGGTGGGGCGCAGGCTCCTCAACCTCCTCCACATTAAGAGGGAGGTGAGGCGGGAGCCGAGGGTGTTGGACCTCAAGTAGGCCAAGGACCGGCCGGAATTGATTTAGCTCCCTTAGTTCAGGCGATAGCCGGGGCTTTCCAGGCTGCAGTGGCTGGGGGTCAGGCAGCGGCACAACCCCAGGGAGAGGGTACTGGTTTGCCTTTAGAGAGACTCCGCATTTTGGGAGGTGAAGAGTTCAGAGGGTCGACACCGGAGAGGTCAGAGATGTGGTTAGAGAAGACCGTCCTTATCTTGTCACAGATGGGATGTACTGGAGGACGCAAGTTGGTGTGTGTTGAGTCCCTGCTTTAGGGAGATGCCTACACTTGGTGGGTCACCATCACTACGGGTATGGATGAGGCTGAGATCACTTGGGAGTTCTTCGAGTCAGCATTCCGTAAGAAGTATCTGGGTCCTCGATATCTCGATGAGAAGAATAGGGAGTTTATGGCTTTGCTTCAAGGGGTATGTCTGTGACCGACTATGAGATTCGATTTGTTAGACTGAGCCAATATGCATCTGAGCTTGTTCCTACTGAAGTGGAACGTTGTAACCGTTTCCGTTATGGGTTGAATGAAGAAATCAATAGGTACACTCTAGCTTCGGATTACACTGATTTTGATGTCTTGGTCGCGAGGGCCAAGGACTTGGAGCACAGTTGGGCTTGACCAAACGATCTGGTGGTTCTAGTTCTAGTAAGAGGTCTAGTGACTTTGATAGAGGGGATGCCAAGAGGCATCGGGACAACCGACATTACTATGACCATAGACATGGTGGAGGTAACCACGGTAGGGGCCAACAGGGCTAGAGGGCTGGTGGGAAGTTGCCCACATGTGCTACTTGCGGGAGAAACCACACCGGTGAGTGTTGGGGGAATTTCCACTCGTGTTGGAGTTGTGGGGCTAGAGATCATATTAGGCGTGACTGTCCACATCAGGTGGGGCAGGCACCAGCTCAGGCTCCTGCTAGAGCCAATGACTTTCAGAGAGGCCGCGGGCGCGGTAGAGGTAACTTCCAGCCGAGAAATGATGGCCAGAGGAACATAGCACATGTAGTTGCAGTCCAGCCAGAGGGCGGAGGTCAGGCCAGAGTTTACGCTCAGCGCGGGGATCAGCATGACACAGATGTGATCGCAGGTAACTTCTCGATACAGTCTTTGGGTTTGCTTTCTTTGATTGACTCCGGGTCTACACATTCATATATATTGAGTGAGCATGCACAGTTGTTGAAATTGCCTTGTGAAATATTAGAGGTAGGAGTTAGTGTTACTAGTTCCTTTGGGGACACGATAGTAGTTAGAAAAATGTACCGAAGGTGTCCGTTGATGGTTCAGGGACATGTGTTTCCAGTGGATATGATGGAGCTACCATTTTATGGCTTTGATGTGATTCTGGGTATGGACTGGCTCACTGAGCATAGATCTAGGATAGATTTTGAAACTAAGAGGATTTCTTTGAGACTCACAGATGATTATGAGATCGTAGTGGTGGGTGAGAACGTGAAGTTCTTATCCAATGTAGTTTCAGTACTAGAGGCCAAGAGATTAGTTGAGATGGGTTGCGAAGCATACTTGGCCTATGTGATGAATCCAAACATGAGTGAGGTTAGACCTCAAGACATCCGGACAGTGTGTGACTTTCCTAGTATGTTTCCGGAAGAGTTGCCGGGTTTACCGCCTGATAGAGAGGTAGAGTTCACTATTGAGACTTATTCTGATTCAACTCCTATTTCGATTACTCCGTATCGTATGGCACCGAAAGAATTGAAAGAGTTGAAGACTCAGTTGCAAGAGTTGACAGATAGAGGCTTCATTCGACCTAGTTCTTCACCTTGGGGTGTACCAGTTTTGTTTGTGAAGAAGAAAGATGGAAGCATGAGAATGTGTATAGACTACAGACAGTTGAATCAGTTGACAGTGAAGAATAAGTATCCCTTGCCTAGAATTGATGATTTGTTTGACCAGTTGAGAGGGGCATCAGTCTTTTCGAAGATTGACTTGAGATTAGGTTACTACCAGCTAAAGGTGAGAGAGGTTGATGTACCGAAGACGGACTTTAGAACTAGGTATGGTCACTATGAGTTTTTAGTTATGCCTTTTAGGTTGACTAACGCACCGACTGCTTTCATGGATATGATGAATAGGATTTTTCATCATTACTTAGATCAGTTTGTAGTTGTTTTTATAGATGACATCTTAGTGTATTCGCGTACCGAGGAAGACCACGATCGATACTTGAGACTAGTTTTGAAGACTTTGTTAGATAATCAGTTGTGTGCGAAGTTGAGCATGTGTGAGTTCTGGATCCGTGAGGTAGTCTTCCTAGGACATGTAGTGTCAGCCGATGGGATTAGAGTTGATCCGAAGAAAATAGAGGCCATTGTTGAATGGAAGCAACTGAAGTCAGTAACAGAGGTACGTAGCTTCCTAGGCTTAGCTGGATACTATAGAAGATTCATAGAAGGTTTCTCTAAGTTAGTCGCTCCATTGACACAATTACTTCAGAAGAGTGTTCAGTTTAAGTGGACAGATGCAAGACAGAGAGCCTTTGAGAAGTTGAAAGAAGCTTTGACCCAAGCACCGATCTTGATTCAGCCAGAGTCTGGGAAAGACTATGTAGTTTACAGTGATGCTTCCTATGTAGGCCTAGGTTGCGTTCTCATGCAAGACAAGAGGGTGGTGGCTTATGCCTCAAGACAGTTGAAGACTCACGAGCGTAACTACCAGACCCATGATATAGATTTAGCTGCAGTTGTGTTTGCTTTGAAGATTTGGAGACATTACTTGTACGGTGAGAAATGCACAGTGTACACTGATCACAAGAGTTTGAAGTACATCATGACTCAGCGAGATTTGAATCTCAGACATCGTATGTGGTTAGAGTTGCTAAAAGACTATGATATTATGATTGAGTACCATCCGGGTAAGGCCAATGTAGTGGTTGATGCTTTGAGTAGGAAGGTAGTTGTACATTTTAGAGCCATGTTTGCTAGATTGAGCTTGTCCGGAGATGGTGGTTTGGTAGCCGAGCTTCAGGTTAGACCTACTCTAGGTCAGTTAATTAGGGAGAAGCAACTCTTAGATAGATCTTTGGCACCTCACGTACAAGATATGGCCGAGGGTAGACCTTCAGACTACAGTTTCAGTACTGATGGGGTCTTGTGTTTCAAAAATAGAATAGTTGTGCTAGAGGACAGTGACTTGAGACGTACGATCTTGACTGAAGCACACAGTAGTCCGTTTGCCATGCATCCTGGAAGTACGAAGATGTATCGTGATTTGAAGAATGAGTACTTTTGGGTTGGTCTGGAGAGAGATGTAGCCGACTTCGTGAGTAAATGTTTGGTGTGTCGGAGAGTGAAGGCGGAACATCAGGTTCCCTCAGGTTTGTTGCAACCGTTGAGAATTCTAGAATAGAAATGGGAGAACATTACCATGGATTTTGTTTCGGGTTTGCCTTTCACTCCTACGAAGAAGAACTCAATTTGGGTTATAGTAGATCGATTCGCAAAGTGTGCTCACTTCTTAGCAGTCAATACCACTTATACTTTAGATAGATTGGCCGATCTGTACATTGGTGAGATTGTTAAACTGCATGGTGTGCCGAAGTCAATTGTGTTCGATAGAGATCCGATGTTTACAGCTCGATTTTGGGAGTGTCTGCATGCAGCTTTGGGTACCCATTTGAACTTCAGCACGTCTTATCATCCTCAGTCAGATGGTCAGTCAGAGAGAGTTATACAGATCTTAGAGGATATGTTTCGTTGTTGCATCATTGATTTTCAGGGTACTTGAGAGAAGCACTTGCCTCTAGTCGAGTTTGCGTACAATAATATCTTCCAGTCGAGTATTTAGATGGCTCCGTATGAGGCCTTGTATGGTAGAAAGTGTAGAACTCCAGTTTGTTGGGCCGAAGTGGGACAGAAGTTGTTACCTATGACGGATTTGCTCAAGGGGATAACCGACAAGGTGAAATTGATTTGCGATCGATTAAAGGCTGCTTCGGATAGGTAAAAGTCCTATACCGACTTGAAGAGGAAGGAAGTCGAGTTCTCAGTGGGTGAGAAGGTATTCTTGAAAGTGTCTCTGTGGAAGAAAGTAATGAGATTTGACCGAAAGGGGAAGTTGAGTCCGAGGTACATAGGACCGTATGAGATTGTGAAGAGGGTTGGTCCAGTTGCCTATCAGTTGCGTTTGCCATCTGATCTAGAGAAGATACACGATGTATTTCATGTTTCGATGCTCCATAAGTATAGGTCCGATCCATCGCATGTTATGCCTGTAGAAGAGATTGAATTGAATCCGGATTTGACTTATGAGGAAGAACCAGTTGAGATCCTAGCTTCTGACAGTAAGATGTTGCGGGGTAGATCAATTGAGTTAGTGAAAGTGCGGTGGCAACGTCGAGGGGTGGACGAGGCCACTTGGGAGAGGAAGGAGGATATGGAAAGGCAGTTCCCGTATCTCTTTCAGTCAGGTAATTTCGGGGACGAAATTTCTTATGTGGGAGAGAGTTGTAACACCCGTGTTTTGGGGTTAGGAGTTAGTCGCGTGAGTCGGTTCGAGTCGGTAAAATCAATTTCAATCAAATTGACCTTAGTCTTGATTTATTTGAGATTTAAAATAAAATGGGTGGTATTTTTGTAATTAAGGTAAAAAAATGGAAGACCACTTTTTGAATCAAAAAAAAAGAAAAAAAAGGTTGTCTTCTTCCCTTTTCATTTTCACGTTGGAAGACACCCAAAACCCTCCCAAACCTCTAGTTACTATTCCATTCAATCTCTCCATTGATTCAAAGGCATTTTCAAAGGTAATGTCATATTTAAACTCTCCTCATCATCCTCTTCATTTACATTGTCTTGGATTTTAAAACTACCATCTTTTTGGAATTTCAAGTTTAGGGAAAGTTTGAATTTTTAAGGGGTTTTTCAATTTCTTTTGATTTGTTGAGTTGAGTTGAGTTTTGGTTTAATCTCACCTAAGCACACTTAATATCTTGAAATGGTTGATTTTGGGTGAAAACCCGAAGTGGGTCTTTGGGGCCATTTTTGAGGTGTCTAAAATTGAATTTTTGGTGAGTTTTAGGGTTGGGTTGAAGGGCTGATGGTATAGGGTTATTAGGGAAGTGTTTTGGGACCTTTTAGATGTCATTTGAGTGTTTGAAATCATGGTTTTCAGCTGGGTTTTGGAGGATCACGAAAATGGGGATTTTGTGACTAGTTGAGTTTGAAATTGGTGGAATTTGGCTTGTGTTTATGGGTTGGAGTTTGTGACTGAATTTAGCATCGAATTTGTGAGTGATGGTTGTGTTTTGATTGGCTAGAAACAAGAGGAGACATCGGAGAAACATCGGGACCGAATCCGGGAATTTAGGAGGCTTGCTTGCTTGCTTGGTTTGCTAAGGAAGGGTGGTGAGTAAAACTTTAGTTATGTTTTAAAGTTGTTTCAAGTGTGAGTAGTGGAAGTGTTGGAATGAGCTTGGTAGGCCATTTCGGGGTGGAAGTTAAATTGGTAGTTTAACTCCTTGATTTCTAATGTTGCTTATATATATGCCATTGCCTATTTTTTATCTTGCGAAATATGAATTGATTTGTATGTGTATACCTTGATATGTGTATGTGATGAATATGTGCTATAATTGATGGATGTGTGATGTGGCTTAAAGGAATTGGCACTAATTAACTTACCGGGTGTAAATGATCGATCATTAGGATTAGTGTGCACACAATTGAGTCAAAACGCGCGTGGCCTTGATGGCGTTAAGTCATCAAGGAGGAGTACGGTGATGTAATATTCCACCGGAAATTTATTTATTTTATACGTGATGATGAGTGGAATCCCATTCGTAGGGCATGTGGTGATGAGTGGAATCCCACCCATGCGAGATCCGGTGATGAGTGTAATCCCACCGAGGTAATGTTGTTGTTGAGAGTAAATCCGCACATCCGAGTAAACTAATAGTGGCCAATGAAATTGATCTTATGCTTATGATGTTGTGGAAATTGATTTATATCGTCGAGCTTAATATGATGTAAGATGCCATATTTATGACTCTTGAAAGACTAGCTAGGTCGCCTTGTTGATGCCTATGTATGTTGTGTATGATGTTAGGGATTTGCATGCTTGGACCCTGCATTGTTGTTGTTTTTGATTTTAGAGCATCCTCACTAAGCTTCTAGCTTACGCTCAAATTTTCAACAATGCAGATCATTAGCTTGGTGTTAGCAAGGAGCAAGGCGAATGGGACTTTTCAAGTTTATAGTTGCTCAAGTATGATTTAGTAATTAATGTGGTAGTTTAGCAATGAGGCTATTATGTGTTTTGTATGAGCTTTGTATGACTCATGGAGGTTGTTGGTGTTTATGTTTTTGTTGAATTTATAAACCATGTTAAGCCTTGATGAATGCTTGTTTGAGATGCTACTCTTTGGATGAGTACATGTGTTGATGATGCATGTATACTCTATGTGTGGTGAATTCTGCCTTAAGGGCTTTTTAATGCTTAAGTATGCCTTGAATGAATTTGGAATGTGATGCAAGAATTCTTGTTGTGCATATTGCTTCTTTGATATTGGCTTTACATGTTTATTGGGTGCTAAGCATGTGTTTTAGGGTGCTTTTCATCTAGAGGGTTTCCATGTTGAGTCTTGAGTGTTTTGGTGGAGTTTTAGGGCTGCCTAGTGTCTTAAACCAGCAAAAATCTGTCTTTTTGCAGCCAGTGTATCGAAACGGTTGGTCTCGTTTCGATACGGCCTCTTGTTTCAGGCCAGGCGTTTCGATACGCCTAGGGTCCGTTCCGGAACAGAATTGCTACTAGAAATCTGAGAAATTGCCGATATTTTGAGGTTTCGAAACGGGTCTAGGTGTATCGGAACGGTCAATATATCGTTGACCACGAGAAGTTGACCGTTGGGGGTGTATCGGAACGGTTGACCTCCGTTCCGATACGGCCTTCTCGTGTGGACTTGGGGCCGTTGACCAAGTCAAGGTGTTTCGATACACCTTAAGGGTGTTTCGAAACGGCCTGCCAAATAATTTAAAATTGAACTGTTTACTTACTGTTTTGGGACCAGTTGCATGTCTTTCTCGAATTAATCTGCTGTCGTGATCACATAGGATTTAAATGTGCCTTTAGAGAAGATTAAATTAAAAGAAATTTTAGGGTTGCTAACCGAGGTGGAATCCTTAGCGGGTTTCGCATCGGTTTTCCCCGTGTAGCCTACTCGAACCGGTCAGCCGACCAGACCGGGGCGAGGGGGTTACAAGTTTTCTTCTCAAACAATGTTCATCTTCTCCATTACATGTAGGGGTGGCAATCGGACGGGGTATAACCAAAAATTATAATAATCTGAACCGTTCGTACTAATTTTTAATTTTAATAGTCACCATAAATCTATTTAACTATAAACACAGACAAAAGTTACATTAATAAAATTTCGTTTATCTTTAGTTTCTAACAGATATTGAGAATTGGTTTGGTTTGGAGTTTTATCCCACCATCACCAACTCTTTTTCCATATCGAAAAAGGTTAACATTCTAACGTTTGTCGGTCCAATACAAGTCTTAGTCTTAATTAGGGATGGTCATTTGACCCATACTCGATGGGTTCACGCCATACATACATCCTTAAAATATAATCTATAGCTTTATTAGCTTCACGTCATGTATGTGTCACGCAATAGTCGTCAAAGTGAGCTAATAATTTTCATATTTTACTTAAATAGCAACAACTACTCGTACCACTTGGTTGTTCTCTATTAATGTTTTTTTTACCACACTCAATGAACCAGACTCGATCCATATTGTTCTAATGCCTAGACTAAAGGCGAGATGAAGACCCCTCCATATGGTATTTATTTCTACCATGAAAGTATTTTTATTTAGGGGTGATCAAAACTCGACTCGAAAAAACTAAAAATTTTGATTTGACTCGAAGTAAACCACCAATAGCCAGATCCATTTGAGTTTAACTTTATCCGTCCTATCTCTGGCTTTTTTTCATATGCAGTATTTAATTGGTAGGAGAACGGATAAACTTGAGAAACACCAACGGCTGCATAAAGTTGGAGTTGAAGCATATAATGTTGAATAAAATGTCCATCGACATGACAACGATGAAAAATATAACCTCGCCACTTTCTAGTGGTTGCCATCGTCACTGGAATTGAATGAAAATCGTTGAAGCCATTGGAATTGTATAACACCTCAGCTATTGATGGATTCTTAGAGATAGAGGGTGAAGGGTTTGATCAAACAGAGGGTTTAAGGTACTAAAAAACGTAATTAGGATTCATATTAATAAATATCATATCAACCCTTACATAAAAAAACTCAAGGGGATTTTTCAATCAGTTTAGTCATGTTCAATACTGTGTTTTGATTTTCCAGTAACAAAAAAAGGTTAAAATTTTATTGTTTAATTTCATCTTCAATGGCTGAAGCCAAACCAGTCACCATCTTTACCCCAACCTTTGAGCTCCTAGGATTTTTCTCAGGCGGCTTCCATTCTTCGGAACTCTCAGACAAACCAAATATGGGGGAAGGTTCCCCCAACTCACCATCTTCAACCGAGTTTTTATCCTCAGGATTCACTTCTTTCAGCGTTCCAGTTATAGCGATTCGGCTAAAAGGTGAAAGCCATTTGGCCTTGATATACTCAGCTTTCCGCCATGGAGGAATATGCATTCCTTTCTTCTTCAGGCACTGCTTTACCGCCTCGGAAACAATGGCGATTATCTTTTGGAGACGGCCAGCTTTGTCGACGAAGATGAACGGAAGCATTTGGAGGATTGACTTGTATGATTTCGTTGATCGGGCGAGTTCGAATTCTGATCTGAAATCGATGTCGATCAACAATCGTTCCCCCTCGATTATCACATCTATGTATTCATATTCCCCTGCTTATAAAAAAATGAAATTCAAGCCATTGATTGGAATCGGAGAACTGGATAATTTGAAAAGCGAGGGAGAAAGAAAGTACCGGCTGGAAAAGAGGGGGGACGGACGGTTTGACGGGGAAGATTTAATTATTTTAATTTATTTTTTTTATTTTTAATATCAGAAAATATAAAAACATGCCACATGTCCTTTAACGGAAAATTTTAACGTCCGTCACGGCTAAAACCTTAAATGGGTTACGGAATGAAACGTTAAGTACTTAAGTGGCCCGAAACAAACGTTAGGCACCTAACTGAAAAAAAAGGTATAGTTTGGGCACCTATCTGACGTTTAAGCTTTATATAAAATGAAAACCCAAGTTGGAGTAGAATTTGAATTATGCAAAATATATTATGAGGAAACGAGGAGATAGATAATATTAGTAATTAAATAAATATTTATGAATGGATAAAGTTTTAAATTGGAGTAGAATTTGGATAATGTAAAATATATTTTATAGAGATGATGAGATAAATAAAATATATTTAGGGTTTGTAGGTTAAAACCTAAATTCTCACTATATTACCCTAAAAACTAAACCCTAACCTATAAACCCTAAACCTTAAATTGAAACAACTATCCCTAAATTCTAAACCCATACACCTAAACCCTTAAACCTTATACACTAAACTAACTCCATATACCCTAAAACTAAGGCGCTTGTGGAAACTTTCAGTTTCCACCGCTAGTGTATAGGATATTAATCCTTAAAATAAATCTAATAAAGTTGACAATATTATATATATATGTATGTATATTAAATTATAGTTAATGCATGATTTAAAATAAAAATGGTTTTAAAATTTTTATATTCTTAAACTAAATTTAATATATGTTTTATGTTCCACATTTATTTTTATAATTTCACATATATAATTGTTGAATTGTTTTTTAACTTAATTAATAACTTTAAATTTAATTAAAAATTAATTAAATTATTATAATTTAAACGAATCTGAACTGCATTTAATATTCGAGTTTATTTATACCCAAACTCACGATCATAATTTAAATAAATTGTTATAGTTTAATATTTTTTTTTAACTTTTAACATAATTTCACATATATAATAATTTAATTAAATTTTTTAATAAAAATAAAGTTGTTAATTAACTATGAGATGTGGTGTGTTGGTTTCTCACCTCATCCCTTAACCATGAGGTCAATAGTTCGATTCCTACTAATGGGAATGATGCACATTTCATGACCATTCGTTTACCTCTTAGTGAGAGCACCCACGATAAGGGGATTAGTCACTACTATCGGCGGTGGAACTGGGGAATAAGGGATTTGCAGTCCCCCGCCTTACCACTCGACCATGTCGCCAAAAGGCTACAAACAAAAAAATGAGTGTATCCCTTTTTTATTTTTATATCGGATCCATGCCTTCAATTGGTTATAGTATCTCAAGACACACAATATCTAAAAACTTTCCCTTTCTTTTTTCTATTGAAAAAGAAAATGTGGATTCTCAGTGACAAAAGTAAAAATTCAGGACAAATAAATTGGAACCATTAACTATTAACTATTGACTGAAAATTTATGGACGATTCTTCTTCACTTTTCTTTTTCTAATGGTATAAGAAAATAAAACCGGATACATAACCAATCAGTATTGATTTTTTTCAATAAAAAAAACTTTCTAAATTTCAATTATATTATAATAAAATAACAGCAATTATGCGTCTATGTAAACCCAGAGCATAAGTTGTTATACAGTTATAGTTATCTAATGAGGTAATTTATCTATCTAGATATGATGTTCATAGGGAATCAACAAGAAATTATCGTGTTTCAATTTTTCATTGAATAGATTAAAAGAAAAATTGAATTTTTGATAGAGCACGCCATGTCTTGTCTCCACCAGAGCGCTATAATGGAAGAAAAGAAAGACATATATAAATAGAAATGCTATATCTGCACATGTTTAATAAATACAAGTCCTCTTTTCGTACGCACTTCAATCATATTCTAAATATTCTTGTAACACCCCGTTTTTTTATAATTAAAAAAAAGAGAAAATTGTGCTTGTATGAGGGTTTGAACCCAAAACCCCACCCTTCCTTTCCCCTTTGAGTGTTAAACCATTGAGCCAAGTGCTCGTTTCTATCATGTATTGCATGGAACAATATTAGAATCAAGTCTGAGAGATATATTAAATCTGATATAATATTCCATCTGACTCTTCACCTACCTGAAAAAAATATTGAACATTCAGATCTAATTTTTATGAACAAAAAAAAAACGCTCTCACCTATCCCATCTCGGCCGCCACCTTCGATCTGCCTCCACCACCGTGTCGTGGCCACCACCGCCAGCACCAGCAGAACCGCCGCGCTGCCCCGACCAAACCCTAGCCGCCACTCGCGTCGTTTTGTTGTCGTCCGACGGGAGAAATGACCTGAAGGGTTCGACGAGAACCTCAAGCGTCGCCCACTGTTTTTGACGTTTTCGACCACCGTCGACGTCTGTTCGGGAAATCGGACTCCAGATCTCAGCTCCCCGGGCCGTTTTGAACAAAACCCAGTAAACCGATCGTTCCTCAGACTCCGTTAAGGTCTTCGTCGGAGCTTCGTCTTTTCCGACGAGGTTTTGACCTTTTGGATCTTTTTCGGTAAGTTTCCGACCGACTTCCGATTTGTTTTCGTTGTGAAAGTATTGTGGATTAAATTTTCGTTCTTTTTATGGCCAGGTTGTGCCCTTCGACGTCTCCGGCGACCATTCCGGCCACCGTCCGGCCACCAGAAATTGTTGGGTAAGTAAATCGGCTCAACCCGGTCTGAACTGGCTGGACCGGTCGGCCCATTAGCCAAACCCGAACCGGTTTGGCCCAAAGCCCAAACCCAGTCAACCCGAGCCCATCGTCCGACCCGTCTCTGACCTGCCTGTCCGACCCGTTGACCCGACCCGCCCGTCCGACCCGTTGACCCGGTTCGAGTCAACCCGTCTACCGAGTCAACTCAGTCCGAGTCAGCACGATGAGTCAGCCGAGTCAACTCAGTGAGTTAACCTGCCGAGTCAACTCAGTTGACCCATGTTGACTGCTGACGTCAGCATTGACTTTGACCAGTTGACTCTGACCCCGTTGACCGTTGACCTGCTGACGTCAGCGTTGACCCGTTGACGTCAGCGTTGACTTTGACCGTTGACCAAAAAGTCAAATTTTCCGAAAACTCCTATTTTATGTTTTTCGACGTCCTGAGTCCATTTTTGAAGCCCGTTTTGCAAAATTCTGATCCGAAAGCCTCCGAATCTGACCTTGAGCCCGAACTTGTTTATGTACTTAATTATTGGTTAAGAGCTTGTGAGTAAGATCTGATCTTGGAATTTGCGTAATTGAAGGTATTCTCGGTTCCTTGGATGCTCGATGCTGAGGAATGTCGAATTCAGGTTCGAGGGTATTCGAGTGTCGTATCATTGAATCAACTGTTATAGCTCGGAACTAAGGTAATACATTACTACCCCTTGTATGTTTTATGTACATGTTGATATCTGGTTAAAGCATGCATGCTTATGATGAATGTTTTGTGAACTCTGCTTAAGCCGAATTCGATACGGAAAATAAGAATGAGAGTCAGTAAGAGTAACATACTCGGATAAGAATATTAATAGATTAGGAGTGTCGAAAGTGCTAATAATAATAATAATACAGTTAAATCTGAAACTCTATCAATGGTGTCTAAGAACCAATGTTCAGAATGCGGAGTATGAGATGTTGGATATGAAATTACGAAAATACCCTTAGAGCATAAGTATGACTAAACTACCCATCTGATTAAGGAAATGACCTAAAATCTGCATTCGACCTAATTATGCAATTTACACTACTCAAGATGTATGTTTTAATGGAAAGACTTCGGCATCATTATGCAATACGTGTGATTCAAACTTGGATAATCCCTCAATCTCTGTATAACACATGAATGGGAATTTTCTAGAAATATTGTTGAAATCCTAAGTCGACCCTTATGATAGTAATACGTGAATTAGATGAGAATGATCGTAATGACCAAAAAGATGGTAATGCCCTCGAGCACCGAAATGTCTGATTAATTTGAATGAAGATATACCCTCAAGTTCTGTAATAAAAGAATTGTTTGTAAAGGGCCGGAGAGTTAGGACGCCTTAATCTCGTTTGAGTACGTGAATGATGGAGGTACCGAATGGTAATTCAGAAAGAAATTGTAGATTTATCTCAGTCTAAAATAACCGAAATACCCTCCTGAGTTAATCGGTAACTATGTATTTGATGAAATTCTGGATTTGTTAATAAGACTAAAATAACTAAAAGACCATGATAGCCTAAATAATCGGAACATCACTGAAAATACCCGAACTTAAAAGACTTTAATTTAGAAATTCTTGAATGTCTGGTTAGAAAACTAATGAGCAAATAGGATACCCGAGTTCTGTGAACCATTGCTCTCAATGTTGGTATAATTACCAGAATGTCTATGAACGTCGAAATGACCATAATGCCCTTGTATGCTTAAAAGACTAAAGTACCCATAATATATCTGAACTTTTTAAGTTCTTGATGTATCACCTCCTGAATATCTGGGTTAAACCGTTAGTATGAACCCCCCTTTTTAAAAGGGGCCACGTTTCAGAAATCCGTTCAAGTTGTCAAGAGTTCAATATGTCTCATTCCGTAAATGCCAAGTATCTCTAAGAAATGATCTGTCCCACCTAGCGTGTTCCTTGTGTGATATATTCTGTTGAATGGATTGTATAATTATTTAATCATGAATAATATTATGTTGATGAACATTTCAATTGTTATTGAGATTGCATCACTATGTTAGAAAATGAGATAAAATGATGAACTTGATATATGATGACATTCTCTGCCTACCTGATAAATGTCTGCTCAATCTGTATACTTGGTATGTGATCGTTTGATCTGTGATGGTATTGTCTGACTGTTTGATGAATTTGTTAGCATGATCTATTATTTTGACCTATGATGGGATAATTTGTTTGCATGATGAATGCTGAAAATGTCTGCTCTGCTCAATAGTATGCCCATTTACCTGTCAAAAGCATGAACTTCTGTTTCTGATACTCTGAATAGAATATGCCTGTTACATGTATTATGTTACTCATGTCTGGAATCTGAACATCGATTACTGTCTGGGGTATACTGTTGGGTTATGTTATGAAGTGTCTGCAGGTACAGCCCTGATCCAGCTGATAAACCCTTCTGTTAAGCTCCTACGCCCACGGGCCTAGGGTAAGTCTTTCTGGACCTAAGGCATTCCCTTAGGTAGGCTCCTATGCCTCAGGCCTAGGGTAAGACCTTCTGTAAGCAGTTCTGGGGGACTGCATTTTGGTGTAAGGTTGGAGGGTAGTTCTTGTAAACTTCTGTATGAACATTGAACATTTGCATTTAATCTGTTATGCGCTCATATGATATGATGTTAAGTACTTATGTATGTTTGATTTGCAACTTATTAAAACACACTAGGCTTCGTGGTTTAACTTCTCCAACCCGCCACTCTGTTGATTCTCTGAACAATAAGCTCTCTTTTAGTACTCAGTAACATAGAAAGAACAAACCTTGTTGTCCTTAAGAATAGTGCTTCACTAAATTAGCGAAACATAAATGGAGACAAGTATTGCCTGGAACATCATAAAAATATTATGCCTACCCTAGCATCTTTGGGTAGTTCTGTATTACTGAGCTTTTCCAAGCTCACGTTATTTTTACTATCGCAGGTTAAAAGAATATAGCATGACAAAATGTTGACATTAGTGTTCGGAGTTCCCTCGGCGTTGCCTCTGGAGTACGGTACTGTATAGTTAGGGGGCATGTAGATCATGTATGGTTTCATGTCAGTGTCTGTAAAATACTTTTCTGAAATTTTTGTTATGTGTTTAAATGTTTTCCTGAAATTGTATTTTAAACAGAAGTTGATTTTACAGTTTGATAAGTGTTTTGAGAAAAAAATGTGTTTTCATGTGTATTTTCACTGTGGGTCGCTCTTGTGACCCTAATGTGACTTCCTAGGATCCGTTGTAACACATAGGCGGGTCTAGGGGGTTACAATTCTACTAAAAAATAAAAAAACTAAAAAGTGGGTAAAAACATCTCTCTTCTCTGCGAATCATTTTTTGAACAATGGAGTCCATGAAAAAATTAAGCGCTATAAAAATAAACTCTCTCCCTATATATATTTTATGATTATTTTGTCTTTCATCTCAACGAACATGTCAAATCAGGAATTCTTTTCATTTTTCTGGTAGTGAATTTATAAAAATAAATGTAAAAATGAAAAAATGTATTAAATTTACTTTAAAATATAAAAATCTTAAAACCATTTTTATTTTAGAGTAAATTACTTAAACAACCACCTAACTATGGGGTGGTTCGATATAACCACCATACTTTTAATTTTGTCATTATATATATATATATATATATATATATATTAAATTATAGTTAATGTATGATTTAAAATAAGAATGGTTTTAACATTTTTGTATTTTACACTAAATTTAATATACTTTTATTTTCTACATTTATTTTTATAATCTCATACATATATATATATATATATATTCATTGAATTGATTTTTTAACTTAACTAATAACTTTAATTTTTATTAAAAAATAAATGAATTATTATGTATGTGAAATTATATTAAAAAAATCAATAATGAATCCAAACTCTTGAAATAATTCAAATGAATTTATATAGTTTAAAAAATATAAAATTTCAATATAATTTCACATAAATACTAATTTAATATAACCAATAGATAAAAAACATATCTAATATAACCAGTAGATTCCACTTTTTCTTGCATAATCAAAAACCCATTTTCCTTACCTATTTTTATATAATCCAAAACCTCATTTCTCTTCATTCAATTCCTAAAGAGAATAATTTAATCATCTAAAATGATGCTCCTGCCAACACTTGCCATTGCAACAGATATAGATAGGTTTTCAACATTATCATCAACAATGTTCTCACTTCCTTCGGAGGAGCAATACCACCGCAGTTCACTCCGGTCTCGGGTGTACGAGTTCTCGGAGCGACCGTGTTAACCTCGGGGGACAATTCGCCTATTGCAGCGATTACACACATCGGGACGAATTTGTTTATAAGGCAATGGTTTCACCACGACACGGTTTCATATTTTGTTTGTTTATTATTATTATTCTCCCAGACAGTGCTAACGATGTGGTTTTGCAGTATCTATTTTTCCAACAATCGTAATAGCAAAATAAGTATATTCCAATTAGTAAGCAGTATAAGCAGAGACAGTGTGCTAGTGGTGTAAGGGAAATGGTTGTTGACTGGTTTAAGCTGTGTAATAACAAATGTATATGCACCATGTGACCCGGTGGAGCAGAGGCAATTTTGGAAGCTAGAAAAGCAATTGTCAAAGATGTTGGTTTATAGGGGGAGACTTCAACGTGGTAAGAAATAGGTCAAACCAATAAGGGTACTCGGAGGTCATTAAGGAGGCTTATGATGCCGCAACGAAAGAAGGCATGGAGATGAATATCTAATTAAAACAAGTGAAAAAGGAATTGAAAGCTTGGAACAAGAATGTGTGTGATGTCTTTGATGTGCAAAAACAAGGTTTGGAGAGGAGGATAAATGAAATTGAAAAGCAAGGAGATCACAGTGAACTAAGTGCAGATCTGGCTTTGTGTAAACATAAGTTGTGGGATATGTGTAAGGCTAGAGAGGATCTATGGAGAAAAAATCACGGGTTTACTGGTTAAAGTGTGGCTTGGATTTCACGGAACTTAATGCAATTTAAACTGCTCTTGAGGTCTTCATTGAGGCAATTTGGAAGGGTTTGGCCAAGCTGGTGGTGGAGTCCGATTCGCAAGTTGCGTTGAACTTGAACTAGGTTACCTCTATCGTACTGCGACCTTGGAGGTGGTGAAATCTCTTTGAAGATGTTGATAATCTGTTTAGAGAAATCAAAAGAGTGAAATTTACTTAGGTTCCAAGGGATAGAAATGCAATGGCGGATCATTTGGCAAAGGTGGGTCTCAGAAAGAGGGAGATGTTCAAAGCTTGGTGGTAACTTGAGATGAAACATGGCTTCTGGTTTGGCGTTTCTGCTGCTGTTTGTTGCAGACTGCTAATTTCCATGAAGTGTGCCGCAGGTTAGGAGCATATTTTAATTAGTGCCTGGAATACGTGAAAGTGTGGTTGGGTTTATGCTTTATTTTGAGTCTGGTATTGTGTATGGAAGAAGAGTTAATTCAATTTTTGTAATAGAATGTTCTGCGGTTGTACTTTTAATCCGACAGCGTGTACTCTTTTTCTCCATTTAGGTTTAGGGAGATTTTTAACGAGGCACATTGTCGGATTTGAACTTCGGGCTTTATTAATAAAAATTCATATGCTGAGCGAAAAATAGCAAAATAAGACGACTATCATCTTCTTGATCCTACGGCTTCAACTCATATGTTAAAATAAATTTGTAACAATGAAGTGCATGAGAAACTTTGTTTTTGTTGTATGATGGAATTCAGATGCAGGGACATATATGTTGCAAAAAATATATATTATTAGTAAGCTGCACAACAGCATTAGTATTACAAAGAGATTTAAGAACAACTTTGTACCCCTTTACACCGCAATTCAACTAACACTAAAAGTATAAACCGATTCTATGACTCAATACACGTGATAGCGTATTACAATGATCAAACCCAGCTAAACTACTAATACACTCATATTGCTTGCTTGTCTTCCTTTTGTTCAGAAAACCAAAACCTAAATTAATGTCTGAAGTAAATCTTGCCTTGTGCATCATCCTTGATAATATCATGAAGCATATCAGGAAAGTCAGTTGGCCAGAAAACTACATCCTTTAACCCAACCACCATCCTTGAAACATAATCTGCAGCTTTATTTGCTTCGCGCCATGTATGTGTCACGCGATAGTCGTCAAAGTGAGCTAATAGTTTGCGTATTTTACTTAAATAGCCAGCACTACTCGGACCAGCTGGCTGTTGTCTATTAATTGTTTTCACCACACTCAATGAATCGGATTCGATCCATATTGTTCTAATGCCTAGACTCAAGGCGAGATGAAGACCCCTCCATATGGCACTTAGTTCTACCATGAAAGTATTCTTATGAAGCGTTTTAGTGAAATAGGCGCATAATGGCCCACCGTTGTGGTCTCGAAGTAAACCACCCATAGCACTGACAGATCCATCTGTGTTTAACTTGATCCATCCAATCTCTGGCTTTTTCCATGTACACCATTTAATTGGTAGGGAGACCTGAGAAACACAGCCATTACTCTTGCAACCACAGCTGCATAAAGTTGAAGTTGAAGCATATAAAACCCCAGAATTTTTGGAACTCGATTCAGATGCCTTTGAAGCACTTCTATCAAATTCAGGTTCACCATTAACAAGGCAATGCTGAATATAATGTCCGCCGATATGGCTACGATGACAAATATAATCCTGTGGTGGAACGCGCAAACTTCGCCACTTTCCCGTAGTGGGCTTCGTCACTGGAATTGAATGGAAATCTTCAAAGCTATTGTACACAGCCATTGAGACAGAGGGTTAAGGGTTTAACTTTACACAAAAAAACGTGAGTGAATATGAATATGGGAGATCAACGCTTCCTGTTTCTATTTATATAAAATGAAAATCCAAGTTGTAGTAGAATTTGGATTATGCAAAATATATTCTGAGGAAACGAGGAGATAGATAATACTAATAATAAAATAAATATTTATGAATAGATAAAGTTTTAGGTTGCAGTAGAATTTGGATTTATATTTATAAATAAATCTTAGAGTTATCGCTGGGCGCTGGCATATGTTGATGTTAAATTGGTAATTAAGAAGGGAAAACGTAGAGGACAAGCAAAGCAGCAAAACCATAAATATAACAAGTGTGACTGGAAGCAGCAGCAATCGCCGTAGAACAGTCTCGGCAGTTAACCATGGGGACAAACAACAGTCCACGAACAAGTCCAGGCCTTATCACGGTCACGGAAAACCATGACCTTTTGTCCAACCACGTAAAAACCTTTTGAGCTTATTTGTTGCTTCGTTTCTTCTTTGTTTGTGTCAATCACTCCGGTATGTATTCCAGCGTTTTTGGAGGGATCGTTCTCGATCCTGCCGATTCCAATTGGTGATCACACGGTTCATCGAGGCCACGGAAACCTCTTACATCGTGTCTCCACCTTGGTGCGTTAAGTACATGGTCATGCAAGTAAAGAGTCTGATCTTTACCTTTCTGAAAATTAAGAAAGCATCCAGGAAATGAATTCTAAGAAAAGGTTTGAGTTGAAAGAAATATACATTCTCACAAGATACTACAATTGCCAAAAGGAGGGATTGTCAAGGGTCAAAAATGATGCTCTTGCCATTGCAACAGATAAAAGATAGGATTTTCCCCAACTTGTAGGACTTCAACATTACCCTCATTAGAGAGGAGGTTTTTTTCCCAATTGAAATATAATCAATTGTATTTTAAGTACTTCAAAATTTTTAAATTTTATTTAAAAAATTTAATGGTGTGTAACAAAGTGTAGTTGTATGTATCATTCGTTCTAAACTCATCCTATGTTTATATTTTCGTAATGTGTTCATACTATTTTATGCATCATATCATGTCTAATTTAGTCCATATAAATTTTGCATGCAGTGGCAGTAAAAATATTTTTTTTACAAGTGTCTTAATTTTAAAGTTTAAGGATTCAATTTGGGGTTTATGAGTTTAGAATTTAGGGACTGTGGTTAGAATTTAAGGTTTAGGTGTTAAAACCTAAATCTCAAACATATTACCTTAAACCTAAATAATAACCTCTAAACTCTAAATTCTAACACTAAATCCAAAATTCTAACCCCAACCCCCAAACCTAAACTCATAAGTTATAAACCCTAAATTCAGCTATATAAAAACAAAACGTAATCCATTTTTGGTCAAAATTTATGGGGTGCCCTTATTTGTTTAATATTTAAACTTATAAGGACTTAAATTAATATTAGACTAAAAAATTTGATAATGCGGGATCATTTTAGTTCAATCCCTACTTGAATATTTATTTAATAAACTCTTGTATTTTTTTAATTTGAATATTTACTTTTACAGAGACTAAAGTATAATTAGACCAAAATTAATCAAAATATTCTAATTTTATTAGAGGGGCGGGGCGATTAAGGAAGCTCCGCCTCCAAAGTTTCTATTTTTCGGGGGTAGTGAATGCCTTTTTCAAAGAAAATGATTTGAAGTTATTAGTAGTGGTGTTCAATCAATTAATTTGGTTAATTGACCGAATTCAACTAGCTAAATTTTATTAACCGAAAATTTTAACTCTTTAATTGTTAACTGAACCGATTTTTTTTTAAAATTAACCGAACTGAATAAATTAATTTTCGAATTAACCGAAATAATTGTGGAACACCTAAATTTCCGGTTAATACATATATATTCGGTTAATTTTCGCTTAATAATTTTTTGAAAATCGCTTAATATATATATTATATTTAATTCGGTTAATCTAACTAATTAACATGTTTTGAACCGAATTAATCAATAAATAAACTTTAAACAAAATTAACTGTTAACCTATCTAGTATCTAATTAACAGACTAAAATTTTGGTTTGGTCGGTTAATTTGATTTTAACTGATCATTGATCCCCATAGTTATTGGGAAACCATGAGAAACCAGGTGATTAATGCTTCTATAGTTTTTTTTTTAATTTTAAAACTATGGCCAATTGCAACCTTTTGAGCTTCTTTGTTGCTTTGTTTGTGTCAATCAGTTGATTGGAAAGCTGCGCGAGAAGTGGAGTCCATAAAAGAAGAAACCGTATCCGGCCATGTATTCCAGCTAGGGTTGATAACAAGTCGAGTTAAACCGGAGTGTGGATAAATTAGGCTCGGTTTGAGCTTAAAATTTTAGGTTTGAATTCGAAATAGATAGTTTAAATTCAACTTGGCTCATGGCTTGAGCTTGGCTAGGCTCAACTCAACTCGTGATTCGTTTAAGTGGCAAGCCTATTCAAGATCTTTTCGAGTCGAGTTTGAGTCGGCTTGTTAACGTCTCGAGCCGAACATGAACTCATTTGAGCTGAGTTTTTACCGAACCAAATCCGAATAGCTTGCGAGCTGGTCAATCTCATTATTAACCCTAATTTAAACGTTACCAGTCGCACAATTCTCGATCCTGCCATTGTGACGACTCCAATAGATGATGATCACACAGTTCATTGAGGGCACGATGTGCACGAATATCCTTTATTGTTCATTGTATTACTAATTCGTCATTGAAAAATAGTATATATTGTTAAATTTCATATAATAAGAAAATTAATATTAATTTTACTATTATCTTAGCTTAAAAATTTTACACTCTAAAAAGACTAAGCTCAAATTTAATCCGCGTTATCAGAAAAGAAATATTTATAGCTTTAAATTTCAAAAGTTCCAATATATGCTATACATGGAAAGATCTACAATATCTTCTGCATGGTGCCAATTCTTGTTTGAGAGTAATTTATTACAATAATCATTAGTTTTCTTCTCAAACAATGTTCATCTTCTCCATTACAGGTAGGGGTGGCAATCGGACGGGAAATAACCGAAAATTATAAGAATTTGAACCGTTCATACTAATCTTTAATTTTAATAGTCACCATAAATCTGTTTAACTATAAACACAGACAAAAGTTACATTAATAAAATTTCGTTATCTTTAGTTTCTAACAGATATTGAGACCATAACAAACTCTTTTTACATATCGAAAAAGGTTAACATTCTAACGTTTGTTGGTCCAATACATTCCTCCAATCATTATCATGAAACGTTCCGAAAAATATCCACTCTTTCGCATGCTATCCTTAGCTTCCATGGAAAATAGTTCACCTACTTTAAACAAATGAAAAGATTTAAAATTAAAAAAAATGAAAATAAAGAAAAAGGTTGTCACGGAAACAAATGGACACAATTTTATTTGTTGCTCCACTTTGCTTGCACGGCCAATATTGGGCAGTAGGTACTTCTTGTATCTCCCACGGATGTGCCAAACGCATTCGCATCATCTCTATTGATTCAATTCTATTAGTCACGGTAATCTGTTTACTTTGAATTAAATTTCGGATTTGTCTTAAAATTGTTAGAAAAATGAATGTAGTCCTAATTCAATTATAATAGAATACCGTAAGAAAAATAAATAATAATAAATTAAAACAGAACCTAAAATCGGATAGATTCGTCCTAAAAAGTTTTCTTAAGATAGATTCGTCCTCTCCTCGGTTCTTGAGTAACGTTGGACGTCTATCTCCTAAGATACAACTACAAACGTTCACAACAGTAGCACACCTGCAGTGAACAATCAAACTCAATATTACCTTTCTCTATCACCGGAAACCAAAAACGTTTTTCAAAATTGTTGAGTTTCAAAGATTTTGTATTGTCCAAAGTTGATGTGAGAAATGAATCAAAATAATCCTTTATATACTGGATGAAAAGATTAAACTTTTTCATGGAAAGATTTGTTGAAAAAGTTCATAGATACGATTGAATTGATGCAACTTTAAACCAATAATTAATAAGTCAATTCACCAAGTGACACGACTTATTATCAGCATGTCTATTCACCAAGTAACATGACTTAGCATCAATATTATTTAACCAATATATATTATTTTTGCAACATTGTCAAAGGTCAAAATGATGCTCTTGCCATTGCAACAGATAAAAGATAGGATTTTCCCACACTTGTAGGACTTCAACATTACCCTCATTTGAGAGGAGTTTTTTCCCAAATTGAAATATAATCAATTGTATTTTATGTCCCTAAGAACTTTAAAATTTATTTTTAAAAAATTAATGGTGTATAACGGAGTGTGGTAATGTGTGTCGTCCATTCTAAATCATCCTATGTTTATATTTTCGTAATGTCACTACAAGAAATTGCATTTTTAGTGACATTGAAATTGGTCACTAAAAGTATTAAATTTAGTTACTAACATTTACAGTGACCATATTTCTAAGTCGTCACTAATAACTCAGTCGCTATTATATTAATGACAACTTTCATGCATTTCGTCACAAATAATTATATTTATTGTGAGGATACTTTGACACAAAAGATTAATAGTAGTGACTAAAATTTAGACACTAATATTATTCTTATTAGTGACAAACATTTTATCACAAATACATATTGAAATAGTGTCAAAAATATGTTTCTCACTTTCAATAATAAAAAACTTAATTTATATTGATGTGATAAAGTAAACATAAGAAATAACAAGAGAATAATTACACTTAGCAAACTCATTGTAACTCGTCGTACAACAGTGAATCAGAGTTTGCACAGGCATGTGTACATAACATTTTATGCTATGATGGGGTTGTCATGGTTTTTGGCCATTGTACATCATACAACAGATTCAAATTTTTAGCAAATAAGTGATCTGTCCTATTAGAAAATGCAACTGATTTCCGATGTGTGGCTGAAGTTTCTATTGATGTCAAACCTAATGTCGAGTCTCTCGAGCATGCGCCTAGGAGACATCTCATGTGTCGGAACTAATTCTTAATTTCGGTTGATCATCGCATGGAAAATCAACACTATCCCCTAAATTAAGACTACATATCATGCTTTTAGCCCTCCTGCCTATGCATTGCATATTACGACTTCATTCGCCCATTTGTGTTTATGTAAAAAGTCTATGTCGACGGCTTCGACAATCGAATGCATATTGGCCCTCAAGAAATTTGCTCCACCACCACATTAATCACCGAGTTGCAAATATATTTGGCAATACATTTTTTTGCTTAAGGACGGACCTCCCAAGCTAGGGTTGTTCTTCCTTGAAAAACATGGCATTTACAAATACCCCAAAAAATTGTTCTAAACAATGATCCCAAAGGAACCTGAAGTCTGGGTTTCTACTCAAACACATGCAGCTTCATCTACATTTATTTAGCAACAAGGCATTAACGAAAAGTGTTAATTGGTTTAGCTTAATTGACATCATTGTTGTTGCAACATTTTAAGAGTTTGTCGGTTCATACGTGCTCAACCATGCCGTGGGTTCAAATGTACTTAAAAACATGATAGCCTCTAATTTAAAGGTTTTGACTTTTAAGGGAGACATGAATAGTTTGTTCATAAACAAGGTAAGTTCATCAATAAGCCAAATGAAAGGGCAAGTGAACGGCCCCAAAGTGAAGTGAAATTATGGTTTCTTTAAACACTTATTAACTAGGTTATTTTTTCTTCCAATTTTCAGGTTTAAACACATAATTGGCCATTCTTCCCAATATTTGATCCTAGCTCCATCATTGACGACTCCTATTTAGATTATATATCGTGCTTTTAGAAGAAATCAATTTGTTGACTTGATTCAAACGGCAGAGAACTACAAGTTCATAACCCTGTGGTCCACCCTTACGGTCCATTTCTTTTTTTACTTTGGCCCCTGTAGAATTTTAAATTATAGTTTATTTTTTAATATTAGAGTGGATGTTGTCTTAGTGGTAAAGTGTATAGAGGAAATGAAGTTTGTTTTACTTAAAGTTAGTGAATCGAATCCTATTGATGACATTTTTTAATTTTTTTTATTCTTTTTAGACTTGGGTGTAAGAAGCACTTGAATTTTTGAAAAAAAAACTAAGCCTATGAACTTTTTGCACTCAATTAAGCTCTTGAACCAAGAAATTGAATTAATGAAGCTCTTTGACCATTTTTGACAATTAAATCTTGACAATTTTTTTCTTTCGATATTACCGGAACATGATACACTATAGTTTTATCATGTTGCATTTACTGAAAATTTTAGAACTTTTAAACAATTTTTAAAATAAAATATTTTTTTTGAAAATGTAAGTCGAGACTCTGTGACACAACGTAATGCACCAGCGGATTCAAAAAAAAACTATCAAGATTTAATGGTCAAAATTGATTAAATGGATTGGTTCAAGGGATTAATTGGGTGCAAAAACGTTTAGGGGATTAATTGATTTTTTCCCGTATGTTCAAAGGCTTTTTATACCCTTAAACTTTTTTTGACCCCTTTAACTTTTAAGTCCTGGCTTCGCCCTTGTGTGAAACAACTTTATCGTTTTAAAGACGTACCATTGTCAAACTACCGAAATCATTAAAACTATGAAAATATTCTTAAAATAAATTTTGGTACCTCTATTTGAGGTTCTTTATATTTTAATAAAATAAATTTTGGTTGAACGAAACGAATGATATATTACAGATTCATATACATCAATACAAGTTTTGGTCGTAATAGCAAAATAAGATGACTATCATCTTCTTGATCCTACGGCTTCGACTCATATGTTAAAATATATTTGTAACAATGAAGTTCATGGGAAACTTTGTTTTTGTTGTATGATGGAATTCAGATGCACGGACATATATGTTGCAAAAAATATATATTATTAGTAAGATGCACAACATTAGTATTACAAAGAGATTTAGGAACAACTTTGTACCCCCTTACACCGCAATTCACTTAACACTAAATGTATAAACCGTTTCTGTGACTCAATACACGTGATAGTGTATTACAATGATCAAACTTAGCTAAACTACTAATACACTCATATTGCTTGCTTCTCTTCCTTTTGATCAGAAAACCAAAACCTATATTAATGTCTGAAGTAAATATTTACTTATGCATCATCCTTGATAATATCATGAAGCATATCAGGAAAGTCAGTTGGCCGGAACACTACGTCCATTAACCCAACATCCATCCTTGAAACATAATCTGCAGCTTTATTTGCTTCGCGCCATTTATGTGTCACACGATAGTCGTCAAAGTGAGCTAATAGTTTCCGTGACACATGTCACCAGCTATGAGTTATGATACTATAATCAAGTAAATTAAATGAATAAAGGTTTCTTTTCCTATCTTAGAAGAAAATATAATTTTATCAAACATGAATTTACTTTTAATATCATTTTTTGTTATACTAACAAGGTTTGGAGTGGAATTTGTGGCAAAGTTGGACAACCCATACACACAAGAAGACAAATTAAGAGAAAGAACGTGAATATGCAAAAATGACAGTTTATAATACACAAATTCTGCTCATTAAAAACTAGCTAGAAAATACCTTGAACATGAATATGACACAAGAAATTTTACAAACAAGATACAAATACATGAATTGCAAAGTAAGAATATCTAAACCAATTTAAGGGAAACATATAGAAAGATGTGATAAAGTAAACATAAGAAATAAGAAGAGAATAATTACACTTAGCAAAGTCATTGTAATTCGTACAATAGTGAATCAGGGTTTGCACATGCATGTGCATATAACATTTTATGCTATGATGGGGTTTGTAACGCCCGGGGTTTGGGGCCCGGGGATAACCGGGTTTGGTTAAACCGGTTCGGGTTAGTTTATTTGAAATAAAACATTATTAAATAACACTAAAAAGGGTTTTTTATTTGAGTAAGGACAAAATGGGAATTTGGGATTTTAAAACAAAATGTTTTTTTATCTCATCTCTTCTCAAAATAAAAAAGAAGGCTATCATCTTTTTTTGAAAGACAAAAACTCAAAACTTTTTCAAGAACAAGCATTACTTCATCAAATCTTCAGTTGTGGTGATTTCTTCAAGGTAAACGTCTTAATCTATTGACCTTTACTAGATTAAAATAGATTTCAACTTAGTTTTCCAATTTCCTAATGATTTCTAAGTTTACCCTAAAACCCATTATTTTAAAAATTGAGAGTTCTTGATGATTTTCGAGTGGGCTTTGATATCTGAGTTTTTGGGTGGTTAAAAATCACATTTTGGTGTTAATAAAATGTTGAAATGAAGCTTTAAATCAATAAACCCGAAATGGGTATAAAATTGGGGTTTTTGGGTTGAAAAGGTAGTGTTTTTGGCTTAGTTTTGGGTTGAAATCGTGGCTGGTGGTTCTTTTGAGGTTTTTTTTATCGGCAACTGTATGAATTTTATTCATAAAGAAAAAACATACAGCACGACGAAACCATACGCCTCGTTAAAAACCTCCCTAGTGGAGGAAAAGAGTACGAAATGGCTCGTCAAAAACCAAAACAACACCTACATACAAGCCAGAAACAGCGAACATCTATTGACACCTTCCTTGGCTAAAACGTCAGTGAAACCATTCGCCTCACGAGGCACGTAACGAAAATGAATCTCAGAAATGAATTGACAAGCCTGATCAATCGCAGTGAATATCTCCCACAAACGCCATGGTCGTTTCGCCGATCGCATAACCCAACTCAACGCAACCTGAGAGTCCGACTCAACAACCACACAACGCTCGCACCAATTTCCTTCCGCGATCAACCTTACCGCCAGCTCTATAGCTCGCACTTCGGCCTCATTGGAACCCATCCATCCCAACGGCCCGGAAAACATCCCCAAAATACGACTCTTCTCATCACGCATAACACCCCCAATACCCGCAGGCCCGGGCTTACCGCGTGCTGAACCGTCAACATTAAATTTGAGTACCCCCTGAACAGGCGGCTGCCAACAAATCCCAACACGTACCTTCCGTAGCGAGGGACTAACGACAAATGTAGACGGACAAGACGACCAAACCGATTCGGTCATCATCTTACTCGCAACATCAACCTTAATCTAGTAAAAAGATCGCAGTTTGACAAGGAAACATAATTCCGCCATCGGCAAACATTTTCCCCGAAAAATAAACTCATTACGAGCTAACCATAAGGACCATAGAAATGCACTAACACCAGCCACCCACCACTTCATCTTACAACCATAAAACGAACAATGAAAATCCACTATAAAAAACTCAACAAAACTCTTCGGTAAAGGTAATGATACTCCCCACCATCCTCGCAACCAATCTCAAATCTTCTTCAAACAAGAACATTCATAGAACAAATGTGCAATCGGTTCCTCCACTGTTACACACCAGGGACATAAGCCTTGCCCGTCCGACAACGGGACCCCACGGGCTCTCAAAAAATCCACCGTCGGTAACCGCTTCAACCAAATGAACCATAGAAACGCCTGAACTTTAGGCGGGACTAGCACGCGCCACGCAAAGCAATCCTCAAAATCATTGTCCCCAACCTTATCCATCAACAACGATTTTGATATAGCTCGAACCGAAAACTCACCATGCTCATCCGGTAGCCAAATGAGAGTATCAATGCGAGACTCCCACAGGCAGACTTCTTGAACCAAATCACACAAAACCCGCACTTGGTCTTGCTCGAACAACCATAGTTGTCGTCGAAAATAACCCACCCACTGCCCATGATTGAAACACCCATTCACTGAGTAGTCACGTACCCATGCTAATTTATTCATTGCCAAAGAAAACAGACGCTGAAACACATCCTTCAACGGCTGCTGCATAATCCATGGATCAAACCAAAACAACACTAGCTGCCCATCACCAATCTTCCATTGAAAACTCGCCCCCCACATGCGAATCTACACTCGGACAACATGAATTGACCACAATCTGACGCCATACAATAGACATGGACGAAAAATTCTCCGTATTAAACATCCACCATTGAGTATGTTCGCCATATTTAGCTGTAATCAAACGGCGCCAAAGCGAATCCTGATTACATGCATATCTCCACACCCACTTGGACAGCAATGCCATGTTTTTCACTCGAATATCCGCCACCCCTAAACCTCCCAAATGTCGCAGTCTACACACTATTTCCCAACCCAGTATACTCATCCGTCGTTCAAGACCAACACCACCCCATAGAAATGCTTGAGGAATACGATCCAGCTGCGCTATCACCCCTTTCGGGGCTACAAACAATCCCAAGTAAAATATAGGCAAAGATGAGAGGACATAATTTACCAAAGTCACTCTATCAGCAAATGACAAAGAAGATCGCTTCCACCCCGCTAACTTGCGCCTGAAGTTAGCAATGACCGGATCCCAAACAGATAAACGTCTCGGATCAGCCCCCAATGGAAAACCAAGATAAACAAATGGGAATTTCCCCCAGACGACATCCCAACAATTCGGCCACTGATGCGCCCAACTCTCCCTCCACACCGATCGCATATAGAGAACTCTTGGCAAAATTAATCTGTAAACCGGAAAAAACTTGAAAACAATGCAAAATCCTCTTAATATTCCGAGCACTCTCTATAGTTGCATCAAAAAATAAGATCGTATCGTCAGCGAACTGTAAGTGCGTCAACCGTATATCCGACACCACCTCCACCCCATGAATCAAACCGGATGTTTCAGCTTTGACCAACATCATATGTAATGCCTCCGCCACTACCACAAACAATAACGGTGACAACGGACAACCTTGTCGCAACCCACGTCCCATCCTGAACTCCTTTGTCGCTCTCCCATTTAACAAAACCGACAAACGGACAGAGCCAACACATTCTCTTATCCAATTTCGCCAAACTTCACAAAACCTTGATGTGTTTTGATGGTTGAAATCGACAGATTCAGTTTGGGGTTTGTCTAGAACGAAATTGGTAAAGTTTTAGGTGAAATTTTGGTTTGAATCAATGTGTTTTTGTTGCAAGGAGTGGATTTTCGGTTTTTTGCTGGTTTACAAGTATTTTAGCATCCTAATATTCTTTTTTGGGTTGCCTTGAAGCAGAGAAGATTGATTCGGGTACTTTGGGCGCGATATCGGGTGTTGCGGAGGCTTGAGATCAGTGTTTTGGCTTTCGTTTGGGCTCAATCGGTGAGCGGTAATTTTTGAAGTTTAAAATGATTCAAAAAGGTTTTTCTTTAGGGTTTGGGTGGAGCCTTAAGGGCTAGCCTAAACCCAAGTGTAAGTTCGTCTAATTTGCCTTGTTTCGTTAAGTATTAGTGTGTGTGTGGATATTCATGTTGTTGTGTGAAATGTGGATTGCTTTTACTCTCCATTCTAATGTTGTTGTGTAGTCGTAGTTGATGTCAAGCCTCACGTGATGGTTAGTCGTTGTATACGGTGATGTGTAGTCCCACCGGTAGTGACTAGTAGATGAGTACAGTGATGTGTAGTCCCATCGAAAAAATGCTAGTTGTTGTGTACAGTGATGTGTAGTCCCACCGGGGTGGTTGTCCATGTGCAAACCATGTTTCTTCTACGCTTGCGTTATTACATCTCTCTCTCAATGGTTTTGCTTTCAAAACTAAGATATATGTTTTAAACTGCATTTTTGTTGTGTTTTAGAGATCCTCTCACTAAGCTTTTAAGCTTACGCTCTCTTTTTCCAACAATGCAGATCGTTAGAGGCTTCGGGAGGCAAGTGGGCAAGGGAGGAGTTCTTGCTAAGCTCAAAGTATGATTTTACTAGTTGTAATAATGCTTAGACAATGGGAACACTAGACATTATGTTAGGGAGTTGGTGTTCAAACTCCTATGTTTGGTTTTGTTTAAGTTGCTAGTATGTTTTAAATGTTGATACCATGTTATGTTGAGGCTTGTTACGGCTTTTGGTAGATTACCTTGCATTTTGACTTGTTGGTGTTTTTGAGCTAACATGTTTTTATGAGCTTTGAGTTGAGATCCATTTTGTTGCGTGTATGCATGTTTGAAGTCATGTATAGGGTGTTTTGCCTCTAGATTGTTTGTATAATAAGTTGCTATGTGGTTTGTGATGTTTTGGGGCAAGTTTGGGGACGTTTGGAGATGCCAAAATGCATTTTCGGGCCAAACCATGTCCAAGCGTTTCGGAACGCCTGATATGGTTTCGGAACGGTCAAGCTCCAGGGGTACCCGTATCGGAAGGGGGTGGTACCGTTTCGGTATGATTTGCCACTGGAGGCTCCTGTTTCAAAACCATGTAGGGCTGTTTTGGTACGTTTGGCCACTAGAGGCTCCTCTTCTAGAACTAGGTGGGACCGTTCCAAAACGGCTTGGTGTTACTTTTTTAATGAAGCCCGCGTTTCGGAACGGACATGCCTGTTTCGAAACACAAACAATTAAAACAGTTAAAAGGCATCTCCGAGGGTTTCCAAATGTTACGTTTTAGTCCCTAATGCTCTTATGCTTCCTAAATGAGTTATATGTGCCCCTTTGTGATGGTTTTGCCTCATGAGCATGAAATTTGACAAATAAGCTACTTGGTAAGTTTAAATTATCATATGTCCTCTGACTGGTTCATATTTCGTTTTCGCCTTTCCGTTGTTTCCTTCACACATAGGATTAAATGTGACATATAGACAAGATAAATAAAATGAAAAAATAGGTTTGCTAATCGAAGTGAGGCCTTAACAGGTTTCGCTTCAGTTTTCCCCGTGTAACCTGTTCGGTTCGGTCTGTTGGTTAGGTCGGGACGAGGGGGTTACATTTGATGGTATCAGAGCCTCGGTTACGAGGTCTCCCGGGAAGGTAAGTAAGGTAAGTTGGTTTGCTTGGTTTGGTTGCTATTGCACGGTGTATGAAAGCATGTTTTATTGTTCTTGTTGTTGGTTGAAGTTTAGTCAAGTGTTCCCATTGCTAGGTGTTGTTATTGGAAAATGGTTTTGGTTTAAAGAGCTTGAGAACTTGGATCCTTGCCCTTGCTAGCCTAATGTTTTCTTGTGTGTGATGTGTTTGTTGTTTTAGATTTTATCTTCGTTATGGTAAGACCGAGAGGACGGCCTATAGCGGGTGACCAGGCACCCGGGGATGAGCCTCCTGTTCCTCCTGCTCCCGATGGTAATGGGGTAGATGTAGGAGGTAATGTGCCTCAGGCCGGTGCGAATGTTAGAGGTGATGGTAATGGACCTCAGGCCGGTGCAAATGTTGGGGGTAATGGAGCTTAGGCAGGTCATGGTCCTGCAGGAGCGGACATGGCTTATTTGATTCAGAGTATAGCTGAGGCTTTTTAGACAGCTTTGGCCGGTATGCATGCTGCAGCACCACCTCAGGGTGCGGGGACTGGTTTACCCCTTGAGAGACTTCGTAGCTTGGGTGGAGTTGAGTTTCATGGTTTGACTCCCGAGGGTTCAGAGGCTTGTCTCAAGAGCACTACACAAATCTTAATCCAGATGGAGTGCTCAAACACTCGTAAGTTGGGTTGTGTTGTCTCCTTGCTTCAAGGAGATGCGTATGCTTGGTGGACTATCGTTTCTTCGGGTACGACAGAAGCGGATGTCACTTGGGGATACTTCAGAACAACCTTTAAAAAGAAGTATCTTGGAGTCCGATATCAGGATGAAAAGAAGAGAGAATGTATGGCCTTTGTTAAGGGTAGTAAGATGGTGTTCGAGTATGAGGTTCAGTTTGTGAGGTTGAGCCAGTATACTCCTGAGTTAGTTCCCAGTAAGAGGGAACGATGTGAGCGTTTCTGATATAGCTTGACTATGGATGTGAAGACTTATATGCTTGCTTCTGATTACACCGAGTTTGATGTTTTGGTCTCTAGGGCCAAAGATATTGAGCAGAACTTAGGCTCGAGTACTCGTGCTAGTAGGTCTGATTCCGGGAAGAGACACGCAGATTGGGATAGAGATCATGCCAAGAGACACAAAGATAGGAGGTATCAACCCGATACGAGACATATGGGCGATAACCATGGACGGGACCATCAGGGCCAAGGAGCTGTTGTTCACACTCCTGAGTGCACTAGATGCGGGAGACGCCATCCGGGCGAGTGTATGGGTTACCTTTGGGATATGTTGGAACTGTGGTTCCCGAGATCATTTGAGGCGTAACTGTCCACACCCGGCTAGGGGCGGAGCGGCTCTAGCTAGGGGGTTTGAGCCTCAGAGAGGTCGTGGGTGCGGTCGAGGTAAGTTTCAGCCGAGGAACGATGGTCAGAGGAACTTAGCTCCTGTGGTGGTAGTTCAGCACGAGGGTGGAGGACCGGCTAGGGTGTATGCACAGCGAGAGGCTGGGAATGACACGTATGTCATCGCAGGTAATTTCTCGTTACAGTCTTTGACTTTGCTTTCTTTGATAGATTCAGGTTCGACACATTCGTACATTTTGGGTGAACATGCAAGGTCTCTAGGTTTATCGTATGAGTGATTAAAAGTAGGTGTAAATGTTACTAGTTCTTTCAGTGAGACCGTGGTAGTTAGGAAGATGTATAGGAGGTGTCCTTTGATGATTCTGGGCCATGTGTTTCCGGTTGACATGATGGAATTGTCGTTCTATTATTTTGATGTGATTTTGGGCATGGATTGGCTCGTAGATCATAGAGCTAGGGTAGACTTTGAGACCAAGAGAGTCTCCTTGAGGCTTACGGATGATTTTGAAGTTGTAGTGGTTGGCAAGAACATTAAGTTCTTGTCCAATGTTGTTTCTACTTTAGAAGCTCAGAGATTGATGGATTCGGGTTGTCGGGCCTATTTGGCTTATGTGATGAACCCGACTATGGGTGAGGTTAGACCGTAAGACATCAGAACAATTTGTGATTTTCCGAGTGTCTTTCTAGAAGAGTTGTCGGGTTTGCCTCAAGATAGGGAAGTTAAGTTTGCTATTGACACATATTCTGATTCTGCACCCGTGTCTATTGCTCCGTATAGAATGTCCTTGAAAGAGTTGAAGACACGACTTCAGGAACTGTCAGATAGAGGCTTCATTAGGCCTAGTATTTCTCTGTGGGGTGCTCCGGTCTTGTTTGTGAAGAAAAAGGAGGGCAGTATGAGGATGTGTATAGACTATACGCAGTTGAACAAGGTAACAGTGAAAAACAAGTACCCTTTGTCGCGGATAGATGATTTGCTTGATCAGTTGAGAGGTGCTTTAGTGTTTTCAAAGATTTATTTGAGATCCGGTTACTATCAGTTGAAGGTAAATGATGTGGACATACCGAAGACAACCTTCCGTACACGTTATGGGCACTATGAGTTATTGGTAATGCCTTTCGGTTTGACTAATGCTCCAACTATATTTATGGACATGATGAACCGAGTGTTCCACGAGTTTTTGGATAGGTTTGTAGTGGTGTTCATAGATGATATCTTAGTGTACTCTAGGACCGAGGAGGAGCATGATGAGCATTTGCGACTAGTGCTTCAGACCTTGCTTGAAAATCAGTTGTATGCCAAGTTGAGTAAATGCGAGTTTTGGATTAAAGAGGTAGTCTTCTTAGGTCATGTGATCTCAGCCAATGGAATTAGTGTGGACCCCAAGAAGATAGAAGCCATAGTGAGTTGGAAGCAGCTGAAGTCGGTGACAAAAATCCGTAGTTTCCTAGGCTTTGCAGGGTATTATCGAAGATTTGTCGAGGGATTTTCAAAGATTGCGGCACCCCTAACTAAATTGCTCCAGAAGAATGTTTCGTATGAGTGGTCAGATGCAAGACAACAAGCGTTTGAGAAGTTGAAGAAGGCTTTGACTGAAGCTCCTATTTTGATTCATCCTGAACCAGGGAAATAGTTTGTGATTTACAATGATGCATCGTTTGTAGGTTTAGGTTGTGTGCTTATGCAAAATGGTAAGGTTGTAGCTTATGCTTCGAGACAGTTGAATGTTCATGAGAAGAACTACCCCACTCATGATATAGAACTAGCCGCAGTAGTGTTTGCTTTGAAGATTTGGAGACGCCATCTTTATGGTGAGAAGTGCACCGTTTATACCGACCACAAGAGTTTGAAATACTTGATGACTTAGAGAGAGCTGGACCTTAGACAACGTAGGTGGATAGAGCTTCTTAAGGACTATGATCTTACGATAGAGTACCATCCAGGTAAGGCAAACGTAGTGGCCGATACTTTGAGTATAAAATGGCAGTTGAATTGTGAGCCATGTTTGCGAGATTGAGTGTGTCAAATGATAGTGGTTTGATAGGCGAGCTACAACTTAAACCTTCGTTGGTTCAGTTGATTCGAGATAAACAGTTGCAAGACGAGTCTTTGGCACCTCGCGTGCAAGATATAGCCGAGGGTAAACCCATAGATTTTTGCTTTGGTGAGAATGGGATCTTATGTTTCAAGGATAGTGTAGTAGTCCCAGAAGATGCCGAGTTAAGGCGTATTATCTTGAATGAAGCACATAACAGTCCTTTTGCTATGCATCCGGGTAGTAAGAAGATGTACCGTGGGTTAAAAGAAGAGTACTACAAGATTGGGTTGAAGAAAGATATGGCCGAGTTTGTGAGTAGGTGTATGGTATGTCAGCGAGTTAAGGTCGAGCATCAATTTCCTTTAGGTTTGTTACAGCCGTTGAATATTTCAGAATGGAAGTGGGAGCATATTACTATGGACTTTGTGTTGAGTTTACCGTTGACTCCTTCGAAGAAGAATTCAGTGTGGGTGATAGTCGGCAAATTCACTAAGTGTGCCCATTTTATACCTGTCCATACTACCTATACCTTAGATAAGTTCGCCAATCTGTACATCAGTGAGATTGCATGGGGTACCAAATTCGATCGTATCAGACCGAGATCTGAGGTTCACAACTAGATTTTGGGAGTGTTTGTATCGTGCCTTGGGTACTTGGTTGAACTTCAGCACTTCGTATCACCCGCAGTCAGATGGTCAGTCAGAGAGAGTTATTCAAGTGTTAGAGGACATGTTGAGGTGTTGCATCATCGACTTTCAGGGTTCTTGGAAGAAACACCTACCATTAGTAGAGTTTGCATACAAAAATAATTATCAGGCTAGTATTCAGATGGCACCGTATGAAGCTCTGTATGGTAGGAAGTGTAGAACACCTATTTGTTGGGTCGAGGCCGGACATAAGCTTGTATCGATGACAGACTTGCTTAAGGGCACTACCGAGAAGGTAAAATTGATCTATGATCGCTTGAAGGCAGCTTCAGATAGACAGAAACCGTATGCCGATTTGAAGAGAAAGGGGATAGAGTACGTCGTGGGAAAAAAGGTATTTTTGAAAGTCTCACCTTGGAAGAAGGTGATGAGGGTTGGTAAGAAGGGTAAGTTAAGCCCGAGATTCACTGGTCCTTACGAGGTAGTTGAGAGGATTGGTCCAATTGCTTATAGATTGAGACTGTCGACATAGTTAGAGAAGGTTCATGATGTGTTCCACGTTTCGATGCTTCGGAAGTAAAGATCGGATCCATCCCATGTGATGCTGGTGGAAGAGATCGAGTTGAACCCAGGCCTGTCGTATGATGAAGAGCCGGTTGAAATTCTTGCTATGGATGGGAAACTATTACGTGGGAGATCTATCGAGTTAGTCAAGGTCTTGTGGAGACACCGAGGTGTGGAAGAGGCTACTTAGGAGAGGAAGGAAGAAAATTTTCGTATCTTTTTCCGTAAGGTAATTTCGGGGACGAAATTCTTTAAATGGAGGAGAGTTGTAACGCCCGGGGTATGGGGCCCGAGAGATAATCGGGTTTGGTTAAACCGGTTCGGGTTAGTTTATTTGAAAGAAAACATTATTAAATAACACTAAAAAGGGGTTTTATTTGAGTAAGGGCAAAAAGGGGGAATTTAGGATTTTGAAACAAAAGGTTTTTTTTATCTCATCTCTTCTGAAAATAAAAAAGAAAACTATCATCTTTTTTAAAAGGCAAAAACTCAAAAAAATTTCAAGAGCAAGCATTACTTCATCAAATCTTCAGTTGTGGTGATTTCTTCAAGGTAAACGTCTTAATCTATTGACCTTTACTAGATTAAGATAGATTTCAACTTAGTTTTCCAATTTCCCAATGATTTCTATGTTTACCCTAAAACCCATTATTTCAAAAATAGTGAGTTCTTGATGATTTTCGAGTGGGCTTTGATATCTGAGTTTTTGGGTGGTTAAAAATCACATATTGGTATTAATTGTAACACCCTAAAAACATATAATAAAAATGAATGAAATAAGAAACAGAGGAAATGTGTGGTCAAGGGGTTTTGAACCCACACCTCTTGGCATGGAGGACAATGGGCTTAACCATCTCGTCTAAGGCAAGTCTCGATTATAATATTGTAAAATTTGGTTATAACATGTATCGGAGAATATAATAATAATTAGACTAGTCCAACCACCCCTTTTACCCCAAATTAAACACACCAGTTGAACCTAAAAGAAATTAGGTCTAAATTTTTTAGCCTCTTCGAAACATTTCATCTCCCCTACACTAGTGCCCATTCAGATCTCCGTCACGGCGACGTCGTGGCTGTCACCACCGGTCTCACCGTGTCCTCCGCCTCACCCTAACCCCAGCCATGTGCTCCACTCGCGGTGAACGGTTACCGTTCGTCGTGGAGATGGAGCTGAAGCTTCATCGAGACTCCCTTGATCCCGCCTTCGTTTTTCCTCCATTCTAGTCACCTCCATCGTCGACAAGGCGTGTCGATTGTGCAGGCGTGTTCAGCATACGGATTAGAGCGAAACCCATATTTCCGATCGTTGTTTCGACGCAGGGAGAGCCCTCATCGGTGTTACGCGATTTTCCGGCGAGATTTGGAATTTTGGGGTTTTTTGGTAAGTTTCTGACTTGTTTTCATGTTAGTGTGGTTTGGTTCAAGTGGTTAACCAAAGATCTGTCATTTTTCATGCGAAATCGCACCATTTCGGGCCTCCGACGACCGTCCGGCGACCCATTTCGTTTTGGGTAAGTAAATCGGCCTGAACTGGTTCAAACCGGTCTGAGTCAACTTAAACCGAACCCGGCCCAACCTATGATCCCATGCATGATTCGGTCCAAGCACGAACCGGCCCAACCTGTTGACTCGACCCTTTTGCCCGACCCATTGACCCGACCCTTCTGCCCGACACGTTAACCAGACTCGTTGACCCGGTTCGAGTCAACCCGTCCGAATATGGAAATGAGTATAATGTTCTAGATAAGATTGCAATGCTCGAATGAGAAGATTAATAAATCAGAAGGATCTAGAGTTCAATAAGTAATTAATAAGGCAATTAATCTCCAAATCTGACTATTAGTGTCAAATGATAAAATGTGAAAAATATTTGGATATGAAATTATGAAAATGCCCTCAAGGTATGAAAATGACTAAAATACCCTTGGAATTGGAAGCGGTCTAGAAATCTACGCTAGATATGGTAAAACAACCTGATTCATCTGAAAACCTCGAACTACTTGGAAAGATATGGTAACAAGATTTAAACCTTTGAGATTGTAAGGTGTTAGGTCTCCCTGGTTTTGGAATGAATCTCCGACTATAGATACAAGGGAATATATCCATACCCCTGAATTAAGCAAGTGGCTCAATTTCTGAATTGCTTGAAATGACTAAAAGTACTGCAAATATTGATATGGTTAAACTAATCGGAATGATCGTATTGATCAAAAGGGCTGAAGTATCCTCGGGCACCGGGGTTTGCAGATTAACCAGAACATTGGATAAACCTTTGAGTTCTGAAATTGAATGAAGTGGTTGGAGGTACCGAAACTTCGTGAATGGCCGAATCACCCATGAGTACTTAAATGATTAAAATAAAATATATAGTTCAATTGTTGGGAACGATGGATATCCCGAGCTTTAAAATAACTGAAATACCCCCTTTGACTAGAATAAGTAAACTGCGATAAAATTCTGGAAATGCCAATAAAGCTGAAAATGACTAAAATGCCCCTAAGGGTTGAAGCATGAATCACGTATGTCAATCACTCATGATTTTATTATAGGGTTGGAAGTTTTTCCTCCCAGAATATAAGTTTGACTATTCCATGGCAAGTCCTGTGGTGAAATATGAAAGCAACCGTTCAGATATACGATACAGCTGGATGTATTAGAAGGGTTAGTACTGCAAGGTTGGAGATGTTAATTCGAACGGATTGGAGGCTCGAAAAACTTCTGGAAATATTAAATATTGTAAATCGTCATTTTATCATTTTTGGGCTAAATTACAAATCACTCCTGATAGTTAAAAGACCAAAATGCCCTCATTGGCCAAAGTAATCAAAATAGCCCTGAATGTATCCGATATCGTGAAAGATCTTGACATCGAAATCTCTGAATGCCTGATTAGAAACCTGATGAGCAGATAGAAATTTTTGAGCGGCTGTTTATGCCTTGTTGGTATAAATTACCAAAACGCCCATGTAAGATAAAATGACTATAATGCCCTTGTAGGCTTAAATGATTGAACCACTCGTGTTATATCTGAACTCTCTAAGATCTTGATGCATCAATTCTTAAATAGCTGGTTTGAACTGCTTGTACGAACCCCTCCTTCTATAAGGTCCTCATTTATGAAATTCGTTTAAATTGCCAAAAGTTTAATGCGTTCCCTTCCATAAAGGCCAACTATCTCCACGAAATAAACTATTCCACCTAGTGCGTTTCATGTGTGCTATATTCTATTGAATGAATTGTGTAATGATTACATATTAGTAAACAATCTAACGATTTAATCATGAACAATGATATGTTTGATGAATGTTCAATTGTTATTGAGATTGCATCATTATGGTAGAAAATGAGATGAAATGATGAACTTGATATATGATGACATTCTCTGCCTACCTGAATGTATATCTGCTCAATATGTATACTTGGTATGTGATTGCTTGATCTGTGATGGTATTGCCTGGCTGTCTGATGAATTTGATAGTATGATTTATTAGCTTGACCTATAATTGTACAATCTGTTTGCATGATGAATGATGAAAATGTCTGCTCTGCTCAACAGTGTGCCCATTTATCTGTCAAAAGCATGAATCTTCCGTTTCTGATACTCTGAATGGAGTATGTCTGTCACGTGTATTATATTACTCATGTCTGGAATCTGAACACTGATTACTATCAGGGGTATACTGTTGGGTTATGGTATGAAGTCTCTACAGGTGCAGCCCTGATCCAGCTAGTAAATCCTTATGGACCCAAGGTCTCCCCTTGGGTAGGTGCCGATGCTTTAGCACGGGTAAATCCTTATGGACCTAAGGCAGCCCCTTAGGTGGCACCTATGCCCATCGGGCCTAGGGTAAGTCCTTATGGATGCAGTTCTGGGGGACTGCATATTGGTGTAAGGTTGGAGGGTAGTTACTAGTAAACCCTTGTATGTACTTGAACAATTGCATTGAATTGTTATGTGTTCTCATGCTATGATTGATACACATTTATGTCTGTTTGATATGCACCTAGTGGAACACACTAGACATTAAACTCGTTGTTTTCCTCTTCTTAATCTATCAGCTTGTATAATTCTCGTTTGTTACTCGATGATTGAATAAAGAACAAATACCGTTATTCTCATGTATAACATTACCCTAAAATAACAGAAAGGAAAAGAGGACTGTTACTGCTTCGAACATCATGAAAATGTTATGCCTACCATATATATGTATGAGCTTATAGCATCTTTTGGTAGTTCTGTATTACTGAGCTTTTCCAAGCTCACGTTATTTTTACCATTGCAGGTTAAAAGAGTATAGCATGGTATAATGTTTGACATCAGTGTTCGGAGTTCCCTCGGTGTTGACTCTAGAGTACGGTATTGTATAGTTAGTGGGCATGTATGTCATGTATTGTTTTATGATAGAGTCTTTAAAGCACTTTCTAAAATTTCTGTTAAGCGTTTAAATGACTTTTTGAAATGTTATTTTAAACAGGAGTTGATTTTACAATTTAATAAATGTTTTTAGCAAAAAAATGTTTTTACGTGTATTTTTACTGTGGATCGCTCTTGTGACCCTAATGTGACCCTAATGTGACTTCCTAGGATTCGTTGTAATGCATAGGCGGGTCTAGAGGGTTACATTAATAAAATGTTGAAATGAAGCTTTAAATAAATAAACCTGAAATGAGTATAAAATTGAGATTTTTGGGTTGAAAAGGTAGTGTTTTTGGCTTGGTTTTGGGTTGAAATTGTGGCTGGTGGTTCCTTTGAGGTTGGGGGATGTTTCTAGATGATTTTGGATGTGATTTGATGGTTGAAATTGATGGGTTCAGTTTGGGTTTGTCTAGAACGAAATTGGTGAAGTTTTGGGTGAAATTTGGGTTTGAATCAACGTGTTTTGGTTGCAAGGAGTGAATTTTCGGGTTGTTGCTAGCTTAAAAGTATTTTAGCATCATAATATTATATTTTGGGTTGTATTGAAGCAGAGGAGATTGATTCTGGGACTTTGGGCGCGATATCGGGTGTTGCGAAGGCTTGAGAATAGTGTTTTGGCTTTCGTTTGGGCTCAATCGGTGAGTGGTAATGTTTTGAAGTTTAAAATGATTCAAAGATGTTTTTCTTGAGGGTTTGGGTTGAGCCTTAAGAGCTACCCTAAACCTAAGTGTAAGTTTGTCTAATTTGCCTTGTTTCGTTAAGTATTGGTGTGTGTGGATATTCGTGTTGTTGTGTGAAATGTGGATTGCTTTTACTCTCCGTTCTAATGTTGTTGTGTAGTCGTAGTTGATGTCAATCCTCACGTGATGCTTAGTCGTTGTATACGGTGATGTGTAGTCCCACCGGTAGTGACTAGTAGATGAGTACGGTGATGTGTAGTCCCACCGGTAGTGACAAGTAGATGAGTACGGTGATGTGTAGTCCTATCGGAAAAATGGTAGTTGTTGTGTACGGTGATGTGTAGTCCCACTGGGATAGTTGTGCATGTGCAAACCATGTTTCGTCTACGCTTGCGTTATTACATCTCTTTCTCAATGATTTTGCTTTCTAAACTAAGATATATGTTTTAAACTGCATTGTTGTTGTGTTTTAGAGATCCGCTCACTTAGCTTTTAAGCTTACGCTCTCTTTTTTCAACAATGCAGATCGTTAGAGGCTCCGGGAGGCAAGTGGGCAAGAGAGGAGTTCTTAGAGTTCTTGCTAAGCTCAAATTATGACTTTACTAGTTGTAATAATGCTTAGACAATGGGAATACTAGACATTATGTTAAGGAGTTGGTGTTCAAACTCCTATGTTTGGTTTTGTTTAAGTTGCTAGCATATTTTAAATGTTGATATCATGTTATGTTGAGGCTTGTTAGGCTTTTGGTAGATTACCTTGCATTTTGACTTGTTGGCGTTTTTGAGCTAACATGTTCTTATGAGCTTTGGGTTGAGATCCATTTTGTTGCGTGTATGCATGTTTGAATTCGTGTTTAGGGTGTTTTGCCTCTAGATTATTTTTATAATAAGTTTCTATGTGGTTTGTGATGTTCGGGGCAAGTTTGGGGACGCTTGGAGATGCCAAAAAATGCATTTTCGGGCCAAACTGTGTCTAGGAGTTTCAGAACGGTCGAGTTCCAGGGGTACCCGTATCAGAACGGGGTGGTACCGTTTCTGTACGATTTGCCACTAGAGGCTCCTGTTTCGGAATCATGTAGGGTTGTTCCGGTACGTTTGGCCACTGGAGGCTCGAGTTCTGGAACCAGGTGGGACCGTTCCGGAATGGCTTGATGTCACTTTTTGAATGAAGCCCACGTTTCGGAACGGGCACGCCTGTTTCAATACGTAGGTAGTTAAAACGATTAAAAGGCATCTCCTAGGGTTTCCAAATGTTACGTTTTAGTCTCTGTAACCCCCTCGTCCCGATCTGGACGTTTGACCGGTCCGTGTAGGCTACATGGGGAAAACCGACGCGAAACTCGTTAAGGTCCCACCTCGGTTAGCAACCCTAGAAAAAATTTCTTTTAATTATATCTTGTCTAAATGCATTATTAAGTCCTAGGTGAAGCACGACAGCGGAAACACAAACAATAAAGCAACGACCATCCAAAACAGCACTTTAAAACAGCCAATTTTTCCTTTTTAAGCAGGCCGTATCGATACACCAATCAAGGGTATTGATACGCCTTGGCCAAGGTCAACACCCTAAGGTCAACACAGGAAGACCGTATCGATACAGCCCTTGAGCGTATCGATACGCCCTTCTCGGTCAACATCTCGTGGTCAACGAGATAAACCTGTATCGATACGCTTAGAGCCCGTATCGATACGCCAAAGCCTCATCAATTTCTCGGATTTCCAGTGAGCTTTGAGCGTACCGATACGCCCCCGTGTATCGATACACCAAGCCAAAACTGAGTCCTAGAGGGCAAACCGTATCGATACGGCCCTTAGGCGTATCGATACGCCCTGCACTGCAAGTCTCCAAATTTCAGCAAAGCGATTTAAGACTCGACTCTAGATGCGAGTTACGACTCCCCTAGCCACAAACAACATACAAACAACCTTCAACCACCAAGATATCAACATACATGGCATTCAAAACGTACAAGGATCATGCAACGAATGGATTCATACATTCACCATAAAAAGGACCTACTTAGCACTTAGAAGTTCATGCCTTAGGAACAAATCATATAGGCATTCAAGACATGCAACATAAGCAAGATTTACAATTCAAACAAAACATCTAAAAGCCAAACCAACATCACATACATCCAAGCTCAATTTAACAACACCTATCCCATTGCTTGACTATTACAATCTACAATTTAAAGTGCATACTTGAGCTAACCAAAAGCGACACATGGAGACCTTTCCTTTCCCTTGCCACCCACAAGCTATTGATCTGCATTGTCGAACAAAAGGGAGCGTAAGCCTAAAAGCTTAGTGAGGGTAAGCTCATAAAACAAACCTTCGACAATGCAGGGTCCAAGCACGATTAAGAATCAAAATAGAATGCATGATCTTACCTCCGATCCTCGAGAGCCAAAATATACATGATGCATGAACATATAATCGTCACTATGCCATGATCAACAATTCATAATCCCAACACACGGAAATACATATATCAATGTATTAACAACAACATATATCAAACCATATTGGAAACACATTTCATATCATATTGGCACCTAGCTATGACTCGAATACGCGGATAACAAGTTGGAACGCATTTCCAACACAACCATTACCTTCGGTGGGATTACACTCATCATCGGTTCTCGCGGAGGGGATTCCACTCTTTCTCACGCCCCGTCGATGGGATTCCACTCATCACCGACTAATATAATGATTTCCGGGCGAACTTGTACTCCTCCTTGGTGACTTAACGCCACCAAGGCCACGCACGAATTTGACTTAACCGTGCTAATGATCGATCATTGTACCCAAGCATACTAGAACCAATATTAAACACAACCCATAACCTTTCACAACATCATTTCATATCAACTTCCGTGCTTAGCACGTACTCACCATGATCCTCGAAATCATGCAACCACCTTATAATATCATTTCACAAGTTAACACTACATGTGTATCATCAAAACAATTATCACATCATATTTCACACATATGCATTTCCACATTATACCTATCATCAACATGCATATGGAAATGCATCAAACCATGCCTCAACATACATGTATAACAACATATACATAACCACCATAATCTCAATTAAACATAAGACACAACATCAAATAGAGCACAACCAAAGTCTCTAACTAAAGCTTAGGATTAGGCTACCACTCTAATCCCAACTCTAGGTGGGTCTACCAATCCCAACCTAGTCCACATGCTTGAACCAATTACTCAAAACCATTTAAAACGTTTTAACCACTCACCTTCACCTCCAAGCTCCACTACCAAGTAACCAAGGTCTTCAAGTTTCCGGATTCAAGCCCGAAGCTTCACCATTGTCTTCTCTTGCTTCTAAACATTCAAAAACGATATATTAGCCCCAAAATCAGCCACAAACCCAAAGTTTAACACCAACACACAAATTCACTACAAATCTCACAATTCAAAGTCAAGTTCATTCTTCAAAATCTCATTTTCGTACTTCCACATAGACCCATCAAAAATCAGCAATGTAGTCATCTAAAGCACTCCTAAACATGCTCAAAACACTACCCAAACATAGTATAACCATCAGCCAATGATTTCCAACATCAAGAACACCCAAAACCAACCTTTCAACCCTTCAAAAACCCCATTAAAACCCAAATTCGGGAATCAACATAAAACCATGTAAAAATCAACTATGTTGGACCTCAAGGTTCCCAAACAACATATCTAACATTATTGAATCAATAGCTTTAATAAAAACTCATAAAGCTCCATCCTTTAACCAAAACTTTCAAAAACCTAAATTACAAAATACCTAGTTTTAGTGAAATCTAAAGATACCAAAATGAAGAGGAGACCAAGGCCAAGTCAAAAATATGTTTACCTTTCAAAAAGCTCCAAGAATCAAGAAGAAAGGAGATGGAAGAGTGAGTTGAAGAGAAGCTCTTTTCTTGTCGTGGAAATGGAGAGATGAAGAGGGATGAAGATGACAAATTTGTGTTTTAATTAAAAATGGGGGTTTTTTAATTTGGAAGTCCAACTATTTACAAAAATGCCATTAAAATGGCTATTGGGTTTTAATATCGCAAATTTGGTCCAACATTTAAATATAATTTTGCAAAACAAAACCGAGGCATTATTTTATTTATTTATTTCACCCGACCCCCAAACCCGGGTGTTACAACTCTCCCCCACTTAAGGAAATTTCGTCCCCGAAATTTATCGAACAGGAAGAGTCACTGGAACATGCTCCTCCACACTTTCTTTCTCACCACAACATACTCACCAACTCGGTATACTTACCACACAACATTAGCTATCTAATGCTAAGATCTCAACGAGTCCTTCAATGTATACCAATTTTAAACTGGACTCAATCTCTTCCACAAACATAGCATGGGACAGATCTGACTCACATTTCTGAATCATAGATACACGAATCACATCACAAACCTCTTTCTAACTCTGGTGGTAACCGCAACAAATAAACAAAAAAGCTAGTCTGATTCACAATCTCATACAACACTGTTTGAATACTTGACCCATAACTTTCTCTGACTGATCATCTGACTTCAACAGGTAAACAAACACTATGCAGTCGTCTTCAGAAATCTAGTTGAAATCTCGAATCTCTATTACCCACTTTCATTAAGAACCTTCCCCGGATGTAACAAACTAGAAGAAAACTGATGCTCGGTCTTGACACGCTGACAAATTACACACTTACTCTCGTACTGAACAACATCATCCATCAACTCAATCCCGAAGTACTCACCTTCAACCCACAATACGTCTTCACACTACTCTAATGCAATACAATGAAATGCCTGTGCTTCTGCCAAAACAATACGTCTCGGAACACTATGTCAATCGGCACAACTATTCTGTCTCTAAAAGGCAAAACTCTATCATCTCTGAAACTGAAATCTGAAGGTCTTCCTTCTACCATGTCTTGCACGTGAGGTGCCAAGAATCTGTCTTGCAACTGTTTCTCTTCAAGTATCTGACTCAATGTAGGCTTAACATGATACTCGGCCACAAAACTACTATCATTCGATAAACTGAATCCAACAAACATAGCTCGCAACTCAACTACTAATCTAACAACAAATATAACTCGGAACATCAGTTACTATGTTGACTCTCTTTGGATGGTACTCAATCTTGGGATTACGGTCTTCAAGCAGTTCTAACAACTCATGCTGTTCAAGTTCCAACCCTTCCTAAGTCGTCAAATATTTCAAGTTCTGATGATAAGTGTATATACTGTGTATTTCTTACTATACATGCTTTGTCTCTAAGTCTTCGAAGCAAATTTAACTGTAATTAACTCTACGTCTAGTGTCGGATAATCCTTTTCAAGGTCTTTCAACTATCTCGATGAATAGGCCATAATCTTCTGTCTTGCATAAGCACACAACCTAACCCTACATATAACGCATCACTATAGTTCACAAATTCTTTCTCTGACATAGGCTGAATCAAGGTCGAAGCTTTCATCGAAGTTTCTTTCGGTTTCTCAAGGGCTCATTGTCTCGCATCTAACCACACAAACTGAACATTCTTCTGTAGCAATCTGTCAAAGGAGCAGCTATCTTCGTAAGACTATTTACAATTCCCCGATAGTAACAATGCTAGACCTAGAAACTATAGATACATGTCACTGTCTTCGGTTTCTTCCAACTCACATTTTCTTCTGCCTACTTGGGATTTACTCTAATACACTCGGCTAATCTACATGTCCTAGGAGAACATCCCCCTTGACTCGGAGTTCACGTTTGCTCAACTTGGCATACAACTGATTCCCTAATAAGATCTACAACACTAACTCCAAAGCTTGTCATGGTCTTCTTCGGTACGTGAATATACCCATATATCACCTATGAGAACTACTACAACTGATCAAGGAACTCAGGAAGTATTCTACTCAACATCTCTATAAAAGTAGCTAACACACTAGTCAAACAAAACGGCACAACCCAGAACTCAAAGTGACCATATCTTGCCCCAAAAGTTGTCTTCGGTACATCAACTTCACTCACTTTCAACTAGTAGTAATCAGATCTCAGATTAATCTTGAAAAGACTGAATTACCCCTCAACTGATCAACAAATCACTGACGTTCGGAAATGGATTCTACTCATTTACTGTCAATTGTTTCAACTACCTGTAATCTAAACACATTCTCATATTGTCATCTCTCTTCTTCACAAATTACACTATCGTACTCTAAGATGATGTACTAGGCCTAATGAATCTACGGTCTAACAAATCTCGAAGTTGATTCTTCAACACTCTCAATTCTTTCGGGAACCATAAGCTACAGAGAAATCAAAATAGGAGTGAACTTGAAAACGGTATCAATAACAAATTCTTCTTCCCTATCAAGAGACAAACCGACAATTCTTCCAAACAGTTTTAGGAAAACACAAACTATTCTAACATTCTGCGATCTAATCTTTATTCGAAAATCAAATCCATCACATTTGCTATGCAAGCATGTCAACCAACTCAATCAATCTTTGCCCTCTAAAGCTGGATCAACATTCAATAAGAAGTTCACATTCTCACCTACCACTACAGTCTCACAGAAATCTGCAACTTCAAGGCTACTCTCTCTTTGTCTCAAGGTATACCCTAGCTCTGTGCTCTACAAGCTAAACCATGCCAAAAGTTACATCGAACCCGTAAAAGACAATTACTTCACATCTACTAAGAACATGTAACCCTAAACCATCAACAAACATCTTCCGTACATCTTTCTGACCACCACTACCTCACCAAAAGGTCTAGTCACATGCGTCCCTACGTCTAAGATCTCAACAGGTATATCAAATTTCTTGGTATGCTCACACAAAAGGACGAATCCGCAGAAATTGCAACTTCACATGTACACAGCTGATAGTCTTCGGTTCTCTTGTTTTCAGGTTGGTTCTTCAACATAACCTAACTCTTCAAAACCGTTCTTAGAGCATCTCGAAATCTTAAAATTCTGTTCGGATCGCACACAAACAATCATGCTTGAACTTGTTCTGTAGCATCGTTCCGGACGACTCAAAACATCACACTACCAAACAATCTGGAGTCAAAACTCAAGACTTCCTTCTCAGCTCTTCTATAACAGAAGTGACTTCATCTCTCATTCTTGCTGGAAGACAACTCAGACGCACACTAGCCAAATCACACAAATCGATTCCCACTCACGGATACTGGCCGACTGTCTTGTGTTAAAACCATAGGTCGAACCCCAACGATCACCAACTAACATTTCTGAGTTTCAGATTACTCACACGAGACCCTTATCTTGGTCTCGCCAAAAGAACTAAGGTACTCGTACCTACCTCTAACACTTCACCGGCAACATTCAAACTTTGCATGCTCGCTAACAACATACAGAAGTACAGATTCAGAATCAACGGGAGGGAACAAACTCAAAACTGTACCAAGGGATTATCTGATAAAACAATGATACCACTCTGAATCCCATTCATGGGTCTTAACTTCTCTTTACCAACTAATACTAGAATCGGTCTCATTGTCCCTCACCAACAAGAACTAGCCCACATACACACTGACTCGAACAAAAAAATTGTACCTCAACTCCGGTACAACCATACTCCCCTAACTATAGCAAAGAACTTCCTCAACATCATCCACATTTTCAGAAACCACAGCTTCTACTTACCGATTCACGGCCCACACCTTGGCCTCAAACTTACCAAAAAGCAATAAATCAACAACAACAGAAAATTAACATACAAACTAGGTTAGGAAAGGAAAGGGTCCAAGTGGCTCAAGTATGATTTCCTCACTTAAAAATCTCTTTTTCTGATGTAATAGAAGCAATGGGACACTACTCAACATGCTTCAAGCAACATACTTTCACAATCAAACAATCACACATCACCGCATACTCGAATAACAAGCAACATGCTTACATGACAAGCAAACACCGTACAATTTCAATACACGAATTAAACTTACCTCACTTACCTACCCAAGGTCTCGGAAACCTTAGGCTCTGATACCAACAAATGTAACCCCCTCGTCCCAGTCCGGACGTTTGATCGGTCCGAGAAGGCTACACGGGGAAAACCGACGCGAAACCCGTTAAGGTCTCACCTCGGTTAGCAACCCTAGAAAAAATTTCTTTTAATTATATCTTCTCTAAATGCATTATTAAGTCCTAGGTGAAGCACGACAGCGGAAACACAAACAATAAAGCAACGACCATCCAAAACAACACTTTAAAACAACCCATTTTTCCTTTTTAAGCAGGCCGTATCGATACACCAATCAAGGGTATCGATACGCCTTGACCAAGGTCAACACCCTAAGGTCAACACAGGAAGACTGTATCGATACAGCCCTTGAGCGTATCGATACGCCCTTCTCGGTCAACATCTCGTGGTCAACGAGATAAACCTGTACCGATACGCTTAGAGTTCGTATCGATATGCCAAAGCCTCACCAATTTCTCGGATTTCCAGTGAGCTTTGAGCATACCGATACGCCCCCGTGTATCGATACACCAAGCCAAAACTGAGTCCTGGAGGGCAAACCATATCGATACGGCCCTTAGGCGTATCAGTACGCCCTGCACTGCAAGTCTCCAAATTTCAGCAAAGCGATTTAAGACTCGACTATAGATGCGAGTTACGACTCCCCTATCCACAAACAACATACAAACAACCTTCAACCACCAATATATCAACATACATGGCATTCAAAACGTTCAAGGATCATGCAACGAAAGGATTCATACATTCACCATAAAAAGGACCTACTTAGCACTTAAAGGTTCATGCCTTAGGAACAAATCATATAGGCATTCAAGATATGCAACATAAGCAAGATTTACAATTCAAACAGAACATCTAAAAGCCAAACCAACATCACATACATCCAAGCTCAATTTAACAACACCTATCCCATTGCTTGACTATTACAATCTACAATTTAAAGTTCATACTTGAGCTAACCAAAAGCGACACATGGAGACCTTTCCTTGCCCTTGCCACCCACAAGCTACTGATCTGCATTGTTGAACAAAAGGGAGCGTAAGCCTAAAAGCTTAGTGAGGGTAAGCTCATAAAACAAACCTTCGACAATGCATGGTCCAAGCACGAGTAAGAATCAAAATAGAATGCATGATCTTACCTCCGATCCTCGAGAGCCAAAATATACATGATGCATGAACATATAATCGTCACTATGCCATGATCAACAATTCATAATCCCAACACACGGAAATACATATATCAATGTATTAACAACAACATATATCAAACCATATTGGAATCACATTTCATATCATATTGGCACCTAGCTATGACTCGAATACGCGGATAACAAGTTGGAACGCATTTCCAACACAACCATTACCTTCGGTGGGATTACACTCATCACCGGTTCTCGCAGAGGGGATTCCACTCATCCTCACGCCCCGTCGATGGGATTCCACTCATCACCGACTAATATAAAGATTTTCGGGAGAACTCGTACTCCTCCTTGGTGCCTTAACGCCACAAAGGCCACGCGCGAATTTTACTCAACCGTGCTAATGATCGATCAATGTACCCAAGCATACTAGTGCCAATATTAAACACAACCCATAACCTTTCACAACATCATTTCATATCAACTTCCGTGCTTAGCACGTACTCACCATGATCCTCGAAATCATGCAACCACCTCATAATATCATTTCACAAGTTAACACTACATGTATATCATCAAAACAATTATCACATCATATTTCACACATATGCATATCCATATTATACCTATCATCAAAATGCATCAAACCATGCCTCAACATACATGTATAACAACATATACATAACCACCATAATCTCAATTAAACATGAGACACAACATCAAATAGAGTACAACCAAAGTCTCTAACTAAAGCTTAGGATTAGGCTACCACTCTAATCCCAACTCTAGGTGGGTCTACCAATCCCAACCTAGTCCACATGCTTGAACCAATTACTCAAAACCATTTAAAACGTTTTAACCACTCACCTTCACCTCCAAGCTCCACTACCAAGCAACCAAGGTCTTCAAGTTTCCGGATTCATGCCCGAAGCTTCACCATTGTCTTCTCTTGCTTCTAACCATTCAAAAACGATACATTAGCCCCAAAATCAGCCACAAACCCAAAGTTTAACACCAACACACAAATCCACTACAAATCTCACAATTCAAAGTCAAGTTCATTCTTCAAAATCTCATTTTCGTACTTCCACATAGACCCATCAAAAATCAGCAATGTAGTCATCCAAAGCACTCCTAAACATGCTCAAAACACTACCCCAAACATAGTATAACCATCAGCCAATGATATCCAATATCAAGCACACCCAAAACCAACCTTTAAACCCTTCAAAAACCTCATTAAAACCCAAATTCGGGAATCAACATAAAACCATGTAAAAATCAACTATGTTGGACCTCAAGGTTCCCAAACAACATATCTAACATTATTGAATCAATAGCTTTAATAAAAACTCATAAAGCTCCATCCTTTAACCAAAACTTTCAAAAACCTAAATTACAAAATACCTAGTTTTAGTGAAATCTAAAGATATCAAAATGAAGAGGAGACCAAGGCCAAGTCAAAAATATGTTTACCTTTCAAAAAGCTCCAAGAATCAAGAAGAAAGGAGATGGAAGAGTGAGATGAAGAGAAGATCTCTTCTTGTCGTGGAAATGGAGAGATGAAGAGTGATGAAGATGACAAATTTGTGTTTTAATTAAAAAGGGGGGTTTTAATTTGGAAGTCCAACTATTTACAAAAATGCCATTAAAATGGCTATTAGGGTTCAATATCACAAATTTGGTCCAACACTTTAAATTTAATTTTGCAAAACAAAACCGAGGCATTATTTTATTTATTTATTTCACCCGACCCCCAAACACGGGTGTTACAGTCTCTAATGCTCGTATGCTTCCTAAATGAGGTATATGTGCCCCTTTGTGATGGTTTTGCCCCGCGAGCATGAAATTTGAAAAATAAGCTACTTGGTAAGTTTAAATTATCGTATGCCCTCTGACTGGTTCGTATTCCATTTTCGCCTTTGCGTTGTTGCCTTCACACATAAGATTAAATGTGACATATAAACAAGATAAATAAAATGAGACAAGAAAAATAGGGTTGCTAATCAGAGTGAGGCCTTAACGGGTTCCGCTTCGGTTCTCCCCGTGTAACCCGTTCGTTGCGGTCTGTTGGCTAGGCCTAGACGAGGGGGTTACAGGGTTAGGGATGTGAAATGAGGTAATCATTCAAGTTTCAGGTTAGGTCATGTCGGATACAGGTTATGTCAGGTAAATTTAATGGTCCGACTCAAGTCAGGCTGGGTTCGGGTTGACTCAGATTCGGGTCATTGTTAGGTTGATTTCAAATCATATTGAGCTCGGGTTCGGGTCGAGTTAATTTTAGGTCGGAAATGTTTCAGTTTAGGCCAAAACGGTTCGGGTCCGAATAAGTTAATTAATGTGTTTATTCAGGTTCAGATGGACTTCAGGTTGGGCCATGTTAAGGCTGGGTCACGTCTTTGATGGATAAAATTCAGGTAAGGTAATATCGGTTTCGGTTGAAGTTCAAGTCAAGTCTTATTTGTACAAATAGACTCCGGTCTGGTATTTATGGGTAAATTTTGGATAAAAATAAATTTTTAGGGATTAATATGAACCAAAATATCCCTTAGGATGTCAGAATATGTTACAATATAATATATACATGTATATAATTGTGACTAATTTGAATTAAACTAAAATTTAAAAGTGAATGTTACTATGTTAGGGACTAAAATGAAAAATTGTAAACAAGTGAGAACCTAAAGGGTAATTAAATTTAAAAGTAATTGTGACTAAATTGGATTCAATTAATTCTAGGGATTAAAATGAATCAAATTACAATTATAATGAACCGTATTAAATTAAATTTGGGACTAAAATGAATCAAATTAAAACTAAAGAAAAAGGGACTAAAATGAATCAAATAGTAAACCATAAACCTTAAAACCTAAACTATAAACCCTAAATTGTAAAATGAATAAAACATTCACTAATATTGGTACTAAAGCATAAACCCTAAAGAAACTAAACTAAACTAAAATTGGGACTAAAATGAATCAAACTAAAACTAAAGAATAAAAAAAGACCTATGTGTAAATCTCCTAAAGTATTAAAGACCTAAAGTGCAAATAACCCATAAAAATTCAAAATGACCGTTTAATTTTGATTTGAGTTATGGAATTGAATAATTGAAATGATGGCCTATGGCCTATGGTGGCCGGTGGGATTGATTGATTGGACCGTTTGGGTAATAGGGTCCTTTGGAATTTGGGCAATTGGGCGGGCAGCCCTAAAAATTGGGCGGAATTTTTTAAAAACTTTGGAGTAAATTAACAAAAAAAATGAATAGGGATCAATTCATCTTAAAAATTTAATTTTAGGGAATAAAATAAATTGGACTAAATTGCAAAAAAAATATAAATAAATGTGGGGCAATTTTGACAAAAAATTAAATTTTAGAGACTAGAATAAACAAAAATAATATTTGATTAAATTACTAAATATATATATATATACACACACGATAAATTTGGACTAAAAATAAAGTTTTAGAGACTATAATGAACAAAAATATCATCATATTTAGAACATTGGACTAGATTAAAAGTTTTTGAAATAAATTGAGGCCAATTCGGTTAAAAATTAGGGACTAATATGAAAAAAATAAACCCCACTCCCCATACTAACCCATAACCCCAAACACTTAACTTGACACATTTGCCCTTAAACCCTAAACCCAAACCCCTTAAATCTTACCATCACTAAGAATTAAAGTACAAGACTAATCCACAAATCCCTTAATCCCTAAACTAATCTCACAACCCCAATTTTAAACACTCAATTTAATTTTTATACCCTTAAACCCCCAATGCCAATCCCTAAATCTTACAATCACTAATAATTAAAGTGCAAGCCTAATCACATAAACCTTAAACCCCTAAACTAAATCCATAACCTTAAACATTCTATTTGAAACATGTTACATATACCACTAAACCATATACCTCAACCCCTAAACATTATAGTCAGACAATCACTTATAATTTAGAGTGCAAGCATAATCCCCTAAACCATGAACCCCTAAACTATACCTATAACCCTAAACATTTAACTTGAAACATATACCACTAACCCTAAATCTCAAACCCTAAATCTTCAAAATACTAATAAGTCATTTTATATAATCTACCCCTTAATTTATAAAGTCGTTATTTCATATTATTATTATCACAATTCACAGGTTAGCATAGTACCGCAACACCAATCAGCAACGCGATTCACTGCCTCTGGTTTGCACTTGGAGACTACAAAACCTTGTGAATCAACGCTTGCATTCATCTTTTGCGTGAGAAGTGAAAATGGATTGGATTTGATGTGTGCACACCATGTGTTTGTGAATATTTCTGAATAAAATTGTGTGCACAATTGAAATTTCAAGTAAGAATTAGAGGCGCGCATGCAACCTTAATGGTGAGGAAAACGAGCTCGGGAAATCAGATTCAAAGAGTTTGGAGAGTTTTTGTTTCAAACTTGCCGGAGCAACTACACTGGAAAGGCGTTTGGCAAGTTTTCGACAGACATGGAGTGGTTGTGGATGTGCTTGTACCAAGAAAGAGAGCGAGAGATGGAACCAGATTCAAAATTGTACGTTTGGGGTCAAAGGCGGATGCAGATCGAATCATAGAGCGTTTTCATGGATTTCGGCTTTACGGATACAAATTAAAGGTAATGATGACGCAAAGGGATACTAGGGATATGTTTTGGAGAAGAAAACATGATAACATTGATTCAAGGACGAACAAGAAGATCTTGAAACAATGGGATGATCATGATCATACGAACAATTCCAAAAGGAATCCAGTGAGGCGGCTTAACAAGGATGAGGGTGGTGATGATCGGATCATAGCGAAAGAGCAATCTAGAGTGGAAGAGAAACGCAAATGCGTGGATGTGGTTGTTGATGCCGATAAATGAGAGATTTTACAGAATTGCGCTTTGGGTTTTTGCCGTCAACCCAGCCAAATAGCGAATCTTGCAAATGAGATTACAAAGGCGAAATTGACAAGTTTTACGTTGATGCGAGTTACGGGCTCTCTTGTATTATTCATGTTTGAAGATAAACAGTCGAGGAAGAGAATTTTAGAGACTAGGCATCTAGAAACATGGTTTGAAAATTTAATTGAATGGTCGTCTACATCATTTTTACCGAATCGAATGGTATGGCTTTCAGTTAGTGGAATTCCTATTCATGGATGGTCTAAAGAAACATTTCAGAATATTGCAGCGATTTGGGGCGAACTCGTACCGATTGACATTGAGAATTTGGCAGCTTCGCCGTTTGAACGATGTCGATTTCAGATCGAAATCGACTGGATTTCATACATAGATGAAGTAATGGACTTGTGCATTAACGATAACGTCTTCACAATTTGCGTTACAGAAATTGAGGAAGTGATTGGCCCTAAGAGTGATTGTAGTTGTGAGGCGGCGAACTGCTCGGAAGATACAGTGAGTACTGAGGATTTGAACATGGATATGTCCAGCTCGGTTAAGGTGTCTATGAGTGGGAAGCCAGCAAATGATATAGTGGTACCCAATTCTTTCTCTTATTCGGCTTTGGGATCAAGCCAAATTGATCGTATGTGGAATGAGAACAAGAGGGAGGATTGGCGTGTCATGAGCACAGCAAGTTGGATGGCGGATGAAGATGTAAGCTTTGTCCATCGTGAAAGGGAAAGTCAGCGAATTCTGGATGTTTTTCAGAGTGATGCTGTGGTGGATGTTTTTCCAAACAATGTGGGAGTACTGTGTGCTGAACTAATTGTCGAAGAACTAGTAGTTGATGAATTGAGCCCACGTTTTGATGGGTCAAGGATAGAAATTCCTAGGGCTAATAAAGCTCAAACAATTGAGTACAATGGAGAGTTTAGAAGGTTACGCCAGGTTTCAGAAATCGAACTGAGTTTTTTATCGTCTGGTGATTGAGGTGAGGCTGAAACGAAGCTGGTAAAAAGGGCAGAGGTCTTCGGAAGAAAAACCAAAAATCATCAGAGGTAATTGCTAATGGCTCTTTGTCAGATTCAGACTTCTATAACCGAGAACTGATTATTTTAAGAGAAGCGGAGGAAACATTGAATTTGGGTAAAATAATTGGGGCGAAAACAATTGGAAACGAACAAGATATTGTAAAGGATATCGCGTGTATGATTGAAGCGCGAGAACGACACTAATTGCGAAGAGCGTTGAGCTTGTGGTCGTGGAATGTGACTAAATTGAAGACATCAAGTGATGGTATGGTGAATAAGATATGGTTTACGAATGATTTTGTTTATGTGTTTACGCCTTTTTCGGATGTTTTTGACCTTCGAGAGAGAAGACAGATTTGCTCGGTTCTTGGATGTCTGTTTTTGTTGTATAGTAGAAGTATACGTACCTTGTATGGGAGGGGATCAAGCGATTTTGTTGGGCGATATGTGGTGTGGTAATCTACAACGATGTATGGTGGAATTATTTATTGACTGTGGTGTGTGATTTCCTTTGTGTCGATAGAGTGGCGTGGTGTGGTTTGTTAAAAGTGTGAGGATCGAATAGTATGGAAACACGCAACATCAGACATTTTTTCTGTTGTTGCTTGACGACATCTTTTGGTCTGGAAATTGCATCCGAGTGGGATTATTGTTGAGCTCATGTATTCATGTTTTTTATCGAGAAGCGAATTGCTTGGATGACTCTTTGGCGAGGGGTGGTGTTGATCGCAGATCTTGGATTTGCATGCTAGCGTGAATGTTTTGTGTTTTAGTTTCTTGCTTTAGTATTTTTTGTGTTTGTTCAGTTGTTTTTAGCGTTTTTTCTTTATCTCATACTCCTCGGTACTCTTTTCCTCCATTTAGGTGTAGCGAGGTTTTTAATGAGGCCATTGAGTGTGATGGCACTGTATGATACTTTTTAATAAAATCATACTCTTTTGCCGATAAAAAAAACAATTTACAAGTTCACAACAAGTAAAATCTCGTTTAATTTTATATATATATATACTAAAATTATGAATTAAACTTATTGATATTTAAAGTCATTTTATATAATCTATTTTCTAATATAATAAAGTTAATAATTATGAATTAAACTTATTAATTTAATGGTTATAAACTTATAATTAAAACTTTAATATAATGATCATAATTTGTCTAGGAAAGAAGTTTATTAATTTAGTTAATTTCAATATCAAATAAATTAATGATCCTAAACAAATTTATTAATTTAATGATCATGTACCTTAATTTTTTTCATGTACCTTAAATTGTGAAGATATATTTTCTCACATTTTAATATAGTAAATTCATATTCTTAAAACTTTATCAATTGTAAATTTGTAAGTTACAACTTACAAGCCAGATAAATATTAGATTAGTTGAGTAACAAGTCGGGTCATTAACAGATTGAGTCAATTACAGATCAGGTCCATAACAGGTCAAGTTGATAACAGATAGGGAAATATCAGTTATTTACCAGATTAATCTCGGGTTCGGGTTCATATCAGATCGGATGCAGGTCGGGTTCGGTTATCACATTTAAGTTCGGGTTCAGGTAGTTCTCAGGTCAGGTGCAGATCCAAAACTTCTAGGTCCAACTCGGGTTCACGTCAACACCAGTTCAGACTCGAATTGGTTTCGGATCACCAGTCCTTCGGGTCAAAAACAGTTCTTACTCAAGTCAGTTTAAGTTAGTTTTGCAGGTCGGGTCATCTTTTTACATCCTTAGATGGGGTTGTCAAGGTTTTTGGCTATTGTACATCATACAATAGATTCAAAATTTTAGAAAACAAGTGTTATGTCCTATAAGAAAATGCAATTGATATCCGATGTGTGGCTGAAGTTTCTATTGATGTCAAACATAATGACAAGTCTCTCGAGCATGCGCCTAGGAGACATCTCATGTGTCGAAACTAATTCTTAATTTCGGTTGATCATCACATGGAGAATCGACACTATCCCCTAAAATAAGACTACATATCATGTTTTTAGCCCTCCTACCTATGCATTGCATATTACGACTTCATTGCCCCATTTGTGTTTATGAAACAAGTCTATGTCGACGGCTTCGACAAACGAACGCATATTGGCCCTCAAGAAATATGCTCTACCACCACATTAATCACCGAGTTGCATATATATTTGGCAATACATTTTTTTTTTGCTAAAGGACGGACCTCCCAAGCTGGGGTTGTTTTTCTTGAAAAAAATGGCATTTACAAATACCCCAAAAAATCGTTCTAAACAACGATACCCAAGGAACCTGAATTCTGGGTTTCGACTCAAACACACACAGCTTCATCTACATTTATTTAGCAACAAGGCATTAACGAACAAGTGTTGACTGTCTTATCTTGATTGACATCATTGTTGTTGCACATCTTAAGAGTTTGTCGGTTCATACGTGCTCAACCATGTCGTGGGTTCAAATGTACTTAAAAACATGATGGCTTATAATATAAAGGTTTTGACTTTTGAGGGAGATATGAATAGTTTGTTCATAAACAAGGTAAGTTCATCAATCAGCCAAATGAAAGGGCAAGCAAACGGTCCCAAAGTGAAGTGAAATTCTGGTTTCTTTAAAAACTTATTAACTAGGTTTTGTCGCTTCCAATTTTTAGCTTTAAACACATAATTGGTCCTTCCTCCCAATATTTGATCCTAGCCCCATCATCGATGACTCCTATTCAGATTATAGATGGTGCTTTTACAAGAAGTCAATTTGTTGACTTGATTCAAACGGCAGAAAACTACAGGTTCATAACATGTGAAACAACTTAATCGTTTTAAAGATGTACCGTTGTCAAACTTTCGACATCACTACAGCTAAAAAAACATTCTTAAAATAAATTTTGGTACCTCTATTTGAGGTTCTTTATATTTTAATAAAATAAATTTTGGTCGAACGAAATGAATGATATATTACAGATTCATATACATCGATACTATCAATACAAGTCTTGGTCGTAATAGCAAAATAAGATGACTATCATCTTCTTGATCCTATGAGTTCGACTCATATGTTAAAATAAATTTGTAACAATGAAGTGCGTGAGAAACTTTTTTTTCTTGTATGAAGGAATTCAGATGCAAGGACATATATGTTGCAAAAAATATATATTATTAGTAAGCTGCATAACAACATTAGTATTACAAAGAGATTTAAGAACAACTTTGTACCCCCTTACACCGCAATTCACCTAACACTAAAAGTATAAACCAATTCTGTGAATCAATACACGTGATAGCGTATTACAATGATCAAACCCAGCTAAACTACTAATACGCTCATATTGCTTGCTTGTCTTCCTTTTGATCAGAAAACCAAAACCTATATTAATGTCTAGAGTAAATCTTGCCTTATGCATCATCCTTGATAATATCATGAAGCATATCAGGGAAGTCGGTTGGCCAGAACAATACCGGCCATGACTTGCCTTGAATTGAATCCCATTTTCCTCTTTGTTTTGGCCATTGAACCATGGTCTTCTTTACTTACACATTCTATCAATTTAATCATAATTTTAATTTAATTCAATAAATTTAATATACCAATCAGTGACACATGTCACCAGCTTTGTTAGCACGTACCTGATTCGTCACACGACGTCGTCTGGCGTCTGCCAACATCCAGGGACCAAACAAGTCTGTCGAAGCACCCTCCACACCCTAAACAGGGTTTTGCCTCCCTTTATCCGAAGCTTCTGCGGTCCGCGCCTCAACATTCTGCGGATTTTTTTAGACAATTATCCTTTGCATGACCATAAGTACCACATTCAAAACAAATTTGTTGCAATTCCTCATACTCTAACTTCTGCAAGAAACCATCAATTTCAATGCAAGACAATAACGATCTGTTAAGATCAACCAACAGAGCAAGCCGCGAAAATCTACCTCGTTCACCAAGGTTCGTATTGTACTCAATTTTAACAACCCGGCCAATATTATCAGCAATACGGCGAAACAAACCCTTAAAATAATAGCGGTACGGAAGCCCAAGTAACCGAACCCAAACAAGTATACGTGTCAGATACTTCTCAGAAGTGGAAAAACCTCTACTCCATGGCTGAACAGTGAGACAACTACCATAAATTGTCCAAGGACCCTATGTAAGCACTTTAGTATAATCTCGTTCATCCGCGAACTTCACTAAAAAATATTTGTTCTCCAAATCGATCAACTGAATCTCCCCAACTGGATGCCATAAAGCATGAATCTGTGTCCACAACGCTTTATATTCAATCATACGTCCTAACAGACGGACAATAAGCACATTTTACATATTAGAATCAACCTGATCATGAACCCGATCAGAAAACATAATCTCAGAAAAATGACCAGACGTATCGACCCGAATATACTCATCCAACACCACCACTTCCTTCTCAATCCAATTCGGACGTAAAGCCTCCCCCTTACCTGCATCTCATGCAACCTTACTAGGCGGAACCGTCCCTCTTGCCCTACACCATCCACCACTGGCACATTAGAATGACCCGCGTTGGTTGACGCATCCACCGCACTAGTCCCATAGTCAGCTTCCATCGCAATAACATCGCCATTCAACGTCTCAGAACCAATGCCCTCCATGACCTTGTTTTTCTTCTGAACATGTTGATCCTCCACCAAAATAGGCGACCCAGGCCGCTCCAGCATCCCGGGAGAGGAATCCGAACATTCTTTTTTCGGTGGCAGTCATTCCTCTAGATTCCCAATGTTCATTCTAGGGTTGTTTCCTCTAGATTCCCTAAAACCCTCTTTTAACTCATATTGATGTCATTTACTATCGACACCGCTTTATCTAACTTTTTCTAACTAATGTGACACTAAAACAAACTTCTCTCTTCCCTCTTTTAACCCTTTTTTAGTTAAATTTGACTCTCAACTTTTATTTTTTTTCATAAAATTATTATATCACTTTTTTCCAAAAAAACAATGATAGACTAAAATTTAAAAAAAAATTGTAAACTACATAAATAGTCCTATAATTATAGAGTTTTTTATCGAGTCCTTCAACTATGAAAAGTTACAAAACGATCAATCGACTTAGAAAAACTAACAAATTGTTGTTGTTAAATTTTTAACGGAAGGACGTTGCGGTCAATATATTGGTATGATGGCATATTTAACTCTCAAATTTTACATTTATTTTTAATTTGACCATAATTTTAAAAAAGTAACCCACATTATTTTAATATTTTATCAATATAATCCCTCTTATTTTCTATTTCTTCTATCCTCCGCTATCTTCCTCCTCCATCACCTACATCCTTCCTCTCTTCCTCCATTAATAAACATCATTTTCTACCTTTTCTCCCTCCATCATTCGATTAAAAATCTTACATTCAAATACTTTTTTTCATGTGTCTTTGATAATCACACTGATCGACCTTAGCTGGAGCCAGCTGGTTTTTGACAGCAAAGCTTGCAGATGTCACGACACGTTAACCTATAAAAGGAAGAAAGAGAGTAAGTGGCCGACAAAAATTAATGCACAATAATTGCAGAATTAAAAAAGAGAGAGAGAGGGGGGAAGTCATTGGTAGAAGAAGAAATGTCACCGGATCATCGGAGAAGACGAACGGCTGCACGTTGGAGTTAACCAGACACGTCGGAAAGGTAAAAATCCTTCTTCGTTTCATTTCCCCTGCAAACAGAACAACAAAAAATTAGACTCAAACGTAAAAAATCATAAAAATAGTAGCAAAACCTAAGTCTAAACTCAAATAGGGCCTAAAATCTGAACAAATTCCTCTTTCGAGTCCTAGATCTAAGAAAATAAGCAGGTCTAACCTTAGATCTAAAACATAAAAAGAAAAAGGAAAGGGAAAGACACTTAGCTTATTATTCTGGTTGCCGTGAGTGTTACCGGAGTGAGTGAGAGTGAAGAAGTAGGCTCGTCGGAGTTGAAAATGATAGAAAAAGTGTTTTAGGTTTGGGTAGATAGGCTAAGTGGGAGAAGGGGGCGTTTCTAACGAAACAGGGCGTATATTAGGCTTTAGGATAAAAAAATAAGTGGTTTGGGTAGATTTAGGGTTCTGGCGACGGCGGCGGTGGTGGCCGAAAATTGTAGATGGTGGCTGGAGAATATGGTTTAGTCGGAGAAGGTGATCGGAGTTTGGTCGGTGAAGGTGGTCGGAAAGGGAAGTATTTGACACGCGTCGTTTGCGCGTCAAAATAATTCCTTATTCTCAATTAATAAATAAATGAAGTTAAATGTAGTAAAAGAGAAGTAAGGGGTCGATCCCACAAGGACTCAGAAAACTTCATGATTTACGTTCGCTTGATCGGTGAGCCAAGAAGAGAGTTGAATGATGTTTAAGTAGAAAAGGGGATGATTTGTAGAATTTAAGTAAAAATAAAAATTGTAGAGAATATTAAAAAGAAGTGAATTCAATATAATAAATACTAGCTTAGGGCTTTTGCTTTGACTCAATTTCCTCAGATCATCGAAAAAGATTTTTTACTTCAGGATTCACACCGGTTACTTGCCTAAAAGGATCAATCCTTGAGGCTTGTTTTTTTTCTCTCCGGTAAACCGATAATCTAAAATCAATATTTAGATTCCAATATTCTGGTTAGATTAACCACGGCTATCGCTGTTGAAAATAAACAGTTTTAATGTTCTTCCAAAACCCGACTCGAATTGTGTTGTTTCAATAACAACGATTCTGATCTCAATTTTCTCTTAGTAATCAATTTACTAAGTGTGTTACCAGAAAGTCGAATGTGCTTCAATAGTCGATCCTTCCTCCCACATATTTAACCAAAAACAACATCCTGACCAAAGTCAATCCTTAGTTTTGAAATCATTTTGATTTTTGAAATTAAGCTTAGAAAACTGAGAGAAAAAACTTGAAGTTATTTAAGTACTTTTCATTCCTCACGTTGGAATCGAGTCATCTCTTTAGCCTTTGGCTATGGAAAAATAAAACTTTATAAAGTAAAATTTCCTAAGAACAAATAAAAACTAAGAACAATAGATGGGTTGAGTCTAACCCCAGAGGGGTATTTATAGCATTCTAAAACCCTAAAAATACTCTTAAAATGATAAGAGATAATCCTAAAATATTTAAAATACAAAAGATAAATGCTAAGTGATAATAACTAAATCCCAAAATTTTTAAAATTCAAAAATAAAAGATAAATCCCCAAGCTTAATCCAAATCTCGTTGATAAGTGATCGGACGTGGTTGATAGCTTATCACGCGCTGCTGACGTCATCTTCTAGAAGCATGTTGATGTGGCGTCGAGTCAGCACATTCATGCCCCAATTCATGCCCACTAATCCAGCCATGAATCCAGAAAACTTGCAAAATCCAGCCTTTTTAGCACAATTTTCAGATTTTGATGCCCTGCACAGATAATCACCAGCTAATTAAGCATATATATTAGAACAACTAATCAAGGAGTAATTATTAATAAAATAATGTATAATTTAAGAACTAGTCAAATTCTCCCTTACTTATCCAATGCTTGTCCTCAAGCATTTCTCAATTATCATGCTAAAAACCTTAAGTTGCCAACTCCAATTTAATAAAATTTCCAAGATTTCTTAAGTAAACTAAATCAAGTAAATGCTTAAATTCAAAGATCAAGCAAGCAAGGCATAATTAATTAAGTGTAAATCTATCAAGGTATTTCAATCGTCTACCAATTTCAAAGAATACAAGACTTAGCTCCTCACATTGGATCACTCATTTCGCTCAAGTGTTTCGGGTGAAAGAATCGCTCAAGCCTAAACTAATCGACTCATTACCATAGGCTTGTAACTAGATCTAATATCCACTACTTAATATGAAAATGATGCAAAAATCAAGAGGACTTTAAAATGGGTTGTAACGAGGTTAAGGTTCGGGTATGATAAAGGCCGAAAATGAGGTTAAAAATTCAAGGCAAAGAAAAAGATTATCCCAAAGAATTATTCGAAGGGGGAAAGGGAAACAAGAAATCAAACGACATCATTTTTTCATTCGAACTGTCTCCTTTTTTTTGAAGTAAACTTTTTTTTGTTTTTGTTTTCTTTTTTAGATTTTTTTCATTTTCACTGTGCGAACAGTATATTCGAATCGAACAACATATTCGAACTACACTGCACAATTCTGTAATTTTTCTACGTTGTATTTTCTGCAGTGTTCGAACCAAACTACACTGATTTATTTTTCTGCATAGTGTTTTTTCTGCACAGCACTGTTTTGTTCGATTCAAATCTAATTTTTTTCTTCTTTTCTCGCTTCGGAATAACCTTAACTTTGTCCTGAAAAGGGTGACAAAAAGAGTGAAAAAAAAACAGAAAATTGGTTTGGGTTAAATGATGTGGTAAACAAAGAAAATGACAAGGCTAAAAAATGGTTCACTAAAGGATAAATAAATAAAGGGTAGGTCATTTTGTTGGGAAGAGAAATTGGTTTAATCCTAATGCCTCTATCATATTAAAGCATCATAATCAAAATGTGTAGTCTCAACAAGTATCGAGTTACAAGTTCTAGAATGCAATCGATTAATTCAGCACACTCAATTAAAACAAATAGAAAGAATAAAAGATATGCTCATGAAGCTCAAAACTCACATGAAAGGTTTATTGAACTAAGTCATGCATCCAATTCAATCAACAAATTCATGAAATTACCAAGAAAAAATTATATCAATTAGTTATGTCATGCTATCTTACATCCTAAATTCAACAAGAATGAGATTCAATTCACAAAAAAAAAACAAAGAAATTAAATCAAACAAGAGATTGACGACCAAGATTATCAACAATTTTAACCAAGAAATAGCTCGATTTCAATCACAAAGCATAAGCAAGAGGGAATTCAATTCCACCCCTTCACTTAAGTTATTTTGTTCCAAAATGTATATCAAGTTTAAAGTAAAAGAGAGTTAAAAGGAATACTCCCAGTTTGCAGAAGAGCATGTTTCGGTAGTGGGCTCTGGGTCCGGTGCAGGTTGGTGTGGCCGATCAGTTGCGACTAAGTGTTGTCCATGTCTGCCGTGACGACGGGCTGTTCTCTTGCGTGGACCATGGTTCACCGGAGAGCTTGAGGTGTGGGGATGCTTGTCGAAGGTTTAGGGAAATGGGAGAAAGGGAGGGTGCAACTGAAAAGAGAGAAAAAAATAGAGAAGAGTTTGAGGTTTAATTTTAGCACGTAGGTTGGGGTAGAAAATTTAAATGAAAAAAAAGTTGTGGGGAGAAAGGAGATAAGGCTTATAATATTAAAAGAAATTCTTGATTGGTTCAAAGATAAGGGTAAAGAGACTTTGACCGGTCAAGGGGTTTAAAAATTAAATTTTGGGAGATAGTGTGTGATCCACAGGTGTAGGTTTTAAAAGGAAAATGAGGGAGAAGATAAAGATAGGTGATCGGTGAATTGGGTGAGAATATCCCCCTTATCAATCTGGTTAAAGGTGTGGGACCCGCCTGTGAGAGAAAGAACAAACAAAATCAACCTCTTGCTTGCATCAAATCTGAATATATTAGATCAGCTGAATTTATTCCAGTTTGGGAATTTTATTGTACCTAAAATAAAATAAAACTAAACAAGTAACCATAATTAAATAATGAAGAAAATAAACAATGGGTTGCCTCCCATTAAGCGTTATTTTAACGTTGTTAGCTCGACGACCTGGTCATAGATCAAAACAAACTTTAATCAGTAACTTTGCTGAAGTCCCTAGCAATGGTGCCAATTTGACACGCGTCGTTTTTGCGTCAAAATAATTTTTTATTCTTAATTAATAAATAAAGGAAGTTAAATGTAGTAAAAGTGAAGTAAGGTTCGATCTCACAGGGACTCAAAAAAACTTCCTTATTTATGTTCGCTTAATCGGTGAGCCAAGAAGAGAGTTAAATGATGTTTAAGTAGAAAATGAGGTGATTTGTAGAATTTAAGTAAAAATAAAAATTGTAGAGAATATTAAAAAGAAGTGAATTCAATATAATAAAGACTAGCTTCGGGCTTTTGCTTTGACTCAATTTCCTCGGATCATTGGAAAAGAATTTTACTTCAGGATTCACGTCGGTTACTTGCCTACAAGGATCAATCCTTGAGACTTGTTTTTTTCTCTCCGTCAAATCGATAATCTAAAATCAATTTTTAGATTCCAGTTTTATGGTTAGATTAACCGCGGCTATCGCTGTTAAAAATAAACAGTTTTAAAGTTCTTCCAAAACCCTACTCAGATTGTGTTGTTTCAATAACAACGGTTCCGATCTCAATTTTCTCTTAGTAATCAATTTACTAAGTGTGTTCCCAGAAAGTCGAATGTGCTTCAATAGCCGATCCTTCCTCCCACATATTTAACCAAAAACAACATCCTGACCAAAGTCAATCTTTAGTTTTGAAATCGCTTCGATTTTTGAAATTAAGCTTAGAAAACTGAGAGAAAAAACCTGAAGTTATTTAAGTACTTTTCATTCCTCGCGTTGGAATCGAGTCATCGCTTTAGCCTTTGGCTATGGAAAAATAAAACTTTATTAAAGTAAAATTTCCTAAGAACAAATAAAAACTAAGAACAAGAGATGGTTTGAGTCTCACCCCAAAGGGGTATTTATAGCATCCTAAAACCCTAAAAATTCTCTTTAAATGATAAGAGATAATCCTAAAATATTTAAAATACAAAAGATAAATGCTTAGTAATAATAATTAAATCCCAAAATGTTTAAAATTCAAAAATAAAAGATAAATCCCCAAGCTTGATCCAAATCTCGCTGATAAGTGATCGGGCGCGGCTGATAGTTTATCACGCGCTGCTAACGTCATCTTCTAGAAGCCTGATGATGTGTCGTCGAGTCAGCATATTCATGTTCCAATTCATGCCCACTAATCATGTAACACCCGGGTTTGGGGGTCGGGTGAAAATAATATTTAAATAATATTTTGAGTTTCGGTTTTATATTTTTAAAATAATAAAATATTATTTGGGCCTCGGGTTTTCAAATAAGTAAAATCATGTTGGACATGTTTTGGTTTTGAAGCCCAATAGCCATTTTAATGGCATTTTTTGTAAATAGTAGGTCTTTCCAAATAAAACCCATTCCAAATAAACAATTCACCATCTTCTTCTCCAAACAACAAAAACTCACGACAATAAGCTCCCCCCTCCCTCTTTCACTATTCCTTCACCTAGCATCTTCATTTCGGGTCGGTTTTGAAAGGTAGTCACATTTCCTACTTGCTCTCATCTTCCTCTCTTTGAAAGTACCTTTAGATTTCATTTTCATCCATGTTTTGGGAATTGGGTTTTTCATGGAAAAATGTCAAAGGTTGAAGCTTTATGAGTTTTTATCAAAGCTTTTGATTTAATGTTGATAGATATGTTGTTTATGAACCTTGGGGTCCAACATATATGAATTTCAAAGTGTTTTAGAATGATTCCCGAATTTGGGTTTTAATGGGGTTTTATGAGGGTTTTGAGTTGAGTTTTGGGTGTGTTCTATGTTGGAATTTGAGGGTTGATGTTAGGGTAATAATTGAGGGCTGTTTTGGAAGCATTTGAGTGTGCTAAAAAGATTAAAATCATGAGTTTTGGTTGGGGTTTGAGGGCTGCTCGGGTTTGGTGTTTTTGGGGGATGTTCTTGGCTTGGAATCTTGTGTTTTATGCTTGATTAATGTTTCGGGTTTGCGACATTGATTTGTGAATTGATTTGGGGTTTTTTTTATTGTGTTGAGATGATTAGAAGCAATATTTTTGTGTTGGTGAAGCCTCGGGAACAAATCCGGAATCGTTGGAAGCTTGATCGGCTAGTGTGGTTGAGCTTGGAATTATCGGTGAGTGGTTAAATATTTTTAAATGGTTTTCAAGTGTTGGTTCAAGCATGTGGACTAGGTTGGGCTTGGTAGACCCACCTAGAGTTGGGATTGGGGTGGTAGCCTAATCCCAAGCTTTAGTTGGAGTCCTTGGTTGATCTTTAAATTGTTGATTTATGCCTCATGTTTAATTGTGATTATGGTGGTTATGTATATGTTGTTATACATGTATGATGAGGCATGATTTGATGCATTGTTACATGTATGTTGAGACGTGGTTTGAGGCATTGATATGTGCATGTTGATGATAAATATGATGGGGATATACATGTGTATGAAATATAATGTGATATTTGTATTAATGATATACATGTAGTGTTGACATGTGAAATGACATTGTGAGGTGGTTGCGTGATCCGAGGATCATGGTGAGTACATGCTAGGCATGGAAATGTGGTTTGTGCATGACGGTGAGTCATGGTGAGTACGTGCTAAGCACGGCAGTTGTTATGAAATGATTTTGTGAAAGATTAATGAAATGTGTAGTATTGGCACTAGTATGCTTGGGTACAAATGATCGATCATTAGGATGTTTAGTGTGCACACGTGATTCAAAATGCGCACGTGGTCTTGATGATGGTAGTCATCAAGATGGAGTACGGGTTCGCCCGGAAATATTCTTTTATATATTAGTCGATGATGAGTGGAATCCCATCGACGAGCGTGAGGATGAGTGGAATCCCCTCCGCATGAAACGAGGCGTGAGGATGAGTGTAATCCCCTCCGCGTGAACGGTGATGAGTGTAATCCCACCGTCAGGTAATGGTTGTGTTGTTGGATGTGAGTTCCAACGGTTATCTGCGTATTGGAGTCATAGCTAGGTGCCAATACGGATTGTGGTTTATGTTGCCAATATGTGATTATTTGTGAGCCAATGTGATTTGGGATGTGTTGCTAACATGGTTTAATATATGTGATTACATATGTTGTGGATTTAAAGATGTTGAGCATGGCATAATATTGGATATATGTTCATGCATCATGTGTAGATTGGCCTATGTGGATCAAAGGTAAGAACATGCATTCTATCTTGGTTGTATGCTCGTGCTTGGACCCTGCATTGTCGAGGTTTGTTTTATGAGCTTACCCTCACTAAGCTTTTATGCTTACGCTCTTTTTTGTTCGAAAATGCAGATAAGTAGCTTTGGGTGGCAAGGGCAAGAAAGGGCCTCCAAGTGTCGCTTTTGGTTAGCTCAAGTATGAACTTTAAATTGAAGGATTGTAATAGTTAAGCAATGGGATAGGTGTTGTTGATTTGAGCTTTGATGTATGTTGATTTTGGTTGTTTAGGGGCATGCTAGACTCTTTTTATATGTTATGTTGGTTGGCTTTTGGTTGCCTTGTTTTGGTTGTAAACCTTGTTTATGTTGCTCATCTTGAATGTTCATGCGTATGATGGCTAAGGCATGAAACCTAAGAATGCTATGTTTGTCTCTTTGTGGTGTATGCTTGATCTTGTAAATGCATGTCCTTATCATGTATCCTTGTGTGTTTGAGTATGAATATAATAGGGTGTATGCCTCTTGAGTGTATTTGTATGTCGTGTTTGATGCTTGGAGTCGTTGTGGGCGTTTGGGATCGTTTAGAGATGATTAAAGCTAATTTTGGGAAATTGCATATTGCAAGTGTTTCGAAACGATTTGTGTCGTTTCGGAACGGGTGTGGTTCCAGGGTCCCCCGTATCGGAACACGTTTCGGTACGGTTTGGCCACTATGAGACCCTGTTTCGAAACAAGTTTCGAAACACTTTGGCCACTGTAATTGCCTGTTTCGAAACAGGTATCGAAACGGCTAGGCAAAATGTGACCCTATTCTGAAACGGGGTGGAAGCGTTTCGGTACGGGTGTCTGGCTTTTAAAACTGAAGCCCGTGTTTCGAAACGGGTGACGTCTGTTTCGAAACACAGGCCTAAAAATGGGCTCTTTGACATCTCTAAAGGGTCTCAAGGGTTGGGCTTAGGCTCTGTTTGCTGTTAGGCTCATCGTGAGCCTTGTTTCCGCTGTCGTTTCACACAAAGGTTTAATTAAAGCATCTAGATAAGATTATAATAAGTGAAAAAGTTTTCTAGGGTTGCTAATCGAGGTGGGACCTAAACGGGTTTCACATCGGTTTTCCCCGTATAGCCTACTCGGACCGGTCAGTCGACCAGACCGGGACGAGGGGGTTACAAATCCAGCCATGAATCCAAAAAACTTGCAAAATCCAGCCTTTTAGCACAATTTTTAGAATCTGATGCCCTGCACAGAAAAGAACAGAAAATCACCAGCTAAGCATCTTAGAACAACTAATCAATGAGTAATTATTAATAAAATAATGTATAATTTAAGCACTAGTCAGTATGGTGGCAAGAAATCGCCACATGGCGGCCGGAAATCGCCATGTGGCAGCCGGAAATCGCATTTGGGAGAGAATTTTTATGGTGACTGACTTGGGACGAGTTGAAAAGATGAGAAAATGAGCGAGTGGGCTCGGGCATGGGTTTAAATAGGTAGGAGCAAGCAACTTCGTTTCGAGAGGCAGGTTAAAATGACCTGCGCGTTTTTTAGGCGGATCTGGATACGGGGTCGCAACCTGATTCGCAACCCAGTAGATGGTTTGGGTTGTTTAAGGCCGAACCGCCCAGTCTAGACCGGGTTTAATAGATTTGGGCCGAATTAATGGCTTAGGGCTTGGAATTTTAATAGGGCTTAGACTTGAGTTATCCAATTTCTTCCCTTTTACATTTTAGTCACTTAAAAATTGTAATTCATCCTATATGTTTTGAATTTAATTTAATTCAGTCATTTAATTGTCTAATTGTTTTAATTGATTTTATTTAACTAAATTAATTGTTTGATTTATGTATGCTTGCTTTTTTAAAACCATATATAATATTTGTTAGGAAAATTAATCAATTGGCTTAGAATTAATTAGAAGCTTTAGTATAGTCCACTAAATTACGTAATTAAATAGAAAAGGTCATTGTAGCAAATAAATGGATATTTGAAATAAAGTTTGAATATTCAAGATTGATTAGTATCACATTATATGGTGATGTTAATCAATGAATACTCAAATGAAAATTTTAATGTTCCATTTTAACTTAGAAAATGGAAATTACACTAAATTAGTTTAATTAAAATCAAAATACGATATATAATTAGTAACAATTTAGTTAGGAATATTTTTACTTTTTGATCCATTAGGGTAATGTCCATATTATTTGGACGTTACCATTTATGTCCAAAAATTAATAATATTATTAGATTTCTAAATTAATTGAATTAATGGTGCCTAATTAGGGTTTACTTAAAAATTACCAGACAATAATTTGACATGAATTAAACCTTTTGTTTTGAGATACATTCTGAATATAAATTGAAGTGTCCTAATGTAACTGGACGTTTCATAATTATATTCGTCCAAATTGTATTTTCTTACAAAAGGATACCTCTATTCGAAATAAAATTCATTCTACAGTTAAAAGACTTAATTAAATTCATATTAATGTTCGAAATGCCAAAATGCCACGTGTAATTAATGAGGTACCGATTACGGGCGTTTGTAGGGGTGCTAACCCTTCCCTACACGTAACCGACTTCCGAACACAAATTTTAAAAGAATCTCATGTATGTTTTTTATGGTGTCTGATCTACCAAAGTGGCTGGTGGCGACTTCGAAAATGATTTTTAAGCAAACAAAGAAAATTTGATTAAAAATGGAAAATTCACTAATTACAAGACCAAATTAAATAAAAACTGATTTCAAAAACCCTAATCGTCAGGCTATTTTTCTAAACGGGTCTTCAAAAAACGGTCGTGGCAGCTTGGCAACTCCGCTGGGGATAAAATTGAGAGCTAGGCCTATTAATTAATTTCACGTGGTATTTTGGCATTTCGAACATTAATCTGAATTTAATTTTTTCTGAAGAATTGTTCGATGGATTTTTAGGAAGAATGAGGGTAGTTTTTGTGTATGCTATCAATCATTTTTTTATCAGACCATAAAAGTTCTAACTCTCAAAATTGGATTGATGTCATTCAAGAAAAGTATAATTTTATGCAACACAATAAAGTTTATGAACTTGTCTCATTACCTGAAGGTGCAAACCAATTGGTTGTAAAAGAATATTTAAAACCAAGAGGGATGCAAATGATAATGTGGATAAGTATAAGGCATGTCTTGTATTTAAATGATACACTCTAAAAGAAGACATTAATTTTGTTGAGACTTTCTCTTTTGTTTCATTGAAAGACTCTTTCAGGATAATCATGATGCTTGTTGCTTATTTTAATCTTGAGCTACATAAGATGGATGTTAAGCTTGTGTTTTTCAATGGCGACATTGAAGAAATGAATTTTATGGTACAATCATAGATTTGTGTCTAATGATACAAAATCAATGATATGTAAATTAAAGAAATTCACATATGAGCTTAAGTAGGACTCTCATTAATGAAATTATAAATTTCATATTGATTATCTCATTCGGTTTTGAGATAAATTTGGTTGACAATTATATATACTACAAGTTCAGTGGGAGTAAAACCAAGTGATACTCATATTGATAAAGAAGACAAATCTAGTTTTACTCAATGCCCTAAAAGTAACCTTGAAATTAAGAAAATTCAAAAGATTCTCTATGCATAAGCTATTGAGAATCTAATTTATGCTTAAGTGTGTATGTGTTCGGAAATTGTGTACATTGTTAGAATGTTAGACAGATATTTGAGGAATCATATTATGGACCATTGGATAGCAACCAATGGGGTTATGAGATATCTTTAGAGAACAAAAATTACATGCTCACATGTCGGAGTTCTGGTAAGTTAGAGATCATTAGGTTTAGAGACTTCGATTCTAATAAAATATTGATGCAAAAGAATTTTGTCACTTGAGCAGCTAATTGTAGATTGAATAGAAAGACTACTTCAGTTATTTTGTGACAATAAATATGCATTCATTTATTCTATAAACAATAGGAACACTTCAAATTTAAAAGCACATAAATATTAAGTTCCTAGTTGTTAAAGAAAATACAGAGTGGTTGTGTGTCTATAGAGCATGTTGGTACAAACTCCATAATTGCGCTCATATTAAGAAACTGTCACCCTAAGTCGTTCATGAGCACACTACTCATGTGGGTGTAATGTTATTTAAGGTTATTCGTTTTTAGTGGGAGTTTGTAATTTTAAAAAATGCTCATTCGTTTTAGACACAATTTCGGTTACTTCAGTTTAAGGATATTTTAAGATTATTTTCTGTAGAAATAAAGTTCTTTAGGTTTATGCACACTCTGAGTTTAGTAAAGTTTGATCTCACTAAGGTTTAGGAGGACCAGTTGGAAATAGACATGTTCGGTTCACATTTCATGTAATTTTACATGCTACGCATCCATGATTGATCTATGTCATTTGATTATGTTTGTATACGTGACCATTGATGGGTCTAGTCTTGATTGATATGGCGAAGACCGCTTTGATCCTATATAGATATAGTTGATGTACGAGATTGTTATAGAATACCTATTGTATAATAGCAAAATTTTGAGCTCATAATGTTTTACATTTATTAGGAAATATATGTTGCCCATGTAACACCCTCAATTTTACCCTAGAAGACTTTTCTCAATTGGTCAAATAATTAATTTAAATGAACCGAGTAATCCCTAATTAATTGAAATAATGACCTAATTGAAAGAACAAATAAATTGTTAAATATTCAGGTATGACTAAATTAAAATATATGATAATATGGGGACTTGCATGTTGAAAACTTGACTTTCCCAATCTGCCCTTAAGTGGAAATAAATGATAGTTAAACCAAAAGGGCAGATCGGTCATCTCCCAATCCATTAACTTAAGAGAGTGTCTTTTCCTCTCCAATTTTCTTCTCTTCAGCCGAAAAAGAGAGAGAGCTTAGAGGGAAAGTTTTTGCTGAAGAAAACTCAAGGAGAGCATGAAAACTTGCTTGCATGTTGATCATCTTGCCATATAAATCAAGTTAGAAAGCTAAGTAAGTGTTCTACTCAACTAGTTCATCAAATTATCATGTTAAATTGTTTGTATAATCTGAAATGTTACACTTGCTTGTGGTAAATGATGATTTTAATTCTGGAAATTAGTTGTAGGATGATAAGAAATATGTATTTAGTTGGATTATATGATAAGAATCAAAAATCGATCACATGCAAAGACAAGATAGTTAAGGGATTATTTTGGAGAAGTTGAAAAGGCAAAGCCTAAATTGATCCATAATAAATCTAGAAATTTATGTTTAAAAGTGTTAAATATGATAATGAGAAAATATGGAAGTAGCTGGTAAAATAAGATTATGTGGTGAAACCAAGAATATAAGTTGTAAGGAGCTTAAGTTAGAAATTAGTGTAATTTGCCCAGCACCAAAAATAAAATACATGGAATTTAGACCTGAAATTTTGATAGAAAATACTTGGGGTGTCTATTTTAACTAGAAACAAACGACATTAAAATTTGATCTCTATAAAAAAAATCAGGAACCGAAATTGTGGAGGTGCTACAAATTGTCCAGAACTGTAAAATGACTTATGTTTAAATAATAAACTGTATTGATTGAGAAATGAAAAAAAAATATGTACCATACATGGTTGTAAATCTGTGTAAATAAGATTTCTAGAATGGTAAACTAATCGAAATTTGGATATGTGTGTAAAAAGATATGCCCAGATTAGTAACAAGTACTCAATCTGCCAATAAGAAAAACGGTTTTGAATGTTTTTATATGAATGATTAAGACCAAGAATTTGAGGAAACATTAGAGGAGTCAAGAGCTGGTCCAACTTGTAAGAAGAATAAGGGAATAATCATCAAGGATCAAGACTAGCTAAGTTCGGAGTATTATGAGTGTAGTTAATCCTTAGGGTTAGGACTAGTGTCCTAACCAATGTTTTCATTTTAATATATGATGACTTGAAAACATGAAATCAACTATATAAAGAGGTAGTGGTCCCCAAGAAATAGGTTAACTTGTACTACACTTGTCCCCGTCAGAGAGTTTTTACGGCAAGAACTAACCTAACCAAGGATCACTCCCCGTACCGGGGGCAAAGAAGATGAAAAATGTTCCAGAATGAAAGGAACACAAAAGGAAAAGAAAAGGAAAAAGAAAGGAAAAGAAAAAGAAAAAGAAAAAAACAAGGAAAATAAAGAGAAGAAAAAGAAAAAGGAAAAATGGGAAAAGGAAAAAGGAAAAAGGAAAAAAAGAAAAAGAAAAAGAAAGAAAAAAAGGAAAAAGGAAAAAGAAAAGAAGAGAGAAGAGAAGAGAAGAGAAGAGAAGAAAAAGAAGAAAAGAAGAAACGTGAAGGAAAATTTGAAATAAACTCTTCAAACGAGACGTGTGCCAGAAAAGGAAATGAACTCTATGGTGAAAACCCAAAAAAGGCAGTCTAGAGCGATCCAAGGAAAAATAATGAAGATTTCGTCATGAAATATTGATCCTTGGTTTAATTACCCTTAAAACATGTATTTGAGCCTATATGTCTTTTTCTTGGCAACCTGAGCCTAGCCTACATTACAAGACTTAAAAGACCATTTGGATCACACATAAATATTTGAGAAGAGGAGTTTGTCTTCAGAACACATTATGCCTTATTGAGTTAACCTTTCTTCAAGGGCCTCAAAACATCTAATGTCTGGTTGAGATTAGAAAAGTGGGAAGATTGAAATTTGGGGAGTGTGTGAGTCAAAGAGAGCCATTTAAAAGCGGGATGTTATCCGGTTGATGGATTCTTGAATCATTCATGCTACGAATCTTGGTTCATCTGAATTAGATCTTATTATTGTGTTTTCCATGACCTTTATTTTTAATTCTCATCATTCCTAGCCTTTCTTGCATCCTACAAGTAGGTTGACATAGATTCATGAAAAACAAAAGACTTTTGGGTACTGATCCCAGCCATACGAAACCAGGAGCGGGTGTTTTACATCTCTTCAAGAAATAATGAAGTGGACGGAAACTGAACCTCGGATTGAATGGGGGGCATCACCTTGCATGAGAAGAAAAAGAAAAACATGTGTGTTAAAGAGTTTTAAGTGGATCATGTTGTCGAGCAAGACTCGCATATAAGATGTAAGATCCCCGAAGCATGAAAAAGGGATAGAATTGCATCTGATAAGCGGACTGTGCCATCAGATGGGGACAGTCTACGTTGGCCAATGATTTAAGGTCATTAGGGTTGGTAGGCGCAAGATGAAGAGATTAAAGTGCCAACATCCATCAAAGACATTTAAGGTAGAAATAAGCTTAGCTGCAAAGATTCCTATGCAAGCAACTCAAAGTGCCCTACAGGGGCAAGAATTTGAAAACTCACAAGAATCGCTGAAGGTGCTGAAGGGGCATATGAAGACTTGCAGTTTTCAAAACCAAGAAGACCTTTCACTCAATATTGATGTATCAACTACAATGATAGAAGATTTTGAGACATTTGCATACGAAGATCAGATGTATTCAACAAAGCAAAAAGGTACAAAGAATAAGAATGGTGAAGCAGAGACGGTTGAAGAAGTCTGTTCTTCAAACCAAGATTACAAGATCTCTGGATTGGGTGAACAAATATGGAAGAGCAGATGTTTTCCAAGAAAAAGCACAAATGGCTATCTGGACTGAGCGAGCAAATGTGTGGATTCAAAAAACCAAAGTTCATTTTCGTAAAAAGAATTTAAAAAGCAAAAGAAATGAGGCATGAATTCATGACTAGGCATCCTTAGGGACATGTTCATCATGATCATAGCATTTATTTAAATTTTTACTAGTATGAAATTTGCTTATCTATCCAAGCATGAGGAGGATAGAACCTGCTTATCCATCAAAGCATGAGGAGGATAGAACTTTTTTAGAACATGCTCATCTATTTGGGAATCAGGAGAATAGAACATGCCTATCCGTTCGAGCATTTGGAGAATAGAACCCGCTCATCTATTCGGGCAACAGGAGAATAGAACCTGCTCTTTTATTCGAGCATAAGAAGAATAGAACTTGCTCATCTATTCGGGCATGAGGAGAATAGAACCTGCTCATCTATTTGGGCATAAGGAGAATAGATCTTGCTCATCTATTCGGGCAAAAGAAGAATAGAACCTGCTCATCTATTTGGGCATAAAGAGAATAGAACCTGCTCACTTGTTCGGGCATCAAGAGAATAGAACCTGCCTATTCGTTTGGGCTTTTGGAGAATAGAACCTGCTCATTTATTCGGCCATCAGGAGAATAGAACTTGCCTATTCGTTCAAGAGTTTAGAGAATGGAACCTGCTCATCTATTCGGGCATAAGGAGAATAGAACTCGCCTATCTATTCGGGCATAAGGAGAATGGAACTCGCGTATCCATCCGAGCATAAGGAGGATGGAACCTTTTTCAGAACCGACCTATCCATTCAGACGTAAGGAGAATGGAACCCTATTTTGATGTCCAACGAGTGTGCAATTGGTGAAAATTAGTGCCTTTTGGTCTTTGCTCTATCACTGTTTCACTGGAATGAGCAAAGAGGTGCTACTGTTGTCACTCAATTTTCAACCAATTTTATTTATTTATCTTTATTATTGTATATTTAGTATTATTACTAAAACTCAAAAAATAACAAATAGAATATTTTAATAAAAATGGTCAATTTTTAAAGAAGAGTCCATTGATAATACATAGTGGCCCAATTGATCCTAATACAAAATAAAACCCATTCTGATCTTTTTTTATCCTTTTATGTGCAGATTTAATAGGAGCCTTTGGATCTAGGGCAAGGGGATATGATGGACCAGATTGGACCAGCCAAAAGGAGGGGAGGAGGACCACCCTAGCCGCCATGCGCCTGGCACATGTGGCCCACGCTTGCGGGAGGGTTCTCCCTCCCAGCTCCGATCGTGAGTTGCTGGGCAGCGTTCTCCAGCTCGCTCACGACGCCGGCGACCGCCACTTGGCCATGCCGACCGACTCTCGTGACCGCGTCGTCCAATCGTCCCCAACCTCTGGTCTCGCCATCGCCATCGCCATCTTTCCCCCGATAGCACCACCCTCGCCATGATTCGAGAAGTGCCACCACTCCCAGGCCGCCAGACGATGCTTCAACTGCCGCCGACAACATCTCTGGTAACCACCAACCCATCTCTCACGCCGTGCCGCGGCGCCGCTGCCATGCTCAGACGGATCTGCAAACATGGAAAAATAAAGGGAAAAAAACAAGATTGCAACAGAGAATTAAAAGAGGAGTCAATCCCTAAAATTTGTTCGAATATAGGAGGATGAAGGGAAATTAAATCCCCAAATTGAAGCCCTATCCAACATCAGCAAAAAATCAGAGCCAAGACAAACAAAAATTGGTTGATTTAATGGGATTTATGCATGATATTCAAGCCATTTTGTACATATAAAAACCCCAACCCCTTTGTAATTTCGAAGGAAGAATTACCACAAAATACACTAAAACCTTAGAGGAAAGTAGTACGAATTTGTAGAATCTTGTATTCGAATATCTTGTTAGAGTGAAAGCATTCAAATTCTTCATCTTTCGATATTGTGCTCTTGATTTTTTATTTGCTTCTATTTATTATGAATTTAATTATTGGTTTGAGTTTTGTTCTTACTTTTGATTGATTGAAAAAAGTTGTTGAACTTGGATCATTGTTTTCAAATCTAAAATTGATTTTTTGTTTTTTAAGTTGTTTTCGAATAATAAAATAAAAATGGTGACACCACCGCCGACAAGCAGCGGCCGGTGCCGGTGGTGTGCGGCCGGCACGCTGGTTGTTCACCGGTGTTCTTCATCCTTGAAGAACACCAAGAACAATGATAAGTTTTGTTGTGTGTATGTGTGTTTGATCCATTTGGATTAAAAAAAGAAAAAGAAATGTTGTTTATAAAAATGGGTTATTTTCATTCATTAAAACCCTCCCTTTTTCCATTATTTTGTTCCGAAAATAAAGCTTTAATTTCTTACAATTCAGTCATTTTTTAATTTGGCTTTTAAACTTTACCTCTTTTTAATTCAGCCACTTTTTTTAATTTAATCGAATATTTTTTAAATTTCTTTTTTAAATCTGTTTGTTTAAAACACATTTCGGAAAGTTTCATAATTAAATTTTAATAAAACCGGTTCATACCTTTTTTCATAAAAAGATTCATTTTTCTAATTATTTTCGTGTATCTATATTGCAATTTATTTTCATGTTTTCTTATTTTTATCGTTTAGTTACTTCTTTGCATGCTTGGTTAATAAAAGAAATATAATAAATATGGTGTCTTATTAAACAGAAATGACGGGTTAGTGCCAGGAGGGTTGGCGGTGATTGAAGTTCATTTTCCAAATGATAAGACCGTTAAAATAGAATCATGTTCATAAATGGACGAGTAAATCGAAATTTCGTGAACTTGCAAATTACAATTTTGAAAACACCTTTTGAAATCAATAACGTACTAATTTTTCCTGATCTTGTTTTCTAGTTTTATATAGACTAAAAATGTTATTTTAATAAATAAAACGTTTTATTAAAATAACCTCATTTTAAAGTGATCCAATCATACTTTAAAAAAAAGATTGGTGGTGACTCCGTGTTTTTTTTTTTTTAGTTTTCCAAAATGTCAAAGCTCGAGAGGGTTGCGACAGACTTACGAACCTTCAATCCTTTAACAACATTCTCCTTATTAGCCTTGAGCGAGTTACCCACCCCCTCCCCAACTCGAACACTAGAAACACTCCTACCACCCATCCCTTTCTCCATAATACTCACTATTGTATGGGAACCTTTTGCCAACTCAAGCACGGAAGTATTACGATGCAAAACCGAAGTTGTAACCCCCTAAACCTGGCCTAGAAGAAATGGGTCGAATCTATGAAGTCTCGATTGAGAACTTGTCCCTCAAGTTATAAATCTTAGGTTTAAATATTTTTAAGTACAAAATTATTCTTAAAAGTAAATATACTCATTAACACCTCTTTTGTTAAAAAATGTAATCGTATAAACATTATAAATGCATGCATCTATTAAAACCCAAATTATAAACAATCCCAAAATCCGAGTTACATAAATGTTCCAAAAATATTAGTCTGAAATGATTGAAAAGAGTTCATACTGAATAATGATAATATCTGAGTAAGAGTGAGATGCTCCAAGTACCAAGTCACCTGAAAGAGTCTGAGTATCTGAAAGAGAAAGTCTATGGGGGTGTAAGCTAAAGAGCTTAGTATGTCCCTAAAGTGCAAACAACCACAAAACAAATCAATATTTTTTTTTGATAAAGTCTTTTCTAAAAACACAACAAAATCGAATCACGATTGATATGATGTCTGATGCACATGAAACACAGTACCCAATCTCTGATACACCGAAAGGTAAGGTTCCCCAGAACCTACTTTCTCCATCATCACCATCCGAAGTGAAACTCAGCCCGAAGGATGGAACCACTAATCTAAAACGGAATTTATCCCGAAGGGTAAAACCACTGAACTTCCCCAAACAAATCCCAATCCATGTAAACACAATGATATGATGCTGATTTTAAAATCTAAGTCTCATCCGAAACTTGAATTTTTAAAAATTCAAATTGCATAAATCTATAAATCTGATGTTTCACAATCTGAAAAATCTGAAGTTCCATAATTTTGAAAATCTAAAATCTCATAGTTCAATAAATCTGATTTTTCACTTAAATCATAGTTATGATATGTTATGCATTTTTTGTTTAACAATTTTAATTAACCAACCAGATAGTGACATGTGTCACCATCTGATTGGACCTAATCAAATGAAGAAAATTGTATTGCAGGCAATGGGAGTCGAACTCACAACCACTTGTAACAAAGGCTTAAGTTATAACCACTAGGATAGCTCCATCTATAGTGACATGCTATGCATTATGTCTGAAAACTTTCACAAATCACAACAAAATAATGCACACAAAATGTATACAGACATTCATTTATAGCACCAAAGAAAACACGAGTTTATAACACAAGAAGAGACACACCTTTAACGGGCAGAAGCTCTACTGCAAAGAAGAACGCCTCTCACGTTCTGGCCTATCACTTAGTCTAACTGAATCAGAACCTACGTGGTAAAACTCTTTATTAGCATAAGACACTAACACTAAGCCACCAACTAAAACACGAGTACTAAATTGAAAGAATACTCACGCGAAGATTTCGAAGAACGTGCACGGTCAGTATGAACAAGATGAGGTAACTCATCAGCATTAGAGCTGGTACTTGAACACGAGGATAACTCGGTCAATCTAATATTCAATTCATTTGAAAATTACTAAGTACAAATTAATTGTAAATAGTAAAACTAAGTACAAAACAAACATCGAATACGGGTTCAGGACGTCGAAAAAGTTCAAGATGAAGGTTTTCCAAAAAAAGTCAACTCTAGTCAAAGTCAACTAGTCAAAGGTCAATTAGTCAAACTGATCAAAGTCAACGGTCAAACTAGTCAAAGTCAACTGGTCAAACTGATTAAAAGGTCAGTGGGTCAAACTAGTCAAAGGTCAAGTTCTCAAAGTCAAAACCAGTTCAGTCCGGTTCACACGATTCGGCTCAAAATCGGTTAGGTTTTGATGTGTGGTTTGGTTCAAACTAATACGGTCGGTCCGGTCTGGGCTCATAGATCCGGTTTGGGTCGATTCTGCTGATTTAGGTCAATGGTTTGATTCACATATTAAGATTGGGTCAAACATGGTTTTGGGCTTTCTCAGCTGGGCTTCACAATTTGTTATAACACATGGGCTCCTAGAACCAAGCTTTACACCATACAACTCTTGGCCTCCTGACTTAGGCTCAACCCACCCAACATTCACACACAACACAACCTAATCTCCCACACACAAATCTGCAAATGGTTCTAGGGTTTATAGAACCATTGACGGCAGCAACAATGGAAGATGACAACAGAGGCGGCGACTCGACGAGGCAAGGCAGCGGCTCACCGGCAGCACAAAGAAGACCCCCATGTTCATTCCGGCCAAACAAAAAGTAGAGATGGAATTAACAGACAATTCATTTCAATAAAGCAAAAGAAAGGAAAACAACAACCCAAAGGCTTACCCATCTCCGACGAACAAAGGATATGTGACGACGCACAAAGAATCCAAACGATTCTTTCTCTGATCTCTCGTAACGGTGGTCGGTAGGGGTATCCGAAAGTTAGGGCTTACTCGCGAGGTCACGATGGTGGTGGTCGTGCAAGCCATAGACAAGAGGACAACAACGACGCAAAGAGAGACCGCAAGGTTATCAAACAAAAGCTCTCTAATCTCTCAAGAACGATGGCCGAGAAGGCACATAAGGGTTGGGGTTTACTCGCGAGGTGATGTTGGTAACTATGACGTCGATAGCACGAGAAAGGAACGGTAGATGAGGGTTGGTCGGAGACTCATCGGAGATGCAATGGGTAAGGGTGAAAGAGATATCGGGAGAGAGAGGTGAGGGAGAGCGGCTGCCCATTTAAAGGGTAAACTACATGGCAAGTCCTTGGGATTTCTAGGGTTCACGAGTAAGGCACCAAAGATTACCCGATTGATATAATGATCACTAAATTTCAGAATTTAACAACATTCGATCTCTAAAATTTGATTTTTTTCCCAATTAAATCCATAATTCAAATTACGTTTTTTAACATGAAATTTTAAATGTTAGGGTTTCTGAATTAGGGGAAATTTTGGAGTGTTATAGAAGAAGCTTGTTGCCCTTCAACCATAGGCACCACAACAGGGGCTTGTTTAGATTTTTAACTGGCCTTTCTTTGCTTGGACGGGTTCAATTCCAAATAAGCTGCATTTTTAGTAACCCCACTGACCCCCATCTCACGTGAAGCTGGCACGACATCAGTAGGTTTAGGCGCGTCTGTCCCCCTCTTACTCCCTATTGTCTTACCCACAGAGCCAATATCATCCCTACCATATACCACGAACTACTCCTCTAGAATAGCAAATTGAGACCCTATCGCGTTCTTGGATAACACCTTACCATCTTTGGTAGCACGGACCTGATTCATCACACGGCGTCGGCCAACATCCAGGGACCAAACAAGTCAGTTGAAGCACCCTCTACACCCTAAACAGGGTTTTGCCTCCCTTTATCCGAAGCTTATGTGGTCCGCACCTTAACATTCTGCGGATTTTTTGGACAATTATCCTTTGCATGACCATAAGTACCACATTCAAAACAAATTTGTTGCAATCCCTCATACTCTAACTTCTGCAAGAAACCATCAATTTCAATGCAAGACAATAACGATTTGTTAAGATCAACCAACAGAGCAAGCCGCGAAAATCTACCTCGTTCACCAAGGTTCGTATTGTACTCAATTTTAACAACCCGGCCAATATTATCATCAATACGGCGAAACAACCCTTAAAATAATAGCGGTACGGAAGCCCAAGTAACCAAACCCAAACAAGTATACGTGTCAGATACTTCTCAGAAGTGGAAAAACCTCTACTCCATGGCTGAACAGTGAGACAACTACCATAAATTGTTCAAGGACCCTATGTAAGCACTTTAGTATAATCTCGTTCATCCGCGAACTTCACTAAAAAATAGTTGTTCTCCGAATCGATCAACTGAATCTCCCCAACTGGATGCCATAAAGCATGAATCTGTGTCCACGACGCTTTATATTCGATCATACACTCTAACAGACGGATAATAAGCACATTTCGCATATTAGAATCAACCTGATCATGAACCCGATCAAAAAACATATTCTTAGGAAAATGACTAGACGTATCGACTCGAATATCCTCATCCAGCACCACCACTTCCTTCTCAATCCAATTCGGGCGTAAAGCCTCTCCCTTACCTGCATCCTGTACAACCTTACAAGGTGGAACCGTCCCCTCTTTCCCTATACCGTCCACCACTGGCACATAAGAACGACTCGGGTCGGTTGACGCATCCACCGCACCAGTCCCACAGTCAGCTTCCATTGCAGCAACATCGCCATTCAACGTCTCATAACCAATGCCCTCCACGACCTTGTTTTTTCTTCTGAACCAGTTGATCCTCTACCGAAATAGGCGACCCAGGCCGCTCCAGCATCGACTGGAGAGGAATCCAAACACCCTCCTTCGGTGGCGGTCATTCCTCTAGATTCCCAACGTTCATTCTAGGGTTTTTTTTCCTTTAGAGAAAACAAAGTTCTCTAGATTCCCAACGTTCATTCTAGGGTTTTTCCCTCTAGATTCCCTAAAACCCTCTTTTAACTCATAATGACGTCATTTAGTATCGACACAGCTTTGTCTAATTTTTTCTAATTAATGATACACTGAAACAAACTTCTCTCCTCCCTCTTTTAACCCTTTTTAGTTAAATTTGACTCTCAACTTTTATTTTTTTCTTAAAATGATTATATCGTTTTTTTCCAAAAAAAAAAAAACAATGATAGACTAAAATATTAAAAAAATTGTAAACTACATAAATAGTCCTATGATTATAGAATTTTTATTGAGTCCTTCAACTATGAAAAGTTACAAAATGATCAACCGACTTAGAAAAACTAAGAAATTGTTGTTGTTAAATTTTTACCGGGAGGACGTTCTAGTCAATATATTGGTATGATGGCATATTTAACTCTCAAATTTTACATTTATTTTAATTTGACCATAATTTTAAAAAAATAACTCATATAATTTTAATATTTTATCAATTTAATCCCTCTTATTTTCTATTTCTTCTCTCCCCCGCTATCTTCCTCCTCCTCCACCTCCACCCTTCCTCTCTTCCTCCATTAATAAACATCATTTTCTACCTTTTCTCCCTCCATCATTCGATTAAAAATTTTACATTCAAATACTTTTTTTCATGTGTCTTTTCATCTTGTTCCACAAAAGAAATACCACAATCACCAACCAATCCTATATAGAAAAGCAACATTTTCACTTAATCATGCAAAGGTTAGTTTTAATTCTAATGTTGGGTTCCTTAATCATGGTTTAGTTCAATATTTTCTTTCTTTTACTGTGCCTTTGGTTTGAGTTTCTGGTACGGGTACTTGGGTTTTGAAACACCATCCAATCGTAATTTTCTTGAGCATTTCATTTCTCTTGGTGGCATTTGTGTTTATGATATATTTTAGTTCTTAAAAAGTTATTGTTTTTACTAGCTATGGAGTTTGTTCAATGGCTACCTCCTGATCAAGGTTGGATTTGTTTCAACATTGATGGAGCAGTTTCTCAACGATCCGGAGCTGGTCGTATTGGTGGAGTCTTGTGAGATTGTGCTGGTAATTTTCCATCTTCTTACTCTAAAAGCCTAGGGATTACATATGTGCTACAAGCTGAGCTTTAGGGTGTCTTCGAGGGACTGAAGTTGGCCGGGGAGCACGGGTCCGAGCGCCGTTGTATAGACGTACAATGCTGAAGTTCTTAGACTACTCTCACAACCTTCCGCCCAAAGCCATCATGCTTTGGTGTGATCCATTAGCCCTCCTGCCCATACATTGCATATTACGACTTCATCGCCCCATTTGTGTTTATGATCAAAGTCCCTGTCGACGGTTCGACAACCAACCCATATTGGCCCTCTAGAAATATGCTCCACCACCACCACATTAATCACCAAGTTGCAAATATATTTGGCAATACATTTTTTTTTGCTTAAGGACGAACCTCCCAAGCTGGGGTTGTTCTTCCTTGAAAAACATGGCATTTACAAACACCCCAAAAAATCGTTCTAAACAACGATCCCCAAGGAACCTGAAGTCTGGGTTTCTACTCAAAGACACGCATCTTCATCTACATTTATTTAGCAACAAGGCATTAACGAACAAGTGTTGATTGGTGTAGCTTGATTGACATCATTATTGTTGCAACATCTTAAGAGTTTGTCGGTTCATACATGTTCAACCATGCCGTGGGTTCAAGTGTACTTAAAAACATGATAGCCTTTAATATAAAAGGTTTTAACTTTTGAGGGATATATGAATAGTTTGTTCATAAACAAGGTAAGTTCATCAATCAGCCAAATGAAAGGGCAAGCGAACGGCCCCAAAGTGAAGTGAAATTCTGGTTTCTTTAAGAACTTATTAACTAGGTTTTGCAGCTTCCAATTTTTAGCTTTAAACACATAATTGGTCCTTCCTCCAAATATTTGATCCTAGCTCCATCACCGACGACTCCTATTTAGATTATAGATTGTGCTTTTAAAAGAAGTCAATTTGTTTACTTGATTCAAACGGCAGAGAATTACAGGTTCATAACATGTGAAACAACTTTATCGTTTTAAAGATGTACCATTGTCAAACTATCGACATCACTACAACTGAGAAAACATTCTTAAAATAAATTTTGGTACCTCTATTTGAGGTTTTTTATATTTTAATAAAATAAATTTTGGTTGAACGAAATGAAAGATATATTACAGATTCATATACATCAATACTATCAATACAAGTCTTGGTCGTAATAGCGAAATAAGATGACTACCATCTTCTTGATCCTACGGCTTCGACTCATATGTTAAAATAAATTTGTAACAATGAAGTGCATGAGAAACTTTGTTTTTGTTGTATGATGGAATTCAGATGCAGGGACATATATGTTGCAAAAAATATATATTATTAGTAAGTTGCACAACAGCATTAGTATTACAAAGAGATTTAAGAACAACTTTGTACCCCCTTACACCGCAATTCACCTAACACTAAAAATATAAACCGATTATGTGACTCAATACACGTGATAGCGTATTACAATGATCAAACCCAGCTAAACTACTAATACGGCCATATTGCTTGCTTGTCTTCCTTTTGATCAGAAAACCAAAACCTATATTAATGTCTAAAGTAAATCTTGCCTTGTGCATCATCCTTGATAATATCATGAAGCATATCAGGAAAGTCAGTTGGCCAGAACACTACGTCCATTAACCCAACATCCATCCTTGAAACATAATATGGATTCGATCCATATTGTTCTAATGCCTAGACTCAAGGCGGGATGAAGACCCCTCCATATGGCACTTAGTTCTACCATGAAAGTATTCTTATGAAGCGTTTCAGTGAAATAGGCGCATAATGGCCCACCGTTGTGGTCTCGAAGTAAACCACCCATAGCACTGACAGATCCATCTGTGTTTAACTTGATCCATCCAATCTCTGGCTTTTTCCATGTACACCATTTAATTGGTAGGGAGACCTGAGAAACACAGCCATTACTCTTGCAACCACAGCTGCATAAAGTTGAAGTTGAAGCATATAAAACCCCAGAATTTTTGGAACTCGATTCAGATGCCTTTGAAGCACTTCTATCAAATTCAGGTTCACCATTAACAAGGCAATGCTGAATATAATGTCCACCGATATGGCTACGATGACAAATATAATCCTGTGGTGGAACGCGCAAACTTCGCCACTTTCCCGTAGTGGGCTTCGTCACTGGAATTGAATGGAAATCTTCAAAGCTATTGTACACAGCCATTGAGACAGAGGGTTAAGGGTTTAACTTTACACAAAAAAACGTGAGTGAATATGAATATGGGAGATCAACGCTTCCTGTTTCTATTTATATAAAATGAAAATCCAAGTTGTAGTAGAATTTGGATTATGCAAAATATATTCTGAGGAAACGAGGAGATAGATAATACTAATAATAAAATAAATATTTATGAATAGATAAAGTTTTAGGTTGCAGTAGAATTTGGATTTATATTTATAAATAAATCTTAGAGTTATCGCTGGGCGCTGGCATATGTTGATGTTAAATTGGTAATTAAGAAGGGAAAACGTAGAGGACAAGCAAAGCAGCAAAACCATAAATATAACAAGTGTGACTGGAAGCAGCAGCAATCGCCGTAGAACAGTCTCGGCAGTTAACCATGGGGACAAACAACAGTCCACGAACAAGTCCAGGCCTTATCACGGTCACGGAAAACCATGACCTTTTGTCCAACCACGTAAAAACCTTTTGAGCTTATTTGTTGCTTCGTTTCTTCTTTGTTTGTGTCAATCACTCCGGTATGTATTCCAGCGTTTTTGGAGGGATCGTTCTCGATCCTGCCGATTCCAATTGGTGATCACACGGTTCATCGAGGCCACGGAAACCTCTTACATCGTGTCTCCACCTTGGTGCGTTAAGTACATGGTCATGCAAGTAAAGAGTCTGATCTTTACCTTTCTGAAAATTAAGAAAGCATCCAGGAAATGAATTCTAAGAAAAGGTTTGAGTTGAAAGAAATATACATTCTCACAAGATACTACAATTGCCAAAAGGAGGGATTGTCAAGGGTCAAAAATGATGCTCTTGCCATTGCAACAGATAAAAGATAGGATTTTCCCCAACTTGTAGGACTTCAACATTACCCTCATTAGAGAGGAGGTTTTTTTCCCAATTGAAATATAATCAATTGTATTTTAAGTACTTCAAAATTTTTAAATTTTATTTAAAAAATTTAATGGTGTGTAACAAAGTGTAGTTGTATGTATCATTCGTTCTAAACTCATCCTATGTTTATATTTTCGTAATGTGTTCATACTATTTTATGCATCATATCATGTCTAATTTAGTCCATATAAATTTTGCATGCAGTGGCAGTAAAAATATTTTTTTTACAAGTGTCTTAATTTTAAAGTTTAAGGATTCAATTTGGGGTTTATGAGTTTAGAATTTAGGGACTGTGGTTAGAATTTAAGGTTTAGGTGTTAAAACCTAAATCTCAAACATATTACCTTAAACCTAAATAATAACCTCTAAACTCTAAATTCTAACACTAAATCCAAAATTCTAACCCCAACCCCCAAACCTAAACTCATAAGTTATAAACCCTAAATTGAATCCTTAAACCTTATAACTAAGACGGAAACCGCACGTGCATAGAAATTTTTTCCTATATATAAATACTATTCTTAAAATTTTAATTTAATTTCTCAAAATGTGTGTGGAAAATATGGCAATTCTCAAGTTTGGAGGAGTTGAATTTGATCATTCCCTTAGAAAAATAATTTATATTAATAAGTGTTGGGTGGAATGTAAAACATATTGTACATTTAGTGCAATACATCGATCAATGCATTATACGTGATAACATTAGGCTCATGGTAGTACCGGTACTGAATTTATTTACTGAAAAATCTGGTGGAGCTTAGGTATCGGTACGCTCATGGATGGACCGAGGGGGGTACTGGGGGGCAGTCGCCCCCTAAAAATTTTAAATTACCTTATAGTATAATTATTTTTCTGTATTTTGTTGTCAATATCTAATTTTGCACATCCTAAAAAATTATAATTTTGCACCCCTTAAATTTCATTTGAGGTAAGCCAAGGAGAAGAATTATTAATTAGAGACTTAGACAAAACTTAATTGAAATTAGAACTAGATTCATGACTAAATTGAATAAAAAAACAAAAAAAATTGAGTGTACAATGTGAGTGGACTGTTTTGGAAAGCATGTGAAAATGGGAGGAGTTATGGAGAAATATACATGTTTTAGTATAAATAAAAATAAAACAACGATATATATATATATATATATATATATATATATATATATTGATGGGATTGAAAATATAAAAGTAATTTGTTTTAACATCGGGATTAAAACTTAAAAGAAAACAAAGAGAAAAAGAAGAATGGGAATTGCAAGCGCATCAGTGATATTTCTCCTCCATCGCGATAATTTTTTTGGGTTTTGATTTGAATTTAAGAAGCTTCAAAATTGAGGTAAGAAATTTATTGTTTGATGTATTTTCAAGTTATTTAAAGGTTTAAATTACATTTCTATTCATGTTTTCAAATATTTACATTATCTTCAATTTCAAGCTAGGTTTAGAAACTTCAATGGTGAAATAACGGTTAGATCATATTTCTTTGATTTGAAAACACCATAAGTTATCTTTTATGTTCAATAAGAGACTTATAACATGTTCTTAACTTAAAATCATCATATTGGTAATAAATTTTGAAATTTTTTCTTGAACCATTCTTAATTTAGGATTGGTATAAATTATAGGATTATTAGGTGGATTATTATTTATGAATAGGTACTTATGATCTATTGATTATAGTAGAATGTATAATTAAGGTTTAAAATGCTTAAATTGAGATTTAGCAAAAAGAAGCTTAAATTGAACTAGTTTAGCTAGTTAAGAGAAAACATGCAAGATTATGTAATTTTTATAATTTGAATATTTCAATGTGATTGTCGAGGTACTAAAAATAGAATATGACATTGTTTTCAAGGATCGAAGGAGCATGGAACCTCTAAAGGTCGATATGGGTAATCAAAAAATCGATTCGTTCTTCAAAAAAAAGGGTCTTTCCGAAAATAATATTGATTCTTCTCATATTAAAAATTTGGTTGATCAAAAAGAGCTCGATCTTGATAGTAGTTTTCCTTCTATTAGTAAAAGCTCTCCAACTCCAAGTCCGACACTCGTCAATTCTTCTGTAGTGGATAATCGTCCAAGTAAAGCTCCAAGAGTCGAACAAGAAACCTTTGATGCATCCACTGTTGAGCGTGATCCTGGATTGCGAAATTCTATTTGGAATTTTCCTCCAAATCAACGAGATGAAGTTCGTAGAGCATATATTGGGAAGGGGCCTTATCAACCCATTCCTTCTAATGATCCAAAATATGTTGATAAGTATGGGCGGCGGTTTTTGAGTTCATGGTATAACTTATTTCCTGATTGGTTAGAATATTCACCAACCAAGGATGCCACTTATTGCCTTCCATGTTTTCTCTTTAGCAAGCCCCTTGGATGTTTTGGATCAAATGCTTTTACTCGTGATGGCTTTTGATCTTGGAAGAAAGTTAATGAAGGATCTAATTGTGCATTCCTTCTTCATATCGGAAAAAAGTACAAACTCTCTCCACAAGAATGCAATGATAAGCTATCATGATTTGAAAAACTCTTTGCAACATATTCAAAAAGTGATTGAGAAATAAAGTTCTGAACAAGTTGCTAGAAATATATTGCAACTCAAAGTTTCTATAGAAGTTGTAAAGTGGTTGACATTTCAAGGTTGTGCTTTACGGGGCCGTGATGAAACAGAAGATTCAACTAATCGTGGTAACTTTATTGAATTAGTAAGTTTTTTGGCTTCTTACAATGATGAGGTTGCTACAGTTTTGAAAAATGCTCCAAAAAATTCTAAGTATGTTTCTCCAAAAATCCAAAAAGAGATTCTTTGTCTTTTTCGATCTAGGATCCAAAAGCATATTCGAGAGGAAATTCGAGAACAAAAGTTTTATGTCATAGTTGATGAAGCTCGTGATGAATAAAAAAGGGAACAAATGGCGATTGTGTTGAGATATGTTGACAAGGAAGGTTTTATACGTGAAAGATTTTTTGATCTAGTCCACGTGAAGGAAACTACTTCGTCTCCATTGAAGGAGATTTGTGATGTTCTTTCACATCTTTGTTTGAATGTGAAAGACATAAGAGGTCAAAGATATGATGGAGCTAGTAATATGCGTGGGGAATTCAAAGGTTCGCAAGCATTGCTCCTTAAAGAATGTCCATTTGCTTATTACATTCATTGTCTTGCTCATAGATTACAATTGACCTTGGTGGCGGCATCCAAAGAAGTGATTTTGATTGCACAATTTTTCTCATATTTGACTATCATTATAAATTTAATTATGTCTTCGTGCAAGAGACAAGATCAGTTGAGAGATGCCCAAGCAAGTTATATTGCAAATATGATTGCTATTGAAGAATTAGAATCAGGAAAGAGAAAAAATCAGATTGGCACTTTACAACGTGCAAGAGATACAAGACGGGGTTCACATTTAACTTCTCTTTGTAGTTTGCTCAAGATGTTTGATGCCACTTGTTCTGTAATACCCTCGATGTACCCTAGAAGAAAATAAATTAAGTCGATTTTTTAAATTAAATTAATTGACCACAAATTAATTGTAATTAGATGATTTAGTACCTAATTGAATGAAATTGAAAAGATAAGGGTAAAATTAAGATGGCTTAACTAGAATTAAGTTTAAATAAAAAGTTTGCATGCTAAAGTTTTAAAAAGACTAAGCCCACCCCTTGTAATTAGTTAACTCTAGAAGAGAGTTGAGGGATAAAATTGAGCTTTCCCAGCCCCCAATCATCACTTTGGCCAGCCACATGAGAGAGAAAGGGGATTGGACATGTCCCACTATCAAACAAAACTTTCTCTTCTCCTTCTTCCTTTCTTCTTCTTTTTACCGTGAAAAATTAGAGAGCTTAGAGAGGGAAACTTTTCTAGTTCTTCAGCCATTATTGAGTGTTTAGAAGCTTGATTTAAGCTTGTTTTCAAGAGGGATTAAGGCTATCACATGTAAGTGAACTGAACCTTAAAATTTGCTAGATAGCCGATTGATGCTAGGATGAGTTGAATTGATTTTTATTGTGTTTCATGGCTGGAAATTCTTGATTTATGCATGCATGAAATGTTTATGAGCTTAGGAATGAATTTGAATTGAGGTATATAATGGAAATCGAATTTTTAAACTCGAATTAGTGAACCGAATAAATTAGGACAAATTTGAAGATAATGTTAAGGCCCTGGACAAAACTGTTTTGAGTCTGGAATACCTGTAAAGAAGTAATAAACTGTATTAATCTAGAAGTGATAAAATGTGAGGCCAATTTGCTTAAATAGGATATTGAATTACCTTTCTAAGCATGTATGATAATTGATTTTTGGAATTGTATAGAGAAAGTTATGACCAATTTAGTGGCTGGTGCTCAAGTTTGCCAGATTAGGACATCCTTGAGAAATTGAATTTAGCATTTGCATATTGGTGGTCTAATGCATAATTTAGGTACTAATATGTCTTTTATATGTATGTGTATGATCAACAAGATCAAGGGTTTGGCAACTTGGAGGAGGAAGCCAAGATTGGATCATCCCAAAGGAGGAGCAAGGGAATTACTATCAAGGAACAAGAATACTTGGGAGTTTGTGAGTGTAGTTACCCTAGGGTTGGGACTAGTTTCCTAACCACCATTTATAATTTAATTTTACTTATGTTACAAGCATGAAAATGACTTAAATTAAATCTGGTAATTTAGTAAGGGAAGGATGCTAAATAATTAAACATGAAAGTATGCTCGAACGGATTGTTTGATATTGTGAATTATGTGTATTATTGGACTATTTTGTGTGATGCTATGAATGATCAAATGAGGCATGATATTTCTTGTATGCTACTGAATTTGGATGCTATTTAAAGGCTGATACATGTTGGTTTACCATGACTGATTGTTATATGTAAGAATTGAGTATGGTTGCTCTTGATTTAGATGATTGAATGATATGGAAATCCATGTGAAAGCTTGCTGAAAATTTTCATGCCATGGTTTGATTGAATAACCTCTTGTTGTATCATGATTTATCTTCTATGACACGAAATATGCTAATTTAAAAAGCTACAAGTCCTTGGTTTACTAGATGGCTTAGGTAGAAGGGCATGCCTTAGGGTCTAGAGCTCTCTTGATTTGGGTATTGACATACCTTCTTGAAATGGTGATTATACACCTTCTTGATTAGCACCTTGTGTGACTTGTGAAATGGTACTATATGTACTAGTGGATTTGGTGTCTTAGCACCTACTTGTGATACTATCTAGTATCTTCTTGTTTAGGTACAAATGTACCAACTTGTGACTCGATTACCTAGACCAATCTAATAACCAATGCAACTTAATTTAAAGATTAAACAAAAAATGACTTGTATTACATGAATTGTTCTAATGATAATTGTTATTGTGACTTATTTTGCAAGCATTGATTATTGTTATATGACTAATTCGATGAATGTATGTGATTGAATATGCCATGAGACTAGCTAGGTATTCTTATTAAATACCGTGAATAAGATCTAACTTGTTTTAAAATTGAATAATAATTTCTACCTCACTAAGTACAACTTTGTACTTATCATCTCTCGTTTCCTTCTTCCTAACCTAGCAGATTGATCCTGGTTCGATAGCTAATACTCCCTTGATCGAGAGCAAAGACTACAAGCATAGCAATCATGTATGACCTTATCCCCTCTTGTTCGACTTCTGGATGGTGGCATAGAGTTAGTTTTTGTGTTATCTATGCCATGCATATGGTGTCTAGATGATGTTAGTTTTGAGAAGTTTGAACAAATGATGTATTTTGCTAGTTTGATCTTGGCTTGTAATGAATGGAAGACATGTTTGTAAATATAATCTTTACATGTAATGTTTTGAGACACGACTTGTAAAAATGTTAGCATGGTTTTATGAATGATAGTATGACCTTGTTTGAAATGTGGAATGGATTATATAATTTATCGAAGTGTTAAATGAGTATGTTTGGACCAATTGTTCTTAGCATTCCATTCGAATAAATGCTTGCCTTTTAATTAATCGAATGGAAATATTTCTTTGTTTCTATGCATGAGATTGATGTTCGAATAAGACAATAAAGTTTAAAACACCTTGTTGACTTGTATGGTTCAATTTGTTAAGTCTTAAATTGTGCATGATCAAGACTTTTATATATAGTTTGAATAAAAGGCAACATTAGTAAATTTTTAATATGATGGTTAAGTTATGTAAGAATGAGCTTAAAACTCATCAACCTTGGAAGTTAATTAAATGTCATGTACCTGAATAAAAGTTTTGAATTTTTCGCGTTTTTGCGACGCCTCCTGACCGGTTTACTGCTGAGCCGGGAGGGAGGTGTCACATTTTTTTGGCATCAGAGCTTCGGTTTAGCCGATTCTCGGGATTAGATCGAGTCATCATGCATTATATAGAAATTGTCTATGCCACCAAGAAGTTATAACATGATATGCTTGTATAAATTGCTTATCAATATCAAATTTCTAAATCTTTCCTTTGTTAACAATCGTAGTATGTCCGAGAAAAGATTAGCTGGGGATGATGTGAGCCTACGAGGCTCATCTAATGAGGGTGACAGTGTCCGGATGGGGACAAATCCTCCGAGACAGGACAAACCTCGAAATGAACAACAAGAATCGATCCAGAATCAACTGGCAGCCCCTGCTATGCAAGCTATGTAACGTGAGTGTCTCCTTAGCATGAAGAAATGTTCAATCAATTAATCTCCAATCTAAAGAGCGAGAAACCTGCTCTTGCAGCTCCTGCCCCTAGCAGAGCCCCGTTCGAGAAATTACCACAACATCAAGCATATACATTTGCTGGTGCCTCTGAGGAGAAGCCCGAAGATGCTGAATATTGGTTGGAGAGAACCACACAAATCTTAACCAAACAATTGCAATGCTCGGATGAGCACAAGCTGGAATGTGCAATTGCACTCCTTGAAGATAAAGCTTTGAGCTGGTGGGAAACAACTACTCTGACTGCTCCTGCAGAATCTGTTACATGGGAAATCTTTGTTAAGGAATTCAAGAAGAAATTTATTAGCGAGCAGTACTTGGTCGAGAGAAGGAAGCGTTTCTTGTACTTGAAGCAAGCTAATCGGCCTATCTAGCAACACGCGGCTGATTTTTGTAAGTACTGTAAGTACGGAGCAGAGTATATCAAAACCAAGCAAGACAAGTGTCGTATGTTTATCGACGGGCTAAATGATGATCTGAGTCCTATGTTTACGGATCTAGGGATTTCTGATTTCCAAACTTTGGTAAATCAGGTTATTACCACTAAAGCTAAGATGAAGGCATCTGAACGTAGAAAGGGTGGCGGTTGGAATGATAAGAAGCACAAGCGGGATGATAAACCCCACTGACAGTCAAAGAAGGCCCGATATCAGAAGGAAGGGTCCACTACTTTCTCTCTTGCTCCCCGAAGTAATTTTACACCGAAGCCACATTCGGTAGCTAAAGCTGTTGCCCTGGTGATCTCTGTGAATAGCACGGGCAATTTTGGGAAGGTCCCTATATGTGAATTCTGTCTAAAGCTTCACTATGGTCTGTGTCGGTCTCAGTCTAATCTGTGTTATGCTTGCGGTGGAGCCGATCATTATGTGAAGGACTGCCAGTAGAATACTAATAATAAACCTTCGTTTCCAGCTCCTACAAATCAAACTTCTGCATAATCCAATCGGAATAGGGGACCAAGGAAAGATCAATCTGGTAATCAGGCAAAATGGAAATGCCATCAATCTATTGCCACTCATAAGGAATCACGAACTCATGCCCGAGTTTATCACATTCGTGGTGGAGATGAGGAGGAATCACCTGACGTTATTGCAGGTACTGTCGAATTGAACCTAAATCCTGCATATGCTCTTATTGACTCAGGATCCACTCATTCTTTTATTTGTTCAAAATTGCTTGCTAAGTTGAATATGAAATCTGAATCTGTTGCATCTAGCCTTATAGTCTCAAATCTGATAGGAGGAAATAAGTCGATTAATCTTCTTGTTAAAGATTGTCCTATTATTATTCAAGGTATTCCATTTCCCATCGACCTTTATGTCTTGCCAACATGTGAATTCGATCTAATCTTGGGATTAGATTGGTTGGGAAAGCATCAAGCTTGGATAGACTGTCAGAACCGTAGACTTTATCTCTGATGTTTAGGAAAGGAATCTATCATGTTAATTGATAAGAAGCCTACATCGATTTTTGCCGCTATGGTGTTGCAAGATGACTATGATTTCAGCTTGCCATCGATGCTAGTGGTATTAGAATTTATCGATATCTTTCGGAAGAACTTCTTGGACTCCCTCCAATTCGGGAAGTAGAATTCGGAATTGACATTCAATCTGGAACTAATCCGGTGTCAATTACACCATATCGAATGGCCCCTATTGAGTTGAAAGAATTGAAGAAGCAAATTTAAGAGTTGCAAGACAAGGGTTTTATCTGACCGAGAACTTCTCATTGGGGTGCTCCGGTTTTATTTGTAAAGAAGAAAGATAGTTCGATGCGGCTGTGTATAGACTATCGGAGGCTGAATTAGATAACAATTAAGAATAAATATCCATTATCAAGAATTGAAGATCTGTTTGATCAACTTCGTGGTGCAGCTGTATTATCTAAAATCGATTTAAGGTTGGGTTATTATCAGATGAGAGTAAAGGAGGATGATGTACCCAAAACGGCTTTCTGAACTCGTTACGGCCACTTTGAGTTCCTCGTAATGCCATTCGGGATAACCAACGCCCCGACAGCCTTTATGGACCTTATGAATCGAGTCTTCAAGCCGTTTCTTGATAAGTTTGTGGTTGTATTTATTGACGACATTCTTGTTTACTCCCGAAGCAAAGAAGAACACTCTGATCATCTTAGAATTGTATTGCAAACTCTTAGGGAGCATCAACTCTTTAACAAATTCTCCAAATGTGAATTTTGGCTTTCGGAAGTGTCATTTCTCGGTCATGTTATCTCGGCCGATGGAATCAAAGTTGATTCTAAGAAGATACAAACTGTGATTGATTGGCAACCTCCAAAGAATGTTAGTGAGGTTCGCAGTTTTCTTGGTTTAGCGAGTTATTATCGAAGATTCGTTAAACTATCATAGTTAGTTAATTAAAAATTAATTATGTTAACAACTCATAGTTAGTTAATTATGTTATTAGGGTTAATTAGCTCTATATAAGCTACATCATTGTACTTTGTAAACTCAACTTTCATATGAATAAGAATATTCTTTTACCTTTTACACACTTCAATAATAACTTTAATTTTAATTAAAAATTAATTAAATTAGTATAATTTAAACGAATCTAAACTGCATTTAATATCCGAGTTTATTTATATCCAAAGTCACGAACATAATTTAAATAAATTGTTATAATTTAATAATATTTTTTTAACTTTTAACATAATTTCACATATATAATAATTTAATTAAAATTTTTAATAAAAATAAAGTTGTTAATTAACTATGAGATGTGGTGTGGTGGTTGCTCACCTAATCCCTTAACCATGAGGTCAGTAGTTCGATTCCTACTAATGGGAATGAAGCATATTTCATGACCAGTCGTTTATCTCTTAGTGAGAGCACCCACGGTGAGGAGATTAGTCACTACTATCGGCGGTGGATACCTTGGTTCAAACTTTAATTTTTATTAAAAAATAATTAATAACTTAATTCATTGAATTGATTTTTTAACTTAATTAATAACTTTAATTTTTATTAAAAAATAAATGAATTATTATGTATGTGAAATTATATTAAAAAAATCAATAATGAATCCAAACTTTCGAAATAATTCAAATGAATTTATATAGTTTAACAAAATATAAAATTTCAATATAATTTCACATAAATACTAATTTAATTAAATTTTTAATAAAAAATAAAATTATTAATTAAATTAAAAAAAATCAATTCAACTATTATATATGTAAAATTATAAAAATAAATGTAGAAAGTAAAAATATATTAAACTTAGATTAAAATACAAAAATCTTTAAACCATTTTTATTTTAGGCTAAACTACTTAAATGACCACTTAATTATGGGGTGGTTCCGATATAACCACCATACTTTTAATTTTGTCATTATGACTAGTTAACTATTTAGGTAATACCAATCAAGCCACTTATCGTTAAAACCTAAATGAGAGATTGACGTGGTAATTAACATAAATTTGTATAATTACATATTTAATCCTTGTTACTAACTCATTCTATCAATTTAATCTTAATTTTAATTAAATAAAATTAATTAATTATTCATTATGTCACTACTTTTTGGAGAAATAAAATAAAAGTAAAATGCTTGGCTTTGGATGGATTCAATCCAAGGCAAGTCTGGAATGATAACGCTCTTTTGCCACCAGGCCAAGAGCAATTTCATGATATAGTGTACAAAATTTAATGCATGTGTTAATTTGTTGTTAATGCTAAGAAAAAAGAAATAAATGTGGATTAAGAAGACTTAAACATGACACCTTAAAAATGCATAAAAACATTTAAATCACTGAAATAAATCTAATAATTAAATTAAAGTTGACACATTTTATATATTTTTTAAATTATAGTTAATGCATGATTTAATAGAAAAATGCTTTTTAAGATTTTTGTATTTTTAAATTAAATTTAATATATATTTTTTCCAAAATTTTTTACAATTTCACATCTATAATCATTGAATTGATATTTTTAAACTTAAAATTTTATAGTGTTTCAAAAAAAAACTTAAAATTTTATTAAACTATAAACCATGTTCAACTTTGGGGGAAAATGAAACATATTTATGTTAGACATATCTATCCATACCTACTCACATCTTCTAAAACAATGTTCATCGTTCTCTATTATAGGTATTCCTTAAAAATGGCTAGGAAAATATAAAAAGTAATTGACTGATTTTTAGTGGATGAAATTAAATATGACGTGGCGAGCCGAGATCATACAATAAGTTTTCCATATTTATAATCTTTATGTTTCTTCATCTCCACCATATTTTTCTAACAAGAGATTTTTTTTTGAATAGAGGGTTAAGTGTCTTATTTTCAATAAGTATATCTAAATTTGAGTAATTCATAATGTTTCTCATCAATTACCCGTGAATATTTAGTTTTTATTTGATTTTAGAAAATAAATATTATTTTTGTTTTTTTAAAATAGAGAATATAGAAGTTTGTTGTTTTCACTAAAAAATAGTTTTGTAAAATTATCCCTTTGTCTTTTGAAGTAAAAAATATTTTGTAAAATTGTTATTTTGTCTTTTAAAATAAAAATATCACTGAAAACATTTATAAAAGTAACAATAATAAAATGTTTTGTTGTTTTCACTTTTATCACCTTGTTCGTTGAAGTAAAAAATTAGCATTAGTCCGCCATTATTTCTCTTCGTTTGCTGAGAAATACCACATGGTGTAACCATATAGCATCATACGACAAAAACATTCTCAAATAATTATTAAGAAAATTGAATTTTATGGGGTTAGAATTCTCTCACACAGTGTAATTTTTTTTTTAAAGTTTTACACGTTTTTTGAATAGTTGGATAGAGAAAATAGATAGCTAAGATTAATTCTTTACTTTTTTTTCTCTAGTTATAATCTTCACATATTCTACTGCATGTTAATCTTATCCATCAATTTCACCAATCTATCTAATGGTCATGAATTAGTGTGAAGTTCATGACCGTTAGATAGATTGGTGAAATTATGAACGAGATTAACTCTTTATTTTTTCAAGTGATAATATTTACATATCCTACTTCTAATCTCATTCATCCATTTCACTCATCCAAAGATCATGAATTAGTGTAAAACTAATTGAGTTTTACACAATGAACCAGATCCCATCTCCCTATATATATATTTCAAAAAAAATGTAAAGAGCCGCAAAAATAAAAATATAAAACAGAAAATTTAATTAAAAATTAAACATCATTATTTTTTTTTTGACAATTTTTAAAAAATCTCCATTTTCCTAATTTTTTGGTTTTCTTATAAAAATTGTCAAGTGACACTTCCTTGTATATATACCCAGAAAGTAGATAATTAACTGCACAAACAAAAATTAGATAGTACATTAGACACAAATGTCAAAATTACATTCCAAAACTTATATCCCTTAAAACTAATAAACCAAATTTCTCCAAGCACTGCAGGTAAAAACATGTCTAATATAACCAGTAGAATCCACTTTTTCTTGCATAATCAAAAACCCACTTTCCTTACCTATTTTTATATAATCCAAAACCTCATTTCTCTTCATTCAATTCCTAAAGAGAATAATTTAATCATCTAAAATGATGCTCCTGCCAACACTTGCCATTGCAACAGATATAGATAGGTTTTCAACATTATCATCAACAATATTCTCACTTCCTTCGGAGGAGCAATATCATCCTGTGGCAATTTGTAACAATGAAGTGCATGAGAAACTTTGTTTTTGTTGTACGATGGAATTCAGATGCAGGGACATATATGTTGCAAAATATATATATTATTAGTAAGCTGCACAACAGCATTAGTATTACAAAGAGATTTAAGAACAACTTTGTACCCCCTTACACCGCAATTCACCTATCACTAAAAGTATAAGCCGATTCTGTGATTCAATACACGTGATAGCGTATTACAATGATCAAACCCAGCTAAACTACTAATACGCTCATATTGCTTGCTTGTCTTCCTTTTGATCAGAAAACCAAAACTTATATTAATGTCTGAAGTAAATCTTGCCTTGTGCATCATCCTTGATAATATCATGAAGCATATCAGGAAAGTCAGTTGGCCAGAAAACTACATCCTTTAACCCAACCACCATCCTTGAAACATAATCTGCAGCTTTATTTGCTTCGCGCCATGTATGTGTCACGCGATAGTCGTCAAAGTGAGCTAATAGTTTGCGTATTTTACTTAAATAGCCAGCACTACTCGGACCAGCTGGCTGTTGTCTATTAATTGTTTTCACCACACTCAATGAATCGGATTCGATCCATATTGTTCTAATGCCTAGACTCAAGGCGAGATGAAGACCCCTCCATATGGCACTTAGTTCTACCATGAAAGTATTCTTATGAAGCGTTTTAGTGAAATAGGCGCATAATGGCCCACCGTTGTGGTCTCGAAGTAAACCACCCATAGCACTGACAGATCCATCTGTGTTTAACTTGATCCATCCAATCTCTGGCTTTTTCCATGTACACCATTTAATTGGTAGGGAGACCTGAGAAACACAGCCATTACTCTTGCAACCACAGCTGCATAAAGTTGAAGTTGAAGCATATAAAACCCCAGAATTTTTGGAACTCGATTCAGATGCCTTTGAAGCACTTCTATCAAATTCAGGTTCACCATTAACAAGGCAATGCTGAATATAATGTCCACCGATATGGCTACGATGACAAATATAATCCTGTGGTGGAACGCGCAAACTTCGCCACTTTCCCGTAGTGGGCTTCGTCACTGGAATTGAATGGAAATCTTCAAAGCTATTGTACACAGCCATTGAGACAGAGGGTTAAGGGTTTAACTTTACACAAAAAAACGTGAGTGAATATGAATATGGGAGATCAACGCTTCCTGTTTCTATTTATATAAAATGAAAATCCAAGTTGTAGTAGAATTTGGATTATGCAAAATATATTCTGAGGAAACGAGGAGATAGATAATACTAATAATAAAATAAATATTTATGAATAGATAAAGTTTTAGGTTGCAGTAGAATTTGGATTTATATTTATCGCTGGTATAGTGGTATTTTGATGTTAAATTGCTAATTAATAATATATTCAAGTTTTAGGTTGCAGCAGCCTTTGTTTTGTACAGCACCTTGCAATATTGGGCTCTGCGCTATTAATTAAGTTTTGACTCTTCAAATTATAATTCATGAAAATAAATTCAGCTATATAAAAACAAAACATAATCCATTTTGGTCAAAATTTATGGGAAAACCCTAATTTTTTTAATATTTAAATTTATAAGGACTTAAATTAATATTAGATCAAAAAATTTGATAATGCGGGCTCATTTTAGTTCAATCCCTACTTGAATATTTATTTAATAAACTCTTATATTTTTTCAATTTGAATATTTATTTTTACAGGGACTAAATTATAATTAGACCAAAATCAATCAAAATATTCTAATTTTATTAGAGGGGCCGGGGAAGCTCCGCCTCCAAAGTGTCTATTTTTTGGGGATAGTGAATGCCTTTTTTAAAGAAAATGATTTGAAGTTATTAATAGGGGTGTTCAATAGGTCAATTTGGTTAATTGACCGAATTCAACTAGTTAAATTTTATTAACCGAAATTTTTAACTCTTTAATCGTTAACTGAACCGATTTTTTTTTAAAATTAACCAAACTAAACAAATTAATTTTCGAATTAACCGAAATAATTATGGAACACCTAAATTTTCGGTTAATACATATATATTTGGTTAATTTTCGCTTAATAATTTTTTGAGAATCGCTTAATATATATATATATATATTAATAAATGTTTAATATATATTATATTTAATTCGATTAATCCGACTAATTAACATGTTTCGAACCGAATTAATGAATAAATAAACTTTAAAAAAAATAACCGTTAACCTATCTAGTATCTAATTAACCGACCAAAATTTCGATTTGGTCGGTTAATTTGATTTTAACCGAACATTGATCCCTATAGTTATTGGGAAACCAGGTGATTAATGCTTGTGTAGTTTTTTATTTATTTTAAAACTATGGCCAATTGCAACCTCTTGAGCTTCTTTGTTGCTTTGTTTCTTCTTTGTTTGTGTCAATCAGTTGATTGGACAGCTGCGCGAGAAGTGGAGTCCATAAAAGAAGAAATCGTATCCGGTCATGTATTCCAGCTAGGGTTGATAACAAGTCGAGTTAAACCTGAGTGTGGATAAATTAGGCTCGGTTTGAGCTTAAAATTTTAGGTTTGAGATCGAAATAGATAGTTTAAATTCAACTTGGCTCGTGGCTTGAGCTTGGCCAGGCTCAACTCAGTTCGTGATTCCTTTAAGTGGCAAGCCTATTCATGATCTTTTCGAGTCGAGTTTGAGTCGGCTTGTTAACGTCTCGAGCCGAACATGAACTCATTCGAGCTGAGTTTTTACCGAACCAAATTCAAATAGCTTGCGAGCTAGTCAAGCTCATTATTAACTCTAATTTAAATGTTATCAGAGTTACCATTCTCGATCCTGCCATTATGACGACTCCAATAGATGATGATCACACAGTTCATCGAGGGCACGATGTGCACGAATATCCTTTATGGTTCATTGTATTACTAGTTCGTCATTAAAAAATAGTATATATTGTTAATTTTCATATAATAAGAAAAATAATATTAATTTTACAATTATCTTAACTTAAAAAAGTTACTCTCTAAAAAGATTAAACTCAAATTTAATCCGCGATATAGAGAAGAAATATTTATGGCTTAAAATTTCAAAAGTTCCATATGGTATTCATGGAAAGATCTCCTACAATATCTTCTGCATGGTGTCATTTCTTATTTGAGAGTAATTTATTACATTATTGGGCTCTGCCCTCTTAATTAAGTTTGAAACATAATCCATTTTGGTCAAAAATTATGGGAAGTTTAATTTGTCTAATATTTAATTTTATAAGGAATTAAATTTATATTAGACAAAAAAATTAATAATATGGGCTCATTTTAGTTCAATCCCTACATAAATATTTATTTAATAAACTCTTGTGTTTTTTTAATTTGATTATTTATTTTTAAATGGACCAAATTATAGTTAGACCAAAATCAATCAAAATATTCTAATTTTATTAGAGGAGCCGGGCGATCAAGGAAGCTCCGCCTCCAAAGTGTCTATTTATTATGGGGTAGTGAATGCCTTTTTCAAAGAAAATGATTTGAAGTTAGTGTTCAATCGGTTAATTTGGTTAATTGACCGAATTGAACTAGCTAAATTTTACTAACCAAAATTTTTAACTCTTTAATCGTTAACTGAACCGATTTTTTTTAAATTAACCGAACCAAACAAATTAACTTTCGAATTAATCAAAATAATTATGGAACACCTAAATTTTCAGTTAATACATATATATTCGGTTAATTTTTGCTAAATAATATTAAAAATCGCTTAATATGTATATGTATATATATATATTAATATATGTTTAATATATATTATATTTAATTCGGTTAATCCGACTAATTAACATGTTTCGAATCGAATTAACCGATAACTGAACTTTTAAAAAATTAACCGTTAACCGATCTAGCATCTAATTGACCGACCGAAATTTTGGTTGGGTCGGTTAATTTGATTTTAACCGAACATGTAACCCCTATTTTGACCTAAGGGTTTGGAACATATTGAAATTGACGATTTGGAAACTTTCCCCTCAAGTAAGGTTCTTTGTGAAAAACTGTGCCGAAATTATTATTCAATTATAATAATTTAACCTTTAATGTTTCGTCTTAAAACAAGCATGCTAAAAATAGTTTATCAAATCCCAAAAATAATAAATGTCCAAAGTCCACGTTTACAACCAAATCTGAAAATACTTAAATAATTAAATATAAGTCTAAAACAAAATCATACTGATAAATAGTATCAAATAATGTTCGTGCGAGGTCTTCCAAGTACCGATTCCTAAGTCTGGTAATCTGAAACAGATACTAAGGGGGAGTCAGCTATAAAGCTCAGTGTGTCTCTAAAGTGCATAACAGAAGACAATCCAACAGTCAAACAACAAATCAAGAATTAACAGATATTCCGAAGTATTACAAGTAAGGCATACATATATCATAACATGTCATGCACCCAACTACATCACCGTCCGAAGAGTGAGGTTCCCCTGAACCACTCTACACCACAACACCATGTCCGAAGCAGAACTCATCCGGAAAGATGGAACTACTAATCCGAAGTGAAGTTCAACCCGAAGGATGAAGTCGCTGAACTTCCTCCGTACAATATCCCAACCCAATGATATGGCATGTAATTCGATTTCAGAGTCCGAATGCAATCTTGTTAAATAACTAAGATGCATGTACATAATAATCCGATTCCGATATGTGTTACATAACATAATCACAGCATCCGAGTCATACATTATTGTCAGATAACAGAGCAGAATAGCATACAGTCGAGTCATACAGTATTTATGACGTAACAGAGCAGAATAACATACAGATATATAAATCATTCATATCATGCAGTCAATCAACTAAGACATGTAGCACAGACAGAGAACACACCTTAGGCAGCTAAATAGTCAACGTCGATAGTGACGTCTCCCACGCTCAACCCTAGCGGAAGGTCGGACAGAATCAGCTCCTAAAAAAACACTATATGATATTTCCTACTATGCCACAATTGGATAAACTACGCTTAACAGAAATCTTACTAGCAGATCCCGAAGACTGTGCCACCGTAGGTCTGCCTGGCAGAGGAGGAGGTACAGTCTCGGGGTCAGAGTCCATGTCACCTGAACACATAAACAATCGAGTCAAATTCTAATGCAATACTTAACAAAATTCTAAGTTTAACATATAAACTTGATCCAAAAAGGTATTTCGGGTTCGAATTTGAAGAAACGGACAGTGGCAACGGAACCAGAACGTCGAAAAACATAAAGGTGGACTCGACCGAAAAAGTCAACCCAAAAGTCAACGCTGATGTCATCATTGACTGTGCTGACGTCAGTGTGCATCAGCATTGCACCGATAGATGACGTCATCGCTGACGTCATCCAACTCAAACCATTAGGCCAGTTCGGTTCAGTGTTCTGGTCCGGTTCAACTCCTCAACCCGGTTCGGTTCAGCCACCCAAATCAATTTTCAAGCCTAACCTTAAACCCTAATTTAACAAACCCTAACACCACACCCCCCAGCGGCGCCCAACCACCCACGATGCAACCTCGTGAACCCAACGACGGCCATGGCCCGACAGCGGCCAACACGACAGCCAACAGTAACCCTGAAGCCAAACAATCCCAACCACGTCACTCACCCAACTCGAGACGGCAGCGGCGCCCACAGAGGACGGCGGCGGCGGGAGTTCCCGAAGGAAACTCAATCGTTTACGATGGCAACGGTGGCGATAGAATGCGACAACGGCTGGGTTTTGTTCGCACGGTGACGACGAGCACTCCGATGGTCTCGAAACGCTTGAACGACGATGAAGGCCTCTTGGCCGGAGCGTCGACGGAAAAACGGGGAAGGGTTATATTATTTTAATATTTTCCTTTGTTTTTGAGATAAAACCGAGAGAGAGTGTGTGTGTGCGGCGCAAAAACAACAATCTGATACAAAATGGGTGTTTACCCTAGATAAATGGGTAAATTACAGAAGAATGGTCTCAGTTTTTGCCCGCCTAACAAAATAACCACCAAACTTTCAATTTATTCAATTTGGTCCCCAATTTAGATTAGGTTAAATTCCAAATTTTCCCCCAAATTCTAGGGTTTCCAATTGGGAATTCTCATAATTAGGGTTTTCAAATTGGGGCTAAAATGGGGTGTTACAACTCTCCCCCCGTAAAAAGAAATTTCGGCCTCGAAATTTACCTGGAGCAAACAAATGCGGATACTGAGCTTTGACGACAGCTTTGGGCTCCCAGGTAGCCTCATCATGACTGCGATCACGCCACAAGACTTTGACCATCTTAATGGTCTTCCTTCTGAGAACTTTCTTATCCTGAGCAAGAATCTCGATAGGCTCCTCCTCAAAACGCAAATCAGGACGAATCTCAATCTCCTCCACATGCAAAACATGAGACAGATCAGTATGGTAGCGTCTCAACACAGAAACATGGAAAACATCATGAATACGCTGAAGCTCTGGTGGTAACTCGAGCTGATAGGCAACAGGTCCAACCCGACGAAGAATCCGGTAAGGGCCAATATATTGAGGACTCAGCTTGCCCTTCCGACCAAACCGAAGTACCTTCCTCCAAGGAGATACTTTCAGGAAAACCTCATCACCGACCTCAAACTCAAGATCTTAACGTTTCAAGTCGGCATAAGACTTCTGTCTGTCAAAAGCAACCTTAAGCCGGTCTCGAATCAATCTGACTGTCTGTTCGGCCTCACGGACTAGGTTTGGTCCCAACAATCTATGCTCATTAAGTTTAGTCCATCCAATCGGTGACCTACACCTACGTCCATATAGAGCCTCATACGGTGCCATCTTGATATTGGTCTGGTAGCTGTTATTATATGCAAACTCTGCGAGCGGCAAGAAATCCTCCCAACTACCACTGTAATCAAGAACACAACCTCTCAACATGTCCTCAAGAATCTGAATCACACGCTAGGACTGCCCGTTAGTCTGCAGATGATAAGATGTACTAAAGTTTAACCGGGTACCCAAAGCAGAGTGAAGTGCCTTCTAGAACTTCGCTGTAAATCTCGGATCACGATCAGAAATAATCGATAACGGTACCCCATGAAGTCGAACAATTTCATAAATATAGAGCCGAGCCAACTTATTCAAAGGATAGTTGACTCGAACAGGAATGAAATGCGCAGACTTAGTCAAACGGTCCACTATAACCCAGACAGAGTCTTTCTTAGACGGAGTCATCGGAAGACCACTAACAAAATCCATAGTCACACGCTCCCACTTTCACTGAGGAATCTCGATGTGCTGAAGCAACCCAGATGGACGCTGATGCTCTGCCTTGACTCTCTGACAAGTCATACACTTAGACACAAATCCGACAACATCCCGTTTAAGACCTTTCCACCAGTACCTCTGACAAAGGTTCTTATACATCTTATCACCACCAGGATGCATAGAATAGAGGTTGTCATGTGCCTCGCGAAGAATAACCTGTTTCAACCCAGATTTCCTCGGAATACAATATCGGCCTCGGAAACACAAAACACCATCTTGATCAATAGTATAATCCACTGATGTACCCTGAGAAACCTCTCTGATACGATGCATAAGAAAAGGATCAGTAGGCTGCTCAGCTCGAATATCAGATATCAGCGTAGGAATGACCCGAAGTTCTGCCATCAAACTACCATCCTCAAACAAACTCATCCGAGCAAACAAGGTCCTCAAATCTGAAATGGCGTTATGACTCAAGGCGTCAGCAACCACATTCGCCTTCCCCGGGTGATACTCTATCTCACAGTCATAATCCTTGAGAAGTTCCAACCAGCGACGCTGTCTCGGATTCAACTCTTTCTGCGTAAGGAGGTACTTTAGACTTTTGTGATCGGTGAAGATATAGCACTTCTCTCCGTAGAGATAGTGTCTCCAGATTTTCAGAGCAAAGATCACAGCAGCAAGCTCCAAATCATGGGTAGGGTAGTTGCACTCATGTGCTTTCAACTGACGAGACGCATAAGCCACTACCTTTCCCTCCTGCATCAGAACACATCCCAATCCTGTGTGAGAGGCATCACTGTATACCGTATAAGCCTTCCCAGGCTCAGGCTGAATCAGAACCGGTGCTTCAGTCAACACGGTCTTAATTTTCTCAAAACTGGTTTGCTGAGCCTCAGACCAGGCAAAAGGAATATCCTTCCTCAGAAGTTTAGTCAAAGGAGCTGCAATAATCGAGAAACCTTCCACAAACCTCTAATAGTAACCAGCTAAACCCAAGAAGCTTCGAATCTCAGGAACATTCTTGGGCTGTTTCCAACCCAAAATAGCCTCAATATTCTTTGGATCAACCTGTATACCATTAGCAGAAACCACGTGTCCCAAGAAGGTAACCTCGGTCAACCAGAATTCACATTTACTGAACTTTGCATACAACTGTTTCTCACGCAAAGTCTGTAGGACAACTCGGAGATGTTCCTCATATTCTGCCTCCGATTTAGAATAAACCAACATATCGTCAATGAAAACCACCACGAACTGGTTCAGATAGGGTTGAAACACCCTATTCATCATATCCATAAAGGCTGCAGGGGCGTTAGTCAATCCAAACGCCATCACCAAAAACTCGGAATGACCATAACGAGTCCAAAAAGCGGTCTTGAACACATCAGAATCCTTAACCTTGAGTTGGTAATAACCCGATCTCAGGTCTATCTTAGAAAAAATAATGTAGCTCCCCGGAACTGGTCAAACAAATCATAAATACAAGGAAGTGGATACTTGTTCTTGATCGTTAGCTTGTTCAGCTTCCGATAGTCAATACAAAGCCAAAGTGACCCGTCCTTTTTCTTCACAAACAAAACAGGGGCTCCCCAGGGAGAAACACTAGGTCGGATGAAACCCCTATCCAGCAATTCCTACAACCGAATCTTCAGTTCCTTAAGCTCTTTCGGAGCCATCCTGTAAGGAGCCATAGAGACAGGGGTTGTGCCCGGATATACATCTATGCCAAACTCAACCTCGTCACGTTTTGGCGGTACCCACGGCAATTCCTCCGGAAAAACATCTGGAAAATCCCTAACCACCCGGATCTTATTCAAACCAGAATCTGACTGCCTCGAGTCAAGAATATAAGCAAGATAGCCAGTAGCCCCATGTCGAATCATCTTTTCTGCTTTGAGAGCCGAAACAACATTGGACATGTAACCTCTACGCTCTCCAACCATAATCACCTCGCACCTATTTGAGGTTTTCAGAGTCGCCCTTTTCTTTTCACAATCCAAATGGACTCGGTGAGCGGATAACCAATCCATTCCGAGAATAAGGTCGAACTCTCTGAAAGGTAACTCCATCAAATCAGCAGAAAATATTTTCCCTTGAATTTCCAAAGGGCAATTCTTGTACACTTTAGTAACCTTGACATGGTCACCAACTGGACTATAAACTAAAACCGCGTTCACAATATTCTCAACCGGAATTTCAAGTCCCTCAGATACCGAACTCGCAACATATGAATGGGTAGAACCAATATCCAATAATGCAAAATACGGAATAGAATGAATAGAAAAGGTACTAGCAATAACATCTGGCTCATCACGATCCTTATGTCTCCTGATAGCATAAACCAAACCTGGCTGTCTCACCCCGGATCCAGCTGATCCTCCACTCTGAGTTGGCCTACCTCTACCAGCAGAAACTGTAGAATCAGGTCTACCACGACCTCTACCCCTAGCAGGAGCCTGCACCGATGCCTGTGACTGACTAGTCATATGAGCTGACGGAGGTGCATGCGGACAATCTCTGAAAAGATGGTCGAACGAACCACAACGAAAACAAGCCCCAGACTGTCTTCTACACTCCCCAGAATGTCATTTCTTGCAGAAAGAACACTGCGGTGCCCCCCGCGTGCTAGTAGAACCTTCAACACTAGAAGTCGGAAAAGCAGTGGTCACTGGTCTGGCTCTGGAATAACTCTGATAATCACTCTCATCTCTTGCCCTCTTCCTGGTCTGGTTACCCTGACTATACTGAACTGACGCGGTCGACTGCCTCTTACCCCGATCCATACCCTGAGACTCAGCTTGCCTCAACTCTGCCTCATTGCGTTCAGCAGTCCTAGCTTGCAAGGTAATATCCTTGTACTCTTTATCCAAATGCAAAGCAACACCAGCCTTGATCGAAGGTCGCAGACCCTTCAGAAACCAGTCGCACTTCTCTTTCTCTGTAGTAACTAACCCAGGGACGTACTGTATCAGCCTCAAAAACTCGATCTCATACTGATTCACGGTCATGTCATTTTGCTTCAGATTTATAAAATCCTCTCGACACTTGGCTAGATACTTTGCCCCAACATATCTGTCTCGGAAAGCCTGACGGAAATGATCCCATGTGATCCGACTAGCAGAAATAACGGTCTTCTCAGCCTCCCACCAGTTCAGGGCTTCACCCTTCAATAAAGATACAATAACTCTTAATTTTCTGTCGGTAGGGTAGTCCATCTCATCAAATAACTGCTGTAATTTCTTCAGCCAATACTCTGCGTCAGCCGGATCTGCAGCCGTCTTACAATCAAACATCGACATCCCAGCAGACAAAAACTCAGCAGATATGGGTCTCCTAGAACCCTGTCGAAGATACTCAAGTAGCTCCAAATGCACTGCAGCAACATCAACTCCAGTAGTCTCACTGTTACTGGCTGCACGGGGAACTTCACTCTGAGTCTGCTGATCAGGGTGATCGGTCTGTTGACCACTCGTATGAACCTCAGGTTGCTCCTCAGCCTGCTCATGTTGTGGGTCCTCCTGATGCGGTGGCGAATGCTCAGGAGGATTAACATCACTCGTATTCGCAGCGGTACGACCTCGTCCACGGCCTCGACCTCGGCCAGCCGTAACTCTAGTACTCCTACGGGGTGGCATAGTAGTCTATCTACAAAAAGAAGAATCCTAAAGTCAAAATTGGTACTTGGAGACTTTAATTAAAACATATATTACTTCATTAAAAATTCAGACATTTATCTGAAAATCTCGTAGTTTCCGAAAACATTTATTAAGCATGCAAAATTTTAAAAACTTTAAAATCAAATTTTTATCGAGCCTCACAGGCCGAGGGGTGTAACCTAGGCTCTGATACCACTAAATGTAACCCCCTATTTTGACCTAAGGGTTTGGAACATATTGAAATTGACGATTTGGAAACTTTCCCCTCAAGTAAAGTTCTTTGTGAAAAACCGTGCCGAAATTATTATTCAATTATAATAATTTAACCTTTAATGTTTCGTCTTAAAACAAGCATGCTAAAAATAGTTTATCAAATCCCAAAAACAATAAATATCCAAAGTCCACGTTTACAACCAAATCTGAAAATACTTAAATAATTAAATATAAGTCTAAAACAAAAACATACTGATAAATAGTATCAAATACTGTTCGTGCGAGGTCTTCCAAGTACCGATTCCTAAGTCTGGTAATCTGAAACAGATACTAAGGGGGAGTCGGCTATAAAGCTCAGTGTGTCTCTAAAGTGCATAACAGAAGTCAATCCAACACTCAAACAACAAATCAAGAATTAACAGATATTTCGAAGTATTACAAGTAAGGCATACAGATATCATAACATGTCATGAACCCAACTACATCACCGTCCGAAGAGTGAGGTTCCCCTGAACCACTCTACACCACAACACCATGTCCGAAGCAGAACTCATCCTGAAAGATGGAACTACTAATCCGAAGAGAAGTACAACCAGAAGGATGAAGTCGCTGAACTTCCTCCGTACAATATCCCAACCCAATTATATGACATGTAATCGGATTTCAGAGTCTGAATGCAATCTTGTTAAATAACTAAGATGCATGTATATAATAATCTGATTCCGATATGTGTTACATAACATAATCACAGCATCCGAGTCATACATTATTGTCAGATAACAGAGCAGAATAGCATACAGTCGAGTCATACAGTATTTATCACGTAACATAGCAGAATAACACACAGATATATAAATCATTCATATCATGCAGTCAATCAACAAAGACATGTAGCACAGACATAGAACACACCTTAGGCAGCTAAATAGTCAACGTCGATAATGACGTCTCCCACGCTCAACCCTAGCGGAAGGTCGGACAAAATCAACTCCTAAAAAAAACACTATATGAGATTTCCTACTATGCCACAATTGGATAAACTACGCTTAATAGAAACCTTACTAGCATATCTCGAAGACTGTGCCACCAGAGGTCTGCCTGGCGGAGGAGGAGGTAAAGTCTCGGGGTCAGAGTCCACGTCACCTGAACACATAAACAATCGAGTCAAATTCTGATGCAATACTTAACAAAATTCTAAGTTCAACATATAAACTTGATCCAAAAAGGTATTTCGGGTTCGAATTTGAAGAAACGGACAGCGGCAACGGAACCAGAACATCGAAAAACATAAAGGTGGACTCGACCGAAAAAGTCAACCCAAAAGTCAACACTGACGTCATCGTTGACGTCATCATTGACTGTGCTGACGTCAGTGTGCATCAGCATTGCACCAGCAGATGGCGTCATCGCTGACGTCATCCAACTCAAACCATCAGGCCGGTTCGGTTCAGTGTTCTGGTCTGGTTCAACTCCCCAACCCGGTTTGGTTCAGCCACCCAAATCAATTTTCAAGCCTAACCCTAAACCCTAATTTAACAAACCCTAACACCACACCCCCCACCGGCGGCGCCCAACCACCCACGACGCAACCTCGTGAACCCAACGACGGCCACGGCCCGACAGCGGCCAATACGACGGCCAACAGTAACCCTAAAACCAAACAATCCCAACCACGTCACTCACCCAACTCGAGACGGCAGCGGCGCCCACAGAGGACGGCGGCGGCGGGAGTTCCTGAAGGAAACTCAATCGTTTCCGATGGCAAAGGCGGCGACATAATGCTACAACGGCTGGGTTTTGTTCGCGCAGTGACGACGAGCACTCCGATGGTCTCGAAACGCTTGAACGACGATGAAGGCCTCTTTGTCGGAGCGTCGACGGAAAAACGGGGAATGGTTATATTATTTTAATATTTTCCTTTGTTTTTGAGAGAAAACCGAGAGAGAGTGTGTGTGCGGCGCAAAAACAACAATCTGATACAAAAGGGATGTTTACCCTAGATAAATCGGTAAATTACAGAAAAAAGGTCTCAGTTTTTGCCTGCCTAACAAAATAACCACCAAACTTTTAATTTATTCAATTTGGTCCCCAATTTAGATTAGGTTAAATTCTGAATTTTCCCCTAAATTCTAGGGTTTCCAATTAGGAATTCTCATAATTAGGGTTTTCAAATTGGGGCTAAAATGGGGTGTTACAGAACATTGAACCCATAGTTATTGGGAAACCATGAGAAACTAGGTGATTAATGCTTCTGTATTTTTAAAAAAAAAATTAAAACCATGTCCAATTGCAACCTTTTGAGCTTCTTTGTTGTTTTGTTTCTTCTTTGTTTGTGTGAATCAGTTGATTGGAAAGCTGCGCGAGAAGTGGAGTCCTTAAAAGAAGAAACCGTATCCGGCCATGTATTCCAGCTAGGGTTGATAACAAGTCGAATTGAACTTGAGTCTCGATAAATTAAGCTCGGTTTAAGCTTAAAAATTTAGGCTTGAGTTCAAAATAGATAGTTTGAACTCAACTTGGGTCGCGGCTTGAGCTTGGCTAGGCTCAGCTCAGCTTGTGATTCTTTTAAGTGGCAAGCTTGAAGTAACATTATATTGACTAATTTGCTTTAGTGCTTTTTTTAGTTAATTATATTGCTTAAGTGCATATATATATATAGCATATTCACGATCTTTTTGAGTCGAGTTTGGATCGGTTTGTTAACGTCTCGAGTCGAGCATGAACTTATTCTTGCTGAGTTTTGACTGAACTAAATTTGAGTAGCTTGCGAGCTGGTCAAGCTCATTATTAACCCTAATTTAAACGTTATCAGTCGTATCATTTTCGATTCTGCCATTATGACGACTCCAATAGATGATGATCACACGGTTCATCGAGGGCTTGGTCTGCACGAATATCTTTTATGGTTCAATGTATTACTAATTCTTCATTAAAAAATAGTATATATTATTAAATATCATATAATAAGAAAAATAATATTAATTATACTATTATCTTAACTTAAAAAATTATTCTCTAAAAAGACTAAACTCAAATTTAATCCGCATTATCATATAAGAAATATTTATAGCTTTAAATTTCAAAAGTTCCAATATATGCTATACAGGGAAAGATCTACAATATCTTCTGCATGGTGCCAATTCTTGTTTGATAGTAATTTATTACAATAATCATTAGTTTTCTTCTCAAACAATGTTCATCTTCTCCATTACAGGTAGGGGTGGCAATCGGACGGGGAATAACCAAAAATTACCGTTCGTACTAATCTTTAATTTTAATAGTCACCAAAAATCTGTTTAACTATAAACACAGACAAAAGTTACATTAATAAAATTTCGTTATCTTTAGTTTCTAACAGATATTGAGATCATCACAAACTCTTTTTCCATATCGAAAAAGGTTAACATTCTAACGTTTGTCGGTCCAATACATTCCTCCAATCATTAGCATGGAACGTTCCGAAAAATATCCACTCTTTCGCATGCTATCCTTAGCTTCCATGGAAAATAGTTCACCTACTTTAAACAAATGAAAATAAAGAAAAAGGTTGTCACGGAAACAAATGGACACAATTTTATTTGTTGCTCCACTTTGCTTGCACGGCCAATATTGGGCAGTAGGTACTTCTTGTATCTCCCACGGATGTGCCAAACGCATTCGCATCATCTCTATTGATTCAATTCTATTAGTCACGGTAATCTGTTTACTTTGAATTAAATTTCGGATTTGTCTTAAGATTGTTAGAAAAATGAATGTAGTCCTAATTCAATTATAATAGAATACCGTAAGAAAAATAAATAATAATAAATTAAAACAGAACCTGAAATCGGATAGAGTTGAAAATTAAAAGAATTTTGTTGAGGTTTGTATAAACAGTTTCCTTAAGACAAATTCGTCCTCTCCTCGGTGCTTGAGTAACGTTGGACGTCTATCTCCCAGGATACAACAACAAACGTTCACAACAGTAGAACACCTGCAGTGAACAATCAAACTCAATCTTAACTTTCTCTATCACCGGAAACCAAAAACGTTTTTCAAAATTGTTGAGTTTCAAAGATTTTGTATTGTCCAAAGTTGATGTGAGAAATGAGTCTAAATAATCCTTTATATACTGGATGAAAAGATTAGACCTTTTCATGGAAAGATTTGTTGAAAAAGTTAATAGATACAATTGAATGGATGTAACTTTAAACCAATAATTAATAAGTCAATTCACCAAGTGACACGACTTATTATCATCATGTCTATTCACCAAGTAACATGACTTAGCATCAATATTATTCAACCAATATATATTATTTTTTTAACATTGTCAAGGGTCAAAATGATGCTCTTGCCATTGCAACAGATAAAAGAAAGGATTTTCCCCAACTTGTAGGACTTCAACATTACCCTCATTAGAGATGAGTTTTTTTTCCCAAATTGAAATATAATCAATTTTACTTTGAAATTTATTTTAAAAAATTAATGGTGCATAACGGAGTGTGGTAATGTGTGTCGTCCATTCTAAACTCATCCTATGTTTATATTTTCATAATGTCACTACAAGAAATTGCATTTTTAGTAACATTGAAATTGGTCACTAAAAGTATTAAATTTAGTTACTAACATTTACATTGACCATATTTCTAAGTCGTCACTAATAACTCCGTCACTATTATATTAATGACAACTTTCATGCATTTCGTCACAATAAATATAATTATTTGTGACGATATTTTGACACAAAAGATTAATAATAGTGACTAAAATTTAGACACTAATGTTATTCTTATTAGTGACAAATTTTTTATCACAAATACATATTGAAATAGTGTCAAAAATATGTTTCTCACTTTCAATAATAAAAAATTAATTTATATATTTTACTACCCTTTCGGCTTCTAGGCTTTTGCATTGTTGTCAACAAACTTTTAAGTTTTATTATAGATGACATGGCACATTTAATTTTCAATTTTTAATAAATAAATGTAATGTGCATGGTTTCAATGAGGATAGAACCTAAAACCTTTAGAGGGAGAGTGTAATGCCTATCCACTAAGCTAGGCAAGAAATTTTATCATTATTTTAAAAGAAAAATAGTATTTAGGTTAAATTTTAATTGAAATTAATTATATTTATTTTAAAAATATTTATTAATTATAACACTAATTATTATAATAATAATTTAATTAATTTTTCTATGGTTTCTTATACAGAATATGTATGTTGAAGAAAATATATAAAAATAGTTGAGTTGTTTTAAAATATAAATATATGAATATTAAGATTTACACCTAAAATATTAAATATTATATTTTAATTAATTACATAAATTAATTTAATTCAAATTATTGATAGAATTATCTTTTATGTGATAATCAGTTGGTATACTGACAATGCAAATGATAACTCCACAAGTAAAGTTAAAATAAATATCATGTGTAAAATTTTTTACAAGGAAAAATTTTGCTATCACATGTTATGTCAAGATTACATAAGTTTTTTTTACTTTATTTTGGTCACTTTATGTTTATGTATTTTTTAAATTTTGAAATTTTGATATTGACATGAATGATAGTCTTTTTAAATATGTTAAGTAAAAGTTTGTTTTAGTCATTGTAATTTAGTCATATTGTCATTGTCCCGTTTGGATTAAGATTGGAATTCTAAAATTTTAAAAAATACGGAATAATATTGATCAAAATAGAATGACTAAAACAACAATTTACACATAGTATAAAGACAAATAGAATTATTTTACCTTTTGACAAACTAGTTTATGGTAACTTCAATTTTTATATGTTTTTATTATTACTATTATTATTAAAATAAATTTATTGTTATGACAATATCTAATTTATCATTAATTTTATTTTTATTTGTGACAAAATTTATCACAACAAAAAGTAAAATTTTAAGTGACAAATAATTTGTCACACCCCTAATAAAGTATTTAAAGTTGATAAGGAAGCAAAAATGAGAAGAAAAAAAATGGGGAATTGTGGTCTGGGGGAGTCAAACCCGTAACTCATGGACGAGTTGCTTAAGTCTTAGCCATTTGAGGTAAGGCCATTTGTGGTATGAACCTGCACCTACTTATTATTAAACGGTTCTTGTAAAGTTAAAATAATAATAATAATAATAAGATAACAAAATATCATACCTACCATTTATGGATCATTTAATTCGATCCACCCACCCAAAAAAACGATTCAGGAAGACTCTTTAGCTTCCTTAGCCTTTCATCTCCCTTAAACCCAAGCCCCGACCACCGCACCGTTCTCCCTCACCGCGCCGCCGTGACCGCCACCGTCCTTACCAATGAAAGCGCCGATGCACCTTGATCGCGTATCGTCCGTCACTCGCATTGCAACATCACCGTTTATCGCGAAATCTAGGTTGAAGGCGAAGGGAAACCTAGAGTCCTCTAGTCTTTGTGTTTTCGTCGCCGTCCGATGTCGTCGCCCGAATTCGAGGCCACCACCGTCATTAGAAGGTCAAGCCGAACAAAACACTTCCCATTGATCTATCGTCGGCCGCCGTTCAATGCCTCGTCGGAGTTACACCAAAACCGATCGTTTCCTCTTTGTTTGGGTAAGTTTGGTAAGTTTTTGTTTGATTTCTGGGTAATAGACATGTTGGTTTAATGGATCGAATCGGAAATATGCATTTTGGTGCATTTTCGGGCCGTTTTAGGCTGCGCGTGGTTCACACGCGCCGTCCGGGGTTATTTCCGGCAGCCCTGGACGGTGGCCATTGAACCGGCCGGCCCACTCGTTGGTCGGTCCACCTGAACCGGTCCAACCTAAACTGGCCCAGCCCAGTAGTAAACCAAGACCCGTACTTGACCCAACCCGTTGAACCGTATCCGACCCGAGTTTGACCCGTTGACCAAGTCAACCCAGTGAGTCAACTCGTCCGAGTTAACTCAGTGAGTCAACTCGCCCGAGTCAACCCAGTGAGTCAACCCAGTGAGTCAACCCACCGAGTCAGCCGTTGGACCAGTGATGTCAGCATGACGTCATCGTTGACTTTGACCGCTGACGTCAGCGTTGACTTTGACCCAAAAAGTCAACTTTTCCTGAAAAGTCGTATTTTATGTTTTTCGACGTCCCGAGTCCGATTTTAATGCACGTTTCGCAAAATACTAACCTGAAAGCCTTCGAATTGGACTTTGAACCCGAGAATGCATGCGTTTAGTTTTTTTTTAATTTAAGAGTTATATGATCAAATTAAGGATTGATTATGGATTACTCCCTCCGTCCCACTTAAAATGTCTCTTTTGTATTTTAAAATCGTCCCACTTAAAATGTCTCATTGAAAAAATCAACTACTTTTACAATGTGCATTTCCCTTTCTATCCTTTTATTTAGTTTTCCAACAAAATAAACTTTAACTTTTAAGGGTAAAACTGTCTTTTTAATTCATTTACATCACATTTCTTACACAAACTTTTTTTTTCCTAAAACTGCGTGAAAAGTCAACAATGGACATCTTAAATGGGACGGAGGGAGTATATTTAATTGAAGGTATTCATGTGTCTTCGTATCCGAGAAGTAAAGGACGTTGAATTTGGGTTCGAGTTTGATCGAATGGAGTACCACGGTCGACCTATATAGCAAGGATTCAAGGTAATACATTACTACCTCTTGTATGCCTCGTGAACATGTTAGTATTCGGTTAATGCATGCACACGTATGATGATGAGTACCGTTAATTCTGCTTAAGTCTAACCGGATATTGAAAAATAGTACCATATTTTGCATTGGCAAATTCATTTACTAAAATTTAATTATAATATTTATCATGCATTAATCTACTTAGTATAGATATGGATAATTACATGCACTGGCGGTGAAAATAATTTTTTTTACAAGCGTCTTAGTTTTAGGTTTAAGGATTTAATTTAGGGTTAATGAGTTAGAGGTTTAAGTTTATGAGTTTAGAATTTAGGGATTGTGGTTAGAATTTAAGATTTAGGGGTTTAAACCTAAATCCCAAACAAATTACCCTAAACCTAAATCATAACCTCTAAACTCTAAATTCTAACAATAAACCCAAGATTCTAATCCCAACCCCTAAATTATAAACCCTTAAACCTAAACTCATAAATTATAAATACTAAATTAAATCCCTAAACCCTATAACTGAGACAAAAACCACCCGTGCATAGAATATTTTTCCTATATATAAATACTATTCTTAAAATTTTAATTTAATTTCTCAAAATGTGTGTGGAAAATATGGCAATGCTGAAGTTTGGAGGAGTTGAATTTGATCATTCCCTTAGAGAATGCAATATAAAACATATCGTACATTTAGCGAAAGAATTCATATTCGAACTTTAATCCTACACATAAACAGTTAATATCATTCTGATTTGTGTACTAATCACTCATGCACTCCAAATAAATTTCAAATGAACATATGAAGCGTTGATAAATATGTATATGAATGATATCATAGCTATTTTAAAAATTATTATCCTCAATAAAATGAAAATCATTTTAAATGAAAAAACTACGTATTCTAAAGCAATCAAGTACAACAAAAACTACCAAAGCTGTGAAATGAAACATTACAGAAGGAAGATGAACACCCTAATGAACCATTAAAAAGGATCAGACATTGAATGAAGCAGATCCGGGAGACGCATCGTTTTCTTCAACTTCGACGTCGAATCTCGAGAAAGCTCAGCGATCATAGAATAGGGTGAGGAAAGTCTTGTGCTTAATGAGATGAAAAATCAAGGAAGAAAATTTGGACACTCAAAATCATCAAAACAATTACCCAGAACAACAGCCGTCTTTCTTGACGGCTGAAACATCATCCCTAGATCCGACATGGATGGTTTGTCCCTTAGGCAATACTGTATGATCACCCCCTGCTTCGAGTGCTTTTCGACTGACCACACGATATACTTGAGCTAGTACTTCAGTGAATGCATCCTCAACATTCATAGATTCAAGAGCAGATGTCTCCATAAAGAAGGTATTTTCTCTCTCGGCAAAGTCCTTGGCATCATCAGTGGAAACAGCAAACAGGTGTCGCAGGTCCGCCTTGTTACCAAGGAGCATAATCACGATACTAGAATCTGTATAATCTCGTAGTTCCTTTAGCCATCTCTGAACATTCTCAAATGTGACACGACGAGTAACATCATAGACGAGCAATGCACCAACAGCACCTCGGTAATATGCACTTGTAATTGCCCGGTATCTAGAAAAGAATACAACAAGAAATCAATTCATGAAAAGCTTATAAAACACATCCATTTATAGCAGAAACTGCGCATCAGGAATTCGCAACTCAAGTGACGATAGAATTTTTTTATATTCCGTTTTACACCAATAACACTGCAAGCAGAGCAAGATTTAAAATCAGAATCTTCTATTGATTTCTCATCATCAAAGAGAAGTACAAGCAACTAGCAAGAACTGCAGTTCTATGATCTCCCCTCTACTAATTCATGGCGAAAAAGAAATTCCATTATCCACCAAGCAATTCATAATAAAATGTGGCACAGTTGATTGGAAATTCATCCCCCAAGACACTTCATTTCAAGGAGAGACAGCATAGAACTTTCATATGTTAAAATAAATTTGTAAAAATGAAGTGTATGAGAAACTTTGTTTTTGTTGTATGCTGGAATTCAGATGTAGGGACATATATGTTGCAAAAAATATATATTATTAGTAAGCTTCACAACAACATTAGTATTACAAGGAGATTTAAGAACAACTTTATACTCCCTTACACCGCAATTCACCTAACACTAAAAGTATAAACCGATTCTGTGACTCAATTCCTAACCTAGCAGATTGATCCTGGTTCGATAGCTAATACTCCCTTGATCGAGAGCAAAGACTACAAGCATAGCAATCATGTATGACCTTATCCCCTCTTGTTCGACTTCTGGATGGTGGCATAGAGTTAGTTTTTGTGTTATCTATGCCATGCATATGGTGTCTAGATGATGTTAGTTTTGAGAAGTTTGAACAAATGATGTATTTTGCTAGTTTGATCTTGGCTTGTAATGAATGGAAGACATGTTTGTAAATATAATCTTTACATGTAATGTTTTGAGACACGACTTGTAAAAATGTTAGCATGGTTTTATGAATGATAGTATGACCTTGTTTGAAATGTGGAATGGATTATATAATTTATCGAAGTGTTAAATGAGTATGTTTGGACCAATTGTTCTTAGCATTCCATTCGAATAAATGCTTGCCTTTTAATTAATCGAATGGAAATATTTCTTTGTTTCTATGCATGAGATTGATGTTCGAATAAGACAATAAAGTTTAAAACACCTTGTTGACTTGTATGGTTCAATTTGTTAAGTCTTAAATTGTGCATGATCAAGACTTTTATATATAGTTTGAATAAAAGGCAACATTAGTAAATTTTTAATATGATGGTTAAGTTATGTAAGAATGAGCTTAAAACTCATCAACCTTGGAAGTTAATTAAATGTCATGTACCTGAATAAAAGTTTTGAATTTTTCGCGTTTTTGCGACGCCTCCTGACCGGTTTACTGCTGAGCCGGGAGGGAGGTGTCACATTTTTTTGGCATCAGAGCTTCGGTTTAGCCGATTCTCGGGATTAGATCGAGTCATCATGCATTATATAGAAATTGTCTATGCCACCAAGAAGTTATAACATGATATGCTTGTATAAATTGCTTATCAATATCAAATTTCTAAATCTTTCCTTTGTTAACAATCGTAGTATGTCCGAGAAAAGATTAGCTGGGGATGATGTGAGCCTACGAGGCTCATCTAATGAGGGTGACAGTGTCCGGATGGGGACAAATCCTCCGAGACAGGACAAACCTCGAAATGAACAACAAGAATCGATCCAGAATCAACTGGCAGCCCCTGCTATGCAAGCTATGTAACGTGAGTGTCTCCTTAGCATGAAGAAATGTTCAATCAATTAATCTCCAATCTAAAGAGCGAGAAACCTGCTCTTGCAGCTCCTGCCCCTAGCAGAGCCCCGTTCGAGAAATTACCACAACATCAAGCATATACATTTGCTGGTGCCTCTGAGGAGAAGCCCGAAGATGCTGAATATTGGTTGGAGAGAACCACACAAATCTTAACCAAACAATTGCAATGCTCGGATGAGCACAAGCTGGAATGTGCAATTGCACTCCTTGAAGATAAAGCTTTGAGCTGGTGGGAAACAACTACTCTGACTGCTCCTGCAGAATCTGTTACATGGGAAATCTTTGTTAAGGAATTCAAGAAGAAATTTATTAGCGAGCATTACTTGGTCGAGAGAAGGAAGCGTTTCTTGTACTTGAAGCAAGCTAATCGGCCTATCTAGCAACACGCGGCTGATTTTTGTAAGTACTGTAAGTACGGAGCAGAGTATATCAAAACCAAGCAAGACAAGTGTCGTATGTTTATCGACGGGCTAAATGATGATCTGAGTCCTATGTTTACGGATCTAGGGATTTCTGATTTCCAAACTTTGGTAAATCAGGTTATTACCACTAAAGCTAAGATGAAGGCATCTGAACGTAGAAAGGGTGGCGGTTGGAATGATAAGAAGCACAAGCGGGATGATAAACCCCACTGACAGTCAAAGAAGGCCCGATATCAGAAGGAAGGGTCCACTACTTTCTCTCTTGCTCCCCGAAGTAATTTTACACCGAAGCCACATTCGGTAGCTAAAGCTGTTGCCCTGGTGATCTCTGTGAATAGCACGGGCAATTTTGGGAAGGTCCCTATATGTGAATTCTGTCTAAAGCTTCACTATGGTCTGTGTCGGTCTCAGTCTAATCTGTGTTATGCTTGCGGTGGAGCCGATCATTATGTGAAGGACTGCCAGTAGAATACTAATAATAAACCTTCGTTTCCAGCTCCTACAAATCAAACTTCTGCATAATCCAATCGGAATAGGGGACCAAGGAAAGATCAATCTGGTAATCAGGCAAAATGGAAATGCCATCAATCTATTGCCACTCATAAGGAATCACGAACTCATGCCCGAGTTTATCACATTCGTGGTGGAGATGAGGAGGAATCACCTGACGTTATTGCAGGTACTGTCGAATTGAACCTAAATCCTGCATATGCTCTTATTGACTCAGGATCCACTCATTCTTTTATTTGTTCAAAATTGCTTGCTAAGTTGAATATGAAATCTGAATCTGTTGCATCTAGCCTTATAGTCTCAAATCTGATAGGAGGAAATAAGTCGATTAATCTTCTTGTTAAAGATTGTCCTATTATTATTCAAGGTATTCCATTTCCCATCGACCTTTATGTCTTGCCAACATGTGAATTCGATCTAATCTTGGGATTAGATTGGTTGGGAAAGCATCAAGCTTGGATAGACTGTCAGAACCGTAGACTTTATCTCTGATGTTTAGGAAAGGAATCTATCATGTTAATTGATAAGAAGCCTACATCGATTTTTGCCGCTATGGTGTTGCAAGATGACTATGATTTCAGCTTGCCATCGATGCTAGTGGTATTAGAATTTATCGATATCTTTCGGAAGAACTTCTTGGACTCCCTCCAATTCGGGAAGTAGAATTCGGAATTGACATTCAATCTGGAACTAATCCGGTGTCAATTACACCATATCGAATGGCCCCTATTGAGTTGAAAGAATTGAAGAAGCAAATTTAAGAGTTGCAAGACAAGGGTTTTATCTGACCGAGAACTTCTCATTGGGGTGCTCCGGTTTTATTTGTAAAGAAGAAAGATAGTTCGATGCGGCTGTGTATAGACTATCGGAGGCTGAATTAGATAACAATTAAGAATAAATATCCATTATCAAGAATTGAAGATCTGTTTGATCAACTTCGTGGTGCAGCTGTATTATCTAAAATCGATTTAAGGTTGGGTTATTATCAGATGAGAGTAAAGGAGGATGATGTACCCAAAACGGCTTTCTGAACTCGTTACGGCCACTTTGAGTTCCTCGTAATGCCATTCGGGATAACCAACGCCCCGACAGCCTTTATGGACCTTATGAATCGAGTCTTCAAGCCGTTTCTTGATAAGTTTGTGGTTGTATTTATTGACGACATTCTTGTTTACTCCCGAAGCAAAGAAGAACACTCTGATCATCTTAGAATTGTATTGCAAACTCTTAGGGAGCATCAACTCTTTAACAAATTCTCCAAATGTGAATTTTGGCTTTCGGAAGTGTCATTTCTCGGTCATGTTATCTCGGCCGATGGAATCAAAGTTGATTCTAAGAAGATACAAACTGTGATTGATTGGCAACCTCCAAAGAATGTTAGTGAGGTTCGCAGTTTTCTTGGTTTAGCGAGTTATTATCGAAGATTCGTTAAACTATCATAGTTAGTTAATTAAAAATTAATTATGTTAACAACTCATAGTTAGTTAATTATGTTATTAGGGTTAATTAGCTCTATATAAGCTACATCATTGTACTTTGTAAACTCAACTTTCATATGAATAAGAATATTCTTTTACCTTTTACACACTTCAATAATAACTTTAATTTTAATTAAAAATTAATTAAATTAGTATAATTTAAACGAATCTAAACTGCATTTAATATCCGAGTTTATTTATATCCAAAGTCACGAACATAATTTAAATAAATTGTTATAATTTAATAATATTTTTTTAACTTTTAACATAATTTCACATATATAATAATTTAATTAAAATTTTTAATAAAAATAAAGTTGTTAATTAACTATGAGATGTGGTGTGGTGGTTGCTCACCTAATCCCTTAACCATGAGGTCAGTAGTTCGATTCCTACTAATGGGAATGAAGCATATTTCATGACCATTCGTTTATCTCTTAGTGAGAGCACCCACGGTGAGGAGATTAGTCACTACTATCGGCGGTGGATACCTTGGTTCAAACTTTAATTTTTATTAAAAAATAATTAATAACTTAATTCATTGAATTGATTTTTTAACTTAATTAATAACTTTAATTTTTATTAAAAAATAAATGAATTATTATGTATGTGAAATTATATTAAAAAAATCAATAATGAATCCAAACTTTCGAAATAATTCAAATGAATTTATATAGTTTAACAAAATATAAAATTTCAATATAATTTCACATAAATACTAATTTAATTAAATTTTTAATAAAAAATAAAATTATTAATTAAATTAAAAAAAATCAATTCAACTATTATATATGTAAAATTATAAAAATAAATGTAGAAAGTAAAAATATATTAAACTTAGATTAAAATACAAAAATCTTTAAACCATTTTTATTTTAGGCTAAACTACTTAAATGACCACTTAATTATGGGGTGGTTCCGATATAACCACCATACTTTTAATTTTGTCATTATGACTAGTTAACTATTTAGGTAATACCAATCAAGCCACTTATCGTTAAAACCTAAATGAGAGATTGACGTGGTAATTAACATAAATTTGTATAATTACATATTTAATCCTTGTTACTAACTCATTCTATCAATTTAATCTTAATTTTAATTAAATAAAATTAATTAATTATTCATTATGTCACTACTTTTTGGAGAAATAAAATAAAAGTAAAATGCTTGGCTTTGGATGGATTCAATCCAAGGCAAGTCTGGAATGATAACGCTCTTTTGCCACCAGGCCAAGAGCAATTTCATGATATAGTGTACAAAATTTAATGCATGTGTTAATTTGTTGTTAATGCTAAGAAAAAAGAAATAAATGTGGATTAAGAAGACTTAAACATGACACCTTAAAAATGCATAAAAACATTTAAATCACTGAAATAAATCTAATAATTAAATTAAAGTTGACACATTTTATATATTTTTTAAATTATAGTTAATGCATGATTTAATAGAAAAATGCTTTTTAAGATTTTTGTATTTTTAAATTAAATTTAATATATATTTTTTCCAAAATTTTTTACAATTTCACATCTATAATCATTGAATTGATATTTTTAAACTTAAAATTTTATAGTGTTTCAAAAAAAAAACTTAAAATTTTATTAAACTATAAACCATGTTCAACTTTGGGGGAAAATGAAACATATTTATGTTAGACATATCTATCCATACCTACTCACATCTTCTAAAACAATGTTCATCGTTCTCTATTATAGGTATTCCTTAAAAATGGCTAGGAAAATATAAAAAGTAATTGACTGATTTTTAGTGGATGAAATTAAATATGACGTGGCGAGCCGAGATCATACAATAAGTTTTCCATATTTATAATCTTTATGTTTCTTCATCTCCACCATATTTTTCTAACAAGAGATTTTTTTTTGAATAGAGGGTTAAGTGTCTTATTTTCAATAAGTATATCTAAATTTGAGTAATTCATAATGTTTCTCATCAATTACCCGTGAATATTTAGTTTTTATTTGATTTTAGAAAATAAATATTATTTTTGTTTTTTTAAAATAGAGAATATAGAAGTTTGTTGTTTTCACTAAAAAATAGTTTTGTAAAATTATCCCTTTGTCTTTTGAAGTAAAAAATATTTTGTAAAATTGTTATTTTGTCTTTTAAAATAAAAATATCACTGAAAACATTTATAAAAGTAACAATAATAAAATGTTTTGTTGTTTTCACTTTTATCACCTTGTTCGTTGAAGTAAAAAATTAGCATTAGTCCGCCATTATTTCTCTTCGTTTGCTGAGAAATACCACATGGTGTAACCATATAGCATCATACGACAAAAACATTCTCAAATAATTATTAAGAAAATTGAATTTTATGGGGTTAGAATTCTCTCACACAGTGTAATTTTTTTTTTAAAGTTTTACACGTTTTTTGAATAGTTGGATAGAGAAAATAGATAGCTAAGATTAATTCTTTACTTTTTTTTCTCTAGTTATAATCTTCACATATTCTACTGCATGTTAATCTTATCCATCAATTTCACCAATCTATCTAATGGTCATGAATTAGTGTGAAGTTCATGACCGTTAGATAGATTGGTGAAATTATGAACGAGATTAACTCTTTATTTTTTCAAGTGATAATATTTACATATCCTACTTCTAATCTCATTCATCCATTTCACTCATCCAAAGATCATGAATTAGTGTAAAACTAATTGAGTTTTACACAATGAACCAGATCCCATCTCCCTATATATATATTTCAAAAAAAATGTAAAGAGCCGCAAAAATAAAAATATAAAACAGAAAATTTAATTAAAAATTAAACATCATTATTTTTTTTTTGACAATTTTTAAAAAATCTCCATTTTCCTAATTTTTTGGTTTTCTTATAAAAATTGTCAAGTGACACTTCCTTGTATATATACCCAGAAAGTAGATAATTAACTGCACAAACAAAAATTAGATAGTACATTAGACACAAATGTCAAAATTACATTCCAAAACTTATATCCCTTAAAACTAATAAACCAAATTTCTCCAAGCACTGCAGGTAAAAACATGTCTAATATAACCAGTAGAATCCACTTTTTCTTGCATAATCAAAAACCCACTTTCCTTACCTATTTTTATATAATCCAAAACCTCATTTCTCTTCATTCAATTCCTAAAGAGAATAATTTAATCATCTAAAATGATGCTCCTGCCAACACTTGCCATTGCAACAGATATAGATAGGTTTTCAACATTATCATCAACAATATTCTCACTTCCTTCGGAGGAGCAATATCATCCTGTGGCAATTTGTAACAATGAAGTGCATGAGAAACTTTGTTTTTGTTGTACGATGGAATTCAGATGCAGGGACATATATGTTGCAAAATATATATATTATTAGTAAGCTGCACAACAGCATTAGTATTACAAAGAGATTTAAGAACAACTTTGTACCCCCTTACACCGCAATTCACCTATCACTAAAAGTATAAGCCGATTCTGTGATTCAATACACGTGATAGCGTATTACAATGATCAAACCCAGCTAAACTACTAATACGCTCATATTGCTTGCTTGTCTTCCTTTTGATCAGAAAACCAAAACTTATATTAATGTCTGAAGTAAATCTTGCCTTGTGCATCATCCTTGATAATATCATGAAGCATATCAGGAAAGTCAGTTGGCCAGAAAACTACATCCTTTAACCCAACCACCATCCTTGAAACATAATCTGCAGCTTTATTTGCTTCGCGCCATGTATGTGTCACGCGATAGTCGTCAAAGTGAGCTAATAGTTTGCGTATTTTACTTAAATAGCCAGCACTACTCGGACCAGCTGGCTGTTGTCTATTAATTGTTTTCACCACACTCAATGAATCGGATTCGATCCATATTGTTCTAATGCCTAGACTCAAGGCGAGATGAAGACCCCTCCATATGGCACTTAGTTCTACCATGAAAGTATTCTTATGAAGCGTTTTAGTGAAATAGGCGCATAATGGCCCACCGTTGTGGTCTCGAAGTAAACCACCCATAGCACTGACAGATCCATCTGTGTTTAACTTGATCCATCCAATCTCTGGCTTTTTCCATGTACACCATTTAATTGGTAGGGAGACCTGAGAAACACAGCCATTACTCTTGCAACCACAGCTGCATAAAGTTGAAGTTGAAGCATATAAAACCCCAGAATTTTTGGAACTCGATTCAGATGCCTTTGAAGCACTTCTATCAAATTCAGGTTCACCATTAACAAGGCAATGCTGAATATAATGTCCACCGATATGGCTACGATGACAAATATAATCCTGTGGTGGAACGCGCAAACTTCGCCACTTTCCCGTAGTGGGCTTCGTCACTGGAATTGAATGGAAATCTTCAAAGCTATTGTACACAGCCATTGAGACAGAGGGTTAAGGGTTTAAGTTTACACAAAAAAAACTTGAGTGAATATGAATATGGGAGATCAAAGCTTCCTGTTTCTATTTATATAAAACGAAAATCCAAGTTGGAGTAGAATTTGGATTATGCAAAATATATTCTGAGGAAGAGGAGATAGATAATATTAATAATAAAATAAATATTTATGAATAGATAATGTTTTAAGTTGTAGTAGAATTTGGATTTATGTTTATCGCTGGTATAGTGGTATTTTGATGTTAAATTGCTAATTAATAATATTATCAAGTTTTAGGTTGCAGCAGCCTTTGTTTTGTACAGCACCTTGCAATATTGGGCTCTGCCCTATTAATTAAGTTTGAAACATATTGACTCTTCAAATTATAATTCAAGAAAATAAATTCAGCTATATAAAAACAAATCATAATCCATTTTTGTCAAAAATTTATGAGAAGCCTAATTTATCTAATATTTAAACTTATAAGGACTTAAATTAATATTAGACCAAAAAATTTAATAATGCGGGCTCATTTTAGTTCAATCCCTACATGAATATTTCTTTAATAAACTCTTATATATTTTTTAAGTTGAATATTTATTTTTACAGGGACTAAATTATAATTAGATCAAAATCAATCAAAATATTCTAATTTTATTAGAGGGGCCGGGGAAGCTCTGCCTCCAAAGTGTCTATTTTTCGGGGGTAGTGAATGCCTTTTTCAAAGAAAATGATTTGAAGTTATTAGTAGGGGTGTTCAATCGGTTAATTTGGTTAATTGACCGAATTTAACTAGTTACATTTTATTAACCGAATTTTTAACTCTTTAATCGTTAACTGAACCGATTTTTTTAAAAAATTAACCGAACTGAAGAAATTAATTTTCGAATTAACCAAAATATTTATGGAACACCTAAATTTTCGGTTAATACATATATATTCGGTTAATTTTCGCTTAATAATTTTTTGAGAATCGCTTTATATATATATATTTAATATATATTATATTTAATTCGGTTAATCCGACTAATTTACATGTTTCGAACCGAATTAATCAATAAATGAACTTTAAAAAAAATAACCGTTAACCTATCTAGTATCTAATTAACCGACCAAAATTTCGATTTGGTCGGTTAATTTGATTTTAACCGAACATTGATCCCCATAGTTATTGGGAAACCATGAGAAACCAGGTGATTAATGCTTGTGTAGTTTTTTTATTTTATTTTAAAACTATGGCCAATTGCAACCTCTTGAGCTTCTTTGTTGCTTTGTTTTTTCTTTGTTTGTGTCAATCAGTTGATTGGAAAGCTACGCGAGAAATAGAGTCCATAAAAGAAGAAATCGTATCCGGTCATGTATTCCAGCTAGGGTTGATAACAAGTCGAGTTAAACCTGAGTGTGGATAAATTAGGCTCGGTTTGAGCTTAAAATTTTAGGTTTGAGTTCGAAATAGATTGTTTAAATTCAACTTGGCTAGTTGCTTGAGCTTGGCTAGGCTCAACTCAGTTCGTGATTCCTTTAAGTGGCAAGCCTATTCATGATCGTTTCGAGTCGAGTTTGAGTCGGCTTGTTAACGTCTCGAGCCGAGCATGAACTCATTCGAGCTGAGTTTTTACCGAATCAAATTCAAATAGCTTGCGAGCTGGTCAAGCTCATTATTAACCCTAATTTAAATGTTATTGGAGTCACCATTCTCGATCCTGCCATTATGACGACTCCAATAGATGATGATCCCACAGTTCATCGAGGGCACGATGTGCACGAATATCCTTTATGGTTCATTGTATTACTAGTTCGTCATTGAAAAATAGTATATATTGTTAAATTTCATATAATAAGAAAGATAATATTAATTTTACAATTATCTTAACTTAAAAAAGTTACTCTCTAATAAGATTAAACTCAAATTTAATCCGTGTTATCAGAGAAGAAATATTTATGGCTTAAAATTTCAAAAGTTCCATATGATATTCATGGGAAGATCTCCTACAATATTTTATTACATTATTGGGCTCTGTCCTATTAATTAAGTTTGAAACATAATCCATTTTGGTCAAAATTTATGGGAAGCCTAATTTGTCTAATATTTAAATTTATAAGAATTTAAATTTATATTAGACAAAAAAATTAATAATGCGGGCTCATTTTAGTTCAATCCCTACATAAATATTTATTTAATAAATTCTTGTGTTTTTTTAATTTGAATATTTATTTTTACATGGTCCAAATTATAATTAGACCAAAATCAATCAAAATATTCTAATTTTATTAGAGGAGCCGGGCGATCAAGGAAGCTCCGCCTCCAAAGTGTCTATTTTTTATGGGGTAGTGAATGCCTTTTTCAAAGAAAATGATTTGAAGTTAGTGTTCAATAGGTTAATTTGGTTAATTGACCGAATTGAACTAGTTAAATTTTATTAACCAAAAATTTTAACTCTTTAATCGTTAACTGAACCGATTTTTTTTAAATTAACTGAACCGAACAAATTAAATTTCGAATTAATCAAAATAATTCTGGAACACCTAATTTTTCGGTTAATACATATATATTCAGTTAATTTTCGCTAAATAATATTAAAAAATCACTTAATATGTATATATATATATTAATATATGTGTAATATATATTATATTTAATTCAGTTAATCCGATTAATTAACATGTTTCGAACCGAATTAACCGATAACTGAACTATAAAAAAATTAGCCGTTAACCGATCTAGCATCTAATTGACCGACCGAAATTTCAGTTTGGTCGGTTAATTTGATTTTAACCGAACATTGAACCCCATAGTTATTGGGAATGTAACCCCCTCGTCCCGGTCCGGACGTTTGACCGGTCCGAGTAGGCTACACGGGGAAAACTGATGTGAAACCCGTTAAGGTCCCACCTCGGTTAGCAACCCTAGAAAATTTCTTTCAATTTAATCTTGTCTAAAGGCATATCGTTACTTAAGTGATTACGGTAGCGGAAAACAACAAGGAAGAAACACAATCGAATCCAGCACAACAAGTTAAACAGCCCATTTTATCTTTTAAGCATGCCGTATCGATACACCTGTTAAGGGTATCGATACGCCTTGACCAAGGTCAACATCCTTCAGTCAACACAGGAAGACCGTATCGATACAGCCCTTGAGCGTATCGATAGGACCTTCTCGGTCAACATCTCGTGGTCAACGAGATAAACCCGTACCGATACGCTTATAGCCCGTATCGATACGCCAAAGCCCCACCAATTTCTCGGATTTCCAGTGAGCATTGAGCGTACCGATACGGCCCCGTGTATCGATACACCAAGCCAAAACCGAGTCCTGGAGGGCAAACCGTATCGATACGGCCCTCAGGCGTATCGGTACGCCCTGCTCTGCAAGACCTCAAAACTCAGCCAAACAACACAAGACTTGATTCTAGATGCAATTTAAGACTTCCCTAGGCACATCCAAGCATTCGTACAACATCTATCAACCAAAATCTAAACGTACAAAGCACCCATCATGAACAAACATCAATCAACCAAGGAATTCATGTATTCATTCAAAGAAGGCATACATAGCATATATGAGGTTCATGCCTTAACAAACAAACATCAACATTCATATAAGGCAATCAAAACATAGTTTTACAGGCCAAGCATGGCATCTAAAAGCCAAAGCAACACAAGCATTTAAAGGAGTTTAACATGCTCCTAAACAAACCAACATTCAACATACTTCAAGGCATTACACCACAATTACATGTCTCATTGCTTGACCATTACATCATAATTAAAATACTCATACTTGATAGCTAAGCTAGCACCACGAAGCACACTTGGAGGCCCCTTCTTGCACTAGCAACCCACGAGCTACTGATCTGCATTGTCGAACAAAAGAGAGCGTAAGCATAAAGCTTAGTGAGGGTAAGCTCATCGAAAACAAACCTCGACAATGTAGGGTCCAAGCACGAGCACATCAAGGTAAATGCATGTCCTTACCTTCGATCCACAAGAGTCAAAGTATCAATGATGCATGAACAATTATCCAATGATATGTCATGCTCCAAAAGCTCAATCCACAACATATGTAAACACATATATTAATCCAATTAGGAATCACATTTCATTTCACATTGATACACATATCAACTCATATTGGCACCTAGTTATGACTCGAATACGCGGATAAACACGTTGGAACTCACATCCAACACAACCATTACCTTCGGTGGGATTACACTCATCACCGGTCTCGTGGAGGGGATTCCACTCATCCTCACGCCTCGTCGATGGGATTACACTCATCACCGACTATCATAAACATAAGAAGAATTTTCGGGCGAACCCGTACTCCATCTTGATGACTACCATCATCAAGACCATGCGCGCATTTGACTCTCGTGTGCACACTAACATCCTAATGATCGATCATTTGTACCCAAGCATACTAGTGCCAACATTAAACCAAATCCACAACATCTCATAATACTTCCGTGCTTAGCACGTACTCACCATGATCACAATCATGAACAATCCACATGCATATCACAATGCATCAATATCATGCCTCAACATACATGTATAACACATTATACGTAACACCATAAACCCATATCATCATGAGGCAATAACATCAATTAAAGAGTTCAACCAAAGTCTCTAATTAAAGTTTAGGATTAGGCTACCACTCTAATCCTAACTCTAGGTGGGTCTACCAAGCCCAACCTAGTCCACATGCTTGAACCAATTATTCAAAGACCATTTTGAAAACATTAAATCACTCACCTTCACTTCCAAGTTCAACTATCAAGCAACCAACACCTTCAAGCTTCCGGATTCACTCCCGATGCTTCACCAACACACGTCCTTGTCTCTAAACAACTCAACACAATCCAAACAACCTCAAATCAGCTCATACATCAATGTAGTTAACCCGGAATACTATTCAAACATCAAACACAACAATTCAAGCCATAGACAACCCCCAAAAACCACAATCTCGAGCAGCCAACAAACCTCAATCAAAACTCATGATTTCAACACTTTTAACACTTCCAAATGATTCCAAAACAACCCCCAGCTATTACACTAACCTCAGCCCACAAATTCCAACCTAAAACAACCCCAAAAATCATTCTAAAACCCTTCAAAAACCCCCCACAAAACCTAAATCCGGGAATGTTTATAAAACCATGTAAAAATCGCATATGTTGGACCATTTGGTTCATAAACTTCATATCTAACATTATTAAATCAAAACCTCAAGTTAAAAACAATAAAGTTACCATTTTTATTCAAATCCTCCAAAAACTCAAATTCTAAAACTTGGACTAAAATGAAAACTAGTTGTACTTTTAAAGAGAGGAAGACGAGAGCAAGTCGGAAATGTAGTTACCTTTCAAAACTGAGCTAAAATGGAGAAGCAAGGAAATGGAATAGTGGAAGGAGGAGGGAGGTCTCTTTTGTCGTTGATTTTGGTATTTTGAAGAAGAAGATGATAAAATTGTTTATTTGAAATGGGTTTATTTGGGAAGACTCATTATTTACAAAAATGCCATTAAAATGGCTATTGGGCTTGTCATCAAAATTTGGTCCAACTCTTCAATTAAATTTTGCAAAACAAAACCGAGACATTATTTTATTTATTTAATTAGAAAACCGAGACTCAAAATACTATTTAAATATTATTTTCACCCGACCCCTAAACCCGGGTGTTACAGGGAAACCATGAGAAACCAGGTGATTAATACTTCTGTATTTTTAAAAAAAATTTAAAACTATGGCCAATTGCAACCTTTTGAGCTTCTTTGTTGTTTTGTTTCTTCTTTGTTTGTGTGAATCAGTTAATTGGAAAGCTGGGCGAGAAGTGGAGTCCTTAAAAGAAGAAACCGTATCCGGCCATGTATTCCAGTTAGGGTTGATAACAAGTCGAGTTGAACCTGAGTCTAGATAAATTAAGCTCGGTTTAAGCTTAAAAATTTAGGCTTGAGTTCGAAATAGATAGTTTGAACTCAACTTAGGTCGCGACTTGAGCTTGGCTAGGCTCAGCTCAGCTCGTGATTCTTTTAAGTGGCAAGCCTGAAGTAACATTATATTGACTAATTTGCTTTAGTGCTTTTTTAGTTAATTATATTGCTTAAGTGCATATATATATATATATATATATATATATATATATATATATATATATATATATATAGCATATTCACGATCTTTTCGAGTCGAGTTTGGATCGGCTTGTTAACGTCTCGAGTCGAGCATGAATTCATTCTTGCTGAGTTTTGACTGAACTAAATTTGAGTAGCTTGCGAGCTGGTCAAGCTCATTATTAACCCTAATTTAAACGTTATCAGTCGTACCATTCTCGATTCTGCCATTATGACAACTCCAATAGATGATGATCACACGGTTCATCGAGGGCTTGGTCTGCACGAATATCCTTTATGGTTCAATGTATTACTAATTCTCCATTAAAAAATTGTATATATTGTTAAATATCATATAATAAGAAAAATAATATTAATTTTACTATTATCTTAACTTAAAAAATTTATTCTCTAAAAAGACTAAACTCAAATTTAATCCGCGTTGTCATATAAGAAATATTTATAGCTTTAAATTTCAAAAGAACCAATATATGCTATACATGGAAAGATCTACAATATCTTCTGCATGGTGCCAATTCTTGTTTGAGAGTAATTTATTACAATAATCATTAGTTTTCTTCTCAAACAATGTTCATCTTCTCCATTACAGGTAGGAGTGGCAATCGGACGGAAAATAACCGAAAATTATAAGAATTTGAACCGTTCATACTAATCTTTAATTTTAATAGTCGCCATAAATCTGTTTAACTATAAACACAGACAAAAGTTACATTAATAAAATTTCGTTATCTTTATTGAGACCATAACAAACTCTTTTTCCATATCGAAAAAGGTTAACATTCTAACGTTTGTTGGTCCAATACATTCCTCCAATCATTAGCATGAAACGTTCCGAAAAATATCCACTCTTTCGCATGCTATCCTTAGCTTCCATGGAAAATAGTTCACCTACTTTAAACAAATGAAAAGATTTAAAATTAAAAAAAAAATGAAAATAAAGAAAAAGGTTGTCACGGAAACAAATGGACACAATTTTATTTGTTGCTCCACTTTGCTTGCACGGCCAATATTGGGCAGTAGGTACTTCTTGTATCTCCCACGGATGTGCCAAACGCATTCGCATCATCTCTATTGATTCAATTCTATTAGTCACAGTAATCTGTTTTAAAATTGTTAGAAAAATGAATGTAGTCCTAATTCAATTATAATAGAATACCGTAAAAAAATAAATAATAATAAATTAAAACAGAACCTGAAATCGGATAGAGTTGAAAATTAAAAGAATTTTGTTGAGGCTTGTATAAACAGTTTCCTTAAGACAGATTCATCATCTCCTCGGTGCTTGAGTAACGTTGGACGCAGCGCCGTCCCTGGGCATGGGCAGGAGGGTCGCCCGCCCAGGGCCTCATTTTTTGTATAATATTCGATATTAAAATTTAATTTTTTGATATTTATTATTAGGGGTGTATTCTTAAAATTTATTTATTTAACACTTATTATTATGACTCAATTTTTTCAACATTTGTTATTAAGGTCTATTTTTAAAATTTAATTTTTCTCAATATTTGTTATATGAAATCCAATTTTTTAATAATTATTATTAACAACCTATTTTCCCCAATATTTATTATTAGTGGTATACTCTTAATTTTTTTCAATATTTGTTATTAGACCATTTTTTCTAATACTTATAATTAGGGGTCCAATTCCCCATATTTGTTGTAGGGACATTCTTTTAAAATTTAATTTTTTAATATTTGTTATTAGGGTCTAATTGGAACATGATTTTTTTCTTCAATATTTGTTATTAAGAACATACTCTTATTAAATATTTAATAATAATTGGTGATGGGCGATAGAGAACGACGACAATGCTGGACCCTATTCGTCGGAAACCTGCCTGCACAGCTGCATTGGAAAGGAGTTTGGCAGGTTTTCGATAGACACGGTGTGGTGGTGGATGTTTTTGTACCGATGAAGAGGGCTAGGGATGGGACAAGATTTGGATTCGTTAGGATGAAAATGAAAGTGGAGGCGGAATGGGTGATTGAGCGTTTTGATGGATTTCGATTGTATGGATCGAAATTGAAAGTGCAATTGGCACAACGTGATACTCGAGACTCCTTTTGGCGCCGTCGAAGGGGTGAATTCAATGTGAATTTGGAAGAATCGGATAGGGTAAGCTTGAAGCGGAAGAGTATGGAAGTTGAAATTGGAGATAGGAAGGGTGGGCAGATTGAAGTAACGAATGAGTATCGCAAGGTAGAGGGGGTGATTGATGAGGAAAAAATGGAGATATTGAAGAATTGTGCATTGGGTTTTGCCGACAACCGCGATCGATCATGGATTTAGCGTTAGATTTGAAGACAACCATGAAGGAAGTTTCTTTAATGCGAGTGGCGGGTTCTTTAGTGCTACTGATGTTTCCAAATTGGGAAACAAGGGATGAATGTATTGCATCAGGTTGTTTCTCACCGTGGCTGGAGAATGTAACAGCATGGACACCGGATTGTGTAATTCCGAATAGAAGAGTTTAGATTTCGGCTTGTGGTGTACCGATCCATGCCTGGTCCGAGGGCACTTTCCGAAATATTGCGGCATTGTGGGGTGAATTGGTTTGCATAGCCGACAAGACAGTGGCACCTACCTCGTTTGAGAGGGCGTTATTCCTCATTGAAACGGATTGGTTCCTACCAATTGAGGAAACAATTGATGTGGGAATTGGTGGTAAACAATATCGCATTCAGGTACATGAAGTGAGTGAAGTTCGATTTCAAGACCGTGGAGGGGATGTGCGCGACGGAGGACGAATCGGAAGAGGAGTGTCGGACGGTCGATATGGAAAATATGGTAGTAGATCAAACACCTCTCAATGAGGTCCGAGGGGGAGGGGAGGATACAGTGGTTCCGAACTCGCTGAGTATGACCTCGCCAAATAGTTGGACAATTAATAAGTTGTGGGATGATAATAAGAGGATTGACGAGAGGGTGGTGGATTCGTTGTCACGGCAGGGTGAGGGTGCACACTTTGAACAGTTTCAATCGGGACGGGCGGATAAAGACGTGGGCTTGGTGGATAGGGAGGTGGTCGAGCATCGAAGCATGGATGTTAGTGCTTGTGAATTGAACGATGGCAGAAATTTCCAAGAGGTGGATAGGGGTGGTGAGGTTACGTACGGTGAGGATTGCGGAGTTGGGCCTCAGCCTGAATCGACTAGGGCTGGGATTGCAGCGCTGATTGAATATAAGGGTAGACAACGGTGTGTTCGGCAACTTTCGGAAATTCTTCGATCACCAAGACGGCCGGACAATACAGGGGAGAAGGAATATGCTGTGGCGAAACGAGGGAAGGGAAGACCTCGGAAAACTCCTAGGCCTGTATCGACGGAGTTGGCAAACGAATCCTTATCGGATTCGGATTTTTTACAAAGAAAGCGAAGCATTCTTAAAGAGGCGCAAGAGACGTTGGAGTTGGGGAAATTGTTGGGTGCGGAAACAATTGGGAACGAGGAGAAAATTATTAAGGACATTGCTCGTCTTATTGAGGCGAGGGAACCGTTACAATTGTAGAAGTGATATGCGGATGTTGTCGTAGAATGTGCGAGGTTTGGGAGCAGCGGCGAAAAGGCGAGCGGTCCGTAATTTAATACGACAACATCGTGGGGAGTGTGTAATTATTGTGGAAACAAAGATGGAAGTGATTTCGGAGTTTGTAGTGCGAAACATTTGGGTATCGGATAAATTCGAGTTTGTGTTTTCACCGTCGATAGGGCGATCAGGTGGGATTCTTATGTGTTGGGATAAAGAACGTTTCAAAGCTCATCGGACGATTCTGCGGGAGCGTTTCGTGGCTGTTGAAGGGTGTTGGATACTCGACAATTGGAGGTGTGGGCTGGTGGGAATTTATGCACCGTGTGAGGTGGCACAGCAAGGGGTGTTGTGGAATGAACTTGCGATGGAGGTATTGTCATGTGACATTCCGTGGTGCTTGATGGGCAATTTTAATGTGGTAACGTCTCTTTCCGAGCGGCAAGGATGTGTATCTACGGATTGAGGTATGGGAGCTTTCTTACATTTTATTCAGGATAATGGATTGTGCGATTTGGATTTATGTGGTTTGTCGTATACATGGTTTGGTCTGGATAAGAGATGTAGTAGAATTGATAGATGTTTGGTCTCGTTGAATTGGTTGGATGAATTTGCGAACTTGAAATTGTCTTCGTTGTCGAGAGGGTTATCCGACCATACGCCTTTATTGCTTGTGAGTGATACATTGGATTAGGGACCGAAGCCGTTTAGGTTCCTTAATGCATGGGTGGGGGATAGAAAGTTTGTTCGTGACTTAGAGGAGGAATGGGTGAGATTATCGTCAATGTCGTATGATTGGGATGTGGTTAAGAAGCTGCGCTGTATGAAAGTATTTCTGCGGGAGTGGAATAAGGTGGTGTTCGACAACCTTGATACCCGTATTGAGCTGGTCACTACTACGATTGCAACAATAGATGGGGCAACAGGTGCAAAGTGGTTTCGGATTCCCAAGTGCTGCAGAAACGTAATTACCAGTAGAAGTTGTGGTCTTTAACCCGCATGCGTGAATCAATGTGGAGACAAAAGGCAAGGGTGAGGTGGTTGCAGGAAGGTGATGATAACACATCGTTCTTTCATCGATCGGCCAAATTGAGGTAAATGCGCAATGGTATTTCTGGTTTGCAGGTAAATGGGGTGTGGGAATCGGATCCGGAGCGTCTTCGACACGTGGTATTTAAGGAGTTTAAGGAACATTTTGCGGCTCAACCATGTTTGGGGGATATGGATATGGTGGTGAATTTTAAGCAATTGCCGATAGAGTTGACAGCAGAGTTGGAGGGTCCGTTCAGTGAGGATGAGGTAAGATCGGTGGTGTGGGGGTGTGATGGGTCAAAGGCGTCAGGTCCGGACGGGTTTACATTTGAGTTTTATAAGAAGGGTTGGGATTTTTTGAAGGGCGATGTGATGCAAATGATGCGGAATTTTTATGAGACGAATGACTTACCAAAGGGTATAAATTCGACTTTTGTGGCGTTGATTCCGAAGAAGGAAAATCCGCGAGCGATAGGGGATTTTAGGCCTATTTGCTTGCTGAACTCCCTGTATAAAATTGTGGTTAAGTGTTTGGTGAAGCGGCTGCAACGTGTTCTGCCAAGTTTGATCAGTGATGTTCAATCAGCGTTTATTTAAGGTCGTCAGATAGTGGATGGAATTATGCTGGCAAATGAGGTGATTCATTCTATGCACCAACAGTCGGGTAGTGAGGGAGGGGTGATCTTGAAACTCGATTTTGCGAAAGCGTACGATTGTGTTAAGTGGGATTGTCTTGAGAAAATTCAGACTAGAATGGGGTTTGGGATGGTTTGGCGGGCTTGGATGCGAGCATGTACTCAAACAGCAAGATTGTCAGTATTACTTAATGGTTGTCCGACTAAGGAGTTTCCGATGAGACGTGGGTTGAGGCAGGGCGATCCATTATCGCCATTATTATTTGTCATTGTGGAGGAATTGCTGCATCTTTTGTTGAATGAAGCGGAAAAGGGGGGATTCATAACGGGTGTTCGTGTTATAAATAATTGTTTTGTATCGCATCTTCAGTTTGCGGATGACACAATGATTTTTCTACATGGTGAGCCGCGTATAACAATGAATTTGAAGCGAGTGCTAACTTGCTTTCAGTACTGTTCCGGGCTGAAAATAAATTACACTAAATCATGCTTATATGGAGTGGGTGTAGAGGAGGGGACGGTGCGTGAGATGGCAGGGCTGTTAGGATGCTACATGGGCACATTACCGATGGTCTATCTTGGGTTGCCACTAGGAGTGAGCCCCCGTAGTTTGAGTATGTGGGAGCCGTTGTTGCAACGCTTTCGAAAAAGTTTGGTAGGGTGGAAAAAGGACTCGCTCTCGTTCGCAGCTCGGCTGACTTTATTGAACTCAGTGTTGTCTGCGCTTCCGATATATTATATGGGCATTTTTGTGGTGCCAAATGGTGTTATCAAACGTATTGATCGTATCCGCGGGAGTTTTCTATGGGGAGGTACGGAGGATCGTCGTAAATTGAGTAGAGTAAGCTGGAGGGTGGTGTGTAGACCGCAGAAATTTGGGGGGTTGGGAGTAGTGGATTTGCACCAACGTAATTTAGCTCTCTTGGCGAAATGGCATTGGCGTTTTGCGATAGAAGGCACATCTTTGTGGAGGGAGATTTTGGTTGCAAAATATGGCGAGGATGTGTTGCGTAGAAGGGTCTCGCGTGGGAACAAAAGGGCTATGTCAACGGTATGGCGGCAGATTGTGGAAGTGCAAGAGGAGGTTTGTATTATTCATTTTATGGGTTTGTCCAATTTTGCATGGTTAATTGGGAATGGGAGGAAGGTGCTATTTTGGCGTGATAGATGGTGTTTGGATGTGCCATTATGCGAGGTATTTGCCCGTCTCTTCCGGATTGCTGAGAATAAATGGGCGTTGGTTATGGATTATGCACGTAGGAATTCGTTGGGACATGCGGATTGGTGTGAGTTTTTCTCGAGACCGTTACGCTATTTTGAAATGGCCAATTACGGGAGTTGAGGTGTGTGGTAGGGGAGACGGTTCTAGTAGAGGATATGTGGGTGTGGAAACATACGTCGACGGGGAATTTTTCGGTGGCGATGTTATCTAGATTAATGGCGTCTTTTGGTTTGGAGGGGAACTCGGACTCGGATATTGCGGGTATTTGGTCTTTGCTTATACCGTCGAAGGTGCAATGTTTTGTGTGGTTTGTGCTTTTAGAACGTTTGCCTACGTTATGTTTGCTGCGGGAGCGAGGGATGCAGCTGGATGTGCAGGACTTTTCTTGTCGTTGGTGTGGGGAAGGGGAGGATGACGCGGATCATATTCTCTTCCGTTGCCCGTGCATGTGGATGATTTGGTCGATGTTTTTTGCATGGTGGCAGGTGGAAGTGGTACGCCCTGCGTCGTTAGTGGGGTTTGTGCGCATCGTTTTGGATAGTTTTTTCCGGGGGGCGGTAAGACAATAGTGGTTAGTAGGGTGTGCTGCAGTTCTTTGGTCGATGTGGTTAGCGCGTAACAACATGATTTTTAATGGTAAGAGGGTGTCGAATACCGAGCTATTTTTCCTGATCAAGTTGTGAGCGTTTTCTTGGGTGAGTGCGCTGGATTCTAACGTTATCCTTGTTGAATCCGTGTGGTGGGACTGTCCTTGGTGGTGTGAGGGGATTGTGCGACAAAATGGTCCTCGTGTGGGTGTTACATGGGCACCACCGATGGTGGATATGGTGAAGTTTAATGTTGATGGCTCGGCTAGGGGGAAACCGGGGCCTGCGGGTTGTGGTGGAGTGTTATGTAATGCACAGAGACAGGTGTTGGCACTTTTTTCAGGGCCGTTGGGGGTGCTGGATTCGAATGAGGCTGAATTACATGCAATATGTTATGCGGTTGAGTCTCTTGGGGGGTCGCAATGGGGTAGTTGGTCTTGCATAGTTGAATCGGATTCTCTGGTGGCCTTATCATGGATCCTTAATGTAGCGAGTAGGCCGTTGAAGTATTACTGTTTATTTAGGCGAATTGATGCTGCACGGGTAGGGGTGACTTGCACGTTTCAGCATGTGCACCGAGAAGCGGATGGCATTGCTGATAAGTTGGCTAAAGGGGGCGTGGACCGTCGGGGCTGGTTATGCGTGGGATTGTAGCAGGGTGGCCGGGGTTGGGGTCCGTGTGCAGGCAGTGCTGGGATAGGGTGTGGCTGGGCTGCTATGTCGTTCCTTTTGTCCATCTTGGGTACTCTTTTCCTCCAACTAGGTATAGGGAGGTTTTTAATGAGGCCCGAATTTGGATGGTGTGTATGATTTTCTTATTAATAAAATCATACGATTGAGCAAAAAAAAAAGAACATACTCTTAAAATTTATCTTTTTCTAATATTTGTTATTAAAAACCTAATTTTTTCTAATATTTGTTATTATGGGCCTACTTTTAAAATTTATTATTAAGGGGCCTAATTTTTTTTTCTAATACTCGTTATTAGGGGTCTACTTTTAAAATTTATTTTTTAATATTTATTATTAGAGCCCTAATTTTTTTTGCCCTTGGGCCACTAAAATCTCATAAACAGCTCTGGTTGGACGTCTATCTCCCAGGATACAACAACAAACGTTCACAACAGTATAACACCTGCAGTGAACAATCAAACTCAATCTTACCTTTCTCTATCACCGAAAACCAAAAACGTTTTTCAAAATTGTTGAGTTTCAAAGATTTTGTATTGTCCAAAGTTGATGTGAGAAATGAGTCTAAATAATCCTTTATATACTGGATGAAAAGATTAAACTTTTTCATGGAAAGATTTGTTGAAAAAGTTAATAGATATAATTGAATGGATGCAACTTTAAACCAATAATTAATAAGTCAATTCACCAAGTGACACGACTTATTATCATCATGTCTATTCACCAAGTAACATGACTAAGCATCAATATTATTCAACCAATATATATTATTTTTCCAATATTTTCAAGGGTCAAAATGATACTCTTGCCATTGCAACAGATAAAAGAAAGGATTTTCCCCAACTTGTAGGACTTCAACATTACCTTCATTAAAGATGAGTTTTTTTCCCAAATTGAAATATAATCAATTGTACTTTAAAATTTATTTTAAAAAATTAATGGTGTATAACGGAGTGTGGTAATGCGTGTCGTCTATTCTAAACTCATCCTATGTTTATATTTTCATAATGTCACTACAAGAAATTGCCTTTTTAGTGACATTGAAATTGGTCACTAAAAGTATTAAATTTAGTTACTAACATTTACATTGACCATATTTCTAAGTCGTCACTAATAACTCCGTCACTATTATATTAATGACAACTTTCATGCATTTCGTCACAATAAATATAATTATTTGTGACGATATTTTGACACAAAAGATTAATAACAGTGACTAAAATTTAGATACTAATGTCATTCTTATTAGTGACAAACTTTTTTTTATCACAAATACATATTGAAATAGTGTCAAAAATATGTTTCTCACTTTCAATAATAAAAAATTAATTTATATTTTTTACTGCCCTTCCGGCTTCTAGGCTTTTGCATTGTAGTCAACAAACTTTTAAGTTTTATTATAGATGACATGGCACATTTAATTTTCAATTTTTAATAAATAAATGTAATGTGCATGGTTTTAATGAGATAGAACCTGAAACCTTTAGGGGGAGAGTGTAATGCCTATCCACTAAGCTAGGCAAGAAATTTTAATATTATTCTGAAAGAAAAATAGTATTTAGGTTAAATTTTAATTGAAATTAATTATATTCATTTTAAAAAAAAAATTATTAATTATAACACTAATTATTATAATAATAATTTAATTAATTTTTCTATGGTTTGTTATACAAAATTTGTCTGTTGAAGAAAATATATAAAAATATTTAAGTTGTTTTAAAATATAAATATATGAATATTAGGATTTACACCTAAAATATTAAATATTATATTTTAATTAATTACATAAATTAATTTAATTCAAATTATTGATAGAATTATCTTTTACGTGATAATCAGTTGGTATACTGACAATGTAAATGATAACTCCACAAGTAAAGTTAAACTAAATAGCGTGCGTAAAATTTTTCACAAGGAAAAATTTTGCTATCACATGTTATGTCAAGATTGCATAAGTTTTTTTTACTTTGTTTTGGTCACTTTATGTTTATGTATTTTTTAAAATTTGAAATTTTGATATTGACATGAATGATAGTCTTTTTAAATATGTTAAGTAAAAGTTTGTTTTAGTCATTGTAATTTAGTCATATTGTTATTGTCCCGTTTGGATTAAGATTGGAATTTTAAAATTTTAAAAAATATAGAATAATATTGAACAAAATAGAATGACTAAAAAAACAATTTACACATAGTGTAAAGACAAATAGAATTATTTTACCTTTTGACAAACTAGTTTATGGTAACTTCAATTTTTATATTTTTTATTATTACTATTATTATTAAAATAAATTTATTGTTATGACAATATCTAATTTGTCATTATTTTTATATTTTATTTGTGACAAAATTTATCACAAAAAAATAAAATTTTAAGTGACAAATAATTTCATTGTCACAACAGATATAAAATAATAGGTACCACTTTATATATCGTCACTATCATGTGTCAAAGTTTTAGTGACAATAAAATTTGTGTCGCGGTTATAGACACAGTGAGAACTTAATTGTAAAAAATGTAATCGTCGCAATTACTACTATAACAGTGACCAAATAAAAATATATCACAATTATTTATACTAATAGTGTCGCAAAAAGAAATCGTCACAAAAGTTTAATACTTGTGACAAAATTACTCTTAGTCACTGCCAATTTGTCACTAAAAATCTATATTGTTGTAGTTTTCATACTATTTTATGCATCATATCATGCCTAATTTTAGTCCATATTTTGCATTGGCAAATTCATTTACTAAAAAATTAATTATAATATTTATCATGCATTAATCTACTTAGTATAGATATGGATAATTACATGTACTGGCGGTGAAAATAATTTTTTTTACAAGCGTCTTAGTTTTAGGTTTAAAGATTTAATTTAGGGTTTATGAGTTAGAGGTTTAAGTTTATGAGTTTAGAATTTAGGGATTGTGGTTAGAATTTAAGATTTAGGGGTTTAAACCTAAATCCCAAACAAATTACCCTAAACCTAAATCATAACCTCTAAACTCTAAATTCTAACAATAAACCCAAGATTCTAATCCCAACCCCTAAATTATAAACCCTTAAACCTAAACTCATAAATTATAAATACTAAATTAAATCCCTAAACCCTATAACTGAGACAAAAACCACCCGTGCATAGAATATTTTTCCTATATATAAATACTATTCTTAAAATTTTAATTTAATTTCTCAAAATGTGTGTGGAAAATATGGCAATGCTGAAGTTTGGAGGAGTTGAATTTGATCATTCCCTTAGAGAATGCAATATAAAACATATCGTACATTTAGCGAAAGAATTCATATTCGAACTTTAATCCTACACATAAACAGTTAATATCATTCTGATTTGTGTACTAATCACTCATGCACTCCAAATAAATTTCAAATGAACATATGAAGCGTTGATAAATATGTATATGAATGATATCATAGCTATTTTAAAAATTATTATCCTCAATAAAATGAAAATCATTTTAAATGAAAAAACTACGTATTCTAAAGCAATCAAGTACAACAAAAACTACCAAAGCTGTGAAATGAAACATTACAGAAGGAAGATGAACACCCTAATGAACCATTAAAAAGGATCAGACATTGAATGAAGCAGATCCGGGAGACGCATCGTTTTCTTCAACTTCGACGTCGAATCTCGAGAAAGCTCAGCGATCATAGAATAGGGTGAGGAAAGTCTTGTGCTTAATGAGATGAAAAATCAAGGAAGAAAATTTGGACACTCAAAATCATCAAAACAATTACCCAGAACAACAGCCGTCTTTCTTGACGGCTGAAACATCATCCCTAGATCCGACATGGATGGTTTGTCCCTTAGGCAATACTGTATGATCACCCCCTGCTTCGAGTGCTTTTCGACTGACCACACGATATACTTGAGCTAGTACTTCAGTGAATGCATCCTCAACATTCATAGATTCAAGAGCAGATGTCTCCATAAAGAAGGTATTTTCTCTCTCGGCAAAGTCCTTGGCATCATCAGTGGAAACAGCAAACAGGTGTCGCAGGTCCGCCTTGTTACCAAGGAGCATAATCACGATACTAGAATCTGTATAATCTCGTAGTTCCTTTAGCCATCTCTGAACATTCTCAAATGTGACACGACGAGTAACATCATAGACGAGCAATGCACCAACAGCACCTCGGTAATATGCACTTGTAATTGCCCGGTATCTAGAAAAGAATACAACAAGAAATCAATTCATGAAAAGCTTATAAAACACATCCATTTATAGCAGAAACTGCGCATCAGGAATTCGCAACTCAAGTGACGATAGAATTTTTTTATATTCCGTTTTACACCAATAACACTGCAAGCAGAGCAAGATTTAAAATCAGAATCTTCTATTGATTTCTCATCATCAAAGAGAAGTACAAGCAACTAGCAAGAACTGCAGTTCTATGATCTCCCCTCTACTAATTCATGGCGAAAAAGAAATTCCATTATCCACCAAGCAATTCATAATAAAATGTGGCACAGTTGATTGGAAATTCATCCCCCAAGACACTTCATTTCAAGGAGAGACAGCATAGAACTTTCATTTCATGCTCTACAAGGCCTCGACGCAGATTTTATTTAATTTGAAAAGGCATTAGGTCTGTCAACGTAGAAAATTGAAAGTATATCTAAAGCTCACACAGTTTTAAATTTCAATTAAAAATATACGATGTTAAGGAACACGATTATGCAACACAAGCCTTCTTCCAGCCTCATGCTGGATACACAAGTGTTAAAGCAACATAGACATTTCCTTTAACGCTTGTATCAATGCTTTCATACAAGTCCAGGTATCTAAGGTTACAGATATAGGACATGTATCATAGCTGAAACAGACAGCTAATAATGTCTGAAATTTCAGAATAACTAAAGAACTTCAAAATTAGAACTAGGCTAGAACAATGACGAAAAACACAATGATCCATTTTTGTAACCAAACATGATTCAACTATGACTTTTAAGAAAAGTAGGTTTATTCCATCTTTTCACTAATGGATCAAAGCTGCAACATTTTATTAATTACACACAAATGTAAAATTCTTTGTAGACTCCATCCATTAGTTAACTGACACTGGGATTTTTGTACAACCTACGGCTACAACAAGCTAATTTGTACAAAATTTCAAATTGAGTTTGCATTAGGCCAATCAAGAAAAATTTCTTTCGAATATGCTTAAGCCTTAAATCAATACACCAATGGATCAATGCCTCTCTTTTTTTTCACCAAAAACCGAAGTCCAAGTCCACATGCATTATAATTAAAAAGATAAAAGAAAAATTCTGAATGCAACTTATTCCCGCATTTCCTCAGCAACCAAACAACCCAACAAAGAAAAAAATTCTCATGTATCCATTTCACCAAAGCAATACACTAATCTAGAACTACCAACGCTTCAAATTTTCATTTAATAATAAAACTTATAAAAATAGAACTAAACAAACAAAATGGAAAGATGAGAACTACTTGAGTATAGTTTTCCTACATTTTACTTAACAACCAAACAGCCTAAAAAATCCAAAATTCCAAGCATTATACCAATCCAATGCAGTTGCATCGACAAAGAAAACACTTCATTTTCCTCAAATCTATCAAAATCCAGAACCCCATTAACCAAAACAAAGCAAATGAGAAATGGGAGGAATGATGAAAGTGAAGTTTTAAAATATACCTTTCTTGTCCAGCGGTGTCCCAAATCTGGGCCTTAACGATTTTATCCTCGACCCGAACACTTCGGGTGGCAAATTCGACTCCGATTGTAGATTTTGATTCAAGGCTAAACTCGTTTCTCGTAAATCTCGACAACAAATTCGATTTCCCGACACCCGAATCTCCGATCAACACCACCTTAAACAAATAATCGTAGTCGTCATCAGCTCTAAATGCTGCCATTTCGGGTTACCGGGTCGGATTCTTTTACCGGATTTTAAAAATAAAAATATGGATTTTACGAGGAATTTTTTTTATCACCAGAGATCAGTGGCATTATAGAGAGAAATTTTTTATTTTTCTGAATGGGGTTTTGATAAATTGGAGCTGTAAACATTCGGTTTCGATTTTGTTTTTTTATCATTATTCTAATTTTTAAAAACTCAATCCGAAACTAAATTGAATATTAAAGATAATTGAACTGAACTGAATTCTAATTATCTGAATTAACGAAATTTATCGGTTTTGATTTTTTTTTTCAAAAAAATTATATTATTTATGCTGATTTAAATATAAAATATCCAATTTTTATATTATAAAGTATTAATAAGTTAAATAAAAATAAAATTCAGTTCGTTTAAATAATTATAATTTTTTAATCTTTAAACCAAAAGTTTGATATAATTATTATTTTTAAAGAACTATTGTACCTTAAAAAAAATTAACCGTCAAATAGGTGTCCAAATTATGTTTTTTTTTCTAGTTAAGTGCCTAAACTATTTTTCGGGCCAAATTGGGACTTAAAATTTTATTCTGTGACTCATTTAAGGTTCGCCGTTAATTTTTTCTGTTAAAGGACACGTGTCCCCTCCAAAAAAAATTAAAATTATATTAAAAATAAATAAACTTAATTAATTTTCAAAAATCTCTAAATTTTCCAGATTTTACAAAACAACCCCAAATTCCAAAATCCCTAAACACCAGAATCTAAATCCTGATTTGGGTCGATTCCAACGCCGATTGCCACGCCGCCACCCACCAAATCGGTCGCCGGACCATCACGACCATTTTTCCCATCACCCTGTCGCCGAAAATCAACCGACGCCGTGCGAATCGACGAAATTGTCGAATGATTCTTTCGAACAATTCGTGAAGAACGGCGACAAGAGGGGCGACGAACGGCGTGTGGGTTGTTTGGCGAGGGGAGGGCGCTTCATTCCGTCGCCAGCAACGCAGCCGCCGCCGGCGGAAGTGGTCGGATTTGGGGACTATTTTGAGAATGTTTGAAACTTTCATGATACATTTTTATTTTTATTTTCTTTTATTAATTTTATTTATTTTTAATATAATTTTGGATTTTTTTGGAGGCGGAAAAATTTAACGGCGAACCTTAAATGGGTCACAGAATAAAACTTTAGGTCTCAATTTGACCCGAAAAATAGTTTAGACACCTAACTAGAAAAAATGACAGAGTTTGGGCACTTATTTGACGGTTAAGCCGAAAAAAACTATTGTGATGTATTTCTTTTTTTGAGGGATATTGTGTTGTATTTGATTATGAAAAGATGGGGTCATTGCAGATTTTGGTTGGTTGGTAGGTAATGTATGGTCGTGGGTTATTTGGGAATCTTTCTCAATCTCTCTGAATGCCTCTAGTGTTGAGCAGTCTCCTCCAATGGTATGTATATCTCTAATTCGACCAAATGTGGAAGCTTTTGTATGGGAGGATCCCTACCAGAATCGAGCTACCAAATGTGGGAATCTTTGGCTGATGAACAAGTCAATCATTTGTTATGCCACTGTCCGCTCTCCTGGCGGGGAATCTCTTTTACTACTCCTGGTAATTTCAGATCATTGGTTATACAATGGGGTTCGTTAGTTAATCCCTTTAAATCCAAACCACTGTGGCTGCTTTGCTTGTTTAGCATTGTTTGATCATTGTGGTTATTTCGAAACCAAGTCGTCTTTAAGGGAATTAAAGTTGACGTGAACCAGATTTTCGACTTGTGCATTCTTCGCCGAAGCTAAATGGCCATTTGCGGTCTCCTCTGTTAATGAGCTTATCCGAACCCCTTCTTTTCAGTCTTTGGTCATGTTCAAGGTTCTATTTGGGTGAAACCGGGTTCTAACTCCTTAAAATTTAATGTGGATGTGTCCACGGCAGAATTGTTAGCATTAAATGAAGCATGTTCTTTATTTCGTTCTTCTCCATGGGTCAAGGAATTTAAGATGATCTTTGAGAGTGATTGTTCTATGGTCGTGAGCTGGTTTCTTCAGCCGTTCCTTGTCCCGGCAGTGTTTAAGCATCTAATTGATAAATGTCGGTTGATTTGTGAAGGTTTTGACTGGAGCATGGGCGGAGCCAGCCACATGCATGTATGGTTAACCTGTATCATTATAAAATAAAGTTAAACAATTTTGTGATTAAACAATGCTAATATGAAAAACTAAGAGATAATAGCCATCCAACCGTTAAGGTTAAACAATTTTGATAAACCAACCGTTACAAATAATGGTTAATGGTTAACCTGTATCATTATAAAATAAAGTTTGTGATTAAAATTTCTCAATTATTTTTTTAAAAAATTTTAATATAATATTTATCAGAGAGAGATTTCATTATTCTCAAAAGAATTAACGAACATATGAATTTTTTTACATAGGTTACAGTTAACCTCTAACCGAATCATTAAGAAACGTTAATTGCTATAACAGTTAACCGTTTAAAATTTAGCAGTTAACCGTTTCCTAATGATTAAGTTACAATTTAATAACCGCTATAACTTAACTAACCGTTTAGACTAAATCAAACCAAGACTTTAATTATTTTCCTTTTTATTATATTCGTATAGTATATAAAATTGTAGTATGTACTCCTCGTTACTCTATTTCTGTTAATGGAGGTTTAGTGAGATTTTTAAAAGGTGCTAAGGGAGTTAGGCAGGGATCCTCTCTCCCCTACCTTTTCTTCATCTCTATGAATGTCCTCTCATGCTTGCTATCACCTTCTCCCTTTCTCCTTCCACTCTCCCATGGCCAAAAGCAATGTATTAAGAGAGAGAGAGAGTTTAAATGCATGGATTTCCTTAGCTCGAAGTAGAGTCTTATTTGAAATTCACTGTGGTAACAAGGTATATTTGTTGTCCTTTTCTTTACATTCAAGTAAAAATGATAAAGGTTGATATTTATGTGTATATTAGGTATGCATGTAGTCATTAGATTAGTTAGAGAAATTGAATTTATGATAGGAATTTCTTTGGTTAATCGAATTGTATGCAGGTTGTATAGCTATGATTGTGTAACCGTGTGAAGTGCTTGAAGTGTAAAGTTGCTTGCTTTCGAAATTTTGATATTGTAGGGATATTTTGAGTGTGATCGAGTCATGGATATGATGTAGTTGTATTCGGTTTCAAGGGAGTATAATAGTTATAAAAGAAAAATCAAGTTGGGGGATGTTCTGATAAATTTATGGGTATGTTTGCGAATTTGAATGCTGTCCTGTTCTCATGATTTATATATGCACATTTGTGGATCAATTTGTGAATAAAAAGATATGAAATTTCATGTATATGGGTTGCTTGAACATGTATCTACAAGTATGTGAGGATTTTGAATTGTTTTGAGGACATCATTGATGTGTGGACTGTTTTATAAAGTTGAAATTGAAAGAGGGCTGTTTTGAGTTAATTTAGGGACTATTTTGAGTAGTATAAAAACAAGGGAATTGTATGTGAGACATGTAACGCCCCGGTTTTGGGCTTAGAAGTTTTGGGTTTTGGACCGGACCGGTCGGGTTGCGGTTCGAATATAAAAGGTGATTTTTAGGAAAGCCTAGTTCGGGTTGCATTAAAAATATGGAAAAATGTTCTAAAATTCTCTTTTATTATATATAAGAGAAAGGTGAAATCAATTTTGCAAAATGAGGTTTGGAAGAGTGACATTTTGGGTTAGTGACCAAAATGTAATTTTTGAAAACTGTGTGACTGTTTTAAAAAGGATTGAAACTTTGAATCTTTAAGGAGCTATTTACCCAATGGGAGTTTCTCCAGATTTTTCTAAAATATTAAATGATTTATTAAAGGTTTTTAAATAAAAGAAAAGTGGAGGGAAGATATTTTGCCATTTCCAACTAACTTTTCCATTTTCCATTTTCCTTTTTCTCTCATCTTTTCTCTCAAACCAAACACATTTTTCTCCAGAGCTTTTCCTCTGATTTTTTCCCCTAAATATCACATTTCAATTCTCTTTTGATCTCTAATCATCTCTTCAACAAAACCTCACCATTTGCTATTTGGATTTTCAAGATTTTGGTTCCAAAAAGGGAGAAAACTCAAGTTTGGAGGTAAGAACGTCCTTCTCCTCTGAACTTTAGGTTCTTTATTGAAATTCCCAAGTTCTCAATCCTTAATTTGTGTTTTATAAAAGGATTTATTGATTTGTTCTTGATCTTGGCTTTTAAATGCAAGATTTGCTTGATTTTGTTGAAATTTCGTATGATCTGATTGGGCTGTGTTTTGAGGTGTCAAATTGATGTTAAATGAATGTTAAATTGATAAGGAATTGAGGTTTTATCAATGCAATCCCGAATAGGTTGAATTTCCTAAGTTTTGCTTGAGTTTTTGGTTGTTTTTGGAGTGATCTTGGTGATCTGTTATAGCTGGAGGTATAAGGACGTGTTTGTGATCATTTTGGATGTTAATTGATGATTAAAAATGGTTAGAAGTGATGGATCTTGGCTGGGTTAAGTTTCGGAAGTGTTTGGTGGTGATTTCAGTTGTGTTTGGTAGCCGAAATGTTGGATTTGTGATGAGCAGCGAGTTTAGTTGTGTTGCTGGTGTTTTTAGTGCATTATGATGCATTAATCCTCTGATGTTATGTGCTTGAAACAGGGGAGGAAGATCTATGAGCATTAGAGGTGGTGTGGAAGGTTTCGGATGCTTGGAAGGCTTGTTGGCTAGCCTTGTTTTGTGTATCGGTGAGTGAAGTTGGGTTTTCAGCTTTTAAACCGAGGTTTGATGGTTTTGGGAGCTTAGTTTAAGTCTAAACAACTTTGCTAAGCTCAAGAGTAAGTAAATGGATTTCTCTCTTGGTTTGTGTTGTGAATTGGCTTTTAAAGTATTTGTGATTGTTGGATGCAATGCATGTGGTTTGCATGTCTTAAATTCTGTTTTGAAAGCATATTTTAGCATGGTTTTATGCTGGTTTTGAAAGCCGTGAGAGAAGGATGCTCAAGGTAAGAGATCCTTGGTTTTGTACATTGAAATTGTGGAATTGATGCATGGTGTTGCATGTTGTTTAATGGCTTTGTTTAATGCTTCAAAACAGTGGATTGATGATGGTAAATGATGGTTTTTGCATTATGTTTATGCTTGTAAATCAATGGATTTATGTGGTAAGATGGTTATATTGGCAAGTGATGAAAGTGGTTTTTGGTTCTTTGATCGGATATAGTTAGCCGGCTATAGGATTGGGTGCACTGTGAATAAAGTCGCCTTGGATGTAGAGTGGTTAAGTGTGAACCGGTAAACTCCATCCAAGTATCCTAACGAGATGGTTAAGGTTATAATGGTGATTGGAATCCCATTCGAGGACCTTGGGTAAGCAAAGGTAATAATGGTGGTTAAAATTCCATTGGTGGACCTTGTGCATGTTAAGGTTGTATGGTGGTTAAAAGTCCATACATGGGAACCTTGTGAAAGTTAAGGTTGTATGGTGTTTAAAAGTCCATACATGGGAACCTTGTGAAAGTTAAGGTTGTATGGTGGTTAAAAGTCCATACATGGGAACCTTGTGAAAGTTAAGGTTGTATGGTGTTTAAAAGTCCATACATGGGAACCTTGTGAAAGTTAAGGTTGTATGGTGTTTAAAAGTCCATACATGGGAACCTTGTGAAAGTTAAGGTTGTATGGTGTTTAAAAGTCCATACATGGGAACCTTGTGAATGGTAAGGTCAAATGGTGTTTAAAAGTCCATTTGGGGACCTTGGATTGGTAGGGTGTATGAAGCGTAGGGGACAACGCTTGTGATCCGCGTATCCGATTGGATGTTGAGTTGAAAAGTGGATTTGGTTTATCACTTGGAAGCCAATATATGTTCTTGAATATAATGAAGCATGAGATGCTTGAAATGATGCATGGTTGCATGAGACATGTATAATGTATTATGAATGCATGCTTACTTGTTAGTTTGAACAAGTGTTGGTTATCTATTGAGAATGGTGCATGTGTGCATGAAATCTCTTTAGTGCATTGAAGTCTTGTGAAGACTTGTTTTTAAGGCATGTGATGCAAAGGTTGGTGATGTGGTTCATATGTTGCATTTGTTTAATGCATATGGTAAATTGAATGAGTAAGTGGTTTTAAGGGTTTCTTGCTTTAAAATGATATTCAAATATGAGCAAGGTATGATGTGAAGTGGAAGTGTTTTCCAAAGTTTTGAATTTAACCTTGCATGTGATGTTTATGCTTGGATTGGTTAAATTGTTGATTTTGTAAGTTGTTCTTTGAAAGGGTTTTCTTAGCTCTTCTAAGCTAAGGGTTTGTTTTTCATGTTTGAGCAATGCATGTTGTTGAAAAGGGTTTTCAAACTTGCTTTGGTTTATTGAATCGAGTTTGCTTTTAAAAGTGGTTTTATGACTCGATGCATTGATGGTGTTTTGGTTTTGGGCATTCCTCACTAAGCATTATGTGCTTACGCTCCTTTTTGTCCATCAATGCAGACATTTGAAGTTGGAGCCGCGAGAAGCAAGGGATTCAAGGGGGAACTCCACTTGAGATGTATGTCTCGGTTAATAGCTATAGATAATAAAGGCAATGGGGGAAGAATCTCTTATATTGTTGTTTAGAGAGGATTTGTATGTTGGACAAGTTTGGTTTATGATTTTGAACTATGTGGTGTAAGCTTGCAACGTTTGAATCTTCTTATGCTTAAGTTGTTATGCTATGCTTCTTGTTTGAAAAGCATGATTGAGTGTTGGATGTGTTGAATGAGTTGGTGCATCTAGGGGTGGTTTTGTATCTAGATTTTGATGCAAATTGGTAGATTTGATGTTTGGCATGTTGTTGATTTATTGTGGAATGGTTTGGAGCATGTTTGATGGGGTTTAAAGGTGTTAAAACAGGCCAAACTGCTGTTTCTGGGCAGGGTGTTTCGAAACACCCTTGCCTGTTTCGAAACAGGCCCTTGTTTTGGCTAGGGTGTTCCTGAACGGCCTAGCCCGTTTCTGAACACTTTGGCTAATGCCAAGGGGTGTTCCTGAACGGCCTAGACCCGTTTCTGAACACCTGATGGTTTGCAAGCTTTACGTTTTAGTCCTGTTTCTTGTTTGTGCAATTGCTTGAGTTTGAGATGTCCGTTTGAGATGAAATTTTGCAGAGAGGCATGAAACATGACTAATTTCATAATGGTAACTTAAAAATTGGTAAAGTCCTCTTAATTTTCAGAATTTACAATTTGGTCCCTAATTTCGTATTTTGTGCAATTGGGTCCCTTATCGTTTTCCGATTGCTGTGATTTTTGAGTATGCTTATCTCAAGAGTATGCCTAGGTTAAATGTGCATCTAGACAAGTTTAAAAAGAAAAAAAGGGTCGTTAATCAAGGTTGACTTTCGGGTTGACTTTGGTTTTCCCCGTGTAATCTTCGTAGTTCGGGTCAACCGTCTAGGCCGGGCTACGGGGGTTACAAGACATGTTGGGGCTGTATTACTATTCATAATAGATATACTAATATGTCGGATAGTCCAGACCTACGCCTACAGATATGTATCAAATCCCAACATCTATACCGACGGTTGTCTTCTTCACTCATCTCATTTTTCTTCTTTAACACCAATCTTCCTCCGTCGTCTCTCTTCATTGGAAAATAGGGACCATCTTTAATGACATCCCAAACTAGATAATCGTTGGATTTAATGAAGAGGTGCATCTGGTTCTTCCAAAAGGGGTAGTTATCACCATTGAAGAAAGGCGGTTTGGTGGTTGATTGTGATTCGTACATGCTTGACTCGGAGGTAGATTCCATGTCTTGATTTAGGGTTGATCACACTCTTCCTAGGAACTCCTCTTGTGGTTGTTAATCCTTCAAAGAGGTAAGTTTTGATACCAATTGTTGAGTGGATCAATGAAACAAGATAAACCAAGAGGGGGTGAATTGGATTTTTAGAACTTTGTGAGTGGAATGGAAAATTAAAAATGATAGACAATAGGATTTAGAGTGGTTCAAGTTCCAATCGAACTCTAAATCCACTACCTTAGCTTCACTAAGGATTTTCCAACAATCCACTAATTGTTCTTCCCCTTTTCTAGGCTAAGGAGGCAGCCTTTACAATACTGGTCAAATTTTATACCCAAAATTTGACCCAATCCTCACACAAGAAATACAAAGAAGATGAAGGCTAAAACAAGTATCTCTCAATACAAAATGTAGCCCTTTTACAAGCACTCAACCCAATTGAAAAAATAAGAATGGAAATTACAATTTCACAATAGATGTTTACAAGAAATAATGAGATTTTGGCACAAATGCTTGGCTTTGATGTTTGGATAATGCTTTGGAGATCAATAGTTGTTGCTAGAGCTTTTAGAGGTCCCTTTTATATCTTCTCATTGAATTCTAGCCGTTGGGGTTGTTGCATTCATCAATATAGCCGTTGGGATGTTATCTTCCCTCCATAAATGCAGTCTGCAACCACCCGTTCCGAAACGCCCGATTCTGTTTCGAAATAGACCAAAATAGAAAGAGTAGTTGGGGTGTAATAAATAGACCGTACCAAAACGGGCACGATCGTTTCGATACGCTAAGAGCCCGTTTCGAAACTTGTTTCGAAACACTTTTCCACTGTCAAAGCCTGTATCGAAACGGCTTAGAAGCGTTTCGATACGCCTTAACGACAATCTTAAAATCAGTTACAAACTTCAATGGTCATATTTTTAAAACCAAGTTTGAATTCTGCTTCGAAACGTTTGAGGTCGTTTCGATACGGTAGTATCGAAACGAGTCAAACCGTTTCGATGTTCTTCATTCGTTTTGAAACCCGTTTCGAAACAGAGGTTAACAATTTCAAAACTGTTCCGAAACGCCCAATGGCCGTTCCAAAACGGTGACTCGAAAATCACTGTTTTGGCTTGATAAACACTTAGAAAACATTTGACAAGTTGAGTTTTTGACTTAAACATTTTTCTTTAAATATATAGAGAGGTTTTGAGGACTTAAAAATTCATTTTCCATTTTTCAATTTAGTCCTTAAATTTTTTAGTTATATCAAAATCAATTTATCTGTTTCACAGGTTCGACTCTCATTGAGACACTATAATCCAAGCACGGGCTTTTCCAGCACTGAAGACAACATTGGTGTTAACATCGATAGCCGTTGTTAATCCAAACAAGGTCTAAATTCTAAGTATTGACCTTGGAAAATTAGTTCGCCAGAGAGAAGAGTAAGATACAAGGGTTGGGCCTTGTAGACTGTAATCGGAAAGTGTCTGAAGTAAAATCCATTCCAGTGGTTGAGACGAATTGAGGCGAAGCGAAACTGGATGCTATCTCTCATCACAATTATTTTCAATCATTTATTTTTCTTGTTTTTATTATTTTACTTGTTTCAACTTATTCAATTTATTTTTGCTAAACCCCATTTTTTTCCTTACAAATTTCTTGGTTAAAGATCAATTCAAACCAATATTGGAATTCCTTAGTCTCCGTGGATCGACTATTCTTCTCTTTACTATGCTTATTTTTCATTTATTTTGAGATTAAGGCTTTAGTTATTTGACAATTACGACGTTTGTCAAGTCAAATAACAAATACTTACACCACTTAAATATCAACGACTTACACCAGTCAAATAACAAAGACTTACATCAGTCAAATAACAAAGACTTGCACCACTTAAATATGAAAGACTTACACCAGTCAAATGCAGAGCATACTTATACCATACTACATATATCACATAGACATCATTCCTCCTTGTTTAACATGCATAACATATAAAAATCAACATATAACATGTTCACAAACTAAATCACAACATTACTTACGTCATCATTATAGCAATTGTATCAAAATCATGACAAAGCATGTAACATCATCAAAATACTATTTCATGCTTTAGACTTTATGCCACCATTCTAGGAGTTTATAAATGAAAGGAACATTACATGGACTTGTGAAGTGACTTGCAAAACTTGTTCCTTCCCCGATCCTTAAAGCTTATATCTGTTAACCTGAAATGTATGAAAATGAGATGCGTTAGGCTTAATTAGTTTAGTGAGGTAGTCAATAACAATGCAATAAACACTACAACGAGTGTCAATAGTGCCCATAATAATAATTCAATATAAATGCATCTAAAGACATGCTATAACAATGATTTTAACAATTTTATCCCTTGGATCGATATGAGATAGCAGATACGCGAATTCCCAACCAACATCGCCAATCAATGAACATTCAAATCCTCCAACATCACCAATAGACCAATACTGCACTCATCCCGCCAACATCGCCAACAAGAGCCTTAGCTCAAGGACCATAGTCCACTACGTACCAATGAGCTTATTAATTCTATGGCATGTCATTTGTATTCAATGTCCATTCGAATCTAAGGTCTGATGTATTAAGCCAATAACAATAACAATGACAATGTCAATAGAAATGATTTCAATGATTCTATATCAATGTTCTCGATGATGTCCATGTCAATAAAATGTTTCGATAGTCAATAACTCAATGCAATGAACTTACCGATCCTTACCAATACTACCTCCTATGAGGTTAAAACGTAATGGTTCCTTGTGAAATATTAACAATGTAAAGCACAATAGGTAATGAAACCGGGAAGCCACCTAGCTATTCCCGAGACTCCGAATACACTTACCGATATTTCCCGAAGGTTTCAAGGCTCCTGGATAATGATTCCCTTGCCCGTTGATGTGTTAGCCTTCGGTGAAGTAAGTGATTCCCCACCTTTAATGGTTTGAGCTAACACAAAAGACATGGGGAAAAAGATTAAAATAGTTTCAATGATTTAAATAACAATTTTTTAAGCTCATAGCAACTTATAGCTATGAAAATAATAGAGTTTAAACTTGGAATCCATGGATAATCTTTTAGGGTTCACGATCCTTTAACATGAAATTCACCATGTTTTACCCATAGAAATCTTCAATAGTTTGAGGGGTTTTGCTTACCCAATTGTTAATAATAAACTAAGATCATGAAACTGAAGAAATATAAGTTTGGCAAGATCTCCAATGGAGGTTCTTGCTTATACGGAAGGTTGAAGATGATGATGGTTTTTGCTCCAACTAAAAGCAATCGGGCAAGATCCCTATTGTTTTACTTCTTTCATTTTAATATTCTAAGCATTCCTTTGGATGAAGGAATTGAATTCACTTATCCCGTGGTTGGTGACAAACCTTGGGAGGGGTTAATCACAAGGTTAGTCCCTCAATTATTATTTTTTATGCTTTTGTCTCAATAGGTTCATTCTTTACAATTTAATCACCAACTAGGTTTCAATGTTTTCAATATAGTCCTTGGTCAATAATAATGCTAAATTAAGGTTCTATAGTTGAATAATTGACCACTCGGTCAAAGGTCAATGCAATGGTCTGACTTTCCAATGTTGGATTTCCGATCATCGGAATCCAATCTCAACTAGGTCGGTTCTTAGGGTGTTACAGACACTAAAAAGGAACAAATGATTTATATTCTATCAAATACCATTATTTACAACATCTCTATCTATAGCTTTGGAAACCATTCCCTTCTTGCATTCATGATATGTGAAATGTATTGATTGATGCATTGCAAGTGAATGGTTTCTAAAGCTTTAGATACTGTCAAGTACAGAATACGAAAGCAAGGCATGGAACCTAATGTTGTCACGTTTAGTGCGTTTGTTGATGACATTACAAGGAGGATACAGTTCTACTCTAAATAATACTCTTAATGAGAAGATAAGCTAGCTGGATCAAATCAATTTTCTTTTACTTTCAAGGGTTTTTACTTTTTCTTTTCAAAACTGCTGTGGTTTCTAGTTTTTTTTTTCCTTTCTAATTCATATTATTATTTAGCTTGCCTGTAAAATTAGATTTTTTAATTTAATTGACTTTCGAGATAATGAAAATATAATTAAATTGGGAATTGTTGTTTTAACTTGATAATTACTTTTTATGTTGCCATTTTTTTGTATTTTGTTTTGTTTAGTTTTTTTGTACTTAGATATCTATTCAATGATTGAATAGAATTTGTATGTTCTTTTATATGCCTCACCAATAAAATTAATGTCAATGTATTATCAATAAAACATAATAATCAATAAAATAGTGAAAATGATTATTAATACATGTGTGGTATAAGATCATTGTTGGGATATATAAAGTGACACAAAAAAAAAAGATAAATTTTGTTCTCAATGATATTATACTTATTTTATCGAGATAATTTTTATGGTGTTTAGAAAATTTTTGATTTGGTTGATGTTTAAATGTTTTTTGTTCATTTTCCAAATAATCATTAGTTAAATAAAAATAAATGAGCTTGAGTATTGTAGAAGTTAGAAAACTTTGTAATTAGTTAGATGGTAGTTACATTTGTTTTCTTTCTGTTAGTTGGTTATTCCATCTTAGTTGTACAGCAGCTTATGTGTATATATAGGAACATTATGTAAATTTATATTCAGTTGAATTGAATAAAGAATTCACTATTCAAACATGGTATCATTCGCTTGGGTTTTTTCTTGATCTATTGGGCTTTCACTTTGGGCTCATTTTTTTCCCCGGTTTCTTTTCCCCTTTGGGTTTTCTCTTCGTTTTTTCAGATCGTAACCGTTTTTCCCCTTTCTTCTTTTCGGCGTCATGCCTCCGGCGGAGACCACCGTTGATTTCAATCACGTTCTTTACCTCCACCCCTCTTATACGCCGGGCTCTCTTCTGGTTTCGCATCAACTCATCGGGATTGATACTTACAATCTCTGGAGTCGTTCTATGCGTCTTGCACTTTTGGCCAAAAACAAACTAGGGTTTGTTGATGGCGATTGCAAACGGTAAACCTTTGAGGAATCGCTTCGATCGCAGTGGGACCGTTGTAACGCGCTTGTACTCTCTTGGATTCTCAATTCTGTTTCCAAGGAGCTCTCTGCGGGTATTGTCTTCGCTTCTGATGCGGCTGTTGTTTGGAAGGACCTCCGTGAACGGTTTGACAAGGTCGACGGCTCCCGCATCTTCTTCCTCCATCGTGAAATTGCTACCTCGCTTCAAGGTGATCTCTCTATTTCTTCCTACTTTACACGATTGAAGTTACTTTGGGATGAATATAGTGTTCTTGTGCCTTTTTCCTCCTGTGAATGTGATGCCTCTCAAGATAATCAGAAAGTTCTTTTACAACAAAAGCTATTTCAGTTTTTAATGGGTTTGAACGACTCTTTCTCTGCTGTTCGGAGTCAAATTCTATTGATGAAGCCACTTCCTTCTGTGAACCAAGCCTATTCTATGATCCTTCAAGAAGAATCACAGCGGCTTCAACTCAATGGTGTTTCTCCTTTGTCCGATTCGACTGTATTGTTTGCTTCTGGTGGTTCTGCTTCTCGTCGCCGTTTCAATGGATGTTGTGACCACTGCACGCTTAAAGGTCATCGCAAGGATCAATGCTATCGTTTGGTTGGTTTTCCATCTGACTTTAAATTCACGAGGAAGAAGGAGGTTCAAGCTGCCATGATCACTGACTCTGATGCGTGTGTTGTTCCTGCTTCTCTGCCTGCTAATTCTGATATGCCTTCTTCTACTGTTGCTCCGGTATTCACTCAGACGCAATATCAGCAAATCCTGGATCTTCTTCATAAGGCATCCTCTTCGGATGCTTCGGTTCATATGGCAGGTATATCTTCACCTAATGACTCAGTTCATTCTTGGATCTTGGACACAGGGGCCACAGATCACATATGTTCTACTTTCCATCGTTTGATTAATCCTGTTTCATGTGAATCTTCTAATCGTTTTGTTTATCTTCCAAATGGTCAACGTGCACCAATCACTCACACTGGTTCAATTTCTCTTTTTCCTGGTTGCATTGTTCCTAATGTCTTGTTTATTCCTGGTTTCAAACACAACTTGTTATCCATTTCTCAATTAACTAAACACCTTCACTGTGTTGTCCTCTTTTATCCTGATTTCTGCTTCCTTCAGGATCTCTCCAATGGACGGATTCAGGGGATTGGTAAATTGGTGGGAAGTCTTTATATGTTTGTAGCTCCCAGTAAGTTCATTGGTTTCTCTTCCATTTTACCAAATTCTTCTTTTCAGTTTGATTGTATTGTTGCTCCTGCTTGTATGCTTTCTGTTAATAATACTGAGCTTTGGCATGCACGTTTGGGACATGCTGGTTACTCTAAATTGTCTAAACTTTCTTTACCATGTTCTTTGCATACTGATACTGTTTCACCTTGCTCTATATGTCCTTTAGCTAAACAACATAGGTTGCCTTTTCCTATTAGTTCCTCTAGATCCACTTCTCCCTTTGACCTTCTTCATTTAGACTTGTGGGGCCCTTATAGGGGTTCCACTCATCAAGGACAGAGATTCTTCCTTACCATTGTTGATGACCATTCCAGAATGACCTGGGTGTACCTGTTGAGACTGAAATCTGATACTCTTCTTTACATTAAACAATTTCTTGCCTTTGTTCATACTCATTTTTCTATTGAGGTTAAAACTATTCGTAGTGATAATGGAACTGAGTTCTTTAGTTCAGCTTGTACTGATTTTTTCAATTCAAAGGGAATAATTCATCAGAGTAGTTGTGTGTCAACACCCTAACAAAACGGTGTGGCTGAGCGTAAACACAAACATTTACTAGAGGTTGCTAGGGCATTATTTTTTCACTCTAAGGTTCCCTTAAAGTTTTGGGGTGAGTGTGTGAAAACTGCCTGTTACTTGATTAACAGGTTACCTTCCTCTGTTCTTCATTGGTCTTCTCCTTTCGAAATGCTTCACAAACATAAACCTAATCTTTCTCACCTTCGTGTCTTTGGTTGTTTGTGTTATGCTACTTTACCTCATCCTTCTGATAAGTTTTCTCCTAGAGCTGCCCCTTCTGTTTTTATGGGATACTCCTCAGTTCAAAAAGGTTATATCCTCTTTAATTTGCAGTCAAAATCCTTTTTTATCAATAGGGATGTCATTTTTCATGAGTCTATATTTCCTTTTAAGTTTCCTCAAAATTCTTCTTCCAGTTTTTTTCCTGTTTCTTCTTCTGATGATTTTGACTTTCTTATTCTTCAACCTGCTTCTATTCCTTCAGTTTCAACAGGTTCACCCTCACCACAACCTGTTACTCATCCATCACCACAACCTGCTCCTTCATCCTCACCACAACCTGCCACTTCATCCTCACCACAACCTGCTACTTCATCTTCATCACAACCTGCTACTTCATCCTCACCACAACCTGCTACTTCATCTTCATCACAATCTGTGCATCCTGAACCTAGGAGGTCTACTAGGTTATCTAAACAACCTAATTGGTTAAAGGATTTCATCTCCCTTTCTCAGTCCTCTCATCCACATCCCATCTCTGATTTCATTTCTTATTCTCACTTACCTTCTACTACTCAATCTTTTCTTTCTTCTACTTCTATTCCTGTTGAACCAAAATCCTATTCTGAAGCTATAAAAGATCCTTTGTGGATTCATGCAATGAAAGAGGAGATTCATGCTTTGGAAAATAATCATACTTGGTCTTTGGTTCCTTTGCCTCGAGACAAGACTCTCATTGGTTGCAAATGGGTTTTTCGGATTAAATTTCAAGCCTCTGGTGCTGTTGAGAGGTATAAGGCACGCTTGGTTGCCAAGGGGTACAGTCAAAAGGAGGGGATTGACTATTGTGAGACTTTTTCTCCTGTGGCTAAGCTTGTCACTGTTCGTACTCTTTTGGCTGTTGCTGCTGCTTTTAATTGGCCTCTTTATCAAATGGACGTCTACAACGCCTTCCTTCAAGGTGATTTACTTGAGGAAGTCTACATGGAGTTGCCTCCTGGTGTTTGCAGTCCGGGGGGAAACTATGTTTGCAGACTGCAAAAGTCAATTTATGGTCTTAAGCAAGCATCAAGACAGTGGAATCTAAAGTTAACAGAGGCTCTACTGGTTGCTGGTTATCAACAAAGTAAATCAGACTATTCCATGTTCACAAAGAGGCATGATAATCAGATTGTGGTTATGTTAATTTATGTTGATGATCTACTAATCACTGGCAACAGTAATGAATTGATCACAGAATTGAAAAGTATCTTGAATCAGAATTTCAAGATGAAAGACTTAGGATCTTTGAAGTTCTTTCTTGGTTTTGAAGTCCTAAGGTCAAAAGAGGGCATATTGTTGAATCAAAGGAAATATGCATTGGAATTAATTGAAGATTTGGGTTTAGGGGGAGCTAAGCCTGCATCAACTCCACTTGAACATAATGTAAAGTTAACATCAGTAGAGTTTGATGAAGGACAACAGAATGATGCTTTGGATTATGTATTAGATGATATCACAATATATCAGAGAATGATTGGAAGGCTGATATATTTGACTCATACGAGACCAGATATTGTGTATGCTGTTCAATATCTTAGCCAATTTATGCAACAACCGAAAAAATCTCATTTTGAAGCTGCCTTAAGAGTCATTAGATATGTGAAGAAAGATCCAGTTCAAGGGTTATTGTTCAAAAATTCAACTGATTTGCAACTTTCTGCTTATTGTGATTCAGACTGGGCTTCTTGCCCCATGTCAAGGAAATCTGTCACTGGGTATTGTGTTAAACTTGGTGCATCTTTGATTTCTTGGAAATCAAAGAAGCAAAACACTGTTGCAAGGTCTTCTGCAGAGGCTGAATACAGAAGTATGGCTGTGGTAGCAGCTGAAATAGTTTGGCTGACTGGTTTGTTGCAAGAAATGGGAATACATGATGTAAAGCCAGTGCATTTATATTGTGACAACAAGGCTGCATTGCAAATTGCTGCAAATCCAGTATTCCATGAGAGAACAAAACACATAGAGATCGATTGTCATTTTGTTCGAGACAAAATTCAGCAAGGATTGATCAAGACAGAGTATACTCCCACTACTGAGCAGCTTGCAGATATTTTAACTAAGGCATTGAGTATTCAACAGCATCACTATCTACTGAGCAAGTTGGGAGTTAAAAGCATCTTTCAACCTCCAACTTGAGGGGGAGTGTAGAAGTTAGATAACTTTGTAATTAGTTAGATGGTAGTTACATTTGTTTTCTTTCTGTTAGTTGGTTATTCCATCTTAGTTGTACAGCAGCTTATGTGTATATATAGGAACATTATGTAAATTTATATTCAGTTGAATTGAATAAAGAATTCACTGTTCAAACAAGTATATAAACCATGTAATTAAGCTTTAATCGAATTGAACTCGACTAGTTATAATTTTTATTTGTAGGGAAGCTTAAACTTAAAAGTATTCAATCGAGTTTGACCCAGGTTTCGAGCAACAAATTTGAGCTTTACACTATTTTAGCCTAGCTCGGTTCGATTACACCCTTATTTTATTGTTTATGAACGTGTGTTATTACGATTTGTTCTCCATAAAGCGGGATTGCTTGATGAAGCTTGTGGGTTGTTTAGGAGCATGAGAGATATTGATCGTTTGCCTAATAGCTACTGATATAATGAAATCATCTAGGGGTTTTTTCAAAATAGTTGTACCTCCTCAAGGGCAACACAATTTCTACTGTAATGGTTCGGGGAAAAAATCTCCTACCCTTTTTTTTTATCTCTTTTTGGTACCCAACACTAAAAAATCAAATCTTAAGCCACAACTTTAAATATTAAATCCTAAATTATAAACCCTACATACTAAAGAATATACTCCGCGCTTAATACTCTAAACTATAATCCTAAGCCCTAACTGTAAATCTTAAATCTAATTCTTTAATGAAGGAGAATAAATAGAGGCACTGGAAATGTACATTCGATTTCTACTCAATAGTTCGTAAAGTGCTTATTCTGTAAATTTTTGCACGGCCCATTTATTTGTGGATCACATCAAATAATTTAATAAATCAATCTGTGTATCTTTTTTCTTTTCCTTATTTTCAAAATGCCAAATGGTTCAATTAAACTGCTTGATTAATTCAATTCATTTCCTGGTTTTTGATTCTAAGTTGTCTGAAATGCTTTTTCCAGATATTTTTTTGACATTAATAGGTGTCCTCATAATCGAATTCGGTATGAAATTCAAATCCAATTAGCGGAAAGGGAAAATAGTACCCAAGCTTTATTAATACCAAACGAAAAATATGGAAAATTCTCAAAAAAGATTTATAAATACATAAAAGGTTTTGATGAAATCAATTTTGAGAAACGAGTTTTGGAAATGTGACATTTTGTACTAATGATCAAAGTGTAAAGTTTGAAAATTGGTTTTAGTGATTGTTTTGTAAAGGGTCAAAACTTTGAATCTTTAAGGAGATATTATACCATTGGTAATCTGAGTTTTCCCTTAACAAGGATTATTTTAAATGTGCTTTAATTAAAAAAATTAAAAAGGATTTAATAAAGGAAGGTGGTTATTTTCTAAAATCACAATTTGACGTAACTTTCTTTTCTTAAAATTTTCTCTCAACTTCTCTTTAGCCAAAAAGATTATTTTCATCGGAAAATTTAAGGTAATGATCTTGATTTCTTAGTTCTTTGATTCCCTAAATAATCCTTTAGTTTGTTTTCCAAAAATCTTATTGAGTCTCTTTGATTTTCAAGAGGAAAATATCCAATTAAGGGGAAACTCATACATTGGAGGTAAGGTTCGTTATTCTCCTCTAATGTATGGTTCTTTAATTAATTTTCCAAGTTCTTGATCCTTGATATATGTTTTCTAATGTGGTTTTATGATTTAATTAGGTAATATGATTAAAACAAGGTTTTATTGATGGGTTTATATGATTTTCGGATTGGATCTATTATGTTTGGTTTATGATTGATTTTAATCATGATTTGGGTTTTTTGTGGAGTTGTGGTGGTTTTATGATGCTGGAGGTATAAGGATGATAATATGATGATTTTGGATGTTAATTAATGATGATTGATGGTTGAAAGTGTTAGGTTTTGGCTTCTTAAGTTTGGAGGTTAATCGATGTTGTTTTTAGTTGTTTCGGATAGGCGATTGATAACCATTAGCAAGGCGATATTGAGGTTCTGTTTCGCTGGGATTTAGAATGCATTCTGATGCATTAATCATGTGTTATTATGTGGCTAAAACAGGGGAGTGTAACGGGGTTTTTTTTCCGCACCGCTACTTTTGAAAAATATATTCAATTTGATTTAAAAAAAAGGGGGGGTTTAAAAAATTGGTTCGGTTCGGGTTTGGAAAAATCCCTTTAAATAAAAAAATCTTTTTTTCTTCAGTTGGAGTCGCCACCGGCCACTATGGTAGGCCAGACACCGTAAAAAAAACAAAATCAGAGATTCATTTGAAAGGGTTCGGGAGTTGGTTACGCGTGGGGAAGGGTTAGCACCCCCATCACGCCCGGAAATCGGTACCAAAACAATTGTTGCCTTTAAAGGATGGAAATTATTCGAAATTTAAAAAGACTTTAATTAGGGGTGCTTAATTGAAAACCGGACTTTAATTATACGAGCTTTATCAAATAGATGGTATCGAATCAATTAAACATTTAATTAAAAAGGATGACGGTACACCAGACCAAAGACTAAACCGACATCAAATAAGACTGACTGTCGTGTTAGTTTAGGGTTCGGATCTCGTACGTCACCTTTTATGCATGATGCAAGCAAATAAAGGATGATGATATGATCTTGTCTATTTTAATTACGAATTTACCTTTAGACGATTCGAATTAATCCGAATATTCGCGGGACATCCAATAAGTTAGGCTAGTCGACCCGAATATGCGAATTAATAGATATCTCCTTTTTATAATTAAAATTAATTAATACATAAATTATAATGCTAAAAGTCACATGAAATGACATCATAAATGCATGTCACAAATATATTCAAACGACATTAAAAAAAACATACAACAAATATATGTTCGAATGACATAAAAAAAACAAACGTAAAATATATATAAACCTAAAAACGAGATGCATGAGCAATAAAATCATTTAACACCAATATAATGCAAAATTAAAGGTTAAAAAAAATAATGCAAACTGGCGAGGACTTAAACGGCAAACTATCCATTAAAAAGACAATTGAAACCAGAAATAGGGGCTAAAATAAAAGAATACGTAAAGCCACAAGGACCATAACGTGAATTAACCCATCCGGCTATCGATCAGAATGAAGACGGTCACCAAATTAAAAAGATTTGAGAAATATCAGGGACCACGGGGGTGGTTTAAAAACGCGGAAGCCCTCCCCGCGTAAATAGAGTAACACGGGAGGGCTTAAACCGTGATTAGCCCGGTTTTAAAACATTAAAACAATATATATATCAACTTTAAACTCGTTTTATCCCCTTTTCCCATTTTATCAACCCTAAAAACTATAGAGCTCCCCCTTTTGCTCTGAAAAATCCGGCGCCGTCAAGCTTCTCCGGTCGCCGTTAAATGGCGCCGGAGACCCTAGAAAAAAACTTTTCTCGTCTCTTTGAAACCCCGAAACCAGAAAACCCTTTCTTTTCACAAAGACCAAACCCAAAGATTGTTTTTTTTTAAAGATTGAAACCAAACATTTTTTTAAAAAAAACTCAAAGCCTTCTCCCTCACCGATTCACCGTACATGGTCTCGACGGAGACTAAGTGGCTTGTCACCGGCGAGGGAAGGCAACAGATGGAGGAAGACGAAGATACACGGAGCTAGCAAAAACCTAACTTGTTTCTGTTTTTTTTTTATATTTTATTTTTTACTGATGTGAAAACTGAGAATGAAAAGAAACACCTACTGAAGTTTTTTTTTTGCTGGTATTCACTGAAGAAATTTTTCGATTTACACAACTTTTGCTCTCTCTATTCGAATGGGATCTCGAAAAAATCCTCCACAGATTTCTTTCGAACTGGTTCCCCCCCCTCTTTTTCTCATTACATTTTGCTTCGGGTTTATGTAGCCCCGGAATAACCCTTTTTTGCTTTTTCTTTTTTTATATAAAATACATAGTGTGGTTTGTTGCATTTTGTCTGCCATTTTGTTCTCTTTTTTGTTGCATATGAGCGCTGATGGAGGAGGGACCATAGTGGTGGGGCTCGAGTCGGCCGTGGAATCCGGAGACCCTTTCGATCGGTGAAGTGGGATTTGGACGGTCGGATGAGGATTCGAAGAGGCTCGGTTGTGATGCACGCGTGCGAGTGGGCAGTCGTATCGGCACGCGTGGACGCGTGGAGGTTCTGGAGACTTCCTCGGTTCGATCTCAGCCGTCCGATGAGATCTCGATCCAAGGGCTAAGGCTGCGCGGCGCTGACCCGGGAGAGGCTCCTCTAGGGTTTTTGTCTCTGGTGCATTCTGGACCGTTGGATCTGGATCCCAGATCCAACGGTGGAGATGGGGTGGCGGCTGCAAAACAAAGACATATTGGATTAGGGTTTTTTACACAGCTTAGGGTTTTATTTTTTGACCATTGGGCCATATAATATGTATAATATTTTTGGGCTTTTTTAATTTGTGTAATGGACTGTAATATGTAAAAACTTTGGGTTTTTATTTATATTAGTATTTGGGCTTACTTATTTAATGTTTTTGGTTTTCAGATTTAATAATAATAATAATAATAATAATAATAATAATAATAATAATAATAATAATATGACACTAATAATAATACGGTGATAACAAATATAATAGTAGATGATAATAACAAGTAGTAGTAATGGATGGATAATAATGGTAATAGTAATAATGAATATTAATAACTCTTGATGTAATAGATAATAATAGATAATAATATGATAATAGTAAAGATAATAAAAAGGAACGATACTAATAATAATAAATAGTAATAATAGATAACAATAGTAAAATATGATGGTGAAATGATGATAATATGTATATAATATTAATATATATATATATATATATACTGTTTTTTTGTTTTTTCCTTTTTTTTTAATTTTTTTTGTTTTTTTTAACTATTAATCACCACATAATTAAAGCCCATTAATAAAAAAAAGACAGGTTAAACACCCCGGATAAAATAGGTGATTACAGGGAGGTTGATCCGAAAGAGATCGATGAAGCTTTGGAGGATTCAGACGTTTAGTTTTGCGTCGGCGAATTGATGTTTCGCGTGTCGGTGAGTGAGAACGTGAATTGCAGCTTTAAAATGTTTTAAAGGTGGTTTTGGGAACTTAGATTTAGGCTTGAAATGCTTTTCTAAGTTCGGAAGTAAGTATAAGTGGTTCTCTCTCTCGGTCGTGCTTTTACGAAATGGTTTATGCACTTGTTTTTTATTGCATGGATTTACCTACTGTTTATGCATGTTTTAAGTATGTGATATGTTTTTTTTAATCATGAGATGATGATGGATGCACGTGGTAAGTGATCCATGTAAGTATGTGTTTTATACTTATGTTTAAAGCATGGTTTGATGCTTTGGAAAATGGTTTTATGTTGATGCATATGAAAACAGTAAGGTATGTAATTATAATTAATTATATTGGAAAGTATTGTTGTTTTAAAAATGATATCTGATATAGTTAGCCGGCTATAGGATTGAGTGCACTATAAACAAGTCGCCTTGGATGTTGCGGGGTTTATACGGTGTACCGAATACCCTATCCAAGTACACTAACGATTGAGGAAGAGTAATGGCCTATCTCTCGTTAGTGGGGTTATACATCTACCGATGGGTGGTGTTGAGGGTTTTATACAGTGTACCGAATACTCCACCACGGGTGTCACAACGGTTGAGGGGAAGCTCCCATGTATAAATCTTGAGATGTCGGTGAGAATGTATGAAGTGTTGGGACAACGCTTGTGAATCCGTGTACCCGATGTTGTGATTTGGAAATGGAAATTGGTTAATGATCACTTGTAAGCCAATATAACTGTTGATGTATCATGAAAAGGTTTATGTTGTATAATGAGAGTTATACATGTTACTCTTTAAGCTTTGCATATGGTTTGTTATGCATGGGAAGGCTTAAATTGAGGTTTAGCAATGTGACTTGTTGTTTAACTATGATACATGATGCATATGGTTTAATATGCTGGTTTTGGAAATGTTTAAGTGCATGGTTTCCAAGGCATGATGTTTTATAAATGGATTGAAATGAAGATTTCAATGGTTTTGAGAAATTAGTTTTAAATTGCATTGATGGTGTTTTATTTTTTAGCACTCCTCGCTAAGCCTTGTGTACTTACTCTCTATTTATCCATCATTGCAGAGAAATGGAGCTTGGAAGGAAACAAGAAGCAAGGGATCAAAAGAAACTTTGTTATTTGAAAGTATGTTTTTATGGATTGTGTGATTGTAGAAAATTAGGGATGTAAATTCTCTAATATCAAGTTGCTATTAATTCGCAATTATCTTCCTAATATCTTGTTAATAGTTGTAAATAAAAAATTAGATTCTTGTAATTTATTTGTAATTCCTTTTTCCTAGTTTAGGCTTTCTCTTGCAATCTATAAATATGTTCTTTCTTTATCAAATAGAAGATAAAAATTAGAGTACTCAAACTGAGACTCTTTTCAGTACCTTTTTACATGGTATCAGTCTAATTTCTCGATCCTATTAACTCTCAACATGGTTGATACTTCTACTTTTGCTAAAATCAATTCTAAAATAGAACAAAATCCTATTCTTGATAACACATCAGATATCTCCACCACCCAAATTACTTCCATAAAAATTTCAGAAAAATCTGCATCGAACAATGCTTCTATAATCCTAGTAGGTAGTCTATTTTTGCGTCCATGGCTAGTACTACTGACTGTTTCGAGTGGATTATGGAGTCAGGGGCCTCAGATCATATGACTGGCAATGCCTCCTTTTTCCATACATTTCAGCCTTCATCAGTCTCCTCTCAAATAAAGATTGTTGATGGCTTTTTCTCCTCCATATCAGGAAGTGGCTTTGTTAAAATATCTCTGAATTTAATACTGCAACATGTGTTATATGTTCTCAAATTAGCTTGTAATCTCATCTCAGTTAGTAAAATTTTTGCTGACCTAAAATGCACAACTAATTTTTCACCCCTTGGTTGTAAATTAAAGACTTTGGACTCGGGGAAAGTGATTGGCAGTGCTAGGTTGTGTGGTGGCCTCTACATTCTTCAAGGGTAGCCTTCTCAAAGTGGACAAGCACACTCAAGCTCCATTTATCATTTTCCTTGTTTTTCTAATATATCAGAATCCTCAAAAAATGTTTTTTATGGCATTATAGATTAGAGCATCTTAGTTTTCAATATATTTTCAAATTGTTACTACAATTGTTTATCGGTAAAAATCCTCAATCTTTTTCTTGTGAAATTTTTTCTCTTGCTAAGCATACAAAGAACACTTATCCTCCCTTTAAATATAAAACCTCTAAACCTTTTTCCACCATACACAGTGACATTTGGGGCCGTTCCCAAGTTAAGAATATTGAGGGTTCTAGATAGTTCATCATTTTTGTCGATGATCACACTAGGGCCACTTGGACATTTCTTATGAGAGAAAAGTCAGAAACTTAAAAAGTGTTTAAGAGATTTCATAGTCTAATAGAAACTCAATTTCAAAGCAAAATTCAAATCCTTCATATTGGTAATGGTAGTGAATTTTTTGGGGGTTTTTTTTTTCAGGAAACGGGGATTGTTCATATAACTTCATGTGTAGATTCTCCTCAACAAAATGGTATTGCCGAGAGGAAAAATAGACATCTGTTAGAAGTTGCTAGGTCTCTTATGTTCTCTACTAATGTGCCTAAATTTTATTGGGGAGAAGCCATCCTTACAGCAACCTTTCTCGTCAATAGGATGCCTAGTAAACCTCTTAATTTTAGAACACCTAGAAATCTATTTCTTCAATCATTTCCTCATTTTCAGCCTCTCTCTTCCTCTATCCTAGTAAAAGTTTTTGGATACATTGTCTTTGTTCACGTTTATCCTCTTTCTCGGTCTAAGTTAGATTCTAGAGCCTTAAAATGCATCTTCTTAGGTTATTCTTCTACTAAGAAGGGCTACAAATGTTACTCTCCCATAACTAAAAGAACCTATACCTCAATGGATGTCATCTTCATTGAACAAAAGCCATATTATATCAAGCATGAAATTTAAGGGGAGCGCTTAAGTGAATTCCAAGCTTTTGACATTTTCCTATCACTAAAATTCTCACTATTACTTCTTCTAAAAATGAGCCCACTATTATGACTAAAACCAATGAATCTTCTATCATTCCTAACCCCATTGAACCTATTGTCTTGGAACCCATTGTTATCACTAAAACTAATGAAGCTTCCATCATTCCCTACTCCATTGAAACTACTATCTTGGAGCCTCCAGGTACAACTCGCACACAACAAAGCACCCAACCAGAGCAACTTGAGGCCAAAGAGCTCAGTGTCTATAAAAGGAGAAGAAATCCCAATTGTTGTCACTGAATTTTCACCCCATTTTTACTTATTATTATTATTATTGTTGTTGTTGTTGTTGTCGTTGTTGTTGTTGTTATGTAGTGTATTATTAGAATTAAAAGCCCAAAATATATAAATAATAAATCCCATTTTTCCACCATAAAATTAAAAAAAAGTTTCATAAAACTCATCTCAAAAATAAAAATAATAAACCCATTTTTGTAAATAAGGACCCATTAAAATAATAGCCCACTTTAAATAAAATAAAGGATCCATTTTAAGCAAAAAATAAATAAATATTTTGAGCCCAACTAACCCATTTTTTATTCCCCGTGTGCAGATTTAATAGGGAGCGTTGGATCTAAGGAATTAAGGATCAAGGGACCAGATTGGATCAAGAAAAATCAAAATAAAAAGGGGAAATGGGTACCAGCTCGTGCCGCCACGCGTGTGACGGCTGTCGTCCCTTGTTGCGGTGGCTACGGGTCATGGCAGCCGGCGAGACCGGTGTCGTTCGGGTCGTAACGGCTGGCCGAATCCGATGCCACCAACCCCGTCCCTCGTCGTCGCCGATAACTCATCCAATCAGAAGAAAACCTGATTATTCAAGCAAGCGTAAGGTGGATGAAACCCTTTTTGGAATTTGCTTATCTATTCAGACGTAAGGAGAATATAACCCGCTTATACATCCAAGCATAAGAAGGATGAAACCATTATTTTTCAGCTTTCTTATCCATTCGAGCATGAAGAGGATGGAACTTTTTTTTAGAACTGGCTTATTCATCCAAGCATAATGAGGATGAAAGCCTTTTTAGAACCTACTTATTCTTCCGAGCATGGGGAGGATGGAACATTTTTTTCAATCTGCCAATCCATTCAGGCATAAGAAGAATAGAACCCGCTTATTCATCCAAGCATAAGAAGGATGAAATTTTTCAGAAGATTCACCTATCCATTCGGAAGTAAGGAGAATGGAACCCTGCTCATCTATTCGGGCATTTCGAGAATAGAATCTGCCTATCCGTTTGGGCGTAAGGAGAACGGAACCCTACCCATCTATTCGGGCATTTAGAGAATAGAATTTGCCTATCCGTTCGGGAGTAAGGAGAATGGAAACTTGCTCGTCTATTCGGGCATTTTGAGAATAGAATCTGCCTATCCGTTCGGGTGTAAGGAGAATGGAACCGTTATAACCCCTCGATCCGGCCTAGCTTCCAGACCGCATCGAATGGGTTACACGGGGAAAACCAAAGCGAAACCCGTTAAGGTTCCACTCCGATTAGCAACCCTAGAAAATTCCTTTTAAAGTTATCTTGTCTAGATGCTTTAATTATATCCTATGTGAGAGAACACGCAGCGGAAAACACATATGGATACAAAACACGCGAAACAGACAATTAAGACTCTCTTTTTAGCCTTTACAACAAGTCGTATCAGTACACTAGAGGACTGTATCGACACGCCTGGACTTGGTCAACATCCCAAATTCAACCTAGGGAGACCGTATCGATACGCTAGAAGACCGTATCGATATGCTCTCAACGGTCAACTTTTTCATGGTCAAACTACGAAGACCGTACCGATACCCTCAAGACCCGTACCGATATGCCAAAATCTCATCAATTTCTCAGATTTCCAAAGAGCATTTGGCGTATCGATACACCCCCGCGTACCGGTACGCCTTGCCCAAAACGAGCCCCAAACAAGGGACCGTATCGATACAGCCCTTGAGCGTATCGATACGCCCTGCACTGCAAGACTGGTTTTTGCTGTTAAAAGCATAAGGACTCAACACAAAAGCCACATATCAAACATTCAAGCATCATACAAGCTCAAATACATCACAAAGCATCCATGGATAACATACGAAGCAATTCAAACACATAGCGATGCACATTCATCATGATAGGATTTTTAAAGGAAAGCATGCATGCATAACATTCATCCACATAGCCAAAAGCTAAACAAAAGCATACTTCAACATGGTAAAAGGCATTACAAGCCCAAAGCAACTAAACATACATGTCTAAGCAAAAAGGACATGCCAACAACATCTCAAACATAAAGGTCTTATCCCATTGCTTAATACAAATTATCGAAGTCTAAACCATACTTGAGCAAACCAAACTCCCTTGGATACTCCCTTGTTCCCCGAGCTACTCCGAAGGTCTAAGGGCCTGCATTGTTGGAAAAGAGAGCGCAAGCATTTAAGCTTAGTGAGCGGTGCTAAAAAGGTAGCTACAACAATACAATTTTAAAACGGTAGTTTGCTTGAAACCAAAACCATTTCCAAATCATTTCCACATGCTTGAACACACAATGTCATGCATTTACCTTCACGTGCATTTACCGGATGCAACCACAAGCCATAGGCTTACCACATGCTCAATCTCGTAACGCAAGCAAAGTAAACAACAATGCATAAGCATAAATATAAGGAATCATCAACATGTTTAACATGAGAATTAAAGCATTCATGGGTATATTGACATTCAACGTTTTTACTCAGATATGCGAATAGTTTCTCAAACCCACTAGACACTTCCGGTGGAATATCACATCACCGTACTCACCCGTCTAGTAACAACATAATTTTCGATGGAATCTCACATCACCGTACTCCTCCTTAGTGGAATCTAACATCACTAAGGCCACGCCCGAATTTTACCTTGAGTGCACTCTAATCCTAATGATAGATCAATTATATTTGGTAACAACACAACACATGTCAATATACTCAATTACAAAAACAAGCATTACCGATGCTTGAACCACTTACCAAGTCCAACTTCCATGCAAGGCATGTACTCACAATGCAAGAATAAACACAAGTCCCACATCTCAACATGCATAACAATGCAATTCAACACATAACAACATAACATGTTCAACTTCCATTCAAGAATCGTAAAACACAATTTAATTGCATAAAATCTTTAAAACTTACTCTTAAGCTTGGATTGGCTTTTCAAGCTCAATCCAATTTCCCAAAACACTCCCCAAACCACGTTAAGGCTTTTAAAATCGATCCACTCACCAGCCAACACACAAACGATGACCAAGATGCCGAATCAAGCCTCCGAACTAACCGATTTTTCGTCCTCGAAGCCCGAATCCAATTCCTCTATTTTGAGCAACCCAAAATCAAACATTAGAACACTAATACACTCACAAACACATCAAAAACCCGAAACTCAACAACCTTGCAACAATACACATCGATTCAAGCTCAAACTACACCTGAAACATAGCAATTTCAGTCCCAACTACTTGCAGTCATACCCAACGAATTTACCATAAAAAAATCTACCTTTTAACATCCCTAAACATCAATCCAAAGCTACCAAACCTCTAGCTACCATTTAGACTCAAAACCCATCCAAAAACTCAAGATTTCCAACTCCTAGAATCACCCACAATACCCATTTCGGGTTTCCATTAAAAACCCATCCTTTTCATGTTATTTTAGTGATAAAACAAAGTTAGAAACACCCTCAAACTCAGCGAAAATCAACCCAAACGAAAACCCAAAAAATTCCTTTCATTTCAAACCAAACTTTAAAAATCAAAATATGTTTTATCCATGAGTTTTGTGAGAATCTTAGCATTTAGAACTTAAGGAAGATGAAACTAAGTTGAGAAACCATTTACCTTGAAGAAATCACTTGATTTGAGGTGTTGAATCCAATGGAATAGTGAATAGGGTTTGTGGAGGGTTTTAGAATGTGAAAAACTATTTTGAGAAGGAGATGACATTCAAAAATCCCTATTTTCCCTTTTTCTTTTAGAGAAAATTCCCTTTTTACCCTTTAATCTTTTAACATACTTTAAGTGTGTTGGAAAATAGTTTTCCTCCAATTTAATTTTAACCCGACTCAGTTTAACTTACCCGATATCTCCCGGCCCTAAACTCGGGGCGTTACAATTCTCCCCCACTTACGAAATTTTGTGACTGAAATTACCTGGTAGAAAGAGATGCAGAAACTATTTTCTCATGTCATCCTTCCTCTCCCAAGTGGCTTCTTCCACCCCTCGGTGTCGTCACTTAACTTTAACCAACTTAATGGTCCTTCCTCGCAACACTTTGTTCTTCGAAGCCAAAATATCAATTGGTTCTTCGTCGTAGGTCAAATCTGAATTCAATTCTATCTCCCCAACCGGCATAACATGTGACAGATCTGATTTATACCTCCGAAGCATCGAGACATGAAAGACATCGTGAATCTTCTCTAGTTCGTCTGGCAGTCTCAATCTATAGGCAACGAGACCAACTCTCTCAACTATCTCATACGGACCAATGAATCTCGGGCTCAACTTACCTTTCCTACCAAACCTCATCACCTTTTCCAAGGTGAGACTTTCAAGAACATTTTGTCGCCCATGGCATACTCTACTTCTCTTCTTTTATAATCTGCATAAGATTTATGTCTATCCGAAGCTGCCTTCAAACGATCACAAATAAAATGTACTTTCTCGGTAGTACCCTTAAGCATATCAGGCAAAGGTATCAATTTCTGTCCCGCTTCGGCCCAACAAACATGTGTTCTACATTTTCTACCATACAGAGCTTCGTAAGGTGCCATCTGAATGCTCGCTTGATAACTGTTATTATATGCAAACTCTATTAACGGTAGATGCTTCTCCCACGAACCCTAAAATTCAATAGTGCAACATCTCAACATGTCTTCCAACACTTGTATGACTCTCTCTAACTGACCATCGGTCTGAGGATGATATGAAGTGCTGAAATTCAATCGAGTACCCAAATCACTATACAAACTCAACCAAAATCTAACCGTAAATCTCAGATCTCTGTCTGACACTATAGATTTTGGTACACCATGCAATCTCACTATCGCGCCTATGTACAAATCGACCAACTTATCTAGAGTATAAGTGGTGTGAACAGCCAAAAAGTGCGCACACTTCGTAAGACGATTAACAATTACCCAAACCGAATTCTTCTAGAAGGTGTCAACGGCAAACCTGATACGAAATCTATGGAAATTCTCTCCCACTTCCACTTGGGAATTCTCAATGGTTGTAACAAACCTGAAGGAAACTGGTGCTCGGCTTTAACTTGCTGACAGACCATGCACTTACTCACAAACTCGGAAACATCTTTCTTTAAACCAATCCAGAAATACTCATTTTTCAAATCGCGATACATTTTCGTGCTTCCCGGATGCATAGCAAACGGACTACTGTGAGCTTTAGTTAGGATGGTGCGTCTCAAGTCTACATCTTCCGGAACAACTACTCTACTCTTGAAACACAAGACTCCATCACTACTAAAACAAAAATATGTCGGTTTACCCTCCGCTGTGTCTTGTACATGAGATGCTAAGGATCTATCTTGCAACTGTTTCTCTCTAATCAACTGAAGCAACGAAGGCTTAACTTGCAACTCGGCCACTAAACCACCATCTTGAGACAAACTCGATCTAGCAAACATAGCTCGTAACTCTACTGCTACCTTTCCACTCAAAGAATCGGCCACTACATTGGCTTTACCCGGATGGTACTCAATCGTGAGATCGTAGTCCTTAAGTAACTCTAGCCACCTACATTGTCTAAGATTCAACTCTCTTTGTGTCATTATATACTCTACTGTGCACTTCTCACCATACAAGTAATGTCTCCAAACTTTAAAAGCGAAAACCATTGCAGCCAATTCTATGTCATGCGTAGGATAATTACGCTCATGAGTCTTCAACCGTCTAGACGCATAGACCACTACTCTTCCCTCTTGCATAAGCACACAACCCAAGCCAACATACAACACATCACTGAAGACTACAAACTCTTTCCCCGACACAGGCTGAATTAAAATAGGAGCTTCGTTTAAGGCTTCTTTTAATATCTCAAATGCTTGTTGTCTTGCATCAGTCCACTCAAACCGAACATCCTTATGTAGCAATTTAGTCAAAGGACCTGCAATCTTTGAGAAACCCTCAACAAAACGTCTATAGTAACCGGCCAAACCTAAGAAACTACGAACTTCGGTCACTGTCTTCGGTGGTTTCCAATTCACAACTGCCTCAACCTTCTTAGGATCCACTCGGATTCCCTCGGCTGATACAATATGGCCTAAGAAGACTACTTCCCTAATCCAAAACTCACACTTGCTTAACTTGGCATACAAATGATTGTCTAACAATTTATGCAACACCAAACGCAAATGCCGATCATGATCTTCCTCGGTACGAGAGTACACTAAAATATCATCAATGAACACTACCACAAACTGATCTAGGTACTCATGAAACACTCTATTCATCATGTCCATAAAAGCTGCCGGTGCATTAGTCAAACCAAAGGGCATCACTAAGAATTTGCAGTGCCCATAACGGGTGCAGAAAGCTATCTTCGTTACATCTTGATCTCTTACTTTCAGCTGATAATAATCGGATCTCAAATCTATCTTCGAGAACATTGAAGCACCTCTCAACCGATCAAACAAGTCATCAATCCTCGGCAACGGATATTTATTCTTCACTGTCAACTTATTCAACTGTCGATAATCGATACACATTCTCAAACTGCCATCTTTCTTTTTCACAAACAACACCGGTGCACCCCAAGGTGAAGTACTCAGACGAATGAACCCTCAGTCTATCACTTCTTGAAGCTGTGTTTTCAACTCTTTCATTTCCTTAGGAGCCATTATGTACGGTGCAATCGATACTGGAGCTGAATCTGAATATGTCTCAATAACGAACTCTACATATCTATCTGGAGGCAAACCAGGCAATTCTTCTGGGAACACATTCGGAAAGTCACAAACTGTTCTAATATCTCGCGGTCGTACCTCATATATATTCGGATTCATAACAAAGGCTAGGTACGCCTGACAACCCACATCTAGTAACTTTTGAGCCTCTAAGGCTGAAACTACATTGGACAAGAACTTAATGTTCTCGCCCACTATCACTACCTCATGATCCTCTGAAAGTCTCAAGGACACCCACTTTGTCTCAAAATCTACTCTAGCCATATGCTCTACAAGCCAGTCCATGCCTAATATTACATGAAAACCATAAAACGGTAATTCCATCATATCCATGGGAAAAACGTGACCCTGAACCATCAATGGACATCTTCTGTACATCTTTCTGACCACAACTTTCTCACCAAAGGAACTAGTGACATTCATACCCACATCTAATATCTCAACCGAAATATCTAGCAATCTTGCATGCTCACTCAATATGTACAAATGCGTAGAACCAGAATCAATCAAGGAAAGCAAAGTCAAAGACTGTAATGAAAAATTACCTGCAATCACATATGTGTCATTCTTGTCCTCACGGTGTGCATACACTCTAGCTGGCCCACCTCCCTCGGGCTGAACTGCTACAACATGAGCTACATTCCTCTGACCGTCATTCCTAGGCTCAAAGTTACCTCGACCGCGCCCACGGCCTCTCTGATGCTCGACAGCTCACGCAGGAGTTTGTCCATCCCTAGACGGATGTGGACAATCGCGCTTCAAATGCGCCATAGACCTTAGTTCCAACAAGAGCCATAAGTTCCCCAACACTCACCGTAATGATGTCTACCACACTTGTTGCACTCGGGAGTACGACTCTCAGTCCCTTGGCCGTGACGGCCTCGCCCCGGATTACCACCTCCGCGTCTATGATCATGATGAGGTTTCTTATCCTTGTGCCTCTTGGCACAATCTCTGTTCCACTCACTAGTCCTTTTTCCTGAACTAGATCCACCCTTGCGATCCGCAAGTCCCAAAGATTGTTCGATGTCCTTGGCCCTAGTGACCAACACATCAAAATCTACATAGTCGGAAGCCAACATGTAGGTCTTCACATCCTGAACCAACCTATAACGGAAACGCTCACAACGTTCCACCTCAGTGGGAACTAACTCAGAAGCATACTGACCCAGTCGCACAAACTGCACCTCGAAGTCGAATACGGTCAAGCTACCCTGAACTAGAGCCACAAACTCTCTCTTCTTCTCATCTAGGTATCGAGGACCTAGGAACTTCTTACAAAAAGCAGCCCTGAAGAATTCCCAAGTAACCTCGGCCTCTGGCATTCCCGTAGTGATAGTAGTCCACCAAGTGTAGGCATCTCCCTGAAGCAAAGAGACAATGCAACCCATGCCTCAAAGCACTCCATCTGACTCAAAATACGAACTGTGCTCTCAAACCATGCCTCTAAACCCTCGGGTGACAACCCACGAAACTCAACCCCGTCCAAGCTACGAAGTCACTCTAACGGTAAACCAGAACCTGCACCCTGAGGTGGTGCTGCAACCCGATCACCCGCTAAAACTGTCTGAATAGCCCCGACTATAGCCTGAATCAACGGATTCACATCAATACATGCCTCTCCTTGACCAGCATGGGGTCCAACACCTTCCGCATTCGCTCCACCACCCAGAGGAGGAGGAAGAGGAGGAGGCAAGCTCTCTCCACGCACATCCTCAATATTCTCGATCTGCTCAACCCTCAGATTATCCATCCTTGGCCTTCCCCTCGATCTCACCATGCTAACAAATGTAAAGCTAAACAACAAACACAACAAGTGAAATGATTTGGGGTCAGCAAAGAACAAGGTCCAAGGTGCTCAAGTTCTTAAACTTAAAATCACTTACAATAATAGTATACTAGCAATGGGTGCCTTTAACTATTTCTCAACCAACACAAAGATAGCCACAAACATGCTTACAATCACCGTGCAATCACAATCAACAAGTTTACACCATAAAACTTACCTTTTGACCTTCGGAAACTCAACGAACCTAGGCGAAACCTAGGCTCTGATACCAACAAATGAAACCCTATCGACTCGGCCAAGCCTTCAGACCGTATCGAATGGGTTACACCGGGAAAACTGAAGTGAAACCAGTTAAGGTTCCACTCCGATTAGCAACCCTAGAAAATTTCTTTTAAAGCTATCTAGTTTAGATGCTTTAATTATATCCTATGTGAGAGGACACGTAGCGGAAAACAATTAGGGATACAAAACACGAGAAATAAATAATTAAGACTCCCTTTTTAGTTTTTACAACATGTCGTATCGGTACACTAGAGGACCGTATCGACACGCCTGGACTTGGTCAACATCCCAAAGTCAACCTAGGGAGACCGTATCGATACGCTAGAAGATCGTATCGATATGCTCTCAAAGGTCAACTTTCCCATGGTCAAACTACGAAGACCGTACCGATACCCTCAGGACCCGTACCGATACGCCAAAATCTCGTCAATTTCTCAGATTTCCAGAGAGCATTTGGCGTATCGATACACCCCAGCGTACCAGTACGCCTTGCCCAAAACAAGCCCCAAACAAGAGACCGTATCGATACAACAATTGAGCGTATCGATAGGCTCTGCACTGCAAGACTGGTTTTCGCTGTTAAAAGCATAAGGACTTAACACAAAAGCCACATATCAAACATTCAAGCATCATACAAGCTCAAATACAACATAAAGCATCCATGGATAACATACGAAGCAATTCAAACACATAGCGATGCACATTTATCATGATAGGATTTTTAAAGGAAAGCGTGCATGCATAACATTCACCCACATAGCCAAAAGCTAAACAAAAACATACTTCAACATGGTAAAAGGCATTACAAGCCCAAAGCAACTAAACATACATATCTAACCAAAAAAGACATGCCAACAACATCCCAAACATAAAGGTCATATCCCATTGCTTAATACTAATTATCGAAGTCTAAACCATACTTGAGCAAACCAAACTCCCTTGGATACTCTCCTGTTCCCCGAGCTACTCCAAAGGCCTAAGGGCATGCATTGCTGGAAAAGAGAGTGCAAGCGTTTAAGCTTAGTGAACGGTGCTAAAAAGGTAGCTACAACAATACATTTTTAAAACGGTAGTTTGCTTGAAACCAAACCATTTCCAAATCATTTCCACATGCTTGAACACATAATGTCATGCATTTACCTTCACGTGCATTTACCGGATGCAACCACAAGCCATAGGCTTACCACATGCTCAATCTCGTAACGCAAGCAAAGTAAACAACAACGCATAAGCATAAATATAAGGAATCATCAACATGCTTAACATAAGAATTAAAGCATTCATGGGTATATTGACATTCAACGTTTTTACTCAGATATGCGAATAGTTTCACAAACCCACTAGACACTTCCGATGGAATCTCACATCACCGTACTCACCCATCTAGTAACAACATAATTTTTGATGGAATCTCACATCACCGTACTCCTCCTTAGTGAAATCTAACATCACTAAGGCCTCGTGCGAATTTTACCTCAAGTGCACTCTAATCCAATTGATCGATCAATTATATTCGGTAACAACCCAACACATGTCAATATACTCAATTACAAATACAAGCATTACCGATGCTTGAACCACTTACCAAGTCCAACTTCCATGCAAGGCATGTACTCACAATGCAAGAATAAACACAAGTCTCACATCTCAACATGCATAACATTGCAATTCAACACATAACAACATAGCATGTTCAACTTGCATTCAAGAATCGTAAAACACAATTTAATTGCATAAAATATTTAAAACTTACTCTTGAGCTTGGATTGACTTTTCAAGCTCAATCCAAACTTCCAAAACACTCCCTTAACAACGTTAAGGCTTTTAAAATCGATCCACTCACCAGCCAACACACAAACGATGACCAAGATGTCGAATCAAGCCTCCGAACTAACCGATTTTCCGTCCTCGAAGCCCGAATCCAATTCCTCTGTTTTGAGCAACCCAAAATCAAACATTAGAACACTAATACACTCACAAACACATCAAAAACCCGAAACTCAACAACCTTGCAACAATACACATCGATTCAAGCTCAAACTACACCCGAAAAATACCAATTTCAGTCCCAACTACTTGCAGTCATACCCAACGAATTCACCCTAAAAATCTACCTTTTAACATCCCTAAACATCAATCCAAAGCTACCAAACCTCCAGCTGCCATTTAGACTCAAAACCCATCCAAAAACTCAAGATTTCCAACTCTTAGAATTACCTACAATACCCATTTCGGGTTTCCATTAAAAACCCATCATTTTCATGTTATTTTTAGTGATAAAACAAAGTTAGAAACACCCTCTATAACCCCCTAGACCCGCCTATGCGTTACAACGGATCCTAGGAAGTCACATTAGGGTCACAAGAGCGACCCACGGTAAAAAAAATACACATAAAAACATTTTTTTCAAACACTTATTACTTTGTAAAACCAACTTCTGTTTAAAATACCATTTCGGGAAGTTATTTAAACATGTAACAAAAATTTCAGAAAGTGTTTTACAGACTCTTCCATAAAACAATACATGACATACATGCCCACTAACTATACAGTACCGTACTCCAAAAGCAACGCCGAGAGAACTCCGAACACTGATGTCAAACGTTATACCATGATATACTCCTTTAACCTGCGATGGTAAAAACAACGTGAGCTTGGAAAAGCTCAGTAATACAGAACTACCAAAAGATGTTATAAGCTCATGCGAATATATGGTAGGCATAACATTTTCATGATGTTCCATATAATAACAGCCCTTATTTCCGTTCTACTATTTCGAGATTTCATCATACTCAGGAATAACGATATTTGTTCCTTAATCAAACATCGTGAATTAGACGGGAATTATATAGGCTGGTAACATAAGGAGGTGGAAACAGAGAGTTCGGTTTCTAGTGTGTTCCAACAGTGCAACGATAATACATGAAATGCAACAATGCAGTAAACCCATTTTATTTCAAATACATTTGTTTCAAGTAGCAGTACAATTTGTTTTTAATTCTTTATTTACCCTCCAACCATAGTCCAATATATAGTTTCCCCAGTACGGTATCATGTACAGGCTTAACCCGAGCCCATTGGGCATGGGTACCATCCTAAGGATATACCTTAGAATACGGGCGGCCCTTGCCGAAACATAGGAAACGAAAACGGGCGGACCTGGCCGAAGCCTAGGATCCGAAAACGGGCGGACCTAGCCGAAGCTTAGGATCCGAAAACGGGCGGACTTACCAGCTGGGTCAGGGCTGAGCCGTAGGTAACTTCATATCATGTCCCAATTACCCCAGTGAATCATATCATCAATAGTTCATTAATCAATAAGTGTATTTCTAGTAATACATTATCCATATAGCATGTTTGTCATATCAGGTGCATATGCATATATCAGAAATACAGTACAGTCATGCTTATTTATAAAACATGTCATGTGAGTTCAAATATGTCAATCAAGTGCACGTGATCAGTATCATAACATGTAAAACAGTATGCAAAACAGTCGCGTGGCACACATGGAACACACTAGGTGGAACAATTTACTCCTTGGAGATACTTGACATTTACGGAAGAGAACACATTGACTTTTGACAATTAAACGGATCTTTGAAACGGGCCCCTATTAAAAGAGGGGTTTGTACTAACGGTTCAAACTAGATATTCAGGAGATGATGTATCAAGATCTTTGAGAGTTTTGGCATATCATGAGTGATTTACTCATTTAAGCCTACAAGGGCATTATAGTCATTTTATCACACAAGGGCATTTTGGTAATTTATACCAACAAGGCATAATCAGTAGCTCGAAAATTCTATTTTCTCATCAGGTTTCCAACCTGGCATTCAGAGATTTCTATGTCAAGATCTTTCACGATATCAGATACATTCAGGGCTATTTTGATCACTTTGGACAATGAAGGCATTTTGGTCATTTAACTATCAGGGGTAATTTTGTAATTTAGCTCAATAATGATGAAATGACGATTTACAATATTTAAGATTTCCAGAAGTTTATCGGGCCTCTAAAACCAATTGAACAACATGTCTCAACCTTACAGTACTAACCAAACCTTTTGATGTATCCGACTGTATCGTATATCTGAACGGTTGCTTTCATATTTCACCACCGAACTTGCCGCGGTGTAGTCAAACTTATATTCTGTGCGGAAAGACTTCCAACCTTACATTAATGTCAGGAGTGATTGACGTAAGTAAGTCATGCTTCAACCCTTAAGGGCATTTCAGCCATTTTCAGCTTTATTGACATTTCCAAAATTTTATCAAGACAATTCACTTATTCTAGTCAATGGGGGTATTTCAGTTATTGTAAAGCTCGGGATATCCATCGTTCCCGTCAATTGAACCATATATTTTATTTCAATCATTTAAGTACTCGTGGGTGATTCGGTCATTCACGAAGTTTCGGTACCTCCAACCACTTCATTCATTTTAGAACTCAAAGGTTTATCCATCATTCTAGTTAATTTGCAACCCTCGGTGTCTGATGATACTTCAGTCTTTTTGGTCGATACGACCCTTCCAATTAATTCAACCATAATAGTGCTTCCAATACTTTTAGTCATTACGATCAATTCAGTATTTTGAGTAACTTGCTTAATTCAGGGGTATGTATAGATTCCCCTAAATGTATAGTCGGAGATTTATTCCAAATCCAAGGAGACCTAACACCTTACAATCACGAAGGTTTAAATCATGTTGCCATGACTTTCAGTTCGAGGTTTTCAAATGAATCAGGTTGTTTTACCATATCTAGCGTAGATTTCTAGATCGCTTCCAATTCCAAGAGTATTTAAGTCATTCTCATATCTTGAGAGCATTTTCGTAATTTTATATCCAAATATTTTTAACATTAGATCATTTGACACTGATAATCAGATTTGGAGATTAGCTGCCTTATTAGCTATTTATTGAACTCCAGATCCTTACCTTTATTAACTTTCTCGTTCGAGCATTTTAATTTTATCCAAGTTATCATACTCAACTTCATGTCCGGTTTGACTTAAATAGAGCTAACATCACTCCTCATCATATTTAAGCATGCATTTACCGAATACCAACATGTTCATAAAGCATACTAGAGGTAGTAGTGTATTACCTTTAATACTTATTTTATCGGTCGACCATAATACTCCGTTCGATCACTCTCAAACCCGAATGCGACGTCCTCAACATCCCGAATACAAGGAACTTCGAATACCTTCAATCGCACAAAATCCAATTTCAGTCCTTAATCACATTGCCCACAACTAATTATTAAAATACATAAGTAGACTCGAGTTCAAGGTCCAATTCGGAGGCTTTCGGGTTAGAATTACACAAAAAGGGCATCAAAAATGGAATCAGGACGTCGAAAAACATAAAATAGGGCCTTTCAGAAAAAGTTGACTTTTTGGTTATAGTCAACAGTCAACAGGTAGGTCAACGGTCAACGGTCAACGGGCAGGTCAACGGTCAAAGGGCAGGTCAGCGGTCAAAGTCAACGCTGACGTCATGCTGACATCACTGGTCCAAGGCTGACTTAGTGAGTTGACTCACTGGGTTGACTCGGGCGAGTCGGGTCGGTCAACGGGTCGGGTCTTGACCGAGTTGACCGGTTCAACTGGTCCAACCGGTTCAGTCTATGCAGACCGACTCTCACCTTAAGAAACCCGAAGGTCGCCGGACGGTCGCCGGAAATGTCGATTTCGTTCGATTCACCTACAAAAATGAATTGTTTCAGCTATATACAACGTCACTCGAACCAAAATGTCAAAAACGCATCGGAATTTAGCCGGATCTTACTCCGAAATCCCAAATCTTACCGGAAAATAGCGCTACTCCGACGAGGGGCAAAACGGCGGCAAAGTTGAGGTGGCTCACATGGTTTTGTAGATCGAGACGTGAGGAGCTCGACTATGCCCACGGTGAGGCGAGCCGACGTCGGGAACGGCCGGAAAATGAAGAAGAAAGGTGGAGGACGAATCCTATATGCTTCCAGATCCGTTTCTGCCGCAAACGGTCGGCTGACGGCGCGCGTGGTTGGCGGTTCTGGGCTCGGGGTTGGTCGGCGCACACGCCGGTGGTGGCGGTGTCTCGCACGGTGGAGCGGTGAGGGGAGGGCAACGACGGTGATCGATTTTAAAGTATATAAAAAAAGAAAATGTCGAGGGAGGTGTGTAAAGAGAACAAAAATGGACGATGGTAAGGGGAAGGGTCTGGAAATTCTATTGGGAACATGCCTAATTATTTCCCACTGAGCATGGTAGGTAGGATATTTTTTATTTTTTTATTTTATTTCAGGATCTAACTAAAAATTAATTAGGGTGACTTATAACCAAGAGCTTACCTAGCTCAATTGGCTGGGCACCCAGTTGAAATTACATGAGGTTGTGGGTTCGATTCCTACAACTCTTACTCTCTCTTTTTAGTGTTACACCCTCAAACTCAACCAAAATCAACCCAAACGAAAACCCAAAATTTTCCTTTCATTTCAAACCAAACTTTAAAAATCAAAATATGTTTTATCCATGAGTTTTGTGAGAATCTTAGCATTTAGAATTTAAGGAAGATGAAACTAAGTTGAGGAACCATTTACCTTGAAGAAATCACTTGATTTGAGGTGTTGAATCAAATGGAATAGTGAATAGGGTTTGGGGAGGGTTTTAGAACGTGAAAAACTATTTTGAGAAGAAGATGACTTCAAAAATCCCTCTTTCCCCTTTTTCTTTTAGTGAAAATTCCCTTTTTACCCTTTAATCTTTTAACACACTTTAAACGTGTTGGAAAATAGTTTTCCTCAAATTAATTTTAACCCGACTCGGTTTAACTGACCCGATATCTCCCGGCCCTAAACTCGAGGCGTTACAACCCTGCTCATCTATTCGGGCATAAGGAGAATAAAACCCGCCTATCCGTTCGGGAATTTGGAGAATGGAACATGCTCATCTATTCGGGAATTTAGAGAATAGAACCCTGCTCATCTATTCGGACATTTGGAGAATAGAACCTGCCTATCCGTTCGGGCATCAGAAAAATGGAACCAATCAACAAATCGGTGAAAATCAGTGTCTTTTAATCTTTGTTCTATCCCTGTTTCATATAGACGAGCAAAGAGGGACAGTTGTTGTCACTAAATTTTCACCCCATTTTTTACTTATTATTATTATTGTTGTTGTTGTTGTTGTTGTTGTTGTTGTTGTTGTTGTTGTTGTTGTTGTTGTTGTTGTATTATTAGAATTAAAAGCCCAAAAATATATAAATAATAAAGCCCATTTTCCACCATAAAATTTTAAAAAAAATTCATAAAACTAATCTCAAAAAATAAAAATAATAAACTTTTTTTAAATAGGGACCCATTAAAATAATAGCCCACTTTAAATAAAATAAAGGATCCATTTTGAGCCCAAAAAATAAATATTTTGAGCCCAACTAACTCATTTTTATTTCCCATGTGCAGATTTAATAGGGAGTGTTAGATCTAGGGCATTAAGGATCAAGAGACCAGATTGGATCAAGCAAAATAAAAAAAGGGAAATGGGTACCAGTCGCGCTGCCACGTGCTTGGTGCGTGCGCGTCACGCGCGTAGGGCTGGTGCCCCAAATCCTGTTCGAAACGAAGGTTGGACGATTGTCGTCCCTAGTTGTGATGGCTACGGGTCACGGCGGCCGGCATGGTTGGTGTCGTTCAGCTCGTAACGGCTGGTCGAATCTGATGCCACCAACCCAGTCCCTCGCCGTCGCCGATAACTCATCCAATCGGAAGAAAAGGGTTCAAACCCAAATTTAACTTAGGATGAAATTTGTCTTCAAATCCGAACCAAATTGGATGACTTTTGGGTTTTTTTTACCGAGGATCAAGCCCTTTGTCGGATTATGGCTTCAATTTTGGGATTGAATCTCGAATTTGCCTTGAATTGCAAGCCCTGATTCTAGTATAAATATCCCCTTTCCTCATTGTGTTCATCACCAATTAGAAGAAGAAAAAAGCACCTAGAAAAATCATCCCAAAATTCCTTTGAAAATTCTTTGAGTTTGGTGGAAAATTTTTAAAGAGTGTTCAAGCTTTGGGATAGCTTTGAATCAATTTTTGGTGACGATCGGAGATGGTTCGGGTGGAGATTACACGCAAATTCATCACTTCCGGTAAATTTCTTTCTTTGCTTTGTTTTTTTAGTTTTTTTTTACTTTTTCTTGGTTGAATTTTTGTGTTTGTTCATATTTTTAGTTTGCATTTTGGAATTGGGAGATCAGATTTAGTGTTCGGTAAAAGTTCATTTTGTGGTTTATTGTTTTGATTTAGTTTAATCTTTCATGTTCTTATAAAATGCAAAATCATGTTTTTGGAGGTTTCAATCCATTTACATCTTTAAAAATTAAAATTTGAAGTTGTTCGAAATTAAGTTTTTTTAAAAAACTTTGGAATTTACTCCTTATTGAAAATTAAAAATGAATGAATAAAAGTGGTTGAAAGTAAAGAAATTTTTAAAATAAATGGCTTTAAAGAAAACTTTGGTCTCTAAAATAAAGTTTTTTTAATTCCTTAGGAAATTAGAAAATAAAAGGTTTTTTTGTAAAGAAATAAAGGTGTAAAAAAGAAAAAATCAAATTAAAAAATAATTCAGAAGGAAATAAACAAAAAAACACTTTAAATAAAAGGTTTTAAAAAAAAAACACCAAAGGTTTGTGATGTGAATTTTAGAAATAAGAAGAGAATTAAAAACTTTTTTAAATAGGTTTGAAATAATAAAAAGTTTGAAAATAACACATAAAATAAGGTCTAAAAATACCTTTTTTCAAAAAAAAAACCATAAAACATAAAAAGTAAAAAAACTTTTCAAATAATAAAAAACTTTAAAATTAAAAAATGTTTCAAACATAAAAATATTTTAAAGTATCTTTTTAAAGAAAAAAATAAAAAATTTAGAAAGCAAGTAAATTTCAAAAGTAAAAAAAAATATTAAACAAGAAATGTTTAGATTTCAAGACTTAAAACAAAGAAAATGAATAAAAGAATAAAAAACCCCATTAAGAAAAGTATAAAAAATTCCAAAAAAACTTTAAGTTTCCTTTGTTTGTTTTGTTTGCCTTTTAGAAATATGTTTAACTTTAGGATCGGGATCTTCAAACTTAGATTAGAGACTTGTTTGTGGAAAAACTTTCTTCACAAAGAATAAAACACACTTAATAAAATCAAACCCCCAATTAGGAATAAAAGACTTAGATTCTTGTAGAGTAAATTTTTTATTTAGAATAAATAAAAATGTTCAACACATCAAATTTCCTTGTTGTTTGAAAAGTGAAATTAAATTAATATGGTGTCCTATCAAACAGGAATGACGGGTTAACGCCAGAAGTGTTGGCGTTGATTAAAATTCATTTCCCGGGCGATAAGGCCATTAAAATAGATTTATATTCATTAAACGGATAAATAAAATCTAACCTTCGTGAAAATGCAAAATTCCAATTTTTGAAAACATTTTTAAAATCGATGATGTACCAATTTTGGGCGTTGTGGGGGTGCTAACCCTTCCCCACGCGTAACTGACCCCGAACCTGTTTTTTTGGTGTTCACAGACAAAACCGTTGTTTTAATAAAATAAAATGTTTTACTAAAATAACCTTGCTTTGAAATGATCCAATCGCACTTTTTCAAAAAGATTGGTGGCGACTCCGTTTTTTTAAAAAGTTTTCCAAAAAGTTGAAGCTTGAAAAGGCTTGCGACACCAATAAAGAGACCGACATACAACCTGGTAACTTCCAAGAGCTGAAACCTACTCCTACAACCTCAGAGAATCCACAAGGTATTAAAATTCTCAAAGTATTACTCCGACTATGGATACTGATGATCTGCCTATTGCACAGAGAAAAGGTGTAAAGAAGTGTACAACACATCATATTCAGAAGTTTGTGGCATATAGAAACCTAAAGCCTGCATTTAAAGCCTTCACTTCTAGTTATGATAACACTTTCATTCCAAAAATAATAGAGGAAGTAATGAAAGACATAATATGGAAGAAGGCCGTTGAAGAAGAGATAAGGGCACTAGAAGACAATAAAACCAGGAAAATCATTGATCTTCCACCAGGAAAAAGACCAGTGGATTGCAAGTTGATTTTAACTGTCAATTATAGATCTGATGGGAGCATTGAACATTAAAAGGCAAGGTTGGTGGCCAAGGGATTTACTCAGTCCTATGGGATAGACTACTATGAGACATTTGCTCTAGTAGCAAAGTTGAATACAGTGAGAGTTCTTTTGTTGTTGGCAGTTAACAAGGATTGGAAATTACATCAACTTGACATCAAGAATGCCTTCTTGAATGGAAATCTTGAAGAAGATGTATATATGGAAATTCCACAGGGGTTGGGATATCATTCTGACAAACAGAAAGTTTGTAAACTTGAGAAGTCATTGTATGGATTGAAACAGTCTCCTAGGGCTTGGTTTGATCGATTTGCAAAGGCTATTATGAAGAATGGGTACAAGCAAGGCCAAACCGGCCACACCTTGTTCATCAAAGAAGGATCAGAAAAGAAGAAAGCAATCTTCATTGTGTATGTTGATGATATCATCATCATCACTAGTGATGACAATGCAAAAATTGGAAATTTAAAGAAATTTCTTGCAAGTGAATTTGAAACCAAAGATCTTTTTACTTTAAGATACTTCCTTGGCATGGAGATTGCAAGATCAAAAGTTGGTCTAGTAATTAACTAGAGAAAATATATCCTAGACTTGCTACCTGAATATGGGATGAAGGGATGCAAACCAGCTAAGACTCCTATGGAGTTCAATCTCAAAAGGAAGAATGATGTTCTTGGAAGTCCAGATAATAAGGGATTGTATCAAAGGTTAATTGGGAAATTAATTTATCTTTCTCTTACTAGACTTGATATACCTTTTCCAGTGAGCATTGTTAGTCAATATTTGAGTGACCCTCGAGAGGAGCATCTTGAAGTTGTCAACAGAATACTAAAATACCTAAAGATCACACCTGGCCATGGGCTAATTTTCAAGAAAACCAATGACAGATCAATAAAAGTCTTTATTGATGCTAGCTGGGCTGGAGAACTGACAGATAGAAGATTCACTAGTGGGTACTGCACTTTTGTTTGGGGAAATTTGGTAACTTAGAGGAGAAAAAAACAGTCTGTTGTGTCTCGGAGCAGTGCTGAAGCTGAGTATAGAGCTATTGCACCTGGAATGTGTGAGGGAATATGGTTACAAAGGTTACTTGTTGAATTGGGCTTCAGTGACTCTAAAGAGCTTGAACTATACAATGATAGTCATTCTGCCATCAGTATAGTGAGAAATCTAGTCCATCATGATAGGACTAAACATGTGGAAATTTATAACATTTTATTTTACAGAAAGTCAGCAGTGGTGTGGGAATACTGAATTTTGTCTCTTATAAAGATCATCTTGCAGATATACTCACCAAGGCACTTCCTAGAGTAACCTTTGATGAGTTTATATGCAAGCTGGGATTATATAAAATATACTCTCCAACTTGAGGTGGTGTGAATTGTGTGATTGTAGAAAATTAGTGATGTAAATTCCCTAATATCAAGTTGCTATTAATTAGCAATTATCTTCCTAATATCTTGTTAATATATGTAAATAAGGAATTGGATTCTTGTAATGTATTTGTAATTCCTTTTTCCGAGTTTAGGTTTTCTCTTGTAATCTATAAATATGTTCTTTCTTTATCACATAGAAGATAAAAATTAGAGTACTCAAACTAAGACTCCATTCAGTACCTTTCTACAGTTTTTGGTTTAGACTATGAGTAATAAGGGAATTGGGGAATATGTTGTGTTTTTGGGAGATATGTATAACTCCCTGTTTGAGCAAGTATATATTGTTGTTTTGGACTTGTAAATGACCTTTCATGTTTGGATTATGCTTTGTTATGGTTTTTGGTATCTTACTTGATGTGGTTTTAGGAAGCATGTGTCGCAACCGCCTTTTTATGGGAGGCTTCGACTTTTTGGAAAAACACTTTTAAAATAAACAGAGTCGCCACCAATCTTTTTTGAAAAAAATGTGTGACTGGATCACTTTTAAAAAATTGGGTTATTTTTTTGCTCAAAATGTATGATTTTATTACGAAGGAATCATACATGCCAACATTACCGGTGGCCTCGTTAAAAACCTCCCTAATCCTAAACGGAGGAAAAGAGTGCCCCGGTAATGCGAAAAAAACTTACAAACAATCACCCAAGTATTCGAACCCACGATGGGTGATCAACCCCGCTCTTAGCTAACGCATCCGCCATACAATTTGCCTCATGAAAAACATGACGAAAACAAACATCCACCAGAGTACGACAAGCTTCATCGATCCTACAAAACCACTGTGCCAAACGCCACGATCGCTTCTCCCGTTGTAACACCCACGCTATAGCAATCGTAGAGTCAGATTCAATCACAATCGCTTGCGACTCACGCCATGTCGATCCACACAACAACTCTAATGCAGCACAAATCGCTTGTAACTCTGCTTCATTCGAGTCCACCACCCCAATAGGTCCTGGAAAAAATGGGTTATTTTAATAAAAACATTTTTTGGTTTTAATAAAACAACGGTTTTGGTCTGCAAAAAAAACAAGAAAACAGGTTCGGGAGTCGGTTACGCGTGGGGAAGGGTTAGCACCCCCACGACGCCCAAAATTGGTACCTAATTGGTTTTAAAGTCGTTTTCAAAACTGAAATTTGCAAGTTCAAAAAGGTTCGACTTTACTTGTATGTTTAATGGATATTAGTCTATTTTAACAGTCTTATCGCCTGAGAGATGAACTTTAATCACCGCCAACATTTCTGGCGCTAACCCGTCATTCCCGTTTGATAAGACACCACATTAATTAGGTTTTCACTTTTTAAACAACAAAGAAATTTCGGTGTGTTGAGCATTTTATTTAACTCTAAGTTCAATTATTTAAAAGCCCTAAAAAGTCTAAGTCTTTTATTCCTAAGTTAAGGTTTAAGTATGATTAAGTGCATTTATTTTTGTGATGAAAATTTTTCAACAAACAAGTCTCTATCTAAGCTTTAGTCCATAATCCTAAGTTTTATCCTATTTCTAAAACAAACAAGCAACTTTTATTCTTTTGAGTTTTTACCCTTTTTATTAATCCTTTTATTAAAAAAACTTTTATTTCTTTTTATTTCTTTTCATTATTTTCTAAGCTAAAACTTGTTTATACATCTTTTTACTTTTTTCATTTTTATGTTTTTTTACCATTTTGTGTTTTCCTTATTCAAAAGCATTTTCACCCTTTATTTCAACTTGTTTTCACTTTTTATTTTTCCTCTTAAAATAATATTTTTTAAAAAAAAACTTTATTTTTTTCTTGAAAAAACTTATTTCTTTTCTTTTTTTCTTTTTCTTTTTACCTTCTCATTCAATGTGATGCCCCCATTCAAACTGAGGTTCAATTGTTTTTTGAAGTGATGAAAACATTCGTTCATGGTCTCCTACAGTTGAAATCAATACCAAGAAATCTTTTGCTTTTCATTAATCTATGTCAGCCCACTCGTAAGATGCAAGAAAAGGCTAGAAATAATAGTTCAAAGGAAAAAGTCATAGCAAACTTAAGAAAAGGCTAAAAATAGGGATCTTAAGAAAATAGTCATGGCAAACACAAGAAAAGGGATAAGTCAGATGCCCCAAAATTCAAAGCATGAATGATTCAAGAATCCATCAATCGGATAGTGCCCCATTTTTTGTGGCTCTCTTTTACTCACACACTCCCCAAATTTAAAATTTTCCAACTTTTCTAATCTCAATCAGACATTAGAAGCTCGAGGTCCCTGAAGAAAGGTTTACACAATTAGGCGGAACGTATTCTGAAGACGAACTCCTTTTCTCAAGTACTCATGCGTGATCCAAATGGTCTTTTAAGGCTTGTAATGTAGGCTAGGCTCGGGTTGCAAAAGCAAGGATATAAAGCCTCAAATTCACATTTTAAGGGTGATTAAACCAAGGATAAACTTTTACTGATGTAATATATGTTCTTCTTCTTTTATTCTTTGGATCACTCTAGACTGTCCATTTTGGGTTTTCACCTTAGAGTTCATTGTCTTTTTCTGGTAAAATCTCGTTTGAAGGATTCGTTTCAAATTTTCCTTCACTCTTCAACTTTTTCTTCATTTATTTTTCTTTTCTCTTCTCTTCTTTTCTCTTCTCTTCTTTTTTTTCTTTTTTTTCCTCTTTTTCCTCTTTCTTTTTCTTGTTTTTCCTTTTTGTGTCCTTTTCATTTAAAGTTTAGGACATTCAACTTAATCTAACATGTTTCTTTCAAACAGTTTTTCATTTTCTATGCCCCCGGTGTGGGGAGTGATCATTGGTTAAGGTTAAATCACAAGAAAAATAATATCAGGCACAAAAGGGGACAACAAATGGATTTTTCTTATTCGTGAAGGGAAATGAAGGAATGCCAAATGTCATTTCACACACAAATACCATCGAAGAAATGCAGTCTTTAGTTGGTAGATGTTTTAGAGTTATGACTTCATTCAAGGACCCTAACAACAATGTATGAGAGGAAAATTCACTCAAATATGTATATTAAACATGAACACACATTTTGCCCCTCTATCTTGGGATTAGATTCAAGAATCATTCATGCAATCAATGATAGGGATTCCGCAAAGAAGATGTATGCTTGAAAAGAAATGGATAAAAATGCAAAAAGGGAAAAGGATGAAACAAAAATGAGAAACATTTTCCACTTGGAAAAAAATGCATCTTTAAACTAATGAACTGACATAGAAGCCCTTACAAACGATCCCTAATGCTCGCGGGCAAAAGAAAGAGGGTTGGTTCTAAGCATGATCCCAACTGTCTAGAGAAAATTAAGTTTTATTCCATGAAAGAATGAATCCCGGCCAATCTTGCCTCCAACGACTTCGTGACAAAACTCTAAATGCGCTCGTCCTCTCCATCTTCTTCTTTCTCAAGTCTTCCATTTCTGATGGCTGCCAATATCAACTCTCCATTCATGACCATGTCTGTGAAACCTTCGGGGGCGTGATTTAACATGTAGTCATAAAAAGGTCCATCTAGTGTCTCCACAAACATTGGAGTAACCTCATTTTCCGACAGCGGAGGTTGAACTTGGGCTGCCACATCTCGCCACCTCTGGGCATATTGGTGGAAGCTCTCATTGGGCTTTGGTTCCATATTCTACAGCACAATTCTGCTTGGGTCCATATCTGTTACATACTCGTACTACTTGAGGAAGACTTTCGACAGATCTCTCTAAGTGCGTATGTTGACCCGACTCAATTGAGCATACGATCGGATAGCAGACCCAGATAAATTGTCTTGGAAGCAATGAATCAATAACTTTTCATTTTCTAAATGTGGACACTTTTTTCGATAGTACATGGTCAAATGCGCCAATGGGCATGTAGTTCCATTATATATTTCAAAGTCAGAGGTTTAAACTTTGGAGGTGCCACCAAGACAGAAACCAGACTCAGGTCTCTAGCATCCTTACCACCATGAATGATTCCTTCTTGATAAGCTTTAAACATTTCAACTAGCTTCTTGTAGCGGTCTTCCCATTTCTTCTCGACCTTTGCCATGTCAGTTTCTCCAATGAGGTCAGGCATCTCGGGGCTGTGAACCTCGTCGGTGTTGTCTTCAGTATAAGCAGAAGATTCTGAGATCTTGACTTTAGGTGAAGCCACTTCCTTTTGTACGAAAGTCATCCCCGGGAAAGTGTTGGGGTCTTCTCTCGCTTCTCGTTCCTTGAACCCAAGCATGGCTGCGATTTGGCTTACTGCTTTCTGGTGTGATATCTCAATCTCTTTCTTCAGATTATTTATCATCTTCTCGAGCTTGTCACAAATGCTTTTCCGATTTGCTTCCAGAGTTGTCAATCTTTCCTCAGTGCTCATGGCTCGAGTCGTGTTTGTGCGGGATCTTTAGTACTTAAATGAAAATTTTCAAAATTAATCTTTTATTATACATGAATGAATGCAATGGTTGAAACATTATTTAATGCAAACAAAAAACAAATGCATGGAAGCAAATATGTGTGCACAAACAAATTCACAAAAACAAGCAAGCAAAACAGTGCAAATGCATGAATGCAGTCGAAGGGCCATCAACTCCATTGAAAATCTGCTCATGAAAGGAAACTCTTTATTAAATTCGAAAGCTTTTATTACATCTTTTTTCTTGAATTACAAATATTTTTCTGCTTGAATGCCGAACTCCTTGATTTCTAGCCACATGAGTCTTGATCCAACTTCTCCAACTGGTTTGACGTACTGACGAAAGGCTGCAACTTCATTTGCCAATGTCGTCATGTGCTTGGTTCTCCTCCTTTTAAAAGCTTTCCATTCATAATTGAACAATTTTCCAGAATCAACCCATTCTAAATATGAAATGATGCATGCAATAAATAAATATACTATTCACACACAATAGGTTAGTAATAAACGTGCTACAAAACAACATAAAAAGGTTAGTAACAAATAAATATGCTACAAACAAAGCAAAATTCACACACACAAAGGTTGGTAATCTTTTTAAATAAAAATAGAAACAAAACCTAAAAAAATCAATTACATAATGATTATGGGCTGACACTCCAACATTTCAGGACATGTCTCCCCGAATTATTCTTGCGACTCTGACCAGACTCAACACCCTAGGCTTTTTTCGCATGGCTCTATTGAGGTAGGCTCTAAATTCTCAAACTTGGTTTGGTTCTAAAAAGGTACCCGAGTTGTCCTTGTTGTCCTCTACTAAGAGTAGCAATGCCCTCGATTCTCACCCATTATAGGCAAATTCCATATTTTTTAAAAAACATTTTTTGAAAATCATTTAAAAACCAATTTGTGGCCTGACCCTCTTTTGTTTTTATTTTAAATAAACAAAAACACATCCCCAGCGGAGTCGCCAAGCTGTCGCAAATGCCTTTTTACGGGAGGCTTTGACTTTTTGGAAAAACACTTTTAAAATCAACAGAGTCGCCACCAATCTTTTCTGAAAAAAGTGTGATTGGACCACTTTTAAAAAATATGGTTATTTTAATAAAACGTTTTTTGGTTTTAATAAAACAACGGTTTTGGTCTGCGAAAAAAACAAGAAAATAGGCTCGGGGGTCGGTTACACGTGGGGAAGGGTTAGCACACCCACGACGCCCAAAATTGGTACCTAATTAGTTTTAAAGTCGTTTTCAAAACTGGAATTTGCAAGTTCAAAAAGGTTCGACTTTACTTGTCTGTTTAATGGATATTAGTATATTTTAACGGTCTTATCGCCCGGGAGATGAACTTTAATCACCGCCAACATTTCTGGCGCTAACCCGTCATTCTCGTTTGATAAGAAACCGCATTAATTAGGTTTTCTCTTTTTAAACAACAAAGAAATTTAGGTGTGCTGAGCATTTTATTTAATTCTAAGTTCAATTATTTAAAAGCCCTAAAAACGTCTAAGTCTTTTATTCCTAAGTTAAGGTTTAAGTATGATTAAGTGCATTTTATTTTTGTGATGAACATTTTTCAACAAACAAGTCTCTATCTAAGCTTTAGTCCCTAATCCTAAGTTTTATCCTATTTCTAAAACAAGCAAGCAACTTTTATTCTTTTGAGTTTTTACCCTTTTTATTATTCCTTTTAAAAAAACTTTTATTTCTTTTTATTTGTTTTCATTATTTTCTAAGCTAAAACTCTTTTATACATCTTTTTACTTTTTTCATTTTTATGTTTTTTTACCATTTTGTGTTTTTCTTATTCAAAAGCATTTTCACCCTTTTTTTTAACTTGTTTTCATTTTTCCACTTCTTATTTTTCCTCTTAAAATAATCTTTTTAAAAAAACTTTATTTTTCCTAAAGAACTTCTTTTTAATTTTTTCCTTTTCAAAAAATTATTTAAAACTTAGACCCTAACCCTTTTATTTCTTTTTTCTTGAAAAAAACTTATTTCTTTTCTTTTTTTCTTTCTAAAAAACATCTTTATTTTTTTATTTTAAATCATTTTTACCCATCTATTATTTAAAACAAATAGTAAAGATCTTTTGTTATTTCACACCTCACATTATTATTATTTTTGTAATTAAATCCCTAATTTCAAGTTTTTTAATTTAACCACATTTACTCTTTTTTATTCTTGCGTTTAAAATCTAAACATCTTTTAAATTATTTTCTACATTCCTAAAGATCAAAATCACTCCAGCAACATTTTTTAAAAGTATGCAAACATTTTAGGATCAAACTAAAAATTAAAACGAAATTTAAAACAAAAAAAGTTACCGGAGTCGAGAACGATTTTTCGACTTCGAAAAAGCAACCGAGAAATCGACGAACGATGAGCTCGAATTCAAGCTTCTCGAAATGCTCCAAACCACCTCTGGAAAATTGCTCCAAACTCGAAATTTCGCTCCAAAAATTTTCAGCCAACTCAAGAAAAATTCAGAGAATTTTTCGGATTTTTCTTGAACCCTTTTTAGTGGTTTTTCTCTCAAGATGGTGTGTTGAACAATGAAGCATTTGGGGGGTTTTATAGTTGATTTCTAGCTTCAAATTTAAGCCAAATCCGGATTTCAATCCCCAAATTGAAGCTAAAATCAAACAAGAAACTTGATTCTAGGAAAAACCCCTCAAACCCTATCCGATTTGGTTCAGATTTGAAGCTGAATTTTCCCCTTGAATCGAGCCTAGGGTTTGACCACTTGTCTCAGTTTTTTGCAGATTTCGCCGAGCAAAGGCGGTAGCGGCGAGCGGGGTTGGTGGTAATGTGACGGCGACGACGAGGCAGACCAGTAGACGGCAGACGGAGTCCCTTGGTGTCGCGCCTAGGGTTGTCGGGGCTGGGGTTTTGGCTGCAGGATCGAGCGCGTGCGGCGCACGCACTAGGCGCGTGGCCGTGCGCGTGATCCTTTTTTTTTTGCTTTTCTTTTTCCCTTTTTTGATGTTTTTGGTTGTCTTTCTTTGCTGTTTTTTATTGGTTTTTTCATTTGTTGTTTTTTTTTTGTTTTAATTTTGTTCCCTTTTTCTTCATAATTATTATTATTACTATTTACTTTTCTTTTTCTAAAATTTTATCACATTTTCTTTCTTTTTTCCTTTTTAAAAGATGAGTTTTTTTTTCCAAAGTGGGCTTTGTTTATTTCTTTAAAAGTAGGCTTCAAAATGGGCTTTTTTCCTTTTGAAATGGGCTTTAAGAATGGGTTTTGAAAGATGGTTTTTTATTATATATTTTCTAATTTTAAAAAGGGTGGGGCTTTTATTATTTTAAGGAAAAAATATTTTTTTATTTTTTCGGATTTTTTAAAATTGAGGTGAAAATTTAGTGACAACAGCTGTCCCTCTTTGCTTATCTTTGTGCAACAGAGATAAAGCAAAGACCAAAAGCACTAATTTTCACCGACTTCCCAAATTGGCTCCATTCTTCAAATGCCCGAACGGATAGGCTTGTTCTATTCTTCTTTTGCCAAAATAGATGAGCGGATTCCAATCTCCAAACGCCCGAATGGATAGGCTTGTTCTATTCTCCTTTTGCCCGAATAGAGGAGCGGATTCAAATCTCCAAACGCCCGAATGGATAGGCCGATTCTATTCTCCTTACGCTCGAATAGCTAAGTTGGGTTCTATTCTCCCAAATGCCCAAATAGTTTACCTAGGTTCCATGCTCAAAGAAATAGGCCAATTCTATTCTCCTTACACTCGAATAACTGAGTTGGGTTCTATTCTCCCAAGGGCCCGAATTGTTGAGTTGGGTTCTATTCTCCCATATACTCAAACAAGCAAATTATTCTGAAAACTCTATCCTCTTTATGCTTGGATGAATAAGTAAACGGACTTCAAACGATTTCATCCTCCTTATGCTTGGATGAATAAGCAAAACCTCAAAAGGTTTCATCCTCCTTATACTCGGATGAATAAGTAAACAGACTTCAAAAGATTTTATCTTCCTCATGCTTTGATGAATAAGCAACCATTCTCTTTCCTCTTGAAGGAATAGGTGAATCTTCTAAAAAGAATCTCATCCCCTTATGCTTGGATGAATAAGCGGACTCCATTCTCCTTACGCCTGAACGAATAAGCGAATCTTCTAAAAAATATCTTCATCCTCCTTATGCTCGGATGAATAAGCGAACTCCATTCTCCTTACGCTTGAACGGATAAGTGAATCTTCTTGGAAAAAATGTCATCCTCTTTATGCTTGGATGAAAAGCGAACTCCATTCTCCTTATGCCTGAACGGATAAGCGAATCTTCTAAATAATTTTCATCCTCCTTATGCTTGGATGAATAAGCAAACCTCTGAAAAATTTCATCCTCCTTATGCTTGTTTGAATAAGCGAGTTCTATTCTCCTTTGCTCGAATAGATAAGCAGATCTTCTAGAAAACTTCATCCTCCTTATGCTTGGATGAATAAGCGAACTGTATTTTCCTTGAACCCAAACGGATAGGCGTATCTTCGAGAAAAAAAACTTCATCCTCCTTATGCTTGGATGAATAAGCGGGTCTTCAAAAAATTTCATCCTTCTTGTGCTTGGATGAAAAAGCGAACTACATTCTCCTTACTCCTGAACGGATAAGCGAATCTTCTAAAAAAATTTCATCCTCCTTATGCTTGGATGAATAAGCGAACTTCTGAAAAACTTCATCCTCCTTAAGCTTGAATGAATAAGCGGGTTCCATTCTCCAAATGCCTGAACGGGTAGGCGATTTATTTTGTTGAAAGGTCCTTCGTGTACTTGAAAATTGCAATGCTTAATGAAATTATGATGTGCATGCTCCTAGGGATGCCTAAAACATGAATTCATGTCTCATTTCTTTTTCTTTTTGAATTCTTTTTCTCAAAATTGATTTTCCACATGTTTACTCACTTAAATCCAGATAAGCATTTGTACTTTTTCTCTGTATTTTTCCGACTCATGGAAACATTCAATCTCTGTAAGCTTGCTCACTTAACCCAGTGATCTTGTATTCCTAGCTGGACGGACAGATTGCTTCAACTGTCATTCTCATTCTTTATATCTCTTTGCTTCATCGAAAACATTCAATCTTTGTAGGTAGATGTCTCAAGGTCTACTATCATTGTAGTGGTCTGGAATGCTTCAAGTCTCCATATGCCCATTATCTAGCATCTTCAATACTTCTTGTGAATTCTCAAATTCTTGCCCCTGCAGGATATCTTGAGTTGCTTGTATTTGAAGGCTTATTTCCAACTTGAATACCTTCAAATGATATTGGCGCTTTAATCTCTTCTTCTCACGCCTATTAATACTGAGGGTCTGAAATCATTAGCCAATGTAGACTACCCCAATCTGATGGCATCGTTTGCTTCTCAAGTACAATTCTTTTTCTTTTCATGCTTTTGAGTTTCTGCATCTTATATATGGACCTTTATTGATGACACGACCCACTTCAAACTCTTCAACGCATGTGCTTCTCCTTTTTTCTTTCTACCTTCTCATTCAAGGTGATGCCCCTATTCAAACTGAGGTTCAATTGTATTCTGAAGTGATGAAAACATTCGTTTATGGTCTCCTACAGTTGAAATCAATACCAAGAAATCATTTGCTTTTCATTAATCTATGTCAGCCCACTTATAAAATGCAAGAAAAGGCTAGAAATAATAGTATAAAGGAAAAAGTCATAGCAAACGTAAGAAAGGCTAAAAATAGGGATCTTAAGAAAATAGTCATGGCAAACACAAGAAAAGGGCTAAGTCAGATGCCCCAAAATTCAAAGCATGAATGATTCAAGAATCCATCAACCGGATAGTGCCCCATTTTTTGTGGCTCTCTTTTACTCACACACTCCCCAAATTTAAAATTTTCCAACTTTTCTAATCTCAATCAGACATTAGAAGCTCGAGGTCCCTGAAGAAAGGTTTACACAATTAGGCGGAACATATTCTGAAGATGAACTCCTTTTCTCAAGTACTCATACGTGATCCAAATGGTCTTTTAAGGCTTATAATGTAGGCTAGGCTTGGGTTGCAAAAGAAAGGATATAAAGCCTCAAATTCACATTTTAAGGGTGATTAAACCAAGGATCAACTTTTTCTAATGAAATCTATGTTCTTCTTCTTTTATTCTTTGGATGGCTCTAGACTGCCCATTTTGGGTTTTCACCCTAGAGTTCATTTTCTTTTTCTGGTACAATCTCGTTTGAAGGATTCGTTTCAAATTTTCCTTCACTCTTCAACTTTTTCTTCATTTAATTTTCTTTTCTCTTCAACTCTTCTATTCTCTTCTTTTTTTTCTTTTTTCTTCTTTTTTCCTCTTTTTTCTCTTTCTTTTTCTTGTTTTTTCCTTTTTGTGTCCGTTTCATTTAGAGTTTAGGACATTCAACTTAATCTAACATGTTTCTTTCAAACAATTTTTCATTTTCTATGCCCCAGTGTGGGGAGCGAACCTTGGTTAAGGTTAAATCACAAGAAAAATAATATCAGGCTCAAAGGGGGACAACGAATGGATTTTTCTTATTCGTGAAGGGAAATGAAGGAATGCCAAATGTCATTTCACACACAAATACAGTCGTAGAAAAGCAGTCTTTAGTTGTAGATGTTTTAGAGTTATCACTTCATTCAAGGACCCTAACAACAATGTATGAGAGGAAAATTCACTCAAATTTGTATATTAAACCTGAACACATATTTTTCCCCTCTATCATGGGATTAGATTCGAGAATTATTCATGCAATCAATAATAGGGATTCTGCAAAGAAGATGTATGCTTGAAAAGAAATGGATAAAAATGCAAAAAGGGAAAAGGATGAAACAAAAATGAGAAACATTTTCCACTTGGAAAAATGCATCTTTAAACAAATGAACTGACATAGAAGCCCTTACAAAAGATCCCTAATGCTCAGGGGCAAAAGCAAGAGGGTTGGTTCTAAGCATGATCCCAACTGTCTAGAGAAAATTACGTTTTATTCCATGAAAGCATGAATCCCGGCCAATCTTGCCTCCAACGACTTCGTGACAAAACTCTAAATGCGCTCGTCCTCGTCATTTTCTTCTTTCTCAAGTCTTCCATTTCTGATGGCTACAAATATCAATTCTCCGTTCATGACCATGTCTGCAAAATCTTCAGTGGCGTGATTTAACATGTAGTCATAAAAAGGTCCATCTAGTGTCTCCACAAACATTGGAGTAACCTCATTTTCGGACAGCGGAGGTTGAACTTGGGCTGCAACATCTCGCCACCTCTAGGCATATTGGTGGAAGCTCTCATTGGGCTTTGGTTTCATATTCTACAGCATAATTCTGCTTGGGCCATATATGTTACATACTCGTACTACTTGAGGAAGACTTTCGACAGATCTCTCCAAGTGCGTATGTTGACCTGGCTAATTTGAGCATACCATAGGTTAGCAGACTCAGATAAATTGTCTTGAAAGCAATGAATCAATAACTTTTATGTGGAGACTTTTTTCGACAGTACATGGTCAAATGCGCCAATGGGCATGTAGTTCAATTATACTTTTCAAAGTCAGGGGCTTTAAACTTTGGAGGTGCCACCAAGTAAGAAACCAGACTCAAGTTTCTAGCATCCTTACCACCATGAATGCTTCCTTCTTGATAAGCTTTAAACATTTCCACCAGCTTCTTGTAGCGGTCTTCCCATTTCTTCTTGACCTTTGCCATGTCAGTTTCTCCAATGAGGTCAGGCATCTAGGGGCTGCAAACCTCGTCGGTGTTGTCTTCAGTATAAGCAGAAGATTCTGAGATCTTGACTTTAGGTGAAGCCACTTCCTTTTGTACGAAAGTCATCCCGGGAAAGTGTTGGTGTCTTCTCTCTCTTCTGGGTCCTTGAACCCAAGCATGGCTTCGATTTGGCTTACTGTTTTCTGGTGTGATATCTCAATCTCTTTCTTCAGATTATTTACCATCTTTTCGAGCTTGTCACAAATGATTTTCTGATTTACTTCTAGAGTTGTCAATCTTTCCTCAGTGCTCATGGCTCGAGTCGTGTTTGTGCAGGATCTTTACTACTTAAATGAAATTTTTCAAAATTAATCTTTTATTATACATGGATGAATGCAATGATTGAAACATAGATTAATGCAAACAAAAAAAAAACAAATGCATGGAAGAAAATATGTCTTCACAAACGAATTCACAAAAGCAAGCAAGCAAAACATTACAAATGCATGAATGCAATCGAAGGGCCATCAACTCCATTGAAAATCTGCTCATGAAAGGAAACTCTTTATTAAATTCGAAAGCTTTTATTACATCTTTTTTCTTGAATTACAAATATTTTTATGTTTGAACGCCTAACTCCTTGATTTCTAGCCACATGAGTCTTGATTCAACTTCTCTAACGGGTTTGACGTACTGACGAAAGGCTGCAACTTCATTTGCCAATGTCGTTGTGTGCTTGGTTCTCCTCCTTTTAAAAGCTTTCCATTCATAATTGAACAATTTTCCAGAATCAACCCCTTCTAAATATGAAATGATGCATGCAATAAATAAATATATTATTCACACATAATAGGTTAGTAATAAACATGCTACAAAACAACACAAAAAGGTTAGTAACAAATAAATATGCTACAAACAACGCAAAATTCACACACACAAAGGTTGGTAATCTTTTTAAATAACAATAGAAACAAAACCCAAAAAATCAATTACATAATGATTCTGGGCTGACACTCCAACATTTCAGGACATGTCCCCCCGGATTATTCCTGCGACTCTGACCAGACTCAACACCCTAGGCTTTTTCGCATGGCTCTATTAGGGTAGGCCCTAAATTCTCAAACTTGGTTTAGTTCTAAAAAGGAACCCGAGTTGTCCTTGTTGTCCTCTACTAAGAGTAGCAAAGCCCTCGATTCTCACCTATTATAGGCTATAAACGAATCGAGTTCAACTCAGGAGGACTCACCACCGAAACCTTCTCGAAGAATCAATATTCTTACGAAGGCAAAGGGATTGAGTCCCGATGGTACTTTGCGATGGTCATACGAAGAATCAATATTCTTAAATGAGCAAAGCGTGTTCCCCCCACTTAAACGAATGGGACAAAGCTCGAGAATAGAGCTTGGAATTAAGTCTTAAATGCGTAAAATAGAGCTATATTCATTTAAACGGACAAATAAATAGAACCTATGATGAACTTGCAAATTCCATATTTTAAAAAAACATTTTTTGAAAATCATTTAAAACCAATTTGTGGTCTGGCTCTCTTTTGTTTTTATTTTAAATAAACAAAAACACGTCCCCAGCAGAGTCACCAAGCTGTCGCAAATGCCTTTTTACGGGAGGCTTCGACTTTTTGGAAAAACACTTTTAAAATCAATAGAATCGCCACCAATCTTTTTTGAAGAAAAAAGTTTGATTGGATCACTTTTAAAAATAGGGTTATTTTAATAAAACGTTTTTTGGTTTTCATAAAACAACGGTTTTGGTCTGCGAAAAAAACAACAAAACATGCTCGGGGGTCAGTTACGCGTGGGGAAGGGTTAGCACCCTCACGACGCCCAAAATTTGTACCTAATTGGTTTTAAAATTATTTTCAAAACTGGAATTTGCAAGTTCAAAAAGTTTCGACTTTACTTGTTCGTTTATTGGATGTTAGTCTATTTTAACGGTCTTATCGCCCGGGAGATGAACTTTAATCACCGCCAACATTTCTGGCGCTAACCTGTCATTCTCGTTTGATAAGACGCCACATTAATTAGGTTTTCACTTTTCAAACAACAAAGAAATTTAGGTGTGTGTTGAGCATTTTATTTAATTCTAAGTTCGATTATTTAAAAGCCCTAAAAATGTCTAAGTCTTTTATTCCTAAGTTAAGGTTTAAGTATCTTAAGTGCATTTTATTTTTGTGAAGAACATTTTTCAACAAACAAGTCTCTATCTAAGCTTTAGTCTCTAATCCTAAGTTTTATCATATTTCTAAAACAAGCAAGCAACTTTTATTCTTTTGATTTTTTTACCCTTTTTATTATTTCTTTTTTAAAAAACCTTTATTTCTTTTCATTATTTTCTAAGCTATACATCTTTTTACTTTTTCGTTTTTTATGTTTTTTTACCATTTTGTGTTTTCCTTTTTCAAAAGCATTTCACCATTTTTTTTTAAAACTTGTTTTCATTTTTCCTGTAACGCCCCGGTTTAGGGCTGGGAGTTATCGATTTTGATCTAGGACTAGTTTCGAGTAAAATTAAATTAAAATGCTGATTTTATAAAAAAAATACCTTTATTTACAATAACGCCATTAATGAATTTGAAAAGGGGATTTTGAGATTTAAATGTCATCTTCATTTCAAACAGAAAACCTAAGGCTAACCATTCTTGTAAAAGCTCTCCACCACCTCTCCTTTGGCTCAAAGGTTTCTATAGAAGTTTCCAAAGGTAATCATAACTTTTACCTTTGCTTTTGTTTATTGAATCTTAACTTTTTGAAAATCTTGATTTTTCACTTAGGGTTCCAAAGTTTTGATGGAAAAGAGATGGGTTTGTGAAATTTTCGTAGGGGTTTTTAATGGGTGCTTGGTGGGGGTTTTTTTAACTAATTTTTGTTGCTTAATAATGTTAATAAGTAGCTTAAACCCTTAAAACCCGAAACTAGGTGCAATGGGCGATTTTTTGAAGGTGAAAAAGTGGTGTTTTTGGCTTAGTTTTGTAGTAAAACGAGGCCTGCAGGTATACGGACCTAGGATGGGTGTTTTTAGATGATTTTGGTGTGTTTTGGATGTTTAATTTGATGGGTTATTGCTGGGCTTTTCTTAAGAACAGATTTGATGATACTTTGATGGTTTTCAGCTTTGTTTTGATTGAGTAAATGTATCGATTGATGGGCTGTTGCTATTTAGTGAAATTATGGAAGAATAGAGGAGTAATGCTTTGTTTTTGGTTGATTAGAAATAGGGGAAACGAGTTTGGGTCCTTTGGACGCGATATCGGGTGATACGGGGGCTTGAGATCGGTGTTTCGGTTTACATTTGGGCTCTAACGGTGAGTGGTAATGTTTTGAAGTTTAAAATGATTTCAAAGTGGATTCTTGGGGGTTTGGGTGGAGCCTTAAGGGCTAACCTAAAACCAAGTGTAAGTTTGCCTATACTTGCCTTGCTTGGTTGCTTGTTGATATATGTGTTTATGCATGTTGTGATGTTGATTTCGGAATGCTTTTATTTTCGTTTTAATGTTGTTGTGTAGTCGTTGTTGATGTCAAGCCTCACGTGATGGTTTTCGTTGCTTACGGTGATGTGTAGTCCCATCGGTTGCGACTAGTAGAAGAATACGGTGATGTGTAGTCTCATCGGAAAACTACTAGTTGTTGTGAACAGTGATGTGTAGTCCCACCGGGAATGGTTGTGCATGTGCAAACCATGTTTGGTCCATGCTTGTGTTTAGTTCATTTCTCACTTATATAATTTTGATTATTAAAACTAAAATATTTGTTTTATACTGCATTTTTGTTGTGTTTTAGAGCCCCGCTCACTAAAATTTTAAGCTTACGCTCTCTTTTTCTAACAATGCAGATCGTTAGAGGCTCCGGGTGGCAAGTGGGTAAGGGAGGAGTTTCTTGGAGTTCTTGATAAGCTCAAAGTATGATTTTACTAGTTGTAATAAGACTTAGACGATGGGAATACTAGGCTTTTATGTTAGGGAGTTGGTGTTCAAACTCATATTTTTGGCCTTGTTTATGTTGCTAGCATGTTTCAATTGTTAATACCATGTATTGTTGAAGTTTGCTATGGCTTTTGGTGGGCTACTTTTCATTTTGGCATGTTGGTGTTTTGGAAGCTAAGTGTTCTGGTGAGCTTGAGCTTGAAATCCATTTTATTGCGTGTATGCATGTTGATGTTGTGTTTAGGGTTTCTTACCTCTAGATTGATTGTATTTTGAGATGCCTTGTGGTTTGGGATGTTTCGGAACGCCTGATGTGGTTTCAGAACGGTTGAGCTCCAGGGGTACCCTTATCGGAATGGGGGTGGTGCCGTTTCGATACGATTTGCCACTGGAGGTTTCTGTTTCGAAACCATGTAGGGTCGTTCCGGTACGTTTGGCCACTGGAGGTTCCCGTTCTGAAACAAGGTGAGCTATTCCGGAACGGCCTGATGTTACTTTTAAAAATGAAGCTCGCATTCCGAAATAGGCAAGCATGTTTCGAAACACAGGTGGTTAAATCAGTTAAAAGTCATGTTCAAGGGTTCCCAAATGTTTCATTTTCGTCCCTAATGGTTGTATGCTTCCTAGTTGAGTTTAGATGTGTCCTTTGTGATGGTTTTGCCTCATGTGTATGAATTTGACTAACAAACTACTTGGTAAGTTTAAACTATCGTATGCCCTTTGTTTAGGTTCGTATTACGTTTTCGCTTTTCCGATGCTGCCTTCATACATAGGATTAAAAGGATATTTAGACAAGATAAATAAAATGAAAAAATAGGGTTGTTAATCGGAGTGAGGCCTTAGCGAGTTTCGCTTCGATTTTCCCTGTGTAACCCGTTCGGTTCGGTCTGTTGGCTAGGCCGGGACGAGGGGGTTACATTTGGTGGTATCAGAGCCTCGGTTACGAGGTCTATCGGGAAGGTAAGTCAGGTAAGTTGGTTTGTTTGGATTGATTGCTATTGCATGGTGTATGAAAGCATGTTTTACTGTTCTTGTTGTCGGTTGAAGTTTAGTCAAGTGTTCCCATTGCTAGGTGTTGTTGTTGGAAAATGGTTTTGGTTTAAAGAGCTTGAGAACTTGGATCCTTTCCCTTGCTAACCTAATGTTTTCTTGTGTGTGATGTGTTTGTTATTTTAGATTTTATCTTCGTTATGGTAAGACCGAGAGGAAGGCATAGGGCGGGTGACCAGGCACCCGGGGATGTGCCACATATTCCTCCTGCTCCCGATGGTAATGGGGTGGGTGGCGAAGGTAATGTGCATCAGGCCGATGCAAATGTTGAGGGTAATGGAGCTCAGGCAAGTCAGGGTCCGGCAGGTGCAGACATGACTCATTTGATTCATACTATAGCTGGGGCTTTTCAGACAGCTTTAGCTGGTATGCATGCTGCAGCACCACCTCAGGGTGCGGGGACTGGTTTACCCCTTGAGAGGCTTCGTAGTTTGGGTGGAGTTGAGTTCTGTGGTTTGACTCTCGAGGGTTCAGAGGCTTGGCTCGAGAGTACTACACGCATCTTAGGCCAGATGGAGTGCTCAGACACTCGTAAGTTGGGTTGTGTTGTCTCCTTGCTTCAGGGTGATGCATATGCTTGGTGGACTATCGTTACTTCAGGTATGGCAGAAGTGGATGTCACTTGGGAATTCTTCAGAACATCTTTTAAGAAGAAGTATCTCGGGGTCCGATATCATGATGAAAAGAAGAGAGAGTTTATGGTCTTGGTTCAGGGTAGTAAGACGGTGTCTGAGTATGAGGTTCAGTTTGTGAGGTATAGCCAGTATGCTCCCAAGTTGGTTCCCAGTGAGAGGGAATGGTGCGAGCGTTTTCGATATGGGTTGACTAGGGATGTGAAGGCGTATATGCTTGCCTCTGACTACACCGAGTTTGATGTTTTGGTCTCTAGGGCCAAGGATATTGAGCAGAACTTAGGCTCGAGTGCTCGTGCTAGTGGGTCTGATTCCGGGAAGAGACATGCGGATTGGGACAGAGATCATGCCAAGAGGCATAAAGATAGGAGGTATCAGCCCGATTCGAGACATAGGGGCAGTAACCATGGACGGGGCCACCAGGGCTAAGGGGTTGTTGTTCACATTCCTAAGAGCACTAGATGCGGGAGACGCCATCAGGGCGAGTGTATGGGTACCTTTGGGGTATGTTGGAACTGTGGTTCCCGAGATCATTTGAGGCGTAACTGTCCACACCCGGCTAGGGGTGGACCGGCTCCAGCCAGGGGTTTTGAGCATCAGAGAGGTCGTGGGCGTGGCCAAGGTAATTTTCAGCCGAGGAACGACGATCAGAGGAACTTAGCTCATGTGCTGGCAGTTCAGCCTGAGGGTGGAGGACCGACTAGGGTGTATGCACAGCAAGAGGCTGGGAATGACACATATGTCATCGCATGTAATTTCTCGTTACAGTCTTTGACTTTGCTTTCTTTGATAGATTCGGGTTCAACACATTCGTATATTTTGGGTGAACATGCAAGGTCCCTAGGTCTACTGTATGAGTGGTTAGAGGTAGGTATAAATGTTACTAGTTCTTTCAGTGATACCGTGGTAGTTAGGAAGATGTATAGGAGGTGTCCCTTGATGATTTAAAGCAATGTGTTTCCGGTTGACATGATGGAATTGTCGTTCTATGGTTTTGATGTGATTTTGGGCATAGATTGGCTCGTAAAGCATAGAGCTAGGGTAGACTTTAAGACCAAGAGAGTCTCCTTGAGGCTTATGGATGATTTTGAAGTTGTAGTGGTTGGCGAGAACATTAAGTTCTTGTCCAATGTTGTTTCTGCTTTAGAAGCTCAGAGATTGATGGATTCGGGTTATCAGGCATATTTGGCTTATGTGATGAATCTGAATATGAGTGAAGTTAGACCGAAAGACATCAGAACAGTTTGTGATTTTTCGAGTGTTTTTCCGGAAGAGTTGTCAGGTTTGCCTCCAGATAGAGAAGTTGAGTTTGCTATTGAGACGTATTTAGATTATGCACTTGTGTCTGTTGCTCCGTATAGAATAGCACCGAAAGAGTTGAAAGAGTTGAAGACACATCGTCAGGAACTGTCAGATAGAGGTTTCATTAGGCCTAGTGTTTCTCCGTGTGGTGCTATGGTTTTGTTTGTGAAGAAAAAGAACGACAGTATGAGGATGTGTATAGACTATAGGCAGTTGAACAAGGTAACAGTGAAGAACAAGTATCCCTTGCCGCGGATAGATGATTTGCTTGATCAATTGAGAGGTGCTTCAGTGTTTTCGAAGATTGATTTGAGATCCGGTTATTATCAGTTGAAGGTAAAGGATGTAGACATACTGAAGACCGCTTTTTGTACACGTTATGGGCACTATGAGTTCTTGGTAATGCTTTTCGGTTTGACTAATGCTCCATCTACATTTATGGATATGATGAACCGAGTGTTTCATGAGTTTCTAGATAGGTTTGTGGTAGTGTTCATAGATGATATCTTAGTGTACTCTAGGACCGAGGAAGAGCATGATGAGCATTTGCGGCTAGTGCTTCAGACTTTGCTTGAAAATCATTTGTATGCCAAGTTGAGTGAATGTGAGTTTTGGATTAAGGAGGTAGTCTTCCTTGGTGATGTGACCTCCGAAAATGGAATTAGTGTGGATCCCAAGAAGATAGAAGCCATAGTGAGTTGGAAACAACTGAAGTCAGTGACAGAAATCTGTAGTTTCCTAGGCTTGGTGGGGTATTATCGAAGATTTGTCGAGGGATTTTCGAATTGCGGCACCCTTGACTAAGTTGCTTCAGAAGAATGTTCCGTATGAGTGGTCAGATGCAAGACAACAAGCGTTTGAGAAGTTGAAGAAAGCTTTGACCGAAGCTCCTATTTTGATTCAGCCTGAACCAGGGAAAGAGTTTGTGATTTACAGTGATGCATCGTATATAGGTTTAGGTTGTGTACTTATGCAAGAAGGTAAGGTTGTAGCTTATGCTTCGAGACAGTTGAAGCTTCACGAGAAGAACTACCCCACTCACGATATAGAGTTAGACGTAGTAGTGTTTGCTTTGAAGGTTTGGAGACACCATCTTTATGGTGAGAAGTGCACCGTTTACACCAACCACAAGAGTTTGAAGTACTTGATGACTCAGAGAGAGTTGAACCATAGGCAACGAAGGTGGATAGAGCTTCTTAAGAATTATGACCTTACGGTAGAGTACCATCCGGGTAAGGCAAACGTAGTGGTCGATGCTTTGAGTATAAAAGTGGCAGTTGAGTTGCGAGCTATGCTTGCGAGGTTGAGTGTGTCACGGGATGGTGGTTTGATAGCCGAGTTTCAGGTTAAACCTTCGTTGGTCCAGTTGATTCGAGAGAAATAGTTGCAAGACGAGTCTTTGGCACCTCACGTGCAAGATATAGCTGAGGGTAAACCCACTGATTTTTGTTTTGTTGAGAACGAGATTCTATGTTTCAAGGATAGGATAGTAGTTCTAGAAGATGCCGAGTTAAGGCGTACTATCTTGAAAGAAGCCCATAACAATCCGGTCGCTATGCATCTGGGTAGTACGAAGATGTACCGTGGGTTAAAACAAGAGTACTATTGGATTGGGTTGAAGAGAGATGTGGCCAAGTTTGTGAGTAAGTGTATGGTATGTTAGTGAGTTAAGGCCGAGCACCAGTTTCCTTCAAGTTTGTTACAGTCGTTGAAGATTCCGGAATGGAAGTGGGAATGTATTACCATGCACTTTGTATCGGGTTTACCGTTGACTCATTCGAAGAAGAATTCAGTGTGGGTGATAGTCGATAGATTCACTAAGTGTGCCCATTTCATACATGTTCATACTACCTACACCTTAGATAAGTTGGCCGATTTGTACATCAGTGAGATAGTGAGGTTGCATGGGGTACCGAAATCGATTGTATCAGACCGAGATATGAGGTTTACAGCTAGATTTTGGGAGTGTTTGCATCGTGCCTTGGGTACTTGGTTGAACTTCAGCACTTCGTATCACCCACAGTCAAATGGTCAGTCTGAGAGAGTTATTCGGGTGTTGGAGGACATGTTGAGGTGTTGTATCATCGACTTTCAGGGTTCTTGGGAGAAACACCTACCATTAGTAGAGTTTGCATACAACAACAGTTCCCAGGCCAGTATTCAGGTGGCACCGTATGAGGCTCTGTATGGTCGGAAGTGTAGAACACCTATCTGTTGAGCCGAGGCTAGACATAAGCTTGTACCGATGCCCGACTTGCTTAAGGGTACTACCGAGAAGGTAAAACTGATATTTGATCGCTTGAAGGCAACTTCAGACCGACAGAAATCGTATGCCAATTTGAAGAAAAAATAGATAGAGTATATTGTGGGCGAAAAAGTGTTCTTGAAAGTCTCACCTTGGAAGAAGGTGATGAGGTTTGGTAGGAAAGGTAAGTTGAGTCCGAGATTCATTGGTCCTTATGAGGTAGTTGAGAGGATCGGTCCCGTTGCCTATAGATTGATACTGCCAACAGAGTTAGAGAAGATTCATGATGTGTTCCACGTTTCGATGCTTCGGAAGTATAGATCGGATTCGTCTCACGTAATGCCAGTGGAAGAGATCGAGTTGAACCCCGACTTGACGTAATATAAAGAGCCGGTTGAAATTCTTGCTATGGATAGGAAGGTGTTGCGTGGGAGATCTATCGAGTTGGTCAAGGTTTTGTGGAGACACCGAGGTGTGGAAGAGGCTACTTGGGAAAGGAAGGAAGACATGGAAAAAAAGTTTCCGTATCTTTTTCCGTCAGGTAATTTCGGGGAGGAGTTTCTTGGAGTTCTTGCTAAGCTCAAAGTATGATTTTACTAGTTGTAATAAGACTTAGACGATAGGAATACTAGGCTTTTATGTTAGGGAGTTGGTGTTCAAACTCCTATGTTTAGCCTTGTTTATGTTGCTAGCACGTTTCAATTGTTGATATCATGTATTGTTGAAGTTTGCTATGGCTTTTGGTGGGTTACTTTGCATTTTGGCATGTTGATGTTTTGGAAGCTAAGTGTTTTGGAGAGCTTGAGCTTGAAATCCATTTTATTGCGTGTATGCATGTTGATGTTGTGTTTAGGGTGTCTTGCCTTTAGATTGATTGTATTTTGAGATGCCTTGTGGTTTGGAATGTTTTAGGGCAAGTTTGGGGATGTTTGGATATGTCAAAATATGTTTTTGGGCCAAACTGTTCCCAGCCGTTTCGGAACTCCTGATGTGGTTTCGGAATGGTCAAGCTCCAGGTACCCGTATCGAAATGGGGGTGGTGCCGTTTTGGTACGATTTTCCACTAGAGGTTTCTGTTTCGGAACCTTGTAGGTCTGTTCCGGTACGTTTGGCCACTGGAGGTTCCCGTTCCAGAACAAGGTGGGACCGTTCCGGAACGGCCTGATGTTACTTTTGAAAATGAAGCCCGCGTTTTGGAACGGGCAAGCCTGTTTCGAAACGCAGGTGGTTAAATCGGTTAAAAGGCATCTTCAAGGGTTCCCAAATGTTGCGTTTTAGTCTCTAATGGTTGTATGCTTCCTAGTTGAGTTTAGATGTGTCCTTTGTGATGGTTTTGCCTTATGTATATGAATTTGACTAACAAACTACTTGGTAAGTTTAAATTATCGTATGCCCTCTATTTGGGTCTGTATTCCGTTTTCGCTTTTCCGATGTTACCTTCATACATAGGATTAAAAGGATATTTAGACAAGATAAATAAAATGAAAAAAATACGGTTGCTAATCGGAGTGAGGCCTTAGCGGCTTTCGCTTCGGTTTTCCCCGTGTAACTCGTTCGGTTCGGTCTGTTGGCTAGCCAGGACGAGGGGGTTACATTTCAACTTTTTATTTTTCCTCTTAAAATAATCCTTTTAAAAAAATTTATTTTTTCCTAAATAACTTCTTTTTAATCTTTTCCTTTTCAAAAATTTATTTAAAACCTAGACCCTAACTCTTTTATTTCTTTTTTCTTGAAAAAACTTATTTCTTTTCTTTTTTTTCTTTCAAAAAAACATCTTTATTTTTTTTCTTTTAAATCATTTTACCCATCTATTATTTAAAACAAATCATAAAAATATTTTGTTATTTCACACCTCACATTATTATTATTTTTTTCTAATTAAATCTCTAATTTCAAGTTTTTCAATTTAACCACATTTATTCTTTTTTATTCTTGCATTTAAAATCTAAACATCTTTTAAATTATTTTCTACATTCCTAAAGATCAAAATCACTCTAACAACATTTTTTTAAAAGCATGCAAACATTTTAGGATCAAACTAAAAATTAAAATGAAATTTAAAACAAAAAAGTTACCAGAATCGTGAACGATTTTCCAACTTCGAAAAAACAACCGAGAAATCGACGACCGATGAACTTGAATTCAAGCTTCTCGAAATGCTCCAAACCACCTCTGGAAATTGCTCCAAACTCGAATTTTCACTCCAAAAATCTCTAGCCAACTCAAGAAAAATTCAGAGAATTTTTCAGATTTTTCTTGAACCGTTTTTAGTGGTTTTTCTCTCAAAATGGTGTGTTGAACAATGAAGCATTTGGGGGGTTTTATAGTTGATTTCTAGCTTCAAATTCAAGCCAAATCCGAATTTCAATCCCCAAATTGAAGCTAAAACCAGACAAGAAACTTGATTCTAGGAAAACCCCTCAAACCCTATTCGATTTGGTTCAGATTTGAAGCTAAATTTTCCCCTTGAATCGAGCCTAGGGTTTGACTACTTGTCTCGGTTTTTGCAGATTCCAGCGAGCACATGCGGCAGCGGCGAGCGGGGTTGGTGGACACCAGACGGCGACGGCGAGGCGGACTGGCTGGTACTGGCCATGTCACTGGCCGTGACCGGTAGATGGTGAGGCGCGTGGTCGCGCGCGTGATCCTCTTTCTTTTTTTTGTTTTTCTTTTTCCCTTTTTTGTTGTTTTTGGTTGTCTTTCTTTGCTGTTTTTTATTGGTTTTTTCATTTATTGTTTTTTTGTTTTAATTTTGTTCCATTTTTCTTCATAATTATTTTTATTACTAATTACTTTTCTTTTTTTTTAATTTTATTACATTTTCTTTCTTTTTTCCTTTTTAAAAGATGAAATTTTTTCCATAGTGGGCTTTGTTTATTTCTTTAAAAGTGGGCTTCAAATGGGCTCTTTTTTCTTTTTGAAATGGGCTTTAAGAATGGGTTTTGAAAGATGGTTTTTTATTATATTTTTTAATTTTAAAAAGGGTAGGCTTTTATTATTTTAAGGGAAAAGATTTTTTTATTTTTTTCTGGTTTTTTAAAATTGAGGTGAAAATTTAGTGACAACAGCATGCCTATAGACTCATTTTTTAAGCATGATGCAATGAAATGAAGTTGAATATGCTATGTTTGGTTGAGGATCGGTCATTAAATATGTTGTATATGTCTTAGAAACATGATTAAGTGGATTGCTTAGCTTAATTGTATGTTAAACCAGCAAAAATTGGCATTTTAGGCCCAGGCATATCGGTACACGGGGTACCGTATCAGAACAGGTAGGCCAAATTTGGCTTAGCGTATCGGTACGAGGAGACCCGTATCGATACAGTTTTAGAGCAAAATGACTAGGAGCATCAGTACGCGGGATCGTATCAACACGGTTTTGAGCTACTGGGATCTGGGATTTAAATTACCTCAAAACTGTACCGATACAGTGCTTGGTGTATCGATACGGTGACGGGTAATTTAGTTGATTGGGAATCTATCGAAGTTATGATTTCTTACGTTTTGGACCCTGAATGTTGTGGATGCAATTAAAAGAGTTTAGATGATCGAATTGAGTTGGATTTGACATAGTGGCATGAAATATGACTAATTAAAGGTTGGTAACCATAAATTGGTTGAAGTCTTTGATATTCAATAAAATTACAATTTGGTCCCTAGAACATGTTTGTTGTCAATTGAATGCCAAATCGTTGTATGTTTGAATTGAAGTTTCTTCTGCTGCAAGTTTGAATCACATAGGATGATGATGTGCCTCTAGACAAGATAAAAGAAAAAAAAAATAGGGTCGTTTATTGAGGTAAACCATCCCGATTTACTCCAATATTCCCTGTGTGACTTGTTCAGCTCAGTCTCGCGTCTAGGCCGGGTCGAGGGGTTACATTTGTTGGCATCAGATCCAGGTTTTGAAAGATTGGGATGTCGGTAAGTTGTTGTGATGTTGTTGTGAATTGTATTATGTTGTTTGCTATGTCTGGTGGTTGCATTATGTACATTGGTTGCTTTATGCCATGTTGGGGGGTAGTTGGGATCCCCATTGTCTTATTACTGTAGTCTGAAATGTTTTGATTTATAATGGAAGTATTGGATCCTTTCTTGAAGTTGACCTGATTGTTTTGTTTTGTTGAAATTATCATGCCTTAGACATAATAGTACGATGGGACCGAGGAGAGAGTTGTGATCTGGTACAATTGTTGCTTCCATAGGACAGGGAAATCAGAAGAATGAAATACATCCTAGAGGAATTCCACCTTTTCCGCCTAATCCACCCGAGAATGTGGAGCAAGTACCCCTTGAGCCAGCTGGGCCAGCGCTGGGTGACTTGACGCCTTTGGTTTAGGCGATGATTGGAGCTTTTTAGGTTGTTGTTGTTGGAGTACATGTACAAGCACCAGCTTTCGGGCAAATAGGGTTGTCGCTAGAGCGTTTGCGTATTTTGGGCAGTGTTGAGTATCGTGGTTAGTCACCTGAGGCACCCGAGACTTGCAAGGTGATGCTTACAGTTGGTAGACAATTGTAACTGTGGCTATGGAGCCTAATTATGTGGATTGGGAGTTTTTCCAAGCTGCATTTAAGAAGTATCTAGGGGTTAGATACTTGGATGAAAAGAAATGTGAGTTCATGTCTTTGGTTCAGGGTAGCATGATTGTGGCCGAGTATGAGGTTTTTTTTTTATTTGAGCCAATATGCTCCTGAATTAGTGTCGAGTGATAGGCATCGTTATGACTGTTTCTGTTATGGTCTGGTGCAAGAAGTGAAAACTTACATGCTGGCTTCAAATAATACGAATTTTGATGTGTTGGTGACACGAGCAAAGGATATTAAACAAAATATGGGTTTTTCTTCTCGTGGGAGATGTTCTAGATTGGGTAAGAGAGCTATGGATTCTAACTCTGGAGGTAGACAATTTAAGAGACACTATGATTGTAGGTATCGTCCTGAGTAGAGACGAGGTGCTATTGGGTGTGGTGCGCCAGTTCAGGGTAATCGGATGAGGTCCGACCAAAATGCTTGTTGGGTTTGTGGATCACGTGAACACATGAGGTGTTATTGCCCATGTTTGGCTCGTGAAGGACAAGCTCATGTTGTTGTTGCGGCTAACTCTTGTTGAAGCTGCAGATCGAATGATCATATTAGACGTAATTGTCTGTTATTGGTTGGTGGTGATCAAGCTAGAGCACCTATTATAGCGCCACAGAGAGGTCGTGGGCGCGGTCGTGGTAACTTCTAGCATAGGGAAGATGGTCAGAGGACTGGGGAAAATGTAGTGGCGGTTCAACCTAAGGTGGTGGTCCTGCGAGGGTGTACACACATCGCGAAGGACGCAATGATACCGATGTGATTGCAGGTACATTCACTTTGCAATCTTTTTCAATGTTATCTTTGATTGATTATGGTTCTACGCATTCATACATCTTGAGTGAGCATGCACATTTTCTTGATATCCCTATTGAGATGTTAGATGTGGGAATGCAAGTAACTAGTTTTTTTGTGAAACGATTGTTACACGGAGGTTGTTTAGGAGATGTCCTTTAACTGTTCAAGGTCATGTGTTTTCGGTTGATTTAATAGAGTTTCCTTTTCATGGTTTTGATGTAATATTGGGTATGGGTTGGTTTTTGGAGCATAGGGTTGTGGTTGATTTTGAAACCAAGGGGGTTACCTTGAAACTTGTTGAAGATTACGAAGTGGTAATCGTGGGTGAGAATATTAAATTCTTGTCTAATGTTGTTTTGGCTCTGGAAGTGATTCGTTTGATGGAATCGGGTTGTGAGGCCTTCTTAACTTATGTTATGAATCTGGAACCGAAGGAAGTGCGAGTACGTGACATACGTATGGTATGTGAGTTTCTAGGCGTATTTTCGGAAGAATTGTCTGGTTTGCCACCAAATAGAGAGGTTGAGTTTGGCATTGAGTTGTATGAAAATACAGCTCTAGTGTCTATTTCTCCCTATCGTATGGCTCCAAAAAAGTTAAAGGAGTTGAAGACACAACTTTAGGAGTTGCTTAATCGAGGGTTTATTAGGCCTAATGTTTCAACTCGGGGTTCGCCGGTGTTGTTTTTGAAAAAGAAGGATGGCACAATACGAATGTGTATTAATTATCGACAATTGAACAAGTTGACGATTAAGAACAAGTACCCTTTTCCGTGGATTGATTATTTGTTTGACCATTTTCGAGGTGCTTCGATGTTTTCTAAGATTGATTTGAGGTTCGAGTATTATCAGTTGAAGGTGAAGGATGTGGATGTGCCTAAAATTGTTTTTCGTACAAGGTACATGCATTATGAGTTCTTGGTGATGTCGTTTGGTTTGATGAATGCACCTACCGCATTCATGGATATAACGAATCGAGTATTCCATGAATTCTTGGATCAAATTGTGGTTGTGTTTATTAATGATATCCTTGTGTACTCTCGTACCGAGGAGGATCATGATAAACACTTGTGAATTGTGCTTCAGGCTTTGTTGGATAACCAGTTGTATGCTAAGTTGAGAAAATGTGAGTTTTGGCTTAGAGAAGTTGTTTTTCTTGGATATGTTGTGTCAGCCGAAGGAATTTGGGTTGATCCACATAAGATCGATGCGGTGATGAGTTGGAAGTCACCTAAATCTGTGTCGTGAGTTCGTAGTTTTCTTGGGTTGGCTGGTTATCACCGTAGTTTTGTGGATAGTTTTTCACTGATTGCTGCTCCATTGACCAAGTTGTTGCAAAAGAATGTTCGTTTTTAGTGGACGGAAGATAGACAACGAGCTTTCGAGAAGTTGAAGGAAGCTTTGACGCAAGCTCCTATTTTGATTCAACCTGAGTCGGGTAAGGAGTTTTTTGTGTATAGTGATGTGTTCTACGTTGGTTTGGGTTGTGTGTTGATGTAAGAGAGGAAAGTTGTGGCATATGCATCTAAGTAATTGAAGGTGCAGGAGCGCAATTATCCTACCCATGATCTTGAGCTTGCCGCAGTTGTTTTTGCTTTGAAGATTTGGAGGCATTATCTTTATGGTGAGAAGTGTGTTGTTTACACGGATCATAAGATTTTGATGTATTTGATGACTCAAAAGGATTTGAATCTTCGGCAACGTAGATGGTTGAAGTTTCTTAATGATTGCGATTTAACGATTGAGTGTCATCCAGGGAAAGCTAATGTGGTAGCTGATGCTTTGAGTAGGAAGGTTGTGGTTGAGTTGAGAGCCATGTTTTCATGGTTGAGTGTGACGCAAGATGGAGGTTCGTTGGCCGAGTTACAAGTTAGGCCATCTTTGTCAAAGTTGATTAAGGAAAAGCAACCTTATGATGAAGAGTTGGTATTGCATGTTAAAGATATTATGGATGGGAATCTGATGAATTTTCATTTTAATGACGATGGAGTATTGTGTTTCAAGATCGGATAGTGGTGCCTAATGATGTCGAGTTGAGGCGAACCATTCTGATCCCGAAGTGCATAGTAGTCCTTTTTCTATACATCCTGGTAGTACTAAGATGTATCGAGGCTTGAAGGAAGAGTATTATTGGGTTGGTTTAAAGAAAGATGTATTTGATTTTGCTGCTAAGTGCATGGTGTGTCAGCGTGTTAAGGTTGAACATCAGTTTCCTTCTGGGTTTTTGCAACCAGTGAGGATACCATAATGGAAATGGAAGAGAATCACTATGGATTTTATGTCTGGGTTGCCGTTAATGCCAACTAAGAAGGATTCCGTTTGGGTGATTGTTGATCGGTTTACGAAGTGTGCACATTTTGTGCTTGTGCATACAACATATACTTTGGATAAGTTGGCAGATTTATACATCACTGAGATTGTGCGTTTGCACGGAGTGCCTAAGTCTATAGTTTCAGATAGAGATACACGGTTTACAGCGAGGTTTTAGGAGTATCTACATCGAGCTTTGGGTACACAATTGAATTTCAGCACTTTGTATCATCCCCAGTCGGATGGTCAATCTGAACGTGTGATTCAGGTTTTGGAAGATATGTTGAGATGTTGTGTCATTGAGTTCCAAGGAACCTGGGAGAAAAGTTGCCTTTGGTGGAGTTTGTGTATAATAACAGTTATCATGCTAGTATACAAATGGCACTATATGAAGCCTTGTAAGGTAGGAAGTGTCGTACGCCTTTGTGTTGGGCTGATGTTAGGGAGAAGCATGTTTCCTTTCCTGAAGTGTTGAAAAGCACAAATGAGAAAGTGAAGCTTATTTGTGATCGTCTAAAAGCTGCCTCAGATCGTCAGAAATTCTACGCTGATTTGAAATGTAGGGAGATTGAGTTTGCAGTCGGTGATCGCATGTTTTTGAAAGTGTCACCTTGGAAGAAGGTGATGAGGTTTGGACGTAAGGGTAATCTTAGACCAAGGTTTATTGGACCATATGAAGTTTTAGAGCATGTTGGTCCTGTTGCGTATCGTTTGAGGTTACCTCCTGAGTTAGAGAAAATTCATGATGTGTTTCATTTGTCGATATTGCGGAAGTATAGGTCAGATCCGTCCCATGTTATGCCAGTAGAGGATATTAAGTTGCGACCGGATTTTTCTTATAATGAGGAACTTGTTGATATTCTTGATTCTAGTAGCAAAGTTCTTCGTGGTAAGATGATTGAACTTGTAAAGGTGTTGTGGCGACATCGAGGAGATGGGGAATCCACGCGGGAAAGCAAGGCGGATATGATGAAACAGTTTCCGCACCTTTTTCCTCCAAGTAAAATTTAGAGGAAGAAATTTCCTAAGTGGGGGAGAGTTGTAACGCCCCGGTTTTGGGCCTAGAAGTTTTTGGGATGGTTTTAAGGTCTGTTGGACCGAAATTAGAGATTTGGGTAAGTTTCGGGATGAGTTCAGGGAAGACATATTTTGAAAGGTGATAAAAATATGGAAAATTATCTAAAATCATTTTTTAAATACATAAAAGGTTTTGGTGAAATCAATTTTGGGAAACGAGTTTTGGAAATGTGACATTTTGGACTAGTGACCAAAGTGTAAAGTTTGAAAACTGATTTTAGTGCTTGTTTTGTAAAGTGTCAAAACTTTGAATCTTTAAGGATATATTATACCATTGGTCTAATCTGAGTTTCTCATTACTAGGATTATTTTAAATGTACTTTAATTAAAGGAATTAAAAAGGATTTAATAAAAGAATGTGGTTATTTTCTAAAATCACAGTTTGACGTAACTTTCTTTTCTCAAGATTTTCTCTCAACTTCTTTTTAGCCAAACACATTCGTTTCATCAGAAAATTTAAGGTAATGATTTTGATTTCTTAATTCTTTGATTTCCTAAATAATTCTTTAGTTTGTTTTCCAAAAATCTTATTGAATCTCTTTGATTTTCAAGAGGAAAGCATCCAATTAAAGGGAAACTCATACATTAGAGGTAAGGTTCGTTCTTCTCTTCTAATTTAAGGTTGTTTACTGAAATTCCTAAGTTATTGATCCTTAATATATGTTTTCTAATGTTGTTTTATGATTTAAATGGGTAATATGATTAAAATAAGGTTTTATTGATGGATTTATATGATTTTTAGATTGGGTCTGTTTTGCTGGGTTTATTATTGATTTTAATCATGATTTTGAAGTTTAATAATGTTAAGATAAATGTTTTAACATTGTAATCCCGAAACTATGTGAATCTCTAATTGTTTAGGTTGCTAGATTTGGTTTTTTGTGGAGTTGTGGTGGTTTTATGAATGTTGGAGGTATAAGGATGATAATATGATGATTTTGGATGTTAATAAATGATGATTGATGTTTGGAAGTGTTAGGTGTTGGCTGGGTTAAGTTTCAAGTTTAATCGATGTTGTTTTCAGTTGTTTTGGATAGGCGATTGATAGCCGTTAGCAAGGCGATGTTGAGGTTATGTTTTTATGGAATTTAGAATGCATTTCGATGCACTAATCCTCTATTATTATGTGGTTAAAATAAGGGAGGTTGATCCGAAAGAGATCGGTGAAGCTTTGGAGGCTTCGGACGCTTAGTTTTGCATCGGCGAATTGAGGTTTCGCATGTCGGTGAGTGAGAATGTGAATTGAAGCTTTGAAATGTTTTAAAGGTAGTTTTTGTGAACTTAGATTTAAGCTTGAAATGCTTGTCTAAGTTCAGAAGTAAGTATAAGTGGTTCTCTCTCTCGGTCATGCTTTTACGAAATGGTTTATGCACTTGTTTTTTATTACATGGATTTACCTACTGTTTATACATGTTTTAAGTATGTGATATATTTTTTTAATCATGAGATGATGATGGATGCACGTGGTAAGTGATCCATATAAGTATGTGTTTTATACTTGTGTTTAAAGCATGGTTTGATGCTTTGGAAAATGGTTTTATGTTGATGCATATGAAAATAATGAGGTATGGGGTTATAATGAATTATATTGGCAAGTGATATGGTTTTAAAAATGCTATCGGATATATTTAGATGGCTATAGGATTGAGTGCACTACAAACTAGTCGCCTTGGATGTTGAGGGGTTTATACGGTGTACCGAATACTCCATCCAAGTGCCCTAACGATTGAGGAAGAGTGGTGTCTCGTCTCTCATTAGTGGGGTTATACATCTACTGATGAGTGGTGTTGAGGGGTTTATATGTTGTACCGAATACTCCACCACGAGTGTCACAACGGTGGAGGGAAAGCTCCCGTGTGTGAACCTTAAGATGCCAGTGAGAATGTATGAAGTGTTGGGACAACGCTTGTGAATCCATGTATCCGATGTTGTGATTTGGAAATGGAACTTGGTTAATGATCACTTGTAAGCCAATATAATTTTTGATGTATCATGAAAAGGTTTATGTTGTATAATTAGACTTATACATGTTACTCTTTAAGCTTTGTATAGGGTTTGTTATGCATGAGAAGGCTTAAATTGAGGTTTAGCAATGGGACTTGTTGTTTAACTATGATACATGATACATATGATTTAATATGCTAGTTTTAGAAATGTTTAAGTTCATGATTTTCAAGGCATGATGTTTTATAAATGGATTGAAATGAAGATTTCAATGGTTTTGAGAAATTGGTTTTAAATTGCATTGATGGTGTTCTGTTTTTTAGCACTCCTTACTAAGCCTTGTGTGCTTACGCTCTATTTATCCATCATTGCAGAGAATTAGAGCTTGGAAGGCATCGAGAAGCAAGGGATCAAAAGAGACTTCGTTATTTGAAAGTATGTTTTCAGTTTAGACTATGAGTAATAAGGGCAATGGGGAATCCGTTGTGTTTTGGGGAGATATTTGTAAAATCCCTGTTTGAGCAAGTTTATATTGTTGTTTTGGACTTGTAAATGGCCTTTGATGTTTGGATTATGCTTTGCTATGGTTTTTGGTATCTTACTTGATGTGGTTTTAGGAAATATGCCTATAAATTTCTTTTTGAAGCATGATGCAATGAAATGATGTTGGATATGCTATGTTTGGTTGAGGATCGGTCATTAGATATGTTGTATATGTCTTAGAAGCATGATTAAGTGGATTGCTTAGCTTAATTGTATTTTAAACCAGCAAAATGGGAATTTCAGGCCCGGTCGTATCGGTGCGCGGGGTACCGTATCGATACGGGTAGGCCAAATTTAGCTTAGCGTATGGGTCTTAGAGCAAAATGACTGGGTGAATCGGTACGCGGGACCGTATCGATACAGTTTTGAGCTACTGAAATATGAGATTTAAATTAACTCAAAACCATACCGATATAGTGCTTGGTGTATTGATACGGTGATAGGTAAAGTAGTTGATTAGGAATGTTTCGAAGTTCTGATTTCTTACGTTTTAGAGATGGAATTAAAAAGAGTTTAGATGATCAAATTGAGCTGGGATTTGACACAGTGGCATGGAATATGACTAATTAAAGATTGGTAACCATAAATTGGCTGAAGTCACTGATATTCAATAAAATTATAATTTGATCCCCGAAATATGTTTATTGTCAATTAAATGTCAAATCGTTGTATGTTTGAATTGAAGTTTCTTCCGCTGCAAGTTTGAATCACATAGGATGATGATGTGCCTCTAAACAAGATAAAAGGAAAAAATAGGATCGTTTTTTGAGATAAACCTTCTCGGTTTACTCTAATATTCTTCATGTGACTCGTTCAATTTGGTCTCGCATCTAGACCAGGTCGAGGGGTTTACACAAATAGAACAGACTATACCAATGAAAGCCATACTCCACACGTTGATCAATTTCAAAGGAATCGATGCTTCAAACCAAACCGAAAAAAAAAAGCTCATAGGATCGTTCGGTGCAATAAAATTGTAATTGAATAAATTGCACCATCTTAACCGTATCCTCCAAACAACACTGCAATGGTAGAAAAGATGAGACATAAATCCTTGTGTTAATTTTTTAAATTCCATTGCTTCCACCACTATCACTTAAAAGTCAATTACCCCGTCTTGGCTATCTCAGTTGATCGGATGAGCCTCCCAACACAAGTGATGTAAAAAATGAAAGGATAAAAATATTTTTTTTTCTTTCCATTAATGTGTTTGGTTGAGAGGGTGGAAAACTAGAAGAAAAATAAGTTTTTTTTTCCTCTCTATTGTTTGGTACAATGAAAAAGTGAGAGGAAAAAAAAATTAAGCTTTGAAAATTATAATTTATTTTTAATTTTTTATAATTTAATGCAATATTTTTAATTTAATTATTTTTATTCAATTTAGGCCCTAAATTGTTTTTATTTAATCTAAAATTCAACAATATTTGTTTTTAATTTTTATAATATAATCTAACATTTTTAATATAGTTTTATTTTTGTTCAATTTACTCCCTAATTTTTTTTTAATTCAAAAAATTGACATATATGTATTTTTGTTTTTTATAATTGAGTCCAATATTTTTAATATAGATTTATTTTTGTCCAGTTTAGTCCATAAAATTTTTATTTAATCCAAAATTAACCTATATTTATTTCTAATTTTTATAATTTAGTTTAATATTTTTATAATCTAATCTCGAGAGTTTGACTGTCAATGTAACACCTAATACACGTAAAAACGAATCCGACCTGAATTATGAAATTAAGTGAAAAATAGGAAAGAAAAGTGAAAGCTATCTCACTTTAACAATAAAATTATGAAATTATGTTTAAAAAATTCTAATTTTATTTTAACCATATTTATAATTTATTTTTATTTTTTTCAATTTAGTCCTTAAAATTTTTATTTAATTTAAAATTTACCCTTTTGTTTTTTTATTTTATTATTAAATTCAATATTATTAATATAATATTTTTTGTTCACTTTAGTCCCTAAAATATCTCCCCTCCTATTTTCTTTCCTTCTAATTTTTCACTCTATCAAGCAACCCATAAATTCATTTTCTAGGGGTGTTTAAATGGTCGGTTAAACTTAATTAACCGACCAAACCAAACTAGTTCAATTAACGGTCGGCCACCAAACTTTTTTCGGTCAGGGAACGGTTAAAGATTTTTTAAAATTCCGTTTTATTCGAAACCGATTAATTAATTGAATTAGTTGAATTACCCGAAATATAACAAAAATTAAATATATTATACATATTAAACCCATATCCATTGAAATTCTAAAACCCACTTCTAACCCAAATGAACAAATCCCCAAACACCTAACAGAACTAAAGAAGCAAACCCTTAAAATATAAACTTTCAGTCGTGCTTTCCTTTTTCTAATCTTACATGTTAAGCATTAGTAATGAAAATATTTTTTTTTGAACAAATGAAAGTAAAATATTTTAACTATGTCAAAAGAGGACTTTTTTTTTTTTTTTTTTGAATAGAAAAGAGGACATTGTTGCAATGAACAAAGGTTTATTTACTGATAATAGAGCTTATTATAGGTAATGTAATAAAGATAAGTGCACTGAACTGTTCAAAGATTTACTAGTTCCGGCTAGACCCAAACAATCAGGACAACTAGATAACCCTAGAAATTGGTCATGGAGTTTGACACAAAGTTGTAAACTTGTAATCGAATTATATGCATGGACAATGGTTTAATATTCTAATGCATCAGTATCATAACTCTCCATTAGCAGAATATGCATGCTTATTTTCTAAGGGAAGTTGTTTATTAAATTGTATCTAGGGAATGCCAAAGCAGATTTTCACTACAGTTGCAAACGTTGTCTCTCGATCTGTGTTTCCTTTAAGTAGAGAATTGTAGTCTGTCTATGGGAGATTCGAAATGAAAACAACATTGTCTTCATTTTCTCAAATCAGTCTTCACAAAGAAAAGAACCATATTCACTTTGTACGTCCTACCAGGCTACCACCTTTTCGAAATGTTCCCCCAAGTTCCTCGGCATTTTCAAATTCCAACAACATATGCAAATTATCTTTGTGAACTAAAAAAAGTTTCAAGAATTTTTATTGTGTAATAATTTTGATAAGGAAAATCTATGATAAATTTCAGTTGATTTAAAAACCGACCGAATTAATCAAAATTTGTTCAATTCGGTTAGTTTTTCCGAAAAAATATCGGTTCAGTTAATTGTTAAAGATTTAAAATTTTGGTTAATTCGGTTCGTCCACCGACCAAATTAACCGTTTGAACACCCCTTTTATTTTTTTCTTCCAATTTTCTCTTCCCTCCTTCTTCCCTTTTACTTTTTCTATCTACCAAGCAAAGCCTAAGTCTTATTATTATTTAAACTTTTAAGATTAGCCCGTGAAGACCTTTTATCTTCTTCGTTTATATGTTGTTAATTAATTTGTTAGGTCTGTTGAGTAAGCACAGTTGGACAGTTGGTCAAGCTGCTTATATTTATTCCATCATTTTCCTTAGGTCATAGGTTCTAGACCCACTAAGAACACTCCCCTCCCTTCCTCTGGAGTCCCTCCATCCCCTTTCCTCTAGATAGAATTAGAATTATATTTAAGATTTATTAAAAAAATTATTAGGTCTATTGTGCGGAAGCTTAAAAAACGGTTAAAATAATTAATCTAAAATATTACAAAACCTATAGCATTTTAGGTATCTAAAATATTATCACACGTCAACTTAAAATCTTAATACGTTTAGATAATATTTTTGGTTGTAACATAAAATATTTTCTCACGTCCAACTTAAAATATTATCTGCGTTCAACTAAAATATTACGTATTTTTTTATAATATTTTTGGTTACCGTTTTAACCTTAAATTATTTTTTTTAGAATTTCTCCCATTTCAGTTCTGTTTTTCTTTTCTTTTCTTTTTTCTGGTCAAAGTTCTGTTCTGGACTTCGTATTGTTGGGCCCATGTTTATCTCAAAGGCTATTTGTTCTCGGGTGTTTGGTCCGTCCTTGCTATGTTTCTTATTATTTTTCGTAATGAAAAAAAAAATAAAGTATAGAGACGGTTATTGAACTTTGATAAAAAATATAAAATAGTAATTAAACTTTTAAAAATTATAAAATGACAATTAAATTTTATATTTTATAACAAAATGGTAACTAGACGTTAAATGCCGTTAAGTTATTGTTATAAAGTTTGGTATAATGACACATTTAATCCTTCATATTTATACATTCAATCAATTTAGTCTTAATTCGAAACAATTCACTAAATTTAACCCTCATTATTTACACATTCTTTCAATTTAGTCCTTAAAGAAAAATTCCAAAGTATGGTAAGATGATAACTAATTACAATTAAATTTTTATAGGAACTCGAAAACTCGACTCGACTCAAATCGTAAAAATTTCAAATAAAGTTTGAGTTGTAAAATATGACGCGTCAACTCGAATAACTCGAAATTTGTTTACTCGACTCGATCGAACGCTCATCTTTATCTTAAGATATGACGCGTCAACTCGAATAACTCGAAATATTAGAATATTTTAAATCATTTTCCCTTTTAAATCGAATATTTTTTAAAATAGAATATTTAATATTTTCATATTTAAATCACATCGAATATTTAATAACTACTTTAAATATTCAATTTAATTTAAAAATATTCGATTTAAAAGAAAAATGATTTAAAATATTCAAATATTTAATAACTATTTTAAAGATTTTTCTTTTAAATATTCAAATATTTAATAACTACTTTAAATATTTATTAAATATTTGAATATTTTAAATAATTTTTTTTCTTGTAAACCAAATATTTTTAAATTAAATTGAATATTTAAAGTAGTTATTAAATATTCGATGTGATTTAAAAGAAAAAAATGATTTAAAATATTCAAATACTTCGAGTTATTTGAGTTGACGCGTCATATCTTAAGATAGAGGTGAGCGTTCGATCGAGTCGAGTCAAAAAATTTCGAGTTATTCTAGTTTACTCGTCATATTTTACAACTCAAACTTTATTTGAAATTTTTTCGATCCGAGTCGAGTCAAGTTTTCGAGTTTCTATAAAAATTTAATTAAATATTCGAATATTTTAAATTAATTTTTTTCTTTTAAATCGAATATTTAAATTTGTTATTAAATAATTGATGCGATTTAAATATGATAATATTAAATATTCTATTTTAAAAATATTCGATTTAAAAGAAAAAATGATTTAAAATATTCGAATATTTCGAGTTATTCGAGTTGACGCATCATATCTTAAGATAGCGATGAGCGTTCGATCGAGTCGAGTCAAAAAAGTTCAAGTTATTCGAGTTGACGCATCATATTTTACAACTCAAACTTTATTTGAAATTTTTTCGATTTGATTCGAGTCGAGTTTTCGAGTTCCTATAAAAATTTAATTGTAATTATTTATCATGTTATCATACTTTATAATTTTGCTTTAAGGACCAAATTGAAAGAATGCATAAATAACGAGGGCTAAATTTAGTGAATTGTTCCGAATTATGACTAAATTGATTGAATGCATAAATATAAAGGACTAAATATGTTATTATACCAAATTTTATAACAGTCATAACGACATTTAACGTCTAGTTACTAATTTATTATAAAACATAAAGTTTAATTGTCATTTTGTAATTTTTAAAAGTTTAATTACCATTTTTTTTACTGTATGTGTACTTTACCAAAAAAGATACCTTCTAGCGTTGTGTTGACTAGGAACTGCTTTTCTATTTCTTGACAGACGAGTGACGACAACATTAGTTCTTCTGGTACTGCCGCCGCCATTTGAGGTTTCATTTCAAGCTCTGCACTTGCTTTTCCATTTCAAGATATGGGTAAGCTTAATTCTTCTCTAATTCTTCCTTATGTTTTCAATGGTGGGAGGAATCTTTCTAGTTTCCACTCTTCTTCTTTTTCCTCTTCTGCTACCCGCATCAAAACCCTAAGTAAGAAATCCATATCTGTAAGTGGAAAGGGGAAAAAGTACGATGGCTTCCATGATGTTGATGATGCTTTGACTCTGTTTGATAAGATGATTGGCAAGCACCCGTAGCCTTCCATTGTGGAATTTAATAAACTATTAGAATGAGACATTATGCCATTGTTGTTTCTATGTATAGCCGCATGGAATTACTAAGAGTTTCCCCAGATGTTTATTCTTTCAACATCTTGATTAATTGCTTTTGTCAATTAGGTCGGGTTGATTTTGGGTATTCTGCTTTGGAAAAAATGCTCAAGTTAGGTGTTGAACCTACTGTTGTAACTTTGTCCACTTTGATTAATGGGCTCTGCAAGCAAAGTAAGATTTCTCTGGCGGCAAGTCTGTTTGATGAAATGGTTGAAAAAGGATATCAACCTCATTTAATTGCTTACAATACTATTCTTAATGGTTTGTGCAAGATCGGCAGTACTGATAAAGCTGTTAGATTTCTAACGATGATGGAGGGAAAAGGTTTTGAACCCGATATTGTAGCCTACAACACAGTCATTGACTGTCTTTGTAAGCTCGAGTTGATAAAGGGATCTCTTCTCCGAAGTGAAGGCTAAGGGCATTAAACCAGATACCATCACGAACAGTTGCCTAATTTATGGTATGTGTAGTTTTGGCAAGCAAAAGGAGACAACAAGGCTGTTGAATGAAATGGCGGATAAAAATATTCCACTTAATATTTTCACGTGTAATATATTGATCAATGCACATTGCAAGCAAGGGATGATTTTTGAAGCTGTAGATATGGTTGACACAATGAGAAAGCAAGGCATTGAGCCTAATGTTGTCACATATATCACATTGGTTGATGCATTTTGCAAGGAAGGAATGATGTCTGAAGATGAGCATATTGTTGACACTATGATAAAGCAAGGCATTGAACCCAATATTTTTACCTACAATGCATTGATAAATGGTCATTGCTTGCAAAACAAAATGGATAAAGCCAGAGGAGTTTTGCAATTGATGATTGAGAAGGGTTTTGCACCTGATAAATTTAGTTACAACACAATGATCAATGGATATTGTAAAGCTAAAAGGTTGGACGAGGCAATGGAACTCTTTTATGAAATATCTCAGAAAGGACCAATCCCGAATATTGTCACATATAACACTCTTATGCAAAGTATGTTCCAGTTAGGGAGGGTTTCGACTCCATGTGAATTTTTAGGAAGATTCTTGCTTTTGGACAAGTTTCAAATATAGTGACATGTTCGATTTTGTTGGATGGTTTATGCAAAACAGGTAAACTCGAAGAGGTATTAAAACTTTTTCAAGCAATGCGGAAGAACAGGTTTGAACTTAATATTGTCTCTTATAGTATCCTTATCGATGGGTTGTGCAAAGCTAGACATATTGATGTTGCAAAGGAATTATTTCATAAACTCTCAGAGAATGGTTTAAAACCAAATGTTTACACATATACCACAATGATTAATGGATTCTCTAAAGAGAGATAGCCAGATGAAGCATACCAATTGTTTAGGAGCATGGGAAATAATGATTGTTTGCCTAATAGTTGTTGTTATAATGTAATGATTCGGGGGTTTCTTCGAAACGGTTATACCTCGAAGGCAACACAAGTTCTTGCGGAAATGGTCGGTAAGGGCTTTCTTGCAGATGTTTGCACTGCCACTTTATTTGTGGATCTCTTCTTAGGTTCTAATAGATCGATCTTGATGTAGGTCTAACATATAGTGTAAAGATCGTTTACTTGCTATTGTAGGTCAATTTATTGATCAGCAATTGTGCTGTTATAAGTTGAATTATTCTGGAAACTACAATGTCAATGAGTGTTAAGGTCTATTCTCAATTTAGTTGATTTTCTTCGTAGAGCTCTGGTGTAGATGATAATCTTGTTGATGGTAGTGTTAAATAGCTAAACATTGTGGTGAAATCTATATCTGTTGCAATGCAAAGTATTCGTTAGAGCATCATGTTCATTCTTGCCAATCCCTCCTCTCGAATGTCCACTCTTAAAGGAGGTGTACAATTCAATCGTATTAGGAAATTTAGACCATTTATTATGATTTGAATTTTGGCTTTTTAAAATCTGATCTGGTCCTCATGCCCTAGGCAAGAGAAAATAGTTATCATAAAAGTAATATGACACGACATAGATACTTCAACGTATCAAAGTTCACATGAAATAGTCGCATGCCTTTTTTATTTCTTTTCTTTTTAATTTTGTCGACGACAACACCAGCTTGTTTTAGTGTTGGTTTTCGACCGTCGATGTCTATCTTTATTATTGTTTTCTCATATCCCATTTTGGTTTTTTATTTTTTTTTTAGTTTTATTTTAATTTCAATAAAATCTTTCGCGTTTTTTGGCTTCTTTCTTTTCACATATTTTGCGAATGTTCGTATTCCTTTGTGGAATTGTGGTACGTTTCAACATTGTTCTTGTGGCATGTTTCCTCTGCCTTATGACACATTGTTCGTTTACCTGACCTCTGCGGTAGATTTGCGTTCAAGTAGAGATTCTCACATCGCCCGTATCTAAATTACAATTGTTAGTGGTATTCCAGTAATTAAATTTCATTTTGTGGTTGTTTACCTATATATCCATATCTATTTTATGAAACAACTTGTATGTTTGTTTTAGTTCACTGGCCACTATATCTCTAAAGCATCTAGTTAGATAGAGACAAATAAGTATTGTTGACGATTATTGAGTTATTATGGATGATGGACGTTAGATTCAAAAGAAGGTTAAGACAATCATGATGCCTTTGAGTTTTTTATTTTATTTTATTTTATGTTTGTGTTTTTCTATTGACATAATCCTCAAAATTCTCTCTAGTTGATTGCATTATTAATGATGTATCTTCTTTTGTTTCAATAAAATTTAGTGTCATTTCAAAATTCACATGAATCAAATTAGTAACGTGTAAAATATATTATTATATTTTGAACACATACAAATTAAGAACATAAATACATCATGTCACAAAAACTATTATTTAGATTAGATTACTCAAATAAATATGTAATATATCCCATCAATGAATCACCACATAAGTTGCATGAAAAAACACAATCTTCTATAATCATTGTTTGATATTAAAGCATGTAAGCAGGTGTAGTTATTCAGGTCCTATGAATTTTGGCAGGTTGAGATGTCTTCAAATTTCATATATGTATATGAGAAATTGGCAATTTCTAGACAACGGAATTGACTCCGGGTTGCTTCTCTATTCCCATATCAGATCCAAATTAACTGGTCCGAATTCAGAGCTTCTGCTAATTAAGGTTGTTTCGTATTTTATATGAAGTAACAATGTCCAACACATTTCATGGATATCCCTCTCATAACCCCCCAAATAAATGAAAAGTTCTATACTCGGCAATCACATGAGAGATAGAGAAATATAGGCCTAATTGAGGAGAAAAAACCAAACTAGGTTCGCTTCTTAAATGTAACACAAACATTGGAAACATGAAAACATATTTGATGTCCAAGGAAAACAGAAGCCATTATCAGCAATCAACATATATAAACTGCACTGACCTTTCGCACAGATTCCTTGTTCCCCAAGGTAAAAGCCAATGCTCCCAAGTGACCAAAATCTTCCCTTAAATCCATCATAAACAATCAACCTGTAAGTGCAACATAAAGTAAAAGATGGAATGGAAATGAGAAAGTAGTAGATAGAGGGGGATGAGTTTGTCTTTTTAAACCTATTTGGTCGATTAATGGTGAGAATCAGAGGACAGCTTATTGGCAATGCTGTCCTTCTCCTCTTCTTCGCCCTGAATTCCAGATGGAACTCGAAAACCACAGAATACACCGGATGTGCTGAAACCCATGCTTGCTTGATGATGATGGTGTTGGTGCTCATCAATTTCTTGGTCTATCCAAGCACCAACCCAGGGCCTGTTACTGGACTGAAGGGGTCCCCTCTGAGAATAAAACTCGCTGTTTTGGCCAAAAGCCGGTGGCAATGGCTGTTCTGACGGAGTGCCAAACAGAAAGCAGCCGCCATTGCCACCGCCACTGTCAGAAGCAATCAGTCTCTGAAAACTCCCAGTCTCCGCCGGATGCCGGTGGCGGCACTCCCATCCAGCATTTGACCCATCGAAACCAGCTAATGCGGTGGTTCCAGAGAATAAAACAGGTTCACTGCCGCCGTGTCCCTGAGCTGCAGCAGCTTGGTGTTCATGGTGATGATGCAAAAGAATTGGCCCCGGAAATGACTGAAGAGATAACCGTAGATCTTGACTACGGCTGCTCGTCTCACTAGAAGCTCCCAACGGAAAAAAAGACTTAATAGTATCAGCAATCTCATCAGAAACTGGAAGAAAACCCGAATCATTGTTATCCAAGTTATCTCCCATCTCTCGTTGCTCAAGACTTTGAACTTCGTTTTCGAGGTGAAAATCATCGGCTGTTGCTGTTGATACGTTTGGGTCTTCTTGTTTATCGGGTTTCTTCGTTGAAGTCGATGTATTCAAAGGATTCCATGGAGGAAGCTCAGCAAGCTCGTCAATGGCGGATTTAGCTTTTTTAATAAGCCAATCTACAGCTTTGCTGGGACGGTCGTAGCCAAGGCGGTCTTGGACGTCGTAAAACTGGATGGCGGTGTGAGCCGAGAGACGCACACGTCGGTCCCGAGGACCTTTGGCGGTGCAAACTTTACTGTGACGATCCTTTCTGCCGGTTGATCGAACAATATGACCTCCTTCAACCTCCACGATCTCCCCTCCGACGTGCTTTATCCTCAATCTTGACGACGTTGCAGCTTGGCGGTGATTTTCTCCCATTCTTCTTGCATGTTCGATTGATTTTGATTCTGAAAATGACGATTCCTTGGAGGATCCAAGCTCAGATCCTTGAGCTTTTATTGTTGCAGATTTTAATGGACACCTTTTTTGCCACTACTATGGAACCAGATACTGTTGCCTCTCATAGTCAAAAGTTACAGCACATATTCCCAGCCTAACCCATCTCTTTCGATCATCTTTCTTCTCTTTATGTAAACTCAGATTTCAGTTTATGCACTATTCTATTCAGAAACCAAATTATTAAAATGAGTTTCTTTTTTTTAAGACTCGACAATAACCGGATACACAATTTTTCTGAACAGGAATTTTCTCGGGGAAAAACCAGAGAAAAGAGAAGGAAAGCTTGGGTTAGAACAGTAAATATAGGGGAAAGGGACGCTTTTGTTGGTTTAAAGGAGGCCGTTGATGTTGATGATGATGGCAGTGGGTAAAGTTGACAGTGGTTTTGGTCAGAGAAGAGATTAAATATCTCTGTTTCATCTCAGTCACTGCAATCTGCTGATGTTGTTTTAACTGGATTATCGGTTTTTTTTTTTTTTTTGCTTAATTTGTAAATAGGTGTTTAAATTATGTTTTTTTTCCAGTTAGGTGTTTAAACTATTTTTCGGGTTAAATAGGTGCTTAATGTTTTATTTCGTGACCTATTTAAGATTTTTTTGTTAATTTCTATTGTTAAATGCCACATGTCACCTCTTGAAAAATTTAAAATTATATTAAAAATTAATAAAATAAAAATAAAAATATATCCTAAAATTTTTAAATAGTCCCCAAATCCCTAAACCCCTCAAATTCGACCACTCCCGCCGGCGTTGGTCGTGTTTCCGGTAACGGAATGAAGCGCCCTCGCCGAACAACCCACACGTCGTTCGACGCACCTCTATCGTCGTTCGTCGCAAATCGTTCGAAAGAACCATTCGACAATTTCGGCGATTCGCACGGCTTCGGTCAATTTCCAGCGACGGGGTGGTGGGGGAAATGGCCGTGATGGTCTGGTGACCGATGTGGTGGGCAGCGGCGTGGCAATCGGCAGCGGAATTAGCCCAAAAAGAGATTTAGGTTTTGAGGAGTTAGGGATTTTTGGAATTTTGGGTTGTTTTGTGAAATCAGGAAAACTTAGAGATTTTATAAAAAATTAGTAATTTTATTTATTTTAAATATAATTTTAGAATTTTCAGGAGATGACATGTGTCCTTTAACGGTGGGAATTAACGGAAAACCTTAAATGGGTCATGGAATGAAACTTTAGGTACCTATTTGGCCCGAAAAATAGTTTGGGCACTTAACTGGAAAAAAAGCATAGTTTGGGCACCTATTTGACGGTTAAGCCATTTTATTTTCAAGAATCTATATTTATTATCAATGTATGGATTTGAACATGGGCGGTTCAAAGATTTAAGGGCCATGTGCAATTTATTAAAATGAGTCTCTTAATTTATAGTAAAAAGTATAATTGTTTTTCAAATAAAGTTTCCTTAATATAAAAAAATATTAGATTACTCTCTTAAGCAACATAAAATTGATTGACAAGCATCTAAAAGTCTATTATTTTCACTTAAAAGTGATGTTATTCTTGCGTATTTTGAAGCAAAAGCATCTACAATGCTTTCGATATCAACTTCTTCTAAAAGATCAGTCTCAATTTGTAACACCCGGGTTTGGAGGTCAGGTGAAATTAAATTATTAAAATATAACTTTGGGCTTCATTATTCAAAACAAATAAATATATGTTGGGCTTGTTTTAAATCAAACCCAAATGGGCATGGTTTTACACTATTGTAATTACCCCTTTTCATTAAGGGTAAAAATGAACTTTGGTATTTACAAATAAAACAAAACAAATAAACAAAAACCCATGTTTTCATCATCCTCCTCCCCTCCTCTTTCAAAACCAACGTGACTTTCACCCCCTCCATTGGAATCCACTATTCCATTTCTTCCTTGCTTCATTCTTGAGGATTTTTGAAAAGTAATGATGTTTTTGAGTTGTCCTTATCTTCCTCTCCATTTCTATACCATTAGTTTTCAATAAAACCTACTATATTGCATTTTGAGGTTTTTGGGTTTTGAGATAAAAATGATAACTTTGATAGCTTTTAGTTAAGCTTTTGATTTGTTGTTGTTAAATAAGCTATTTACTATTCAAAAGGTCCAACATATCTAATTTTTACATAGTTTTATAATGATTTTCGGAAATGGGTTTTAGAGGGGTTTTAGGTGGTTAAAAAGATGATTTTTGGGGTTGTTTATGAGTGGGGATCGATGGCTGATGATTGTATGATGTTTAAGGGTTAATTTGGAAGCTTATGAGTATGTTAAAAGTGTTGGAATCGATGGTTAATTGATGTGTGTTTGGGCTGCACGAAAATGCTAGTTTGGGGTGTGTTCTTAGTTGGCTAATTGCTTGAAAATGTGTTCCGGGTTTGCTTCGGTGATTGATGACTGACTGTTGATGTTTTTTCTTGTGTTGGATTGCTTAGAACCAAGGTTTTGTGTCGGTGAGACATCGAGAACTAATCCGGGAAGCTTGGAAGATTAATTGGCTAGAGTTGTTGAGCTTGGAGTAGTCGATGAGTGGTTCTTCGGTTTTTAATTGGTTTTCAAAATGTTTGGTTCGAGCATGTAAACCTAGGTCGGGCTTGGTAAACCCACCAAGAGTTGGGATTAGATTGGTAGTCTAATCCCAAGCTTTACTTTAGTAGACTATGGTTGAACTTGTGAATGTTGTGTTTATGCCTCATGTTCTAATTGTGATTGATGTTGCTATGCATATTGTGGCTAGGTGTAATGATGAGGCATGATTATTTATTTATGCATTGTGATATGCATGTGTTTGATGAAATGTGGGTTGCATGATTGTAAATCATGCTGGATACGTGCTAGGCACAGGAAATGGTAAAGATATTGTGTTATGATGAGCTTGTGATGAGTTAGTATTGGCACTAGTATGCTTGGGTACAAATGATTGATCATTAGGATGTTAGTGTGCACACAAGTGTCGAAATGCGCGCATGGTCTTGGTGATGGTAGTCACCAAGATGGAGTACAGGTACGCCCGGAAATCTTCACTTATATATTAGTCGGCGATGAGTGGAATCCCATCGATAGGGCATGAGGATGAGTGTAACCCCCTCCGCGTGAAACAACGATGAGTGGAATCCCACCGTAAGGTAATGTAATGGTTGAGTTGTTGGATGTGAGTTCCAACGGTTGTTATCCGCGTATTCGGGTTATAGCTAGGTACCAATACGGTTTGTTAAATGTGATTTCAGATGGTTGTATTGTGGACATGTTGAGCATGGCATGATAATTGAGGTTATGTTCATGCATTTCATATAATTGTATCATGTGGTTCCGAAGGTAAGGAAACATGCATTCATCCTTGGTTTTGTTGCTCGTGCTTGGACCCTGCATTGTCGATGTTTGTTTTATGAGCTTACCCTCACTAAGCTTTGCGCTTACGCTCTCTTTTGTTCGACAATGCAGATCCTTAATTCGTGGGTTTCTTGTGCGAGAAGAAGGGCCTCCAAGTGTGCTATTTTCTACCTTCAAGTATGGACTTTTAAGTTAATTGATGTAATAGCTAAGCAATGGGATTCGAGTATGTTGTTTTGTGTTAAGGAGCTTGTTAAGACTCCTTTAGTATGTTGATGTTTTGGTTGTGGCTGTTTGTGCCATGTATGTTGGCCTTGTGCCCCTATCTTTATGCTTATGTGTATGTTTAAAGGCATGTGAACCTTGCTTGTTTTACACCTTGGTGAATGCTTGATTTCCTTTTGGTTGCCCCTTTATATATGTGAGTTAAGTGTTTGAACATGCTTGTAATAGGGTGTATGCCTCTAGAGTTTGTGTACGCATGTTGTGTCTTGCTTCTTAAAGTCTTTGGGGTCGTTTGGGGTCATTTGGAGATGCTTAAAACTGGTTTTGGAAATACACGGACTGCAGGCGTTTCGGAACGGGTAAGGTGGTTTCGGAACGAGTGTGGTTCCAAGGATACCTGTATCGGAACGCGTTCCGGTACGGTTTGAAACTGTGAACCCCTTGTTCTGATACGCGTACCAAAATGGTTTTGCTACTGTGAGGGTCTGTTCCGGAACGTGTTTCGGAACGCCTAGGCGAAATGGACCCTTGTACCGAAACGGGGTGGAGCGTATCGGTACGGGTGTTTGTCTTTGTGAACTGGGGCCCGTGTTTCGAATGGGCAAGCCTGTTTCGAAACACATGCCTGAAATTTGGACTTTTGGCATCTCTAAAGGTTCTCAAGTGCTGGGCTTAGTCCATGTTGATGTTTGCTTCCTTGTGAGCCATGTTCGTGATTGTTTATGTGTGTTTTGGTCGCGTTTGCAAGAAATCGAATTAACTTGACAATTGGTAAATTTAAATTAACTTATGCTCTTGTCTCGTCCTGTTCTTGTTTTCCTGCTGTCGTTTGTCACACATTCATACATAGGACTAACTAAATATCTAGACAAGTTAATGTTAAAAGAAATTTTCTAGGGTTGCTAACCGAAGGGGAGCCTTAACAGGTTTCGCTTTGATTTTCCCCGTGTGACCCACTCGGACCGGTCAGTCGCCCAAACCAGGACGAGGGGGTTACACTTGTTGGTATCAGAGCCTTGGTTATAGGCTCGTGGACCGTCCCGTGACATCACAGGTAAGGAAGGTAAGTTAAATTCTTGTATTGTAATTGCACGGTGTTTGCTTGCTTATCAAGTATGCTTTGATGCTTATTTAATTGATCGTATGTGTGTGATGTTTGAAGCATGTTGATATATGATTTGTCAGTTTAGTGTTGAGTAGAGTCTCATTGCTTCTATTACATCGGAGAAAGAGATTTTTAAGTGAGGGAAAACATACTTGAGCCACTTGGACCCTTGCCCTTGCTAACCCGATTTTGTATGTTGTTGTTGTAGTTGTTATCTGTGAGCTGTTATGTCGAGGCCTAGAGGTAGACCCAGGCTGGTTCGTCAGGAACCCCGTGTTGCGGCTCATGTTGTTGAGCCGGTGGTTGGGGTAGAGGCTCCTGTGGAAGAGCCTGTTGTTGGAGTCGGAGCTCCTTCACCACCACCACCTCCTCAGCCTGATGAGGGAGGCGAGGCTAGAGCAGAGGGAGCGGGACCTCAGGTTGGCCAAGGTTTTGCAGGGATAGACATGGCTCCGCTAGTCCAGGCTATAGCGGGAGCGTTTCAGGCTGCAGCACAGCCGATAGGAGATGATGCTAGCTTACCCTTAGAGAGGCTTTGTAGCCTCGGAGCGGATGAGTTCAGGGGATCTACGCCTGAGAGATCAGAGTTATGGCTAAATAAGACGGTTCGTATTTTGGCTCAGATGGGATGTGTTGGGGCTCGTAAGTTGGGCTGTGTGGTTTCGTTACTTCAGAGTGATGCCTACACCTGGTGGGTCACCATTACTTCCGGCATGCCTGTGGCTGAGATCAGTTGGGATTTCTTTGAGGCTGCTTTCAAGAAGAGATATTTGGGCTCGAGATATTTAGATGAGAAAAAGAGGGAGTTCATGGCTCTTGTTTAAGGAGACATATCAATGACAGATTACGAGATCCACTTTGTCCGGTTTAGTCAGTATGCTCCGGAGTTGGTTCCTACTAAGAGGGACCGTTGTGATCGGTTCAGGTATGGACTTCATGAGGAGGTCAAGATGTACACATTGGCTACAGATTATTCTGATTTTGATGTCTTGGTCGCTAGGGCCAAGGACATCGAGCATAGCTTGGGGCTGACCAAACGTTCGGGAGGATCCAGTTTAGGGAAGAGGCACAACAACTTTGATCGTGGTGATGCCAAGAGGCATCGGGGCAGTGGACAGTAGTATGATCATAGGCGTGGCGGTGGCCCCACGATAGAGGCCATCAGAGCCAGAGAGCTGGAGGGAGTTTTCCCGGTTGTGGCCGATGTGGGAGACAACATTCAGAAGAGTGTTGGGGAAACTATCATGCTTGCTGGAACTGTGGATCGAGAGACCACTTCAAAAGAGAGTGTCTGCATCAGGCGGGACATGCACCGATTCAGGCACAGGCTCCTGCGAGAGCAATCGACTATCCGAGAGGCCGTGGGCGCGGTTGTGGTTACTTCCAGCCGAGGGCTGATGCACTTAGGATAGAGGAACCGAGGAATCTTGCTCATGTAGTACCAGTTCAGCCAGAGGCCGGTGGACCATCTAGAGTCTATGCACAGAGAGAGGCAGGGAATGACACAGATGTGATAACATGTAATTTCAAGTTACAGTCCATGTCTTTGCTTTCCTTAGTCGATTCGGGTTCCCCGCATTCTTAAATTTTGAGTGAGCATGCAAAGAAGTTAGACATACTTGTTGAGATTTTAGACATAAGGATGCATGTGACTAGTTCCTTCGGTGAGATAGTTGTAGTTAGACGGATGTATAAGAGGTGTCCGTTGAAGATTCAGGGTCATGTGTTTCCTATTGATATGATGGAGCTTCCGTTTTACGGTTTTAATATTATTTTGGCTATGGATTGGTTGGTTGAGCACAGAGCTAGTGTAGATTTTGAGACAAAGAGAATTTCATTGAAGTTTTTTTATGACTACGAGGTAGTGGTAGTAGGCGAGAACGTTAAGTTCTTGTCGAACGTTGTGTCGGCTTTAGAGGCTCATAGGTTGATGGACTCTGGTTGTGGGGCTTATTTAGCGTATGTGATGAATTCGAATATGAGTGAGGTTAGATCGAAAGATATCAGGACAATTTGTGATTATCTGGATGTGTTTCCAGAAGAGTTACCGAGTTTGCCTCCTGACAAAGATGTAGAGTTTGTGATTGAGACTGTTTCAGGGTCTACTCCATCTTTTATTGCTCCGTACCGTATGGCTCCGAAGGAGTTGAAAGAGTTGAAAAGTCAGCTTCAGGAGTTGTTAGACCGATGTTTTATTAGGCTTAGTAGTTCGCCTTGGGGTGCTCATGTGTTGTTTGTGAAGAAGGAGGATGACAGTATGAGGATGTGTATCGACTATAGGCAGTTGAACCAGTTGATAGTAAATAACAAGTATCTGTTGTCGCATATAGATGACCTGTTTGATCAATTGAGAGGTGCCTCAGTGTTTTCGAAGATAGATTTGAGATCAAGGTACTATCAGTTGAAGCTAAAAGAATGTGATGTACCGAAGACATCTTTTAGGACTAGATACGGTCATTATGAGTTTCTTGTGATGCCGTTTGGGCTCACGAATGCACCGGAAGCTTTTATGGACATGATGAACAGGGTTTTCCGAGACTATCTAGACCGATTTGTAGTTGTTTTCATAGATGACATCCTTGTGTACTCGAGATCAGAAGAAGAACATGATGAACATTTGAGACTTGTATTGCAGATATTGATGAGCAACCAGTTGTATGCTAAGCTAAGTAAATGCGAGTTCTGGATCAGAAAGGTTGTGTTTCTTGGCCACGTTGTGTCAACTGAAGGTATCCGTGTTGATCCAAAGAAGATTGAAGCCATTGTTGAGTGGAAACAACCTAAGTCAGTGACCCAGATTAGAAGCTTCCTAGGACTAGCTGGTTACTATAGGAGATTCGTTGACGGATTCTCTAGGGTAGCTGCTCCGTTGACTAAACTATTGCAAAAGGGAGTAAAGTTTACGTGGTCAGATGCGAGACAGAATGCATTCGAGAAATTAAAAGAAGCCTTGAAGAATGCTCCAGTGTTGGTACAGCCAATTTCGGGGAAAGAGTTCGTAATCTTTAGCGATGCTTCCTACGTAGGTTTAGGTTGTGTTCTAATGCAAGAAAGGAGAGTTGTTGCTTATGCTTCGAGACAGTTGGAGGTGCACGAGAAGAACTACCCTACGTACGACATTGAGTTAGCAGCAGTTGTGTTTGCGTTGAAGATTTGGCGTCACTACTTGTATGGTGAGAAGTGCACGGTTTACACTGATCATAAAAGCCTGAAGTATCTGATGACTCAGAGAGAGTTGAACTTGAGACAGAGAAGATCGCTTGAACTGTTGAAAGACCATGATTTGACTATTGAGTACCATCTGGGTAAGGCAAATGTAGTGGCTGATGCATTGAGCAGAAAAGTTGCAGTTGAGTTGCGAGCTATGTTTGCTAGGCTGAGTGTATCAGGGGACGGTGGTTTGATTACCGAGTTGCAAGTGAAGCCTTCGTTGATTCAGATGATCAGAGAGAAACAGTTGCAAGACGTATCATTAGCTTCACATGTTCAGGACATTGTAGAGGGTGGACCGACAGAGTACAGTTTCATTGATGAGAATGCGTTGTGTTTTAGAGACAGAGTGGTAGTGCCTGCAGATGTTGAGTTGAGACGTATGATTCTGAGTGAAGCACATTCGAGTCTTTTTTCTATGCATCCGGGCAATACTAAGATGTACCGAGATTTGAAGAGTGATTATTTCTGGGTTGGTTCAAAGAAGGATGTGGTCGAGTATGTGAGCCGTTGCATAGTATGTCAGAGAGTAAAGGCAGAACATCAAGTCCCTTCAGGTTTGTTACAGCCTTTGAAAATTCCGGAATGGAAGTGGGAAAGAATCACTATGGATTTTGTGTCAGGGTTGCCTTTGTCTCCTTCGAAGAAGAATTCTGTCTGGGTGGTAGTCGATAGGTTCACTAAGTGTGCTCATTTCCTAGCAGTGAACACCACAGATTCTTTAGACAAGCTGGCAGATTTGTATGTCTGAGAGATTGTGAGACTGCATGGATTTCCGAAGTCTATTGTATCAGACAAAGATCCGAGATTCACATCGAGGTTCTGGAGTTGTTTGTATAGTGCCCTAGGTAGTCTTTTGCATTTCAGTACTTCATATCATCCGCAGTCAGATGGTCAATCAGAGCAAGTGATACAAGTATTAGAGGATATGTTCCGTTGTTGCGTGATCGACTTCTAGGGATCGTGGGAGAAGCATTTACCCTTAGTCGAGTTTTCTTACAACAACAGTTACCAGGCTAGTATCCAGATGGCTCCTTATGAGGCATTGTATGGTAGGCGATGTAGGACTCCGATCTATTGGGCCGAAGCAGGTCAGAAATTGTTACCTATGCCGGATTTGCTTAAGAGGACTACCGATAAGGTGAAGTTGATTTGTGACCATCTAAAATTAGCTTCTGATCAACAGAAATCTTACGCAGATTTGAAGAGAAAAGAGATTGAGTATTCAGTGGGTGAGAAGGTGTTTCTGAAAGTGTCTCCATGGAAGAAGGTAATGCGATTTGGCCGGAAGGGCAAGTTGAGTCCGAGGTTTATAGGTCCGTATGAGATAGTTGAGCGGATTGGGCCAGTAGCTTATAGTTTGAGATTGCCTTCAGAGTTAGAGAAGATTCACGATGTTTTCCATGTGTCGATGCTGATCCGTCTCACGTTATGCCCGTTGAGAAGATAGAGCTGAATCCAGATTTGTCGTACAATGAAGAACCAGTTGAAAAACTTGCTTCGGATAGCAAGGTGTTGCGTGGCAAGACCATATAGTTGGTCAAGGTTTTGTGGCGACATAGAGGCGTGGAAGAGGCCACGTGGGAGAGGAAAGCCGATATGCTTGAGCAGTTTCCGTACTTGTTTCCGTCAGGTAATTTCAGGGATGAAATGCCTTAAGTGGGGGAGAGTTGTAACACCCGGGTTTGAGGGTCGGGTGAAATTAAATTATTAAAATATAATTCTAGGCTTCATATTTCAAAACAAATAAATATATGTTGGGCTTGTTTTAAATCAAACCTAAATGGGCATGGGTTTTACACTATTGTAATTACCCATTTTCATAAGGGTAAAAATGAACTTTGGTATTTACAAATAAAACAAATAAACAAAAACCCATGTTTTCACCATTTTCCTCCCCCTCTTTCAAAACCAACGTGACTTTCACCCCCTCCATTGGAATCCACTATACCATTTCTTCCTTGCTTCATTCTTGAGGATTTTTGAAAGGTAATGATGTTTTTGGGTTGTTCTTATCTTCCTCTCCATTTCTATACCATTAGTTTTCAATAAAACCTACTATATTGCATTTTGAGGTTTTTGGGTTTTGAGATAAAAATGATAACTTTGATAGCTTTTAGTTAAGCTTTTGATTTGTTGTTGTTAAATAAGCTATTTACTATTCAAAAGGTCCAACATATCTAATTTTTACATGGATTTATAATGATTTTCGGATATGGGTTTTAGAGGGGTTTTAGGTGGTTCAAAAGATGGTTTTTGGGGTTGTTTATGAGTGGGAATTGATGGCTGATGATTGTATGATGTTTAAGGGTTAATTTGGAAGCTTATGAGTATGTTAAAAGTGTTGGAATCGATGGTTAATTGTTGTGTGTTTGGGCTGCTCGAAAATGCTAGTTTGGGTGTGTTCTTAGTTGGCTAATTGCTTGAAAATGTGTTCCAGGTTTGCTTCGGTGATTGATGACTGATTGTTGATGGTTTTTCTTGTGTTGGATTGCTTAGAACCAAGGTTTTGTGTCGGTGAGACATCGGGAACTAATCTGGGAAGCTTGGAAGATTAATTGGCTAGAGTTGTTGAGCTTGGAGTAGTCGGTGAGTGGTTCTTCGGTTTTTAATTGGTTTTCAAAATGTTTGGTTCGAGCATGTAGACCTAGGTCGGGCTTGGTAAACCTACCTAGAGTTGGGATTAGATTGGTAGTCTAATCCCAAGCTTTAGTTTAGTAGACTATGGTTGAACTTGTGAATGTTGTGTTTATGCCTCATGTTCTAATTGTGATTGATGTTGCTATGCATATTTTGGCTAGGTGTAATGACGAGGCATGATGATTTATTTATGCATGTGATATGCATGTTTTTGATGAAATGTGGGTTGCATGATTGTAAATCATGCTGGATACGTGCTAGGCACGGGAAATGGTAAGGATATTATGTTATGATGAGCTTGTGATGAGTTAGTATTGACACTAGTATGCTTGGGTACAAATGATCGATCATTAGGATGTTAGTGTGCACACGAGTGTCGAAATGCGCACGTGGTCTTGGTGATGGTAGTCACCAAGATGGAGTACGGGTACGCCTGGAAATCTTCACTTATATATTAATCGGTGATGATTGGAATCCCATCGACGGGGCGTGAGGATGAGTGTAATCCCCTACGCGTGAAACGGTGATGAGTGGAATCCCACTGTAAGGTAATGTAATGGTTGAGTTGTTGGATGTGAGTTCCAACGGTTGTTATCCGCGTATTCGGGTCATAGCTAGGTGCCAATACGGTTTGTTAAATGTGATTTCATATGGTTGTATTGTGGACATGTTAAGCATGGCACGATAATTGAGGTTATGTTCATGCATTTCATATAATTTATTCATGTGGTTCCGAAGGTAAGGAAACATGCATTCATCATTGGTTTTGTTGCTTGTGCTTGGACCCTGCATTGTCGAGGTTTGTTTTATGAGCTTACCCTCACTAAGCTTTGCGCTTACGCTCTCCTTTGTTCGACAATGCAGATCCATAGTTCGTGAGTTTCTTGTGCGAGGAGAAGGGCCTCCAAGTGTCCTGTTTTCTACCTTCAAGTATGGACTTTTAAGTTAATTGATGTAATAGCTAAGCAATGGGATTCGAGTATGTTGTTTTGTGTTAAGGAGCTTGTTAAGACTCCTTTAGTATGTTGTGTTTTGGTTGTGGTTGTTTGTGCCATGTATGTTGGCCTTGTGCCCCTATCTTTATGCTTATGTGTAGGTTTAAAGGCATGTGAACCTTGCTTGCTTTACTCCTTGGTGAATGCTTGATTTCCTTTTGGTTGCCCCTTTATATATGTGAGTTAAGTGTTTGAACATGCTTGTAATAGGGTGTATGCCTCTAGAGTTTGTGTACGCATGTTGTGTCTTGCTTCTTGAAGTCTTTGAGGTCGTTTGGGATCATTTGGAGATGCTTAAAACTGGTTTTGGAAAGACACAGACTGCAGGCGTTTCGGAACGGGTAAGGTGGTTTCGGAACGAGTGTGGTTCCAAGGATACCTGTATCGGAACGCGTTCTGGTACGGTTTGAAACTGTGAACCCCTTGTTTCGATACGCGTACCGAAATGGTTTTGCTACTGTGAGGGTCTGTTCCGGAACGTGTTTCGGAACGCCTAGGCGAAATGGACCCTTGTACCAAAACGGGGTGGAGCGTATCGGTACGGGTGTTTGGCTTTGTGAACTGGGGCCCGTGTTTCGAAACGGGCAAGCCTGAATTTTGGGCTTTTTGCATCTCTAAAGGTTCTCAAGTGCTGGGCTTAGTCCCTGTTGATGTTAGCTTCCTTGTGAGCCATGTTCCTGATTGTTTATGTGTGTTTTGGTCGCGTTTGCAAGAAATCGGATTAACTTGACAATTGGTAAATTTAAATTAACTTATGCTCTTGTCTCGTCATGTCCTTGTTTTTCCGCTGTCGTTTATCCTACATAGGACTAACTAAATATCTAGACAAGATAATGTTAAAAGAAATTTTCTAGGGTTGCTAACCGAAGGGGAGCCTTAATGGGTTTCGCTTCGATTTTTCCGTGTAATCCACTCGGACCGGTCAGCCGCCCAGACCGGGACGAGGGGGTTACACAATTGTCATCAAAACACGTATATTTAGTCTTTCTTGTGACATAGCTGTTTGAAAGTGTGAGTTCATAAACTTCAATTTTGAAAAGCTTCATTCCACAGAAGCAACAATAATAGGAATAGACAATAAAACACTATATGCAATTGTCGCATTTGGAAAGCAATTAAACGCTTTAAAAACTTTAATAAATTCATGGCTCATGTTTTTTCCTTGGGTAAAAGCTCTTTACGCAATTTTAGCTCAACAAATAACTCGTTTCTATCAACATCAGATTACACATCTTTCCTAAGAGCATTTTTAAAATTATTGCAATAAGATTTGAGATGAATGTCATCCAATGAATGTATTTTATTGTAATGAAACAAGAAGCCTCAAATAATGTCATCCTATTTTAAAAAAAAATTTGCTACTAATCGAAAAATATAAAATTACAAACCGAAAATTGAAAGCACGTATTTTTAAGCAAAATTGCACGCACATGCATGTACACGCACACACAAGCTTTTAGAAAATGAGAAATTAAGGGAATCATCTTATTAATCTTCCAATTGACACTATATATATTGACAAACATCTTACCCGTCTTATTAATTTTCAAAAATACCTAATATTGTTAAATCAAGATTTGTTAGTAATTTTCTTTTATATAATAATAATAATAATAATAATAATAATAATAATAATAATAATAATAATAATAATAATAATAATAATTTATTTCAGGGGCCTCATTTTTCGGGACCCTATACACATCTTACCCATTTTATTAATTTTCAAAAATATTGTTAAATCAAGATTTGAATTATTATTTTACATATATTAATGAAGAAAAAAAACATTCTTTTTTAATTTTTATGTCTAATCAAAATTCATTTTTATTTACCAACAATCAGTTGGTCTAGTGAGATTATACACTAGATCTTTAAAGCAAGTTAAGGGTTCAAATTTTAGCATTGTTAATAGAGTAAATTGGGTTGGGAGGATCGCTCCCATAACGGACCTCTGTAGTATTTGACCCGAATTAGTCGGCCAATGAATTGGATACATGTGGTTAGACAAAACAAATCTCGCATTTCTTTCTTTCTTTCTTTTTCTGAACATCTCTTACTTAAGGGAGATGGAAATATGCTCTTAATGACTATTTAACCCACAACCTAAGGAGAGAGGAATGATGTCAACCGAGTGACTTACCACTGCACCAAAGTTTTGTTGACTCGTTTTTATTTCTTATAGATATCATTATTCAAACTAAAAATACTAAGAATGAATAAATCATCTTACACCACTAAAATCACTTTTTATTTTTTAAAATAAAAATTGGATTTCAATAAAAATAAGAAAATGTATAACAAATACAATAATCTAATTATATTAGACTATTGACTTTTCCTGCTAAGTGGGTGATTGTGATGACCATTACTTGAACGTTAGACAAACATATGTAATAAGATGGACGAAAGATAAGGGATTGTGTGCCTGTTATATTCTTCGAATTTCAAATTTCAACAGGTGATGACTTAGGCTAAGGTCGTTTTCAGATGTCGCCAAATTTGACTTTATTACAAAAATGTTTATATACCAAAAATAATCATGAAGATGGAATAGTCAAAATTGATAAAGAGTTTAATTGATGCACGTTTTTAGTTTAAGGATTTATTTGATTTTATTCTTAGTTTAAGGTTTTAATTAGGTAAAAAATATAGTGGCTCGTTTGATTATTTTCCAATATCCAACGGCTTCAAACACTCTTAATCCAAAATATTTTATATTAGTATTTAAATATTTTAAAATTAATTTAAATAAACTTTTACTAATTAATAGTAATTAAAATATAAAATCGGATTAGACTAAACTATTATAAAATAATTGGGGTTTTAATATAAAATAACCCATACAATGTATTTTTTTTACTTTAGTTTTTTTATTTTTTTTTACTTTAGGTCTCAGAGCTTTTTCACTTTAGTTACTTAAACTTTTTTTTTTTTTTTGCATATTCCAATACTTATAGTTTTTCATTGTTTCTAGTACTTCTACCCTAGTTGATGTTACGTCGAATATGATGATGTGGCACTCTATATAAGGCATTTTATAAAAATTAAAAAAAATAGAAATGTATTATTTTAACAAATATTTTGGAATTCCTTACAATTTTCATTTATTTTTTTTAAATTTGAAACACAAATTTCCAAAAAAATCACACTTTCAAATATATTTTTAAAAACTCAGTTATTTAAAAAAATATTTTTTTCTACTTTTAAATTTTTATCAAACCATGCTTTCTTATTGTGCCACATCATCATGATAGATGAGATAAAAACGATAACAATAGAAAATAGTACGTACACAAAATATATAAAATAATAGTTTAAACCGTATATAGGAATTTTGAGGGCCAAGGTTAATATATTGGAATTTGTTGAACTTTATATGTATACCTTTTAATTGCATAAATGTAAGCCATAAAGCAAAAAAAAAAAAAAAATCCTCTAACGTTTAACTGAATAGTCACTTTGGCCCTTATTTTTTTGAGCAATTCAACCCTCAACGTTTCATTTTGGGTCAAAATAGTCCCTCTGCGGATGAAAATTGTCAGTCGACTGACGGTAAATGGCTTGAAAGGACGGGACAAACCTATATAGCAGTGCACGCTGACATGACAATATCATATAAACAAATGTGTTAATTTGAAAAACGTTACATCGGTCAAAAAATAATTTTATAAAATTATATAAAATATAAAACATTTTTTTTCTGCTGACATATCATTCTGTTAAGTCATTTCAAACTGTTTACCGTCAATTTTCTAACAATTTTCATTCGCGGATGGGCCATTTTGACCCAAAATGAAACGTTGATGGTTGAATTGCTAAAAAAAATAGGGGTCAAAGTGACTATTTAGTCAAACGTATGGGGTATTTTTTGACTTTATGCCTAAATGTAATTATTGACATGTTAAAAGGGTAAACTACATAAATGATCCCCCGACTATGACTCAATTCTTTGTTGAGTCCCCTGACTATAAGAAGTTACAAATAGGTCTCTTGACTAATCACGACTAACAAATCGGTCCAATTCCGTTAAAAAATAAATGGTTGATGACGTGTGAGTTAATAAAATATGTATAATAACATACTTAACCATCAACCGTTACATTTTATTTTAATTTGGTTCTAAATTTAAAATTACAGCTCTCAACATTTAAATATCATAATATTTTAGTCCTTTAAATCATAAACTTCATCTTCTTCCCTTCTAAAAAAATCCATTGATGGTAACAGTAGCCATTTGCAATCCTATTTGTATAACACTTTGCAAACCACAACATTAAGTCTAATAGTCATAAATTTAACTAGCGTTTTTACACTTAACATTAGCACTAAATTAGAAATAGATCTAGTTCAAAACCTCCAGCTTTAACCCAATGGAAGTTTGTTTTTTGGAAGAGAATAAGATGTTGTTTATGATTTAAGGGACTAAAATGTTATAATATTTAAATGTTGAGAGCTGGAATTTTAAATTTAGAGCCAAATTAAAATAAAATGTAAGGGTTGATGGTTAAGTATGTTATTATACGTATTTTATTAACTGGCACGTAATCAACAGTTTATTTTTAACAGAATTGGACTGGATTTTTAGTCGAGATTAGTTGAGGGACCTATTTCTAACTTCACATAATCAGGGACTCAACAAAGATTTGGATCATAGTCGGGGGACTATTTATTTAGTTTACCCTAAAAAATTAAAAACAAATATAAAACTTTATATATATATATATATATATATATAATTTTGTAAGTGAGTGCCCAAACTTAATGGTATTATTTAAAGTTAATTAATACATTTACTACAAATTTTATCAATCAATTGTTTTCTCACTTCTATTTTGGTCACTAACTTTTAAAATTATCAATTTTGTCACTCAATTGTGACGTTTCTTATGTTTGAGGCATTCAAGCGTTAATCAGAAACAATAGAGTGACCTGGCTGATATTTCGTATGTGGACTATTGTGTTTTGACGTGAAAGCCACGTGTTAATTAATAAAAATCCAAAAAAAACAAGAAAATTCCAAAAAAGACGAAAAATGAGAAGATAAATATGGAAGATCAAAACTTAGAAGCTAATGAATGAAGCAACGAGTCAATAATCTCTATAGCTGTAACACCCCAAAATTCGATCTAGTCGGAATTAGGTTCCGGTGATCAGAAATTTTATATCGATAAAGTCTAAATATTGTATTGATTCTGACCATGTAGTCAATTATATCGACATTGGACTCTAATTGAGTCAATTTATTGAACATGGACTTTATTGAATCGTATCGAAACTGTTTAGTGGCTAAATTGTGGAAATCATGAATTTAAGGTCAAAACTATAGAGAATTGAGAGTTGAGGGGCTAACCTTGCGATTATCCCCTCCTTAATTAAATCTGCTAAACGTGGGATGATCTGGTGAAGTTGGTTCACCTTAAGAAAAGCTTATTAAGTGAGTAATAAAAAGAAAAGAATTGAAAGGAGATAGAAAACTTACCCGAGACCTAAGAAAGAAAGCACATCCCTTGTTTTCATCATCTTCCTCTAAGCACACACCTCCAACGGAGAGAGACCTAAGTTTGGTTTTCTTTGATTTATTGATATCGAATCATTGTTATCATTCGGGTAAGAAATATTCCTCAATCAATCATTGGATTACATGGATGTATCAAGCTTAATTTCAAGCTAGGGTTTTGACCGTCCATGGTTAATCCATTGTTGTTGTCTATACTGAATTCGAATATCGATTTTGATATCGTTATATTGATTTTGATATCGTAATATCGATTCTAATAATCTTCTTATTGATTTTCTAGCTCATGAAGTGGAGAGAGAGATTTCGCCATCTCTATCGAAAGCTAGAAACAAGGGCGTTATCACCCAAGAGTCGTAAGAGCATCGAATATCAAGGTGAGTGTAGTCGGAGTCTCGAGATTAGACGAGGAGCCTTCCCAAATTCATTATTGTTAATTTCGATCAAATAGCTAACATTTCTTTTAAGGAAGTTGCATCGGATTGTTAAACGGAACTATTGGTTTGCATCGGTAAGTTTGGTGATGAACATCGGACATAGTTATTAGCATCGTCATTGTGCATTGTCATCGATATAGTTATTGTTATTGAAAAATTGTAAATAAACTATCGGATGTTGATATTGACATTGACGCTGAAATAATGAAATATTGATATTGAGACATGTTTACTATTAATAACATCGAAGACATTGGCCATTGGAATTATCATTGAATATTGAATATGAATATTGTCATTGAAACCTTGGATTTGGACGGACAATTGATACAATTGGCAACCATAGAATTCATGAGCTCAGTGTACGGGTGGACTACGGTCCTAAGGCTACGACCTATATTGATTTGGCGAGGCGGAGGGATGTGTTTTGGTATTGGTCTTATTGGCGAGGCGAGCGGAATAGACCATTTATTGATTTGGAGAGGCGTAGGAATTCGTGTATCCACTATCTTGATTTAATTCAAGGGTTAATAATGAATATGAAATGTTAAACATTGTATATTGAAACATGATATTGATATTGATAAGCATGAGAATATGTACATACATCACTCATTGACATTTATATTGTATATGACTACCTCACTAGGCAACGTATGCCTAACGTGTCATATCTCATGCATTTCAGGTTAAGGATTTGACCATGGTAGAAGATCAGAAAAGTCGAGGCTAGACAAGTCACTACAAGCCAAGAGTAATGTATTTTGTCTTTATGAACTCCTAGGAAGGTGGCAAAGTAGTTGAACTAGTTCTTTGTGCCTATTTTGTTATGTCTATAATGTGTATAAGTTGAAAAGATGTTAGAGGCCTAATTATGACTTTTGGTTTGGTTAAAAGTTGACAAAAATGGCATATATGGCTCACATAGGTGAAAACCTAGTAAACGTATTCAATTGATCATGAAATTTGGCATGCCAGTAGTTTATAGCATTGAAATATTGTGTATAAAGTTTCATTGCATTTGAACATCGTTTGGTGGGTCAATTCGATTAAAAACTAGCAAAAATTTGTCATTGCAGGCCAGGTCGTATCGATATGGGGTAATGGCGTATCGATACGGTTAAGCATAATTGAACCTAAGGAACATGGCATATCAATACAGTTTGGAGCTGTATCGAAACATTTTGCCACTGTCATTCTTTATTTTGATACGGGCCTAACCTGTATCGGAATGGGTCAAAAGTCAAAGTCAATGAAAGTCAACTCGTACCGAAACAGGGCTTACCTGTATCGATACAGGTAATGGGTAAAGTCAACCCAGGTTGACCATCATACAACCGTATCAAAACAACATCAAGGTGTTTCGGTACAGGGTTAGTTGAGTTGGTTAAAAGGCATAAATTGAAGGTTTACAATGTTCACGAGTTGGTCACTAAATTTAGGACGATTCAATTGGATGAGTAAATGAACTTCAAATAGCATGAAAATTTGCAGACTGGCTTTTAAAGTATTGAATTTCATTGTGGTATAACCAATTGCATCGAAGGATGCCTAAATTATCGTATTCATAGTTTAGTCCCTAAATTTTATAATAGCTACAAATTAGTCTTAAAAGATTAATTATTGTTTCATAAAGAGTTAATTGGATTAATATGTGAATCCGATAATGTTTTGTTAATATAATATTGATCATATGATGTTTATTGATTAAAATTTTATCGCACCGATTATCGTACTGTTCATAGGTAGCACCTCCCGACTCGGTTCTCGACCAGGCCGGGAAGGGGGTGTTACAACAATAGTTGGTTAAAAGCTCTCGGTTGACACCATTATCTTTCTTTTAGGTTGTGGGTTCAATGCCTATTAGGGACAAAACCCTCATCCCCCTCCCTTACGTAAGAATTGTTCAAAAAAATGAATGAAGCAACGATAATGTATGGAACGATGTTGAAAGTGGGAGCAAGCTTGGGTTCTTTAGGTCTCACTATGAGATCTTTTAAGTAAGGTCAGGAGTAGGGATATAAAAAGCTGACCCGACCTGCAAAACTGACTGAAACCGACTTAAGTTAGAACTGCTTGTGACCTAAGGTGGTGGTGATCCGAAATCGATTCGAGTCCGAACTGGTGTTGACCTTGTAACCCTCTTAGCCCGGCCTAGACGCTTGACTCGAACTATGAAGATTACATGGGGAAAACCAAAGTCAACTCGAAAGTCAACCTTGATTAACGACCCCTTTTTTCTTTTTATCTTTTCTAGATGCACATTAAGCCTATGTGATTACTCAAGAATCATATGAGAGAAGGGCACAGCGATCGGAAATCATTTGGGGACTCAATTGCATGAATTACACTTTTAGGGACCAAAATGTAATTTTGGAAAATACAAGGACATAATAGATTTTAAGCTTACCAAATTGTAATTAGTCATATTACATGCCTCTCTTGTCAAATTTCAGCTTAAAAGGACATTCCAAGCTCAAGCAATTGCATCCACGACATTCAGGACTAAAATGTAAAACATGAAACTCAAAACAATTCAAAAACATCATCCAAAGGTCATCCGTTTCATAACACAGACCCTCGTACCGAAACGCCCGTATTGAAACGGTGTTGATCGTTTCAATACTCGGGTGCGTTCCGAGACTGATATCGAAACAGGCCTCTCTAGTAGCCAAAATGTTCTGAAACACCTTCAGTCGTTCCGAAATACCATGGCCATTACAGGCCCCTGTTTCGAAACAGTTAAGGGTGTTTTGATACACCCTGCTCTGTAGCAGAAGAAAATGCTGGTTTTCACCTCTTAACCCACTCAAACATGCTTCAAAGCATATTATATCATACCAGCAACTTGTCTAGGCATTAGAGATCATATTAAGGAAACTTAAGCTAGAGCATGGCATCAAACACACGAACATTCCATCTATATGCATGCTTCCTAGCCACAAAACCAAATATAAGCATTCAAACCTTCAACCAAACCATTTAGGACCATTACAACCCATAAAAGCCAACACAAACATGCCACAAACTTAGGGAGTTCAAAACACATCTCCCAAATATAACCTTAGAGCCTCATTGCCAAATATCAAAACTAAAGTATGTAAAAACATCACCATACATGAGCTTTACACTTCCTTGGATGTTCTTAACCTTCTTGCTGCCCAAAACACCTCAATTATCTGCATTATTGGTAAAAGAGAGCGTAAGCATGTTTGCTTAGTGAGACATGCTCTAAAGAAAACCAACACAATAATGCATTATTCAAAACACTTTCTCAAAAGTCGTTTTCAACAACATGCTCATTCTATCTCATGCTTGAAAACCATTTCAAAGCAAATCTCCATTGAAACACATGTACCTCAATTCTATCTCTTGCATTTAAACCAATGCAAATCTCATGGCAAGGCCATACACATGCTTGTGAAAACTAAATCATTTCATATACAAATCTCATATGCATTTCTCATAGCATAAATCATCTCATCAATAGGTACATGTGAATCAAAAGCATTTTCATATATTATATTGGCATTTCACATCTCATTATTACTCAGATATGTGGATAACTTTCTCAAACCCACTAGACACTTCCGGTGGAATCTCACATCACCGTACTCACCCGTCTAGTAAACATAATTTCTGGTGGAATCTCACATCACCGTACTCACATGGCGGAATCTCTCATCGCCACAAAGCTTGGGTATTTCACCAAGTCCCACCCGATGGAATGCCCATCATCGGTCTCTCCCTTTGGATGGAATCCAAAGAGCACGTACGAATTTTTAGTTTATAGTGCACTCTCATCCTATTGATCAATCAATTATATCCGGTAAGTATCTCATCTTCTATGCCAATATATTATGTCAAAACATCATCTCACCTACTATTTTTCATGCAACATTTCTCAAATCTTTCTCATCTCATTTCAAAATCAAAACACATGCTCGCATTAAATCAAAATCTCAAAACTCATCAATGCAACATGCTATCTCATGAAATCTCTTCAAAGCATCATCTCATGCTACAAATCATGCATAAAAACAGTAGGAATTTATCTATCTCGAAACATGAGCATGTAAAAGCATTTTAGGGGCAACCACCACATATATGAGAGCAATCTAGCCAATACTTACTTCCGGACTTAGGAAGGTGTTTCAAACCTTTCCTAAATCCCCAAACCTTGTTTCTTTGTCCCTCAAAGACTTCTAAACCCATTCGCACTCACCGATTACGTTTTGCTTGCTCGCCGAAACGCTATCTAAGCTCCCGGATCAACACCAAAGGCATCCGAAGATGTCTCCCCTGTTCATAACACATAAGAGCATAGGATTAATGCATCATCATGCATTGAAATCATCAGCCACGCACCTAAACCCGCTGCTCTACTCAAAAGCCTCATTTCAGCCACCAAAACAACCGAAATCACCTCCAAACTCTTCCAAAACAAAGCCCAGTCAAGATCTATCACTTCTAATCATTTCTAAACATCAATCAACATCAAAAACAACCACAAACTCGTCCTTATACCTCTAGCTATAACAGAACACCAAAACCACCCCAAAAAACCACCATTCTAGCATGCAAAACTTAGGAATCCAAACCTATTCGGGATTTGTTTGATAAAACCTCATTTATAACATCAATTACCATCCAAAATACATTAGAAAACAACCTCAAAACAGAGCCTAACCAACAACCACGAAAATCATCAAGATCTCTCCAAGAACCTTGAGTTTTAATACAATTTCTTGTTTCTAACATTAAAGCAACTCAAAAAACATTAACAAAGGATTGATAACATGGTAATTTCAGTAAAGAACTAATCATTAGAGGAGAAGGACGAAGCTTACCTCCAATGGTTGATTTCTCCTTGATTTGGGCAAGTTTTCTTGAAAATCCAATGTGAAAACAAGAGGATTTGGTGAGGAAAAGATTATGAATCAAAAGGAGATTGAAATCTCATCAAAAGGAATGAAAATTAGAGGCTAATTGATGGAGGAAATGTGTTTGGCTGGAAAGAAATTGAGAAAAAATGAAATGAGAGAAAATTGACGTAAGGTAGTTATGAAAAGTCAAAGATGGTTTTTCCTTTTAATTATCTATATTTCCCTTAATTAAAACATTATTAAAAACACCCAAAATAAGGAGAAATCTGATTAAAAACACTTTAGTAAAATTAGCTCCTTAAAGATTCAAAGTTTCAATCCTTTACAAAACAATCATTATTTAACTTTTGCAAAAACTGCGATTTGGACACTACACCGAAATGTAGTATTTTCAAACCTTATTTTGTAAAATTGTTTTCACCATAATCATTCATAGAATAAATGAGGATTTTTAGGTATTTTTCCATATTTTTAAAGCATCCCGAACTAGGTGTTCCCTAAATCTCCCTTAAAGATTCGAATCGTTCTCGACCGGTCCGATTCGAACTCTAAAACATCTAGGCCCAAAATCGGGGCGTTACAGACCTAAACCCGATTTGAACCTGGAAATTTTGGATCTAAACTCGACTTGCACCCCACCTGAGAACGACTTGAATCCGAATTCAACTTGATAATGTAATAATCAAACCCGACCTGCATCCGACTTGATATGAACCCCAACCCGAGATTAGCATGGTAAATAATTAATATTACCCGACCTGCTATCAACCTAACCTGAACCTAATCTGTAATTGACTCAACCTGTAATTGATCTGACTTGTTATTGAACTGGTCTTTTATTAACCTGACTTGTAAGTTACAATTGATGAAGTTCTGAAATTATGATTTTATTATATTATAGTGTGAAAAAATATATTCTCACAATTTAAGTTACATAATTAATTATGATCATTAAAGTAACATGTTTACTTTTTTATATTTTCAAATCATAGTTTATAAATATATTTAAAAATTTTATTAAATTAATAACTTGTGATCGATAAAGTTAATAAAAAATAAATTTTGAAAATTTAAAATAAAATATTAATTACGATCATTAAATTAATAAATTTGATTTCTCTATTAACTATGATCATTATATTAAACAAACTTAATTACAACTATTAAATTAATTTTATTAAATGATTCATTTATTGATTATTAACTTTATTAGATTAGAAATAAAATTATATAAAATGAATTTAAATATCAATAAGTTTAATTTATTATTTTGTTGTAATAATTAATTAATAATTTAAATGTAATTTAAATTTAAATTTTAATATATATATATATATATATATATATATATATATATATATATATATAAAACATGATTCTAATTATGATAATATCAACACATGAGATTGAAAATTTTAGTAACTTGATGTAAAGACACCCTAAAAATAAAAATAAAATCATTAGTAAAAAGACAACTCGGGAAAATGCTTTACAAAAAATTAATCCAAATATGTGGCGCGTTTGGGAGGGAAGATAGCCCGCATGTTATTTAGAACAGGGGTTAATTACCCTTTAGGTCTTGTTGTGTTTAACCTTTTGTATCTGGGTCATAATTTATTAGTCTTTCAAGTTTAGATTTTAATTAAATTTAGTCCTGTTGTGTTTAACCTTTTGTATCTGGGTCATGATTTATTAGTCTTTCAAGTTTAGATTTTAATTAAATTTAGTCCTATTTCAGATTAATTCAGTTAAAATTTGACCTTAAGAATTTAATTTCTTTTAATTAGGTCCTAGGACTAATTTAGTTAAAATTTAAAAAATGTATATTATATTTTCGAGTAGCTCACGATTTACCTCTTCTCATTTATAGCCCTAATTTATGGTTTAGAGTAATTGGTTTAGTTTAGGGTTATTGGTTTATGAGATTAATTATGAATCTTTAATGTTCATGGTTTATGGTATGTGGTTTTGTTTAGGGTTATTTGTTAAATTAGTCAAATTAGTCCCTAATTATCAAATATTTTAAATTGGTCACTGGACTCTCAAATTGATCCACTTTTAAATTGTCAAATTAATCCCCAATTTCAGGTTTATGATATATTTTATGGTAAATTTGTCAAATCAGTCCATGATATCAATTTTATTCTATATTTTTATGTTAAATTTGTCAAATTAATTTATGGGTTTAGTTTATGGTTTAGTGTTTAGGTCTAAGTGTTAATGGTTTAAGGTATAAGTTGTAGTTTAGGGTTATTAATTTATGAGATGAATTTCTATGGCTCAATGTTTAGGGTTTAGGGTTAGTGTTAATAATTTATGGGGTTGTATTAATGTTTTGGCCTTTAGGGTTTATGGTGTAGTTTAGGACTTAGGTTTATGGGTTATAATTTAAGGGTTAGTGTTAATTGTTTAGATTTTATAGTGTAGTTTAGGGTAATTAATTTATGTGATGAATTTCTATGGCTCAAGGTTTACGGTTTATGATTTAGGGGTTGTGCTAATGTTTAGACGTTTAGGGTTTATGGTGTAGTTTAAGGGTTAAGGTTTATAGTATAGTCTATAATATAAACTATACTATATGCAGTGCCTACTCTATGCTCTATATTGATACGTGAATATTGAATACAAGTATAATGTCATATGTGTTACGTGACCGGTGATAATTTTTAGGGGTTATATAGCCTATAGGTTTATGTGACTAGTTTAGGGTCTATGGTTGAAATTTAGGGTTTAGGAGTTTAATGTTCAATTAATTCACTACAAATCTTTATTTAACTGAAAATAATCTTTATTTATTTTTTATTTGTGAAATTTAGTCCAATATTTTTAATATAATAATATTTTTGTTCATTTTAGTCCCTACAGATTTACTTTTAACTAAAATTTACTCGTATTTATTTCTATTTTTAATTTAATCCAAATCCTATACTTTTTATAATTTAGTCCAAACCATATAAACTATAAGTCCCTATAACAATTCTAAAAATATAGCTCTAACTTCAATTATAACCTAAATTGTGACTCGATTGAATTAAATTAAAACCTGCAAGTAAAATTTTGTGACTTAAATGAAAAAGTTTTAATCTCAAATGGACCAAAACTGTAAGTTCCCCTAACCTAAAACAATAGGCGGGCTTTTTCCTCAAAATTCTAAATTGAAATCCAAAGTTGCAATTTACCCATTTAATTTTAATTTTTAATTTAAATAATTAATTTATTTTTGACCGCCACTTTTTATTTTATAGATTAATTACACTTTAAGGCCTTACCATTTTAAAAGTTTTCATTTTAGTCTTAATTTAAGTTTTAGTTTAATTCAATTTAGTCACAATTATATATATACTCCATATTTTTAAAATTTAACATATATAGCCATCCTAAAGGATATTTCAGTTCATGTTATTCCCTAAAAATTTATATTTATCTGAAATTTACTCCCAATTACCATACTCGAAGTCTATTTGTACACGGCAAGACTCGACTTGAACTTCAACCGAAACCGGTATTACCCGACCTGAATTTTATCCATCAACATCGTGACCCGACCTGAACGTGGCCCGACCTGAAGTCCATCCGGACCTGAATTAACCCGTTAATTAACTGATTCGGACCCGGACCGTTTTGGCCTGAACTTAAACTTACTCGACCTGAAATTAACCCGACCTGAACCCAAACTCAACCTGATTTGAAATCAACATGACAATGACCCGAATCTGAGTCGACCCGAACCCGTCCTGACTCGAGTCGAACTATTAAATTGACCTGACATAACTCGTACCCAATTTGACCCGACCTGACATTACCTGATTGAAACCTGTCCGATTACCTAATTTCACATCCCTAGTCAGGAGTTTGAATTATAGTGTTATGAATGGAATGAATTGGATTAGGAAGGCCGTTCCCATAATAAGCTTCTATATTTTACCATCCGGATTAGTCAATAAATTGATATCGGTTGTTAAAAAAAACTATTTTGAAACTATCTTCTTATTTATGATTTTGGTAGGGTTAAAAATTATTTCGTTTTTCAAATACATATAAAAATTGGGGTGGAGTGAAGAAGCAATGATAGCAGGAGCAAAGGAAGTTGGGATTTCCCCTTCCATTGTTGGATCTTTCCCCACGAGAAGAAGTTGTCCTTGTCCAGATAATTTCTGGGTTAAAACGAAGTTTCAATTTTTATTAGCTCTAGTTTTACTCTTTTGAATTTCATTCATCTGTCAAATTTGTTATTTGATTCATTGATTGTGATGTTTACCCGATAAAATTCGAAAAATTTAGTTAGGGAAACTGCAATTTATGAACAATTTAATTGTATTTCTTATGATATAAAGCTACTTCCCTCATCATTGGACTTTGTAGTCTTCGCCGGAGATGGGTACGATAAAAACTCGAATTTCCTGATTGAAGCTTCCATTTGAAAATCTCAACGGTAGAGAGACTTCTATTGAGATGGGAACAAAATATTTTCGTTTGGACGCTATCCAGCAATAGGCAAAAGAAATTGAAGAACAAGAAATCGAAATATTCAATGCTAGATTCGTGGAGTATGGGGTGTTTTCTGGTTAAGCAGGCATAAAATTCGCATTCAAGCGACAAAACGAGTAGGGTAGAAAACTTTATGACTCATCAGCGTCGGAGTCAACGGCCAGAATGGTGGCCAAAAAATGTGTTGGATCGGGCAGAGAGAGAAAAAATTAGGGAAGAAAGAAGAAAAATATGAGAAATGAAGAAAGGGGGAGAATGATTTTTTTATTTATTTACAAATCTTAATTTCAATCCTAATCCTATCTAGAGATGAGGGGAATGGGGGACTATAGGGGGAAGGAATGTGTGCTTTTAATGCGTCTAGAACCCATGACCTAAAAGAATATGAGGAAACATGTACAGTTCAAAAATTTGTAGGGGCCCTGTGTAATTTATTAAAATGAGGCCCTTAATTTATAGTCCAAATAATTTTTTAAAAAAATTATCATAATACAAAATTTTTGTTTAATTACTCTCTTGAACAATAAAAATTCACTTATAAAAAAATTAAAAATTAGTCTAATATTTACGCTTAAAAAGTGTCGCTCTTTTTGCAAGTTTTGAGCAAAATCATTTATATCATTTTCAATATCAACTTCTTTCTAAAGATTACCCTCAGTTGCCATTAAAGCAAATTCATTTAACCTTTCTTGCGACATAGTTGTCTGTAAGTATGACTTCAACAACTTCAATTTTGAAAAACCTCGTTCTGTAGAAGCAACAATAATAAGAATAGTCAACAATTCTATAAGAAATTATCGCATTTGGGAAGCAATTAAAACGTTTTAAAAATCTTAATAAATTTATTGCTCTTTTTTTTTCCTTAGATAAAAGTTCTCTAAATAATTTCAGCTGAATAAATGGTGTATTTCCATTAACCTCAGATAACTCGCCCAAGAGCATTTTTTTTTTGATATATCGCCCAAGAGCATTTTTAAAATTATTAATGAAAGTGATTTATCATAATGAAACAAGAAGTCAAAAATATTCTTATATAATTGATGTTATTCAAATCTCTTATCCAATGAAATAATGGCTTGATCGACAATATACAAGAAATATTCAATTCTAAATTAAAGAGATTAATGTTCGTATTTTGTAATTAATTTGAAGGACGATGTAAGTTTTTCATAAGTTTTTATTTATCAAATATACAAATTTATAACTATCTAATTTATATATGATCTTTATTTTTGGGCCCCATTCTTTTCGGGGGTCCTGTGCGGTCGCTCCACTTGCACTTGTCCAAAACCCTCACTGTAAGGGAACAAAGACGAGCAATTTGGTTAAATTTTAATTTTTTATGGATCCAAAACAACATCATTTTGATGTAAATTGTCAAATGATAACGTCGTTAAATATCTTTTAATGATGGGATTACCAAAATTGGAGTAATATCAAAATTGAGTAACAAACTTGATGGTTTTTAAAGTTTACTGGTTAAAATGGAAATGAAAAAAGTTAAATGATAAATTCCATTGTTTACTCTTAAATTGAACGTAGTAATTGATATTTTTATTATTTTATTACAGAAGAGACCACTAATAAATTGTTATGTGACCGGCAAGTGTTGGGTGTATTGATAAATGATAAGGCATATTGAATTTTCATGTTGAAGATGTGAGTTCAAACTTTAGAGACGACATTATTAGGAGGGACAGCCTCGCACTCCGAACATGGACCATAAGATACACATGCATATTACCAAAAAAATTGTTATGTGATATTTTTTTGGCAAATCTTAATTTTAATTCTAATTCTACCTAAAGGGGAGGGGAAGAAAGACTTTAGGGGAAAGAATAAGTGCTCCTAGTGGATCTAAAATTCATGACTTAAAGAAATATAAAGAAATAAAAGTGAATAGTTTGACTAATCGGTCAAATGTGCTTGTTCAATTGTTATGAGATATTTTATATGATAAATTTGTTGAACTATGCATTAAATGATTTTTTCGAATCCTTTCTTAAATCAACATTAGACAATGCCATTTCTGTCGTGTGTATGGAAATTAAATTAAACAAATCTTAATTGGACCCCATTAAGCATTATTATTTTAGTTAAACAAAGAATTGGTTTACTGTTGAATCAGTCCAATTTTGGATATCTCACACCATTATCAGCATAGAGATGAGCAACATGAGCAAACCTCCAGAGATTTTTTTTTAAAAAATAAAAATTTAATTTAATTTATTCGATATGGTGACAGATTATAGGGTGAAAATAGTAATAATAAATAAACATGTAGGTACTTGCATCTAATTAAAAGCAAGAAAATATTTACGAGTGAAATCTATAGTTAAATAATATTTTATAATAAATGGAGTCTTAGTTCAGTTGATATATTTTAAAGATTGTAAATTTAAAAACACTTAGGGGTATTTGGTTCATGGAAAACATTATTACCAAAGGTAATATTCTTTTCCAGAAGTATATACACACGTTTAGTTTGAGAGGATTCTCATCATAGGGATTTAACCTTTTGTTTTATCGTGAAATTACTAAACCCAAAATCACGTCGCCCTCTCTTTGTTTTGCACATCTCCTGGTAAGTGTTTTCTTCAACTTTTCCTTTTCGTTATTTTTTTATTATTTCATTCGATATTATTGCTTCGATAATTCTTTTTTCTCTTTTTGTTTATTGATTTTGAAACATGATCATGTTTTTTTCTCTTATTCTTATTTGTTTTATTCAAATCACCTATTGCAAGTATTTTTATTCATAAAATCTGAATAAAAATTATTTTATCTTCTTTAAGAATATTCAATCGATTGAAACTTTACTCGTTCTTCTTTGAATAGGAAAAGAAGAAATACTTATCGCAATTTTTATTTTATTTTAAACCTATGATAGAATCCCGTGCCTTTATTCTTGATAATCAATCAAATATATAATACACAAAAGTTGAGTCTTTGTTCTCCAAGGCTCCTAAAAAAACCTCCTCCTAATTGGTCAAAAGATATGGTTTCATAAGAAAATACACAGACGAATTAAATACAAAATATTCCTTAAAGAATATGTATATAAATGTTTTCCTAATTTCCATATTATTTCAATACCCCCTCAAGAAGGAGTGTGAATGTAACACCTCAATTTTGGGCTTAGAAGTTTTGGGTTTGAATCGGACCGGTCGAATTTCGGTTCGAATATAAAAGGTGGTTTTAGGGAAAGCCTAGTTCGGGATGCATTAAAAATATGGAAAAATATCTTAAAATCCTCTTTTATTATATATAAGAGAGTGGTGAAATCAATTTTACAAAATGAGGTTTCGAAATGTGACATTTCAAGTTAGTGACTAAAATGTAATTTTTGAAAAGTTGGTGACTATTTTAAAAAGATTGAAACTTTGAATCTTTAAGGAGCTAATTTACTCAAGAAGAGTTTTCTCCAGATTTTTCTTAATATTAAACATTTATTAAATGATATTTAATAAAAGGAAAAAGGGGGAAATAGATATTTTTGAGTTCATAACTAACTTTTCTCAAAATTTTCCCACTTCATTTTCTCTCCCTTTTCTCTCAGCCAAACACATTTCCCCAGCCATTTTCCCTCTGATTTTAACACCTAAAGATGAGATTTCAATCTCTATTTGATCTCTAATCATTCCTACATCAAATTCTTATCATTTGCCTATTGAATTTGCAAGAATCTTGGCTTTAAACAAGGAGAAACTCACATTTAGAGGTATGAACGTCCTTCTCCTCTAAATACTCAGTTCTTTACTGAAATTCCCAAGTTCTCAATCCTTGATTTGAGTTTTATTAAAGGTTTTAATGTTGTGTTCTTGATTTTGGCTTGAAATGCAAGATTTGGATTTAATTTTGATTAAATTCGTACTAGATGATTGGGCTGTGGTTTGAGATGTCTTTTTGATGTTTATTGGATGAATAAATGATGTGTAATTGAGGTTTAATCAATGCAATCCCGGATAGTTTGATTTTCCTAAGTTTTTGATTGAGTTAATGGTGGTTTTTGGGGTGATTTTGATGTTCTGCTATAGCTGGAGGTATAAGGACGTGATTAGATCCTTTTTGGATGTTAATTGATGTATAAGAATGATTGGAATTGATGGATCTTGGCTGGGTAATGTTGTAGAGGTGTTTGGATGTGATTTCGGTTGTGTTTGGTAGCCGAAATGAGAGTGTTGATGAGAGCAGCGAGTTTAGGTGTCTTGGTTGAAGATATTAATGCATGATGATGCATTAATCCTCTGCTTTGATGTGTTTAAAACAGGGGAGACATCTTCGGATCCTTGTGGTGTTGATCCGGAAGCTTGATTGGTGTTTCGGCAAGCTTACGAAACAGAATCGGTGAGTGAAGTTTGGTTTTCAGCTTTGAAACCAATGTTTGAAGGTTATGGGAGATTAGTTTAAGTCTAAACAACTTAGCTAAGCTCAAGAGTAAGTTTTTCGAAGAAACTCTCTTGTTGATGAACCATGAGATGGTTGAATGCAATGTGTTTTATTTGCATGTTTAAATTCTATTTTGAAAGCATATTTTAGCATGTTTATGCTGGTTTTGTAAGCCATGTGTTGAAGGATGCTCAAGGTAAGAGATCCTTGTTTTGAACATTGATAAATGTGGTTTGATGCATTGTCATGCATGACTATTTAATGGCTTTGTTAAATGCTTTAAAATAGTGGATTAATGATGATAAATGATGTATATTGGCAAGTGATGTGTTGGTTTTAAAGTACTTGAATCGGATATAGTTAGTCGGCTATAGGATTGGGTGCACCGTGAATAAAGTCGCCTTGGATGTTGAGGGGTTGTGATTGTACCGTAAACTCCATCCAAGTACACTAACGAGATGGTTAAGATCATCATGGTGGTTAAAAGTCTATGAGTGGATCTTGTGTTAAGATCACAATGGTGGTTAAAAGTCCATGTGTGGATCTTGTGTTGTGTGTCCCGTGTTCTCGTTAGTGATGTTATACAACTACCAATGAGTGATGTGGAGGGGTTGTGATTGTACCATAGTCTCCATCACGGGTGTTGAGGGGTTGTGATTGTACCATATGCTCCACCTTGATATTGGTAGTGTGTATGAAGCGTATGGGACAACGCTTGTAATCCGCGTATCCGATTGTGTTTTTGAGTTGTAAAATGTTATGGATTATCACTTGGAAGCCAATATGACATGTTGATGATTTGAAGCATGAGATGCTTGGTTTGTATGCATAATTGCATGATAAATGTTGTTTTGAAACTAAAGGCCTTGAGAAGGTGTTTTTGCAAATGCATTATTGTGATGTTTTAATTGAGCATTCCTCACTAAGCTATGTGCTTACGCTCTCTCTTTCTTAAACCAATAATGCAGAGCATTGAAGTGCATAAAGGGCAACAAGGAGGTCAAGGATCCAAGTGAAAGACTAAGCTCATGTATGGTGAATGTTTTCCTATCACTATTAGCTTTTGGGCATTTGGCAATGGGAACCTAATTGTGTTTTTGGGAGATGTTTTGGACTCCCTAAGTTTGGTTAATGCTTTGATGATGTTGGAACATGTAAATGGCCTTTTGGTATTTGGTTTTGGTAAATTGTTGGTTGCATGTTTTTCAATATAGGATGCATGCCTATAGAATTGGGTTTTTCCTTGAATGATGCCATGATTGTGATTAGTTGATGCTAATATGTTCCTTAAGTGTTTGATAACTTGTGTGTATGATATTAGGGTCATATGGATGTGTTTGATGGGCTGAAAGTGTGTAAAATCAGATGAATTCTGCATTTCTGGGCAACTCGTTTCGGAACGGGTGCTACTGTTTCGGAACAGGTGGCCTGAAATGGCCATGGCGTTTCGAAATAGGTGGAGCTGTTCCAAAACGGATTTGCCACTGCCAAGCCTTGTTCCGCAACTTGTTTCGGAACGGTCCCGCGTTTCGGAACGGATCTTTCCCATTTCGGAACACTCGACCGTTGGGCACTGAAACTGATGGTTAAATGTTTTGAAACTCTTACGTTTTGGTCCCAATCTTTGTATATGCAATTGGTTGAGTTTGTGATATCCGTTTGAGATGAATTTTGACAGAGAACTATGAAATATGATTAATTTCATAATGGTAACTTTAAAACTGGTTAAGTCCTCCTAATTTTCGGAATTTGCAATTTGGTCCCTAAATTTGTATGTTGTGCAATTGAGTCCCTAATTGTTATCCGATTGCTGTGATTTTTGAGTATGCTTTTCTTAAGAGTTCACCTAGGGTTAATATGCATTTAGACAAGATTAAAAGTAAAAAAAGGGTCGTTAATCAAGGTTGACTTTCAGGTTGACTTTGGTTTTCCCCGTGTAATCTTCGTAGTTCGGGTCAACCGTCTAGGCCGGGCTAAGGGGGTTACATTTGGTGGTATCAGAGCTGAGTTCTCGAGTAATTGGGAATGGTTATGTGGGTGATATGTGTATGATTGCTTTGTACGCATGATGAATGAAAGTATGATGTATACATTGTAAGTATGTTGCAATTGTGGTGTATGCTGTGGTGAAGCATGTTAGAGGGACCCATTGCCAAATCAAAGCTAATGAAATGATTTGTTTTTAATTGGAAATGAGCTTGAGTACTTGGATTGCTTACCTTGCTGAGCCTGACTTTGTTTATTGCATTGTGATTGCATTGTTTAGTGAATGAGACCTCGTAGAGAGACGAGGATTAATACACGAGCTATGGCTCAAAATGAGAATGAGGAGAACGCTGAAAATGTAGTGGATTTACCTCCTCCACCTGGTGGTGGTGGTGCTGGGGGTGAAGGAGCTGGTGTTGCTGCTGGTGCTGGGGTCGCTGGACCTGAAGCTGGGCAGGGGCAAGCTGCTCCTGACGTGACAATGCTGATTCAAGCTATTGCTGGAGTCTTTCGGGCGGCGGTAGCTGGAGCTCAGGGAGCTGGGCATCAGGGAGATGCTAATGTAAGACTACCTCTAGAACGTTTGCGCAGTCTGGGAGGGACTGAGTTCAGGGGTTTGTCTGCTGAAGGTTCTGAATCTTGGTTGGAAAGTACCAAGAGAATCTTGGGACAAATGAACTGCAATGATGTGCAGAAGCTGGGTTGTGTGATATCACTGCTGCACGACGATGCGTATACTTGGTGGACAACCACTACCTCCGGAATGGAGGAAGCTGATGTAACTTGGACGTTCTTTCTGAACACGTTCAAGAGGAGGTATCTGGGTGTGCGATACCTGGATGAGAAGAAAAGGGAATTCATGTCTCTTACTCAAGGGAGTATGACAGTGGCTGAGTACGAGGTTCAGTTTGTCCGACTCAGTCAGTACGCACCTGAGCTTGTTCCTGATGAGCGGGAGAGGTGTGAACGTTTCCGTTATGGTTTGGTGACGGAGGTGAAGACTTATATGCTGGCTGCTGAGTACACAGACTTTGATGTGCTGGTTGGAAGGGCAAAGGACATCGAGTTGAATTTGAGTTTATCTTCTAGAGGTGCTGGTCCTAGTGTGGGCAAGCGAGCTGCTGAGTATAGTTCCGGTGGCGGACGAAACAAGAGAGGACGTGATCGGAAGTATCAGTCTTCGGTTAGGCGAGGTGGCGGAGGGCAAGGTGCGCCTGTTCAGGGAGACAGGGCGAGAGCTGATCCGAACACATGTTGGACATGTGGATCACGTGGACATCTGAGGCGTGATTGTCCTCGAGCAGCGAGGGAGGTTCAGGCTCCTGTTGTGGTGGCCGGTAACTCGTGCTGGAACTGTGGTTCGGCGGATCACTTGAGGAGGGAGTGTCCTCTCTTGGCCGGTGGTGGCCAGGGACGTGCTCCTGGAGTTGTTGCACCACAGAGAGGTCGTGGGCGCGGCCGTGGTAACTTCCAGCGTAGAGAGGATGGTGGAAGGAATGTGGCTCATGTTGTAGCTGTTCAGCCTGAGGGTGGTGGCCAAGCCAGAGTGTATGCTCAGAGGGAGGGGAGGAATGACACGGATGTGATCGCAGGTACTTTTACGTTGCAATCCTTGTCATTACTTTCCTCGATTGATTCTGGATCTACACACTCATACATATTGCGTGAGCGTGCTCAATTGCTTGGTTTGCATGTTGAGTCTTTGGATGTTGGTATGCGTGTAACTAGTTCTTTTGGTGAGACTGTTGTGACTCGAAAGCTTTATAGAAGGTGTCCCTTGGTTGTGCAAGATCATGTTTTCCATGTTGATCTTATGGAATTGCCTTTCTATGGTTTTGATGTAATCCTTGGTATGGATTGGCTTGTTGAGCATCGAGCTGTTGTGGATTTTGAGAATAAGCGAGTTTCGTTGAAGCTTGCGGATGATTATGAAGTGGTAGTGGTTGGTGAGAATGTGAAGTTTCTTGCCAATGTGGTGTCTACATTGGAAGCGAGCCGGATGCTGAGGCAAGGCTGTGAAGCTTACCTAGCCTTTGTGATGAATCCTAGCTCTAAAGAGTTGCGTGTGCAAGATATCAGGACTGTGCGAGAGTTTCCTGGTGTGTTTCCGGAGGAGTTGCCTGGGTTGCCTCCTAATTGCGAAGTGGAGTTTGGGATTGAGCTGTATGAAAACACAACTCCAGTGTCCATTACTCCTTATCGAATGGCACCTAAAGAGTTGAAAGAGTTGAAGACGCAACTTCAGGAGTCGCTTGATCGTGGTTTCATTCGGCCGAGTGTGTCACCTTGGGGTGCACCGGTCTTGTTTGTGAAGAAGAAGGATGGCACTATGAGAATGTGCATTGATTACCGTCATCTTAACAAGTTGACTATCAAGAATCGGTATCCATTGCCGAGAATTGATGATCTTTTTGATCAGTTTCGGGGAGCGGCTGTGTTCTCTAAAATTGACTTAAGATCAGGGTATTACCAGTTGAAGGTGAAGGATGTGGATGTGCCAAAGACAACCTTCAGAACGAGGTATGGGCATTATGAGTTCCTTGTGATGCCGTTTGGTTTGACGAATGCTCCTGCAGCTTTCATGGACATGATGAATAGAGTGTTTAATGAATATTTGGATAAGTTTGTCGTGGTGTTCATCGATGACATTCTCGTGTACTCTCGTACTGAGAAAGAGCATGAAGGGCATTTGAGGATTGTGTTACAAGCTTTGTTGGAGAATCAGCTTTATGCTAAGCTGAGCAAGTGTGAGTTCTGGCTTAGAGAAGTGGTGTTTCTTGGTCATGTGGTTTCTGCTGAGGGGATTCGAGTTGATCCTCAGAAGATTGAGGTAGTGATGAATTGGAAGCCTCCTAAGTCTGTTCATGAAGTCCGTAGTTTCCTTGGTCTGGCAGGATACTATCGGAGATTCGTGGATGGGTTTTCAAAGATTGCTGCACCTTTGACGAAGTTGTTGCAGAAGGATGTTAAGTATGAGTGGACGGAACCGAGACAGCAGGCTTTTGAGAAGCTTAAGGCAGCTTTGACGCAAGCTCCTATCTTGGTTCAACCTGAATCAGGGAAAGAGTTTGTGGTGTATAGTGATGCGTCCTACGTTGGTTTGGGATGTGTGTTGATGCAAGAGGGTAAGGTGGTGGCTTATGCATCACGGCAGTTGAAGGTGCATGAGCGCAATTATCCTACGCATGACATTGAGTTAGCTGCGGTGGTTTTTGCTTTGAAAATTTGGAGACATTACCTGTATGGTGAGAAGTGTACAGTGTATACGGACCACAAGAGTTTGAAGTATCTGATGTCTCAGAAGGAGTTGAATCTTAGGCAGCGACGTTGGGTGGAGTTGCTTAAGGATTATGATTTGACGATCGAGTACCATCCGGGTAAAGCTAATGTTGTAGCGGATGCCTTGAGTAGGAAGGTAGCTGTGGAGTTGAGGGCTATGTTTGCCAGTTTGAGCATTTCGCGTGATGGTGGTCTTGTGGCTGAGTTGCAAGTGAAACCATCCTTGGTTCAGTTGATTAAGGAAAAGCAGTTGTTGGATGATTCCTTAGTGCCACATGTTCAGGATATTGCAGAGGGTAGGCCATCGGATTTCTGCTTTAATAATAATGGAGTTTTATGTTTTGGGAATCGGATAGTAGTGCCCAATGATGCTGAGTTGAGGCGTGCTATTCTGACTGAAGGTCATAGTAGTCCTTTTGCTATGCACCCTGGTAGTACTAAGATGTACCGTGATCTTCGTGATGAGTACTATTGGGTGGGTTTAAAGAAAGATGTTGCTGAGTTTGTAAGCAAGTGCATGGTTTGTCAGCGAGTTAAAGCTGAGCATCAGTTTCCTTCAGGGTTGTTGCAACCGTTGAGGATTCCTGAGTGGAAGTGGGAAAGGATTACCATGGACTTTGTGTCTGGTTTGCCTTTGTCGCCATCGAAGAAGAATTCGGTGTGGGTGATTGTGGATCGCCTGACGAAGTGTGCGCATTTCTTGCCTGTGCATACTACGTACACTTTGGATAAGCTTGCGGAGCTGTACATTGCTGAGATTGTGCGGCTGCATGGAGTGCCAAAGTCGATTGTGTCGGATAGAGATCCGAGGTTTACATCGCGTTTCTGGCAGTGTTTGCATCAGGCTTTGGGTACACGATTGAATTTCAGTACTTCTTATCATCCACAGTCGGATGGACAGTCTGAGCGTGTTATCCAGGTGTTGAAGGATATGTTGCGGTGCTGTGTGGTTGAGTTTCAGGGTTCTTGGGAGAAACATCTGCCTTTGGTGGAGTTTGCCTATAATAATAGTTATCAGGCAAGTATTAAAATGGCACCTTATGAAGCTTTGTACGGGAGGAAGTGTAGGACTCCTCTTTGTTGGGCTGAAACGGGTCAGAAGTTGGTTTCGATGCCAGCTTTGTTGAAAGGAACCACCGAGAAGGTGAAGCTCATTTGTGAGCGTTTGAAGGCAGCTTCTGATCGGCAAAAGTCTTACGCGAATTTGAAGCGTAAGGGGGTTGAGTATGCGGTGGGTGACCATGTGTTTTTGAAAGTTTCGCCTTGGAAAAAGGTGATGAGATTTGGCCGAAAGGGTAAGTTGAGCCCTAGGTACATTGGACCATACGAGGTGATTGAGTGTGTGGGTCCTGTTGCGTACAAGTTAAGGTTACCGCAAGAGTTAGAAAAGATTCATGATGTGTTTCATGTTTATATGCTTCGGAAGTATAGATCGGATCCTTCACATGTGATGCTTGTGGAAGAAGTGGAATTGAATCCGGATTTGACCTATGATGAGGAACCGGTGAAGATTCTGGATTCGGATAGTAAAGTTCTTCGAGGCAAGACCATTGAGTTGGTAAAGGTGTTGTGGAAGCATCGTGGTGCTAAGGAAGCCACGTGGGAACGGAAGGATGACATGTTGAAGCAGTTTTCGTATCTCTTTCCTTCAGGTAAATTTCGAGGACGAAATTTCTTAAGGGGGGGGAGAGTTGTAACACCCCAATTTTGGGCTTAGAGGTTTTGGGTTTGAATCGGACCGGTCGAATTTCGGTTCGAATATAAAAGGTGGTTTTAGGGAAAGCCTAGTTCGGGATGCATTAAAAATATGGAAAAATATCTTAAAATCCTCTTTTATTATATATAAGAGATTGGTGAAATCAATTTTACAAAATGAGGTTTCGAAATGTGACATTTCAAGTTAGTGACTAAAATGTAATTTTTGAAAAGTTGGTGACTGTTTTAAAAGGATTGAAACTTTGAATCTTTAAGGAGATAATTTACCCAAGAAGAGTTTTCTCCAGATTTTTCTTAATATTAAACATTTATTAAATGATATTTAATAAAAGGAAAAAGGGGGAAATAGATATTTTTGAGTTCATAACTAACTTTTCTCAAAATTTTCCCACTTCATTTTCTCTCCCTTTTCTCTCAGCCAAACACATTTCCCCAGCCATTTTCCCTCTGATTTTAACACCTAAAGATGAGATTTCAATCTCTATTTGATCTCTAATCATTCCTACATCAAATTCTTATCATTTGCCTATTGAATTTGCAAGAATCTTGGCTTTAAACAAGGAGAAACTCATATTTAGAGGTATGAACGTCCTTCTCCTCTAAATACTCAGTTCTTTACTGAAATTCTCAAGTTCTCAATCCTTGATTTGAGTTTTATTAAAGGTTTTAATGTTGTGTTCTTGATTTTGGCTTGAAATGCAAGATTTGGATTTAATTTTGATTAAATTCGTACTAGATGATTGGGCTGTGGTTTGAGATGTCTTTTTGATGTTTATTGGATGAATAAATGATGTGTAATTGAGGTTTAATCAATGCAATCCCAGATAGGTTGATTTTCCTAAGTTTTTGATTGAGTTAATGGTGGTTTTGGGGTGATTTTGATGTTCTGCTATAGCTGGAGGTATAAGGACGTGATTAGATCCTTTTTGGATGTTAATTGATGTATAAGAATGATTGGAATTGATGGATCTTGGCTGGGTAATGTTGTAGAGGTGTTTGGATGTGATTTCGGTTGTGTTTGGTAGCCGAAATGAGAGTGTTGATGAGAGCAGCGAGTTTAGGTGTCTTGGTTGAAGATATTAATGCATGATGATGCATTAATCCTCTGCTTTGATGTGTTTAAAACAGGGGAGACATCTTCGGATCCTTGTGGTGTTGATCCGGAAGCTTGATTGGTGTTTTGGCAAGCTTGCGAAACGGAATCGGTGAGTGAAGTTTGGTTTTCAGCTTTGAAACCAATGTTTGAAGGTTATGGGAGCTTAGTTTAAGTCTAAACAACTTAGCTAAGCTCAAGAGTAAGTTTTTCGAAGAAACTCTCTTGTTGATGAACCATGAGATGGTTGAATGCAATGTGTTTTATTTGCATGTTTAAATTCTGTTTTGAAAGCATATTTTAGCATGTTTAATGCTGGTTTTGTAAGCCATATGTTGAAGGATGCTCAAGGTAAGAGATCCTTGTTTTGAACATTGATAAATGTGGTTTGATGCATTGTCATGCATGACTATTTAATGGCTTTGTTAAATGCTTTAAAACAGTGGATTAATGATGATAAATGATGTATATTGGCAAGTGATGTGTTGGTTTTAAAGTACTTGAATCGGATATAGTTAGCCGGTGTTGCGTGTAAAAGTGTCTATCGCAATGTAGTGCAAGTGTACACGACGCAAGTAGTAAAGTGATACTGGAGTATCGGATATCGTCTCCACAGGGACTGGGCTAACCCTTTCCTTCGCTATCTGCACAAGGGGAAAAGAAGAGATTTAATAGTTTGTCACGAAAATAATAAAAAGAACTGGAAATAAGAGTAAAGAAATAGAGATAGAGAGAATGGGCTGGTATTGAATTGCTCAGTAGTGCAGGTATTGAATTGCTTATGATCTCCAGTTCTGTCGTCGCGCCCGTCGCCGACAGCACCTGTCGCGGCGGCTGTCCGTTAGCTGTCGCGGCAGCGAACACTAACTCCGTACTTCAAGCTTGGCAAGAATCCCAGATCTGCCTTGCCCTATCCCTAGGCACAAGTCTGTCGATGATCATGTCTTTGATGATACCTCCCGGCGTGAATCGAAGGATGAACACCGATGTGTATGAATTCTTCCTTAGCCACTTAACCTCGCCCTATCCCTAGGCACGAGATGGTTCAACTATAAACTAGAGAACGCGCTCTTATCTCTTTCGTATACTTAACTCTCCCGATGCTAAGTAAATGGATAACCTCACAATGCTCTCCCGATGCTCTTGCAAGATATTAAAACCAAGATAAAAGAACTTGAAGTTTATTTTATTGAACTTGAAAAATCCTAAAACAAAGCAATCCTTGCAACTACTTTACAAAACAACCCGTAGCCTTAGGGGGAATTTAGAACATGTCGGTGACGGGTGGACGGCAGGGGTTTGGTTTCGGTTATGGGGTAATCAGTTCTGCCCTAGGTTTAATCTATGCCCTTATATAAGCTTTGGGCTCAAGTTATCTAAGGTAACAAGGATTACAACTTTAATTAAAAGTACGATTCTAATAAAGACTAAATCTCTAAAGTCTCCTACTTTCCAGCCGCATCCTTGTTTCTAGGAATTTCTTCTCCTTGAGCTTTGGCTTGACATATCTTTTGATCCGGGGCTTGGAAAAATATTTGGCTTCCACACGACAGACGAGCAGATTTTTCTCTATCTATCGAGATCCACTTTACTTTTCCTCTTCATAAGTCTGCTGTCACCTCGCTGTCACGACAGGTCCATGACAGGTTCGTTCTTCTTCGGCTGCTTGTCCAGTTCAGCTCTTCTGCTTATCTGCCCTGGGCCTGCCTTCTCCGTCTTCTATGGCAGATACCTACAAAAACAGCCATTTTTAGTAGAATCTGTGCCTTTTAATATATTTGTGATGTTTTGCTATAAACTGACCTAAATGCAATGAATAATGCTTGAATGCAGCAGAAATATGGGTTAAAAAGGGTGTAAATAATAGAACTTTTAAACACTCATCACACCCCCAAACTCAAGTTTTTGCTTGTCCTCAAGCAATTAAGACTTAAAAGAAGAATGAAAATTTTTGTGTTGGCCTTCAAACAGTGAACTGTCCCTTACCCGTCGCTCATTCTCTATGGCGGCAGCAACCTGTCGGAAAGATTAGGATCTGTCCGGAATCTCCCTATAGTCCTTGTGCAGTGTGTGCATGCTTGTGAACAGTTATATGCTAAGACTCTCTTAGTTTCACTAGAATAATCAACTCTTTTAACTCGAATTTTGATGCCAAAGTTTATTTTCTTGAAGACACATTTTCATGCTTCTTTTTTCTTTTATTTTCGAGCTAAATTTTTCTAGAGCCAGTTTTGGGCACCTCTAGTTAGCTTCCTAGAGCCGGTTTCGGGCACCTCTAGGTTTTTGAGTTTCTTTTGCTAAACTTCTTTCCTAGAGCCAGTGTTAGGCACCTCTAGGGGCTATTCAAGTACTAAGCATCCTATTCTAGTTTGGCTAAAAGACATCTAAGCAGTATAACAGTCACAAAGGTGTTTAAGTTTTTCAGAACTATAGAAATGCTCTAAACTTCTCACGACAGAGCTGTCATGACAGGTAAGTTTACTTCACAGTTTTAAGCCAACAGTTTTATATTTTCTGATTTTTTTTAGAGAACTTAAAATAAATAAAAGACATAACAAATAATAGAAAGATGTAGCTAAGACTCCATTAATGATGGAGGGTTGCCACCCCCAAACTCGAGGGTTGCATTGCCCTCAATGCAAAATGACATGAAAAATAAAATAAAGAAAAAGTACATCACAAAATATAAAGGCATGCAGCAATAAGAGGTAAAAACTTAAATTTTAGTCGCTGCCTCGCTGCTGCTGCTGACACGGATCTGATGGCGGCGTCTGTGCTGTGGAGGAGGCTGGGCAGGTTCAGGGGCAGGTTGCTCCACGACCTGGATGTCGGAGCTGCTGCCGCTGAGAAAGTGGAAGCAGCATTGCGTCGGGTTTTCCTATAAGACATATTAGTGCAAGGGTTGTGAAGAGTAAAATGAAAGCAAATGAAAACTAAAAAGGGAGAACAAGTAAGAAAGACAGAAGTGAGTGAAAATGAAAATGAAACGGGGTTTTATAGCGGTCGAGTTGCTGCCCGTTTAATGCTGTAACGGCAGGCGTGAATAACGGAGCGGCAGATTGGATTTAGCGTGTCTGACGCGTCTGACACGCATTTATTCGTCTGTTACGCGTCTGCCGCACGCTTCTGCATCTGTCGTGTCAGTCTGTTGACAGCCTGTCATATCCGTCCGCGGCGGCAGCCGAAACGACAGGTTTCCATAAATGGGCTTCAATGGGCTGATGGATGGGTGGTGGGCTTGGGTCACTTCTCCTTTTCTTCTTGACTCCTTTATTTCCTAAAAACATAAAAATAGAAAAACATTATTCGAATAAAATAAACCTTATTTCCTAATAATAAATAAGTAATAAAAATACTCCCTGTTCTATCGATGCTTGAGGGGTCGTTTCCGGTACTTCTTGAAGTCCATCTGTACCCTCCATCTGGTGATTTTTCTCATGGTGGGGGCTCCTTTCTTTCTCTTCCCTTTGTAGTCCATGAAGTCCTCCCTTCTTGGTAATGTTTCTGAGGGCATGAATATATGATTAGAAAAAATCAAATTGACATTCGGCCACAAACTTACCTTGTTTTTGTTGAATATTGTTGTGGTTGAATGTAGCCCTTGCTGTCGTGCCTGCTGCTGTGGCAGGCAGTTATTTTGACAGTCCGTTGGCAGGTTACTTTGCAGGTCAATGGGACATTGGTAAGTGCCATCGCTCTCTATACTAAATTCTGTTGACCACTCGTAAATCTCCATCAGTAGAGACTTTGATGATTCTATGTCCACCGGCTTTGGTTCCTCTAATACCTGCAATGGAATTGGTGAGTTTTCATATAATTCAAAAGGTTCGTTTATTACCTGCTCATATTCCATTGGCGAGGCATTGTCATTGGGTAGCTCTTCTAGGTGGTCGTGCGAGTGCCATGACAGGGATGGATGTGTGCAATCTTGGTTAGGCATAATCGAGGTCGTGGGTTGAGAGTTTGCCTCTGATGTGGTTGCTACTTCAGCATCAGTTGCTGTTGAGGCGGCAGTTGCTGCCAAGGCGGAAGTTGCTGTCGAGGCGGCAGTTGCTGTCGAGGCGGCAGTTTCTGTCGAGGCGGCAGTTTCCGCTTTGACTGGAGTTTCTACCTCAAAAGTTGTTGCTGCCATGACATTCTCTTGAATTTCACTCAGCATTGTCGCGGTGTTGCTCCATTCCGGCTCCTCGGTCATTGCCATGGCAGGTTGTTGCTCAGACTCATCATATGTTGGGTATTCCTTCACATGGGCATCCTCGTCGTCTTGCCTCAGGATTTCAGGTTCATCTGTGGCATGAATGAGGACTGGTCTGCTCAAGAGTTCATCCATCTTGGCGATACTTGCGTTCGTAGAGGCTGACACTTTTTGAGTGATTGCCAAGAAGGCTTGCAGTGTGTTTTCTAAGGATTTTGACTGCTCTTGAGGATGATGACATTGCCAGGGCAGGTCGGGTTCTGCAGCAAAACTGTTATGGTATAAAAAATTTTGTGGGTTTTGATCGTACCATAAAAAATTTTGCTGCTGCGGCATCGGCATTTGCTGCCCCTGTTGCTGCCACGGCTGCTGCCCTGGCAGCATGTCTTTACGGTTATTGCAAGAACTTTCCCACATCAACTCTCGAATGGTTTTTCCTGGCATGTTGATGCCCTTGAACCTGTATTTTCACCTGAGTTTTTGTTAAATAAAATAAAATAAAATAAAATAAAAGAAAAATAAAAGAAAAGTGCAGAAGCTAGGGTAAGAGTGTGTTGCCAGTCCCCGGCAACGGCGCCAAAAACTTGTTGCATGTAAAAGTGTCCATCGCAATGTAGTGCAAGTGTACACGACGCAAGTAGTAAAGTGATACTGGAGTATCGGATATCGTCTCCACAGGGACTGGGCTAACCCTTTCCTTCGCTATCTGCACAAGGGGAAAAGAAGAGATTTAATAGTTTGTCACGAAAATAATAAAAAGAACTGGAAATAAGAGTAAAGAAATAGAGATAGAGAGAATGGGCTGATATTGAATTGCTCAGTAGTGCAGGTATTGAATTGCTTATGATCTCCAGTTCTGTCGTCGCGCCCGTCGCCGACAGCACCTGTCGCGGCGGCTGTCCGTTAGCTGTCGCGGCAGCGAACACTAACTCCGTACTTCAAGCTTGGCAAGAATCCCAGATCTGCCTTGCCCTATCCCTAGGCACAAGTCTATCGATGATCATGTCTTTGATGATACCTCCCGGCGTGAATCGAAGGATGAACACCGATGTGTATGAATTCTTCCTTAGCCACTTAACCTCGCCCTATCCCTAGGCACGAGATGGTTCAACTATAAACTAGAGAACGCGCTCTTATCTCTTTCGTATACTTAACTCTCCCGATGCTAAGTAAATGGATAACCTCACAATGCTCTCCCGATGCTCTTGCAAGATATTAAAACCAAGATAAAAGAACTTGAAGTTTATTTTAATGAACTTGAAAAATCCTAAAACAAAGCAATCCTTGCAACTACTTTACAAAACAACCCGTAGCCCTAGGGGGAATTTAGAACATGTCGGTGACGGGTGGACGGCAGGGGTTTGGTTTCGGTTATGGGGTAATCAGTTCTGCCCTAGGTTTAATCTATGCCCTTATATAAGCTTTGGGCTCAAGTTATCTAAGGTAACAAGGATTACAACTTTAATTAAAAGTACGATTCTAATAAAGAATAAATCTCTAAAGTCTCCTACTTTCCAGCCGCATCCTTGTTTCTAGGAATTTCTTCTCCTTGAGCTTTGGCTTGACATATCTTTTGATCCGGGGCTTGGAAAAATATTTGGCTTCCACACGACAGACGAGCAGATTTTTCTCTATCTATCGAGATCCACTTTACTTTTCCTCTTCATAAGTCTGCTGTCACCTTGCTGTCACGACAGGTCCATGACAGGTTCGTTCTTCTTCGGCTGCTTGTCCAGTTCAGCTCTTCTGCTTATCTGCCCTGGGCCTGCCTTCTCCGTCTTCTATGGCAGATACCTACAAAAACAACCATTTTTAGTAGAATCTGTGCCTTTTAATATATTTGTGATGTTTTGCTATAAACTGACCTAAATGCAATGAATAATGCTTGAATGCAGCAGAAATATGGGTTAAAAAGGGTGTAAATAATAGAACTTTTAAACACTCATCAGCCGGCTATAGGATTGGGTGCACCGTGAATAAAGTCACCTTGGATGTTGAGGGGTTGTGATTGTACCGTAAACTCCATCCAAGTACACTAACGAGATGGTTAAGATCATCATGGTGGTTAAAAGTTCATGAGTGGATCTTGTGTTAAGATCATAATGGTGGTTAAAAGTCCATGTGTGGATCTTGTGTTGTGTGTCCCGTGTTCTCGTTAGTGATGTTATACAACTACCAATGAGTAATGTGGAGGGGTTGTGATTGTACCATAGTCTCCATCACGGGTGTTGAGGGGTTGTGATTGTACCATATGCTCCACCTTGATATTGGTAGTGTGTATGAAGCGTATGGGACAACGCTTGTAATCCGCGTATCCGATTGTGTTTTTGAGTTGTAAAATGTTATGGATTATCACTTGGAAGCCAATATGACATGTTGATGATTTGAAGCATGAGATGCTTGGTTTGTATGCATAATTGCATGATAAATGTTGTTTTGAAGCCAATATGACATGTTGATGATTATCACTTGGAACAGGTGGCCTGAAATGGCCATGGCGTTTCGAAACAGGTGGAGCTGTTCCGAAACGGATTTGCCACTGCCAAGCCTTGTTCCGCAACTTGTTTCGGAACGGTCCCGCGTTTCGGAACGGATCTTTCCCGTTTCGGAACACTCGACCGTTGGACACTGAAACTGATGGTTAAATGTTTTGAAACTCTTACGTTTTGGTCCCAATCTTTCTATATGCAATTGGTTGAGTTTGTGATATCCGTTTGAGATGAATTTTGACAGAGAAGCATGAAATATGATTAATTTCATAATGGTAACTTTAAAATTGGTTAAGTCCTCCTAATTTTCGGAATTTGAAATTTGGTCCCTAAATTTGTATGTTGTGCAATTGAGTCCCTAATTATTATCCGATTGCTGTGATTTTTGAGTATGCTTTTCTTAAGAGTTCACCTAGGGTTAATATGGATTTAGACAAGATTAAAAGTAAAAAAAGGGTCGTTAATCAAGGTTGACTTTCAGGTTGACTTTGGTTTTCCCTGTGTAATCTTCGTAGTTCGGGTCAACCGTCTAGGCTGGGCTAAGGGGGTTACAATGAAAATCTCGAACGTCCAACTTGGAGAGAAGAAACTCAAAATTTTCTTTCCTCAACGCTTTTGTAAAGATGTCGGCCAATTAAACATTAGTGGAAACATATGATGGACAAAGTATCCCTGCAGTCACTGCATCTCAAACAACATGACAGTCAACCTCTATATGCTTTGTTCTTTTGTGAAAAACTGTATTTTGAGCAATGTATAATGCCGAATGAATATCACAAGATAACTTCATACCCTCTGGATGTCGTACACCCAAGTCACCTGTAACCCCCTCGTCCCGGTTCGGATGCTTGACCGGTCCGAGTGGGCCACACGGGGAAAACCGAAGCGAAACCCGTTAAGGTTCCTCCTCGGTTAACGACCCAGAAAATTTCTTTTATTTATCTTGTCTAAATGCGTTACCATTACCTATGTGAAACACGTCAGCGGAAACAAAAGCAATACAAAGATCGACCATTCAAGACATCATTCATAAAACAACCCATTTTCTGTAATTAAGCAGGCCGTATCGATACACTTGTCAAGGGTATCGATACGCCTTGACCAAAGTCAACACTCAAGGGTCAACACAGGAAAACCGTATCGATACAGCCCTTGAGCGTATCGATACGCCCTTCCCAGTCAACATCTCGTGGTCAACGAGATAAACCCGTACCGATACACTAACACACCGTACCGATACGGTAATATCTCACCAAAATCTCGGAATTCTAGTGAGCAAAAACCGTATCGATACACCCCCGTGTATCGATACGCCCAGCCAAACTTGAGTCTTGGAGGCAATAACGTATCGATACGGCCCTTAGGCGTACCGATACGCCCTGCACTACAAAACTCCCAAACTCAGCAAAAACATGCAAGACTCGAACCTAGATGCAATTTAAGACTTCCCTGGACCCAAACAAACATTCATACAACATTTATTAACCATGATCTAGTCATACAAGTCACCCATCATGGACAAACAACATTCATCGAGGAAATCATGCATAGATCAAGAGATGGCATATAAGCATTCATGGGTTCATGCTTCAACAACCAAACACATAAGAATCCTCCTAAGGCACTTGGCCAACACACACATGGTAAGCATTTTAGGCATGATTTACAATTCAAACATGGCATCAACAAGCCATACAAAAGCAACATAAACATGGAGTCTAAACAAGCTCCTAAACAACCAACCGTATCCATCAAAATAACTCAAATCCCATTGCTTAACTATTACATGTTCAAACATTAAAAGTTCATACTTGATGTACTCAAGCCAACAACCACACTTGGAGGCCCTCCACTTGCGCAAGCAACCCACGAACTAAGGATCTGCATTGTCGAACAAAGAGAGAGCGTAAGCAATAAGCTTAGTGAGAGTAAGCTCTTTAAAAACAAACCTCGACAATGCAGGGTCCAGGCACGATCTTAGCCAAGGTAAATACACAATTACCAAGGGTCCACAAGAGCCAACAGTTAAAGATGCATGAACAATGTCCAATTAAATGCCATGCTCATAAAGCTCTATTTCACAACACATGTAATCACATATAAACATCCAAATAGAGATCACATTCCACAACACATTGATATACATATCAGTCAATATTGGCACCTAGCTATGACCCGAATACGCGGATAAACACGTTGGAACTCACATCCAACAACCATTTTACCTCACGGTGGGATTACACTCATCACCGGTCTCGCGGAGGGGATTCCACTCATCCTCACGCCCCGTCGATGGGATTCCACTCATCATCGACTATATATAAATACAATTTTCGGGCGTACCCGTACTCCTCCTTGGTGACTCAACTCCACCAAGGCCACGCGCGAATTTAGACTCATGTGTGCATACTAACATCCTAATGATCGATCATTTGTACTCAAGCATACTAGTACCAACATTTAACTCATTCCACATTATTCATTTCAATCAATTCCGTGCTTAGCACGTACTCACCATGATCACAATCATGAACAATTTCCATGCATGCCATAAGTATCACAAATCATGCCTCATCTCACATGTATATCACATTATACATAAACAATCATATCACAAATCATACGAGGCATAAACATCCATATATATATATATATATATATATATATAAGTTCATCCAATGGCTCTAGATCAAGTTTAGGATTAGGCTACCACCCTAACCCTAACTCTAGGTGGGTCTACCAAGCCCGACCTAGTCCACATACTCGAACCAACCATTTAAAAACACTTTAAACATTTAACCACTCACCTAAGCTTCCAAGCTCCAATCCAAGCAAGCAACCACCCTCAAGTTCCCGGATTTCCTCTCGATGCTTCACCAACACAAGTTCCCGCTTCTAAACAACCTCAATCACAATTCAAACAATCTCAAATCAGCCCAACATCAAAAGACCAACCCGGAACACAATTCAAGTACAATTTACAATGTTGCAAGCCATGAACAAACCCCATTTTTAGCAAACTCGAGCAGCCCCAAAACCACATCCAAAACCCATGTTTCCAACATCCATTGCACTCACAAATGATCCCAATTCAACCCCTATCCATAGTACTAACAATAGCCTATCAATTTCCACCTAAAACAACCCCCAAAACTCACCCAAAACCCTCCAAAAACCCCATTTTTACCCAAATTCGGGAATTGCTCAAAATCATTCAAAATTCACATATGTTGAACCATTTAACTTCTATACTTCATAACTAACCATATTAAATCAAAACATTAAGCTTAACAACATAAAGTTTCCATTTTTACTCAAAATCTTCAAAACTCCATTTTCCAAAACTTCAATGAAAATGAAAACAAATGGTACTTTTAAAGAGATGGAGTTGAGGAGAAGTAAAAAACGGTGTTACCTTTCGAAAATGAGTTGAAATGGAGGAGCTTTTTGGATGGAATAGTGTTTAGGTAGAGAGCTCTTTCTTTTCCCGTTGAAGAAGAGAGTGAATAGTGGAAGATGGTGAGAAATGGGTATTTTTAATTGTTTTGTTTAAATTTAAAGGCTAAAGACCACTTTGCCCTTAATGAATTGGACTATTCACAAAGAAGGTGATCCATGGCAATTTGGGTTCAAATCAAAATATGTTCAACACCATTTATTTTGAAATTAAAACCCGAACATTATTTTAACCATAAAACCGAACCCGAAATAATATTAAAATATTATTTTCACCTAACCCCTAAACCCGGGTGTTACAACTCTCCCCCACTTAAGGAATTTCATCCCCGAAATTACCTGATGGAAACAAATACGGAAACTGCTCAACCATATCCGCTTTTCTCTCCCACGTGGCCTCTTCCACACCTCTATGTCTCCACAACACCTTGACCAACTCTATGGTCTTACCACGCAACACCTTGCTATCAGAAGCAAGTATCTCAACAGGCTCTTCGTTATACGACAAATCTGGATTCAACTCTATCTCCTCAACGGGCATAACATGAGAGGGATCCGATCTATATCTCCTAAGCATAGATACATGAAAGACATCATGGATCTTCTCTAACTCAGAAGGTAACCTCAAACGGTAAGCTACAGGTCCAATCCGCTCAACTATCTCATACGGACCAATGAACCTCAGACTCAACTTGTCCTTCCGGCCAAATCTCATTACCTTCTTCCACGGAGATACTTTCAGAAACACCTTCTCACCCACAGAGTACTTAATCTCTTTCCTCTTCAAATCCGCATAAGACTTCTGACGATCGGAAGCTGCTTTCAAACGGTAACAAATCAACTTCACCTTGTCGGTAGTCCCCTTAAGCAAATCCGGCATAGGTAACAATCTCTGACCTGTTTCAGCCCAACAAATCGGAGTCCTACATCGTCTACCATACAAAGCCTCATAGGGAGCCATCTGAATACTAGACTGATAACTGTTGTTGTAAGCAAACTCAACTAACGGTAAGTGCTTCTCCCAAGAACCCTGGAAGTCAATCACACAACAACGAAGCATATCTTCAAGAATCTGTATCACTCGCTCTGACTGCCCATCGGACTGCGGATGATAAGACGTACTGAAATGAAAACGGCTACCTAGAGCACTATGCAAGCAACCCCAGAACCTCGAAGTAAACCTAGGATCTCTATCAGAAACAATAGACTTCAGAACTCCATGAAGTCTCACAATCTCACGGATGTAAAAGTTTGCCAACTTGTCTAAGGAATCTGTAGTGTTCACCGCTAAGAAGTGGACACACTTAGTGAACCTATCAACAATCACCCACACGAAAATCTTCTTCGAAGGAGACAAAGGCAACCCCGACACAAAATTCATGGTGATCCTCTCCCATTTCCATTCCGGAATCTTCAAAGGCTGTAACAAACCTGAAGGAACCTGATGTTCTGCCTTCACTCTCTGACAAACCATACAACGGCTCACATACTCGGCTACATCTTTCTTCAAACCAACCCAGAAGTAATCATTCTTCAAATCTCGGTACATCTTGGTACCACCCGGATGCATAGAAAAAGGACTCGAATGTGCTTCACTCAGAATCTGACGTCTCAATTCGACATCTTCTGGCACAACAATTCTATCTCTAAAGCACATCAAACTCTCACCACTGAAACTATACTCGGTCGGTCTTCCTTCGGCTATGTCATGAACATGAGAAACTAAAGTCACATCTTGCAACTGCTTCTCTCTAATCAACTGAATCAAAGAAGGCTTCACTTGCAACTCGGTGATCAACCCACCATCATCGGACACACTCAATCTAGCAAACATAGCTCTCAACTCAACGACCACTTTTCTACTCAAAGTATCGGCTACTACATTCGCTTTACCCGGATGGTACTCAATGGTCAAATCATAATCTTTTAACAACTCAAGCCATATTCTTTGTCTCAAGTTCAACTCTTTCTGTGTCATCAAGTACTTCAAGCTTTTGTGATCGGTGTAAACTATACATTTCTCACCATACAAGTAATGACGCCAAATCTTCAATGCAAAAACAACCGCGACTAACTCTATATCATGAGTAGGATAGTTCTTCTCATGGATCTTCAACTGTCTAGAAGCATAAGCAACAACTCTTCTTTCTTGCATCAAAACACATCATAAACCTATGTAGGAAGCATCACTGTAAATCACAAACTCTTTACCTGAAACAGGTTACACTAACACTGGAGCATTTGTCAAAGCTTCTTTCAATTTCTCAAAGGCCTTCTGTATTGCATCTGACCATTCAAACTTAACTCATTTTTGCAGCAATTTAGTCAAAGGAGCATCTACTCTAGAGAAACCATCAACAAACCTCCTATAGTAACCGGCTAATCCTAGGAAACTCCTAATCTCGTTCACAGACTTAGGTTGTTTCCACTCAACAATAGCCTCAATCTTCGATGGATCAACTCGTATACCTTCGGTCGAAACAACATGGCCAAGAAATACGACCTCTCGAATCCAGAACTCACATTTACTAAGCTTCGCATACAACTGGTTGCTCAACAATCTCTGCAAAATAAACCTCAAGTGCTCATCATGTTCTTCTTCTGTCTTCGAGTACACAAGTATGTCATCAATGAAAACAACTACAAAACGGTCTAGATAGTCTCTAAAAATTCTATTCACCATGTCCATGAATGTTGTTGGTGCATTCGTGAGCCCAAACGGCATCACAAGAAACTCATAGTGACCATATCTAGTTCTAAAAGCTGTCTTCGGAACATCACACTCTTTCACTTTCAACTGGTAGTACCCGGATCTCAAATCTATCTTCGAGAACACCGAAGCACCCCTCAACTGATCGAACAAATCATCTATGCGAGGCAACGGATACTTGTTCTTCACAGTCAACTGATTCAACTGTCTGTAATCAATGCATATGCGCATACTGCCATCTTTCTTTTTCACAAACAACACGGGAGCACCCCAAGGAGAACTACTAGGCCTAATGAAACCACGGTCTAATAATTCTTGCAACTGACTCTTCAATTCTTTCAACTCCTTCGGAGCCATACGATACGGAGCTATAGAAACTGGATTAGACCCTGAAACAGTCTCAATCACAAACTCAACATCTCTGTCAGGGGGTAAACCCGGCAACTCTTCAGGAAACACATCCGGAAAGTCACACACTGTTCTAATATCTTTCGGTCTAGCTTCGCTCATATTCGGATTCATAACATAAGCTAAGTAAGCCCCACATCCTGAGTCCATCAACCTGTGAGCCTCTAAAGCTGACACCACATTAGACAAGAACTTAATGTTCTCGCCTACTACCACTACCTCGTAGTCATCCGAAAGTTTCAAAGAAATTCTCTTCGTCTCAAAATCCACACTAGCCTGGTGCTCAACTAACCAGTCCATACCCAAAATAATATCAAAACCATAGAAAGGAAGTTCCATCATATCAGCGGAGAACACATGACCCTGAATCTTTAGTGGACATCTCCTATACATACGTCTAACCACAACTATCTCACCAAAAGAACCAGTCACATGCATACCTACATCTAATATCTCAACAGGTATATCTAACTTCCGTGCATGCTCACTCAAAATGTACGAATGTGTAGAACCCGAATCAACCAAAGAAAGCAAAGACATAGACTGTAACTCAAAATTACCTGCTATCACATCAGTGTCGTTTCCGGCCTCTCTCTGAGCATAAACTCTCGCTGGTCCTCCTGCCTCTGGCTGCACTGCCACAACATGAGCAAGGTTCCTCTGAGCATCTACCCTAGGTGCATCAGCCCTAGGCTGGAAGTAGCCACAACCGTGCCCACGGCCTCTCTGAAAATCAGTCGCTCTCACAGGAGCTTGAGCAATGTTCGGTGCCTGAGCCGCCTGATGCGGGCACTCCCTCCTAAAGTGGTCCCTCGAACCACAGTTCCAACAGGCATGGAAGTTACCCCAACACTCACCAGCGTGTTGTCTCCCACAACGGGTACACTCGGGCAAACGCCCTCCTCCTCTATGGCCCTGATAGCCCCTACCATGGTGGCCACCGCCACGTCTATGATCAAACTGTTGTCCGCCACCTCTATGCCTCTTGGCATCTCTACTGTCAAAGTGGTAATGCCTCTTGCCAGAACTAGAACCACCAGGTCGTTTGGCCGAACCCAAACTGTGTTCCAAATCCTTGGCCCTCGCGACCAAAACATCAAAGTCTGAGTAGTCAGAAGCCAACGTGTATCTCTTGACCTCTTCGTTCAACCCGTAGCGGAAACGGTTACAGCGTTCCACTTCAGTAGGAACCAACTCTGGAGCGTACTGACTCAAGCGAACAAAACGGATCTCATAATCAGTCACAGAAGCATCTCCCTGAGTAAGGGCCATAAACTCTCGCTTCTTCTCATCAAGGTACCTCGGTCCCAAATACCTCTTCCTGAATGCAAACTCAAAGAAATCCCAATCAATCTCTGCCTCTAGAACCCCGGTAGTAATGGTGACCCACCAGGTGTAGGCATCACCCTGAAGCAACAAGATCACACAACCCAATCTACGCGCACCCACACAACCCATCTGAGCTAAGATGCGAACAGTCTTCTCTAACCACAGCTCGGATCTCTCAGAAGTAGATCCCCTAAACTCTTCGGCCCCCAAGCTATGGAGCCTCTCCAAAGGTAGACTGGCATCGTCGCACCTAGGCTGAGCTGCAGCCTGAGCTCCTGCAACTGCAGCCTGAAATGCTCCCGCTATTGCTTGCACTAGCGGAGTCATATCAATTTCGGCCGGACCTTGGCCACCTTGAGGTCCCTCTCCTTCAGCTCCATCCTCGCCTCCAGCTCCAGGCGGAGGTGGTGGAGGTGGTGGAGGTGCTCCAACTCCAGCAGCCCCAGGCCCTTCTATATGAGCCTCCACACCAACTACCGGCTCAACAGGAGCCGCAACACGTGGTTCCTGACGAACCACCCTCGGCCTACCCCTCGGCCTAGACATCACTCTCACAGATATTAACTACAACCACAACAACAAAACATACAAAGTTGGGTTAGCAAGGCAAGGCTTCCAAGTGGTTCAAGTACGTTCCCTCACTTTAAAAAATCATTTTTCCAATGTAATAGTAGCAATGGGACTCCCAAACAACATGCTTTTAAACAAACAATCAACATACATGTCACACAAGCAATTATACTTACAAAGCAAGCAAACACCGTGCATATCAATCCAAAACTTGAACTTACCTTACTTACCTGCCCAAGGTCTCGGTCACCTTAGGCTCTGATACCAACAAGTGTAACCCCCTCGTCCCGGTCTGGACGCTTGACCGGTCCGAGTGGGCCACACGGGGAAAACCGAAGCGAAACCCGTTAAGGTTCCTCCTCGGTTAACGACCCAGAAAATTTCTTTTATTTATCTTGTCTAAATGCGTTACCATTACCTATGTGAAACACGTCAGCGAAAACAAGAGCAATACAAAGATCGACCATTCAAGACATCATTCATAAAACAGCCCATTTTCTGTAATTAAGCAGGCCGTATCGATACACTTGTTAAGGGTATCGATACGCCTTGACCAAAGTCAACATTCAAGGGTCAACACAGGAAGACCGTATCGATACAGCCCTTGAGCGTATCGATACGCCCTTCCCAGTCAACATCTCGTGGTCAACGAGATAAACCCATACTGATACAGTAACACACCGTACCGATACGGTAATATCTCACCAAAATCTCGGAATTCCAGTGAGCAAAAATCATATCGATACACCCCCATGTATCGATACGCCCAGCCAAACTTGAGTCCTGGAGGCAATAACGTATCGATACGGCCCTTAGGCGTACCGATACGCCCTGCACTGCAAAACTCCCAAACTCAGCAAAAACATGCAAGACTCGAACCTAGATGCAATTTAAGACTTCCCTGGACCCAAACAAGCATTCATACAACATTTATTAACCATGATCTAGTCATACAAGTCACCCATCATGGACAAACAACATTCATCGAGGAAATCATGCATAGATCAAGAGATGGCATATAAGCATTCATGGGTTCATGCTTCAACAACCAAACACATAAGAATCCTCCTAAGGCACTTGGCCAACACACACATGGTAAGCATTTTAGGCATGGTTTACAATTCAAACATGGCATCAACAAGCCATACAAAAGCAACATAAACATGGAGTCTAAACAAGCTCCTAAACAACCAACAGTATCCATCAAAATAACTCAAATCCCATTGCTTAACTATTACATGTTCAAACATTAAAAGTTCATACTTGATGTACTCAAGCCAACAACCATACTTGGAGGCCCTCCACTTGCGCAAGCAACCCACGAACTAAGGATCTGCATTGTCGAACAAAGAGAGAGCGTAAGCAATAAGCTTAGTGAGGGTAAGCTCTTTAAAAACAAACCTCGACAATGCAGGGTCCAAGCACGATCTTAGCCAAGGTAAATACACAATTACCAAGGGTCCACAAGAGCCAACAGTTAAAGATGCATGAACAATGTCCAATTAAATGCCATGCTCATAAAGCTCTATTTCACAACACATGTAATCACATATAAACATCCAAATAGAGATCACATTCCACAACACATTGATATACATATCAATCCATATTGGCACCTAGCTATGACCCGAATACGCGGATAAACACGTTGGAACTCACATCCAACAACCACTTTACCTCACGGTGGGATTACACTCATCACCGGTCTCGCGGAGGGGATTCCACTCATCCTCACGCCCCGTCGATGGGATTCTACTCATCATCGACTATATATAAATACAATTTCCGGGCGTACCCGTACTCCTCCTTGGTGACTCAACGCCACCAAGGCCACGCGCGAATTTAGACTCATGTGTGAACACTAACATCCTAATGATCGATCATTTGTACTCAAGCATACTAGTGCCAACATTTAACTCATTCCACATTATTCATTTCAATCAATTTCGTGCTTAGCACGTACTCACCATGATCACAATCATGAACCATTTCCATGCATACCATAAGCATCACAAATCATGCCTCATCTTACATGTATATCACATTATACATAAACAATCATATCACAAATCATACGAGGCATAAACATCCATAAATATATATAAGTTCATCCAATGGCTCTAGATCAAGTTTAGGATTAGGCTACCACCCTAACCCTAGGTGGGTCTACCAAGCCCGACCTAGTCCACATACTCGAACCAACCATTTAAAAACACTTTAAACATTTAACCACTCACCTAAGCTTCCAAGCTCCAATCCAAGCAAGCAACCACCCTCAAGTTCCCGGATTTCCTCTCGATGCTTCACCAACACAAGTTCCCGCTTCTAAACAACCTCAATCACAATTCAAACAATCTCAAATCAGCCCAACATCAAAAGACCAACCCGGAACACAAATCAAGTACAATTTACAATGTTGCAAGCCATGAACAAACCCCATTTTTAGCAAACTCGGGCAGCCCCAAAACCACATCCAAAACCCATGTTTCCAACATCCATTGCACTCACAAATGATCCCAATTCAACCCCTATCCTTATTACTAACAATAGCCTATCAATTTCCACCTAAAACAACCCCCAAAACTCACCCAAAACCCTCCAAAAACCCCATTTTTACCCAAATTCGGGAATTGCTCAAAATCATTCAAAATTCACATATGTTGATCCATTTAACTTCTATACTTCATAACTAACCATATTAAATCAAAACATTAAGCTTAACAACATAAAGTTTCCATTTTTACTCAAAATCTTCAAAACTCCATTTTCCAAAACTTCAATGAAAATGAAAACAAATGGTACTTTTAAAGAGAGGGAGTTGAGGAGAAGTCAAAAACGGTGTTACCTTTCGAAAATGAGTTGAAATGGAGGAGCTTTTTGGATGGAATAGTGTTTGGGTAGAGAGCTCTTTCTTTTCCCGTTGAAGAAGAGAGTGAATAGTGGAAGATGGTGAGAAATGGGTATTTTTAATTGTTTTGTTTAAATTTAAAGGCTAAAGACCACTTTGCCCTTAATGAATTAGACTATTCACAAAGAAGGTGATCCATGGCTATTTGGGTTCAAATCAAAATATGTTCAACACCATTTATTTTGAAATTAAAACCCGAACATTATTTTAACCATAAAACTGAACCCGGAATAATATTAAAATATTATTTTCACCTAACCCCTAAACCCGGGTGTTACATCACCCAAAAGTTGTTTAAGCCATTTTAATTCATACACCGTCGTTGCCATTGATCGACACTTAGCCTATGCGGATGATCGAGACACTGTTTGCTGCTTCTTGGTCTTCCACGACACAGGAGAACAACCAAGAAAAACGAGCCATCTTGTCAAAGATCGTTGCGTGAGTGGACAACTAATCCAATCTGAATCACACCACCCTTGTAGACGAAGGTCACTGTCAACTCGAAGCAAAACCCTTGTCTCGGACTCTTCTTCAAGTATCGTTCGACCCAGAGAGCCGCATCCCAATGATCCTTCTGAGGTTGTTGTATAAACTGGGACAAAATGTAAATTGAATATGCAAGATCAGGTCTTCTCAGTGACAAATAAATCAATCACCCTACAAGACGCCTATACGACGTCGGATCTACAAGGTATTCATCTTTTGCAAGAGCCAAATTGTGATTTTGTTCCATAGGGAACGCTGCTGGTTTTGCTCCTAGCATACCCATTTCAGAAATTATCTCGAGCGTGTATTTTCTTTGACAGATAACAATTCCTTTTAAATTACGAGCTACTTCCAGCCCCAAGAAATATTTCATGTAACACCCTGATTTTCCCCTAAAATTAAAAAACCCTAATTTGTTAAACCCTTAGATTGAAACCCTAGTAATTTAGGGATTTTGATTTTGAAATCTAATTTGATTTAGGGATTAAATTGGAGAAAATCGAAAGATAAGTGACCTAATTGGGAATTTTGAGTTTTCAGTGACCTTTTTGGAAGGCGGGTAAAAGTTGGACCCTTAGATGGTAATTTACACATTAATTAGGGTAAAAGCCTATTTTGGCTTTTCATTTGCCATAACCTGTTCAGCCGCTTCTCCCTCTCTTCCTCAGTCTTGTACGATAACCAACCCCCACACTTTTTTGTTCGAACTACGGGAAAGGGCCAAAATGTGACCGTTCACCAAACCGTGACCGTCGGTGTGCTCACCGTGATCGTGCGAACAAAACCCCCTCTGCCCTTGACCTTGCGCCGCCGTTTTTCCCAGGGAAAAGAGGTCGAAGCCTTCGTGTACCCTCGCGTCACCGTCGATTGCTCGGGAATGGTTCAGCACCATTCGAATCGCCTCAGTCCGCTTCGGTCCTTCGCGTGTAGCCGTTCTTTCGCGCCGTTGTCTTTCGCCTTGAACGGATGAAAGCACCTCGAGCTATTTTGCGCCACCGGTTCCATCATTCTCACCGCCCTATTGTCGTCGCTTCGAGTCTGGGTAAGCGTCGTTGTTCACGACTGAGTGTTTGGTCGGGTTTGGAGAGGGTTCCGATCGCCGCCGCTGGGATCCTAGTTTAAGGATTTGGGAATAATTTGGAATTAGGGTTTTGACAAATCTGATTTGGGGGAAAATAGGGTCCCACCCAATCTGTTATTGAACCGAACCGGCCCTTTGAACCGAACCCGTACTTGGACCGAACGGGAAAACCAAACCGATCTAGACCCCCCTAAACCGAACCGGACATTTATGACCAAACCGGGTGACGTTAGCAGTGATGTCATCCGCTGATGATTATGCTGACGCAAGTTGCTGACGTCAGCGATGACGTCATCGTTGACCATGATGACGTTAGCGTTGACTTTTTGGGGATCAAAGTCAACTTCATGTTTTTTGACGCCCCGGTTCTAGATCTACAGCCCGTTTTTCCAAATTCGATCCCGAACATCTATTTTTGGCCTTTTTAATTAATTTATGCTTAGTTGAGAAATTGTGTAAATTGGTTTCTGAATCGGATTTCTTTTGCGTTCAGGTGACATAGATTCGGACACCGAGATTCTTCCTCCTCCACCGCCTGGACGACCTCCTGCATCTCAACCTTCGAGTTCCACGCTTACGTGAATTAATCAATTTTTGTAGAGTAGCTTGTGGCATAGTAGTAGTGAAATCTTACATAGTGTTACCCTTGTAGGTGACGATCATGTTCAGCCCGTTACTAGATCTGAGCGTGGGAGACGTCACTCCCGATGTTGAGCTATTAGCTGTCTGAGGTGTGTTCTCTATCTGTGATATATTATCTGTGTTGATATTGTATGATGTTTGGTTTGCAAATATATGTTATGATCTGAGTTATGTGATATACTTTGTGTATGACTTGCATTGCATCATACATCAGAATTTAAATAATATCTGTCAGACTAAATGCTCATGCATTTTCGGATTATTTATGATTGCATTCAGATTAGTATCGGATTTTCATGTCATATCATTCGGGTTCTGAAAATGTACATGGAAGATTAGTGGTTTCACCCTTTGGGCTGAATTCCACTTCGGACTTGGTGACGATGTGGATAGTGGTTCGGGGGATCCTTACTCTTCAGACAGTGATGTAGATGGATACATGACATAGTGTTAGGTGCATTGTGCTATGCATATCCGTGTATCTGATTGACTGTTGAAATGACAATGTGATTGTATGATTCTAATGATACTCTGACTTATCCACTTTAGAGACACACTGAGCTTAATAGCCGACTCCCTCTTAGCTTCTATTTCAGACTCTCGGACATAGGAGTTCGGTACTTGGAGGACCACAATTTATCAAATTTATTTTAGTTTTCAGTATGGATATTTTAGATTTACAAAATTATTTTATTTCAGTTTATTATCTCGAGATTTATGTAATTTTGGTTATTTACACTTTATTTGGGATTTTAATTGTTTTAACATGCATGAGAATTTTATTTGGATTTTCCTGTTGGTAATGCTTCAAGTGTTACCAAAGCTATGTCCCACATTGGTTGGGAAAATAGCTAGGGAAGGGTATTTATACCCATGCTTCCTCCCTCCCTTGTTGAGTGGGAAAGAACAAGGGAAGTCCTCGCGCGCCGCCGCCGCCGCCGTCCGTCCGGCCGGCCCGGCTCGGGCTCGTGTTAAATTCGTATGGAATTTTCTTATGAACAAAAGATTATATGTGAAAGAATTTTTTCTTATTTATAGGCTTTTGAGAAAACTGTTCGAATCAATCAAAATTTATTTTTTAATTTATATCTGAACTGCAACGTTCAGAATAATTGTTTGATTCGAACGTTTTGATTCCAGCAGTTTATTCGAAATTATTCGAATATGAACAGTCTGTTTAGTGGATGAATTTAGACTGTTTTCAGTCAAATTCAAGGTGTAACAGCAATGTTATGCAGCTTAAATTACAGAATTAAAATGGTGATTATGTGAAGCTGTTACAGCATGTTTAATACTGCTGTTATACAGATTTAATTCTGTAATTATTTGAGCAGTGAAATGTCAATTATAGACATGATATCCAGCCTATAAATAGAGGTGCTGCATGCACCATTTGAGATATCAGACACATTACAAACATATCAATTCTCTCTGTTTCCTCCAGTGTTAATTCGAGCAGTACCACTGTTGTTCACTCCGGAGTCGAGTGTACGGTTCCAGGAGCGTCCGTATGCACCTCGGGGGACAGCCTGCCCGTGAAGCGACTACACTGTTCGGGGCAATTTTGTTTCTAAGGCAGTGGCCACCATACCACGACACGGTTCACATATTTGCGTTCTGTTTTTTATATTTTTCCTGTCAGTGCTAACAGTCGGTTTTGCAGTTCTATTTTACCAACATTTCCGAATAATTTATTTTGTGTTGATTTTATTTATACGGTCGCGTTTTGAGAAAAAGGAATTTAATGTGAAATGACATTGTTTTAATAAATAATTTAAATATTTAATTTTCAAAACCAAATAATCATCTTACTTGAAGGACACGTTTTCAACCCGACTTCTTATATTCGGCCCATAAACCTTGGGTCGGGTTTATGGGGTTACATTTCAAAACCTCAAAATCCTTCATATGAAAGCACTTGCCAAGGTAATCCTTGAAATTTGTTAAAGCAGCTATATCATTCCCTACAATAATTAAGTCGTCAACATAAACCAACACATAAATTTGAGTTATTTCATTGCGCAACCCAAACAAAAATAATCTAAATAGGATTGCACAAATCTATAATTCTTCAAATCCGTTGACAATTTTGCAAACCAACAACGGAGAGCCTGTTTCAAACCATACAACGACTTTCTCAACTTGCAAACAATGTTAGGATTTGTTTTGCTAAAACCATGAGGAACCTTCATGTAAACCTCCTCATTCAAGTCACCATGAAGGAAGGCGTTATGCACATCCATTTGATGTACCTCCCAATTTCTTACGGCAACAATTGCAAGAAAGACACGAACAATTACCATTTTTTCCACGGGTGCAAATGTCTCATTATAGTCAATTCCTTCCACTTGATGGTTGACGTGGATCACAAGTCGTGCTTTGAGTCGCTCTATGCTACCATCAGACTTATACTTATTTTTTTATATCCATTGGCTCCCTAGAGCTTTCTTTCCCTGAGGAAGGGCCTCCATTACCCAAGTCTCATTATCTTCAAGAGCTCTTATCTCTTTTTCCATTGTATCACGCCATTCAGAGTCTTTCATAGCTTCATTAAAATTCTTCGGCTCACATCTCGTCGTTACTGCTGCTAGTAAATTCTTATTTCTCATAGAAAACAGTCACAATTCACAAAAATTGTTATAGGATAGGGCGTACTTGAGGAAGTTGACGCAACAGGTGAATTCTCAGATGGACTTATTTTTCGTACAGTATGAGTAACAAAATCATGGTACCGTGTGGAAGGAGTTTTAGCTCGTTTTCCTCGTCCTAACTCTCTATCATCGTGCATGCCTTGCTCACCTACCACACCTTCAAGATGTTCGTTTCACATATCCACATATGTTGGTTGTTGTACGAACTGTGTAGTCGCAACACTAGACCCCGCTCGAGGGTAGATACTTCCTCGAACCCTCTTTCAGTACCCACATCACCCCTTTCATCGTCACTCCATACATCATCATCATTATTCTCTGAGAAAGATGTCTCCTCATTATGTGATTGAGAAGTGACAAAAGGAAATTTTTTTCTCAAAGAACTTCATATCTCTGGACACAAAATATTCATGTGTTTCTAAATCATACAATTTCCAACCTTTCTTCCCAAACGGGTAGCCAACAAAGATACACTTGCGGCTCATGCTTGCAAATTTATCACCTCTATGTCGTTGATTATGAGCATAACAAATACAACCAAAAACACGAATAGTGTCATAAGATGGTAATTTTCCAAACAACATTTCATGTGGAGATTTGCCCTTAAACAATGAAGATGGTGTTCTATTAATCAAGTGACATGCTGCTAACACACATCCCCCCAAAAGTTGATTGGTAGATTCCCTTGACATCTCAATGCTCTAGCCACATTCAAGATATGTTGGTTCTTTTGTTCAACCCTCCCATTTTTCTATGGAGTCCCAACACAAGAAGTTTCAAAAATTATTCCATTATCTTGAAAATAATCACGCAAACAATTAAATTCAGTCCCATTGTCACTTTGCACACGCTTTAAAACATGTGCAAAGTGACGTCCAACCATTGCAACAAATTTTATAAAAACATATTCAACCTCAGTTTTATTGGATAATAAATATACCCAAACTCCTCTTGAAAAATCATCTACTATTGTCAGGAAATAAATAGCTCCACGCGAAGAACTAGTTTTGTAAGGCCCACACAAATCCAAATGAACAAGTTCAAGAATCCTACCAGCTTTATTCATACTTATTGGAAAACTACATCTAGTTTGTTTTGCTCGTGGACAAACATCACAAGCTTTATCATTTTTCTTGCAGTAATTACTCATATTCAGAATCATCTTCAATACTTTCTCTGATGGATGCCCCATTCGTTGATGCCACAACCCAAACGACGAATCACCATCCACTATGAATACCTTCACATGAGGAACACTACGGAAAAAATAAAGTCCATCTAATCTTTCACCCGTTCCAATCACCTTCCTCGTCGATTGGTCCTGTATAACACAAATATTATTAGTGAATTGTACAATACACCTTGATTAATCGATCAATTGTGTCACAGAAATTAAATTGTAATTTAACTGTGGGACATAAAGCACATTGTCAAGTCTCAATCCTCCTAGCAGTACGACACTCCCTTTGTAACACCCCAAAATTTCCCCTAATTCGAAAATCTAAAATTTGAAAACCCTAATTCGGAAACCCTAAAATTTGGGAAATTTTAATTCAGAAACCTTAATTGAGTTTAAGGGTTAAATTGAGAAAATTCAGAATAATAAGGCTTATCTTTGAAATTCGTAGGTTAATTTGTAATTTATGAAAAATTATGTGTTCGTTTTCAAACCCTAAATATCTTCGGTGGCTTCTTTTGTATTTTACCCATTAAATTAGGTATTTAACCCATGTTATGGTTTTAGAAACCAATAGTCGTTCTTGTCAGCCGCATCTCCCCCACTCTCTATCGACATCTCCATTACCATCACCCTTGTGCTTCCGGCGAAGCTCCGATCAAGGGCTCACCGGCCACCGTTCGTCAAACCGAGACCATCCTCGAGTTTCCCTTTGTCGTCCGATCAAAGCCCAAGCCTCGGTTTCCCCTCATCGCCGGTCGTTCGCTTGGAAACGGTAGAAAACCGTTTGGCTTTCCCCTGTTCCGTTCGCCTCTACCATCCGCACCACCATCGTCAGAATCGTTTTTGGGTCGCAAGCAAACCCCAACCCTCAAGTTCTCTTTGTGTCACCGTCCGTTCTCATCTGTGCCTCTCCACCGTTCGTCAGATTTGGGTAAGCTCTTCTCCAGTGGTTTTACGTCAGATTGTTTGGTTGTGAGTTTTGATATGTTGTGTGGAGTGATGAATTTGGTTATGTTGTTTGGCCGGAAATGATTATTTTTGTGTTATCAGAGGTACTACCGCCGTCGTCGCTGCTGATTGTGCCGTCGTCGTCGTGGTTGTCGCGCCGCCGGTGAGCCATCGCCACCCTTGTTGATCTGCCACTACCGCGGGTTGTTGCACCGCCATTGTTGCTGTTCTCCTTCGTCGTGGTTGTTGGTAAGCCACAACCGGGTGGCCTGGTTCCTTGTCGTCGCAGGTTAATTTTTTCACCGCCGCCGTTCGTTGAGCTTGCCGCCGCCGTCGTCAAAGGTTCTGGAAACCCTAGCTTGGTTGTGGTAAAGTGTATTGTTGGGCTTTGGGTTGTATGTGTGGCTTGTGTTGGGCTTTGGGTTGTATGTGTGGCTTGTGTTGGGCTTGTGTGTGTGTATGATTGTGGGTTGGCCTATCAGATTGTGTTAAGGTTAAGCTTGTTGTGAATCCAATCTGATTAAGTGAACCGCCTATCTTGACTGAACCGGCTTTGGACCGTTGACTCTTGGACCCATTTTGACCAGACCGTTTTACCCATTTGACCTGTTTGACCGTTTTTGACAGTTGACTTTTGACTAACTCATTTGACTAGTTTGACCAAAGTTGACCGTTGACCTTGACTTTGACCAGTTTGACTTTGACTTTGACCAGAGTTGACTTTTTCGAGAAACGTTCCTCTTGACCTTTTTCGACGTCCTTAGTCCGTATCCGCTGCCCGTTTTGTCAAATTCAAATCTGAAAGCTCCGTCTGTTAATTTCAGTAAATTATTCATAAAATCTGATAAGTTGTAAATTTCAGAATCTGATTCGGAATATTCTTGTGTTCAGGTGATAACGTCTTCGAGGTCGATGAGTTACCTCCAGTTGTTCAGATCGATCGTGTACGTTCTTCGAGATCCTCACGTGAGTATATTTTCAGTTTAGTTCTTAGTGTTTTAGTCGGTGGCTTAGTGTTAGTAATAAATACTAATATAGTATTCATACCTCGTAGGTCCTGTTTCAGCTAGATCTGAGCGTGAGACGCGTTTTCTCGGCATTAGAGCTTCTGTTGCTTAAAGGTGTGTCTCTTCCTGTTTTATAAACTTATGTGTTTCTTTCTGTGCTATAAATTTTATGTGCTTTTCTGGATTAATATAAGTAAATGTTTTGTACATTTTGTGTGCATACTCTGTTGTGATTGGGTGAATGTTTTCAGACATCATGCATAACATGTCATACTCTGATTTAAATGAAATATCAGATTTTCGGAATCGTAAAACATTGGATTTATAGTATTGTGCAACTTGAATTTTCATAATTCAAGTTTCGGATCAGACTCGGATTTTAAAATCTGCATCATATCATTGTGGGTATATGGATTGAGATTTGTTCGGGGAAGTTCAGTGGTTTCAACCTTCGGGCTGAATTCCGCTTCGGATTAGTGGTTTCACCCTTTGGGCTGAATTCCGCTTCGGATCAGTGGTTCCACCCTTCGGGCTAAGTTCCACTTCGGATGGTGACGATGGAGAAAGTAGGTTCTGGGGAACCTTACTTTTCGGTGTATCGGAGATGGGTACTATGATTCATGTGCATCAGACATCATATCATCATGATTCAATTTTGTTGTGTTTTCAGAAAAGTCTTTATCAGAAAAGAAAATTCTGTTTTGTTTTGTTTTCGGTTTCACTTTAGAGACACACTAAGCTCTTTAGCTTACACCCCTTAGTTTTTACTTTTCAGATATCTCAGACTTTTTAGGCGATCGGTACTTGGAGCATCTCTTGTTTATTCAGATAAATTATTATTCAGTACGAACCTTTCTGTTACCTTAGAATTACTATTTTAATATTGTTTGGGATATTTGTGTAATATGGACATTGGAACTGTTTTAATTTGCGTTTTATTAAATGCATGCACCTATGACGTTACTTTTAGATGTTTAATTAATTATCGAAACATCGTTTAAAAATTGTGTTTTATTTTGATCAGAGTATTTGTTGAGTCTTATTTAATCGATTCTTTTGAATTACAAAATGTTTTAACTTAAATTGTTTCTTGTGAGAGAAGTTTTCAAACATAACTTCCTAAATTCGGCTTTTTCTTCTAAGTCGGGTTTAGGGGGTTACACCCTTCTTGGTTTTCTTCTGCCGTTTTTCTGTCTAGCAATCCTACCAGACAATGTTTTACCTTTCTTAAATTTCTCAAAACAGTCAAGTCACATGTCACATGATTCGATGCTCCAGTATCGATAATCCAAAAATTATTGTTCTTACCATGCAATAGGTCTTTTGTTTTCACCAAGTTTAATAAATCAAAAAGTTGTTGTAGTTGCGTTGTTGAAACACTCGGAAGTGTCGCAGCTTCAGTAGCACCCGTCAACCTTCACGTGTTTCCTGCATGTTGTCCAGACGAAGTTCCAGCCCCACCAATATTATTCGCACGAAAAAATGATGTACCAGGTCCCTTGCCACGGCCAGAACTACCACGTCCACTCTTTCATATCCGTCCACTAGGGCATGATCCCTTTCCTTCACGAGGTCGATCCCCCCACCATTCGGGAAACCCTTGCAAATGGAAATAAGAGGATTCGTCGTGCCCTTCTCTATTGAAATGATAGCAAAACTTGTCAGTAAACGAGACTTACCACTTTTATCATATTTAATTGCGAAGGCCATGGTATTATCTCGTTCATCCTTGGAGAGGGACGTCTCTTCGCCACGCAACCGCTCTGCTTGAATCACTTGTTGATAAGCTCTATCATGCATCGACAATGGGTCTTGTCCAAGCAGTTTTGTACGAATTGAAGCATACGCGCCTTCAAGACCAATAAGAAAGTGATGTAGAAAATCCCCGTTTCTCAATTTTTCTACCTATGTGACTATGTCACATGTACATCCTCCACACTGGCACGTCGACACTTTCACATAGGTAACCAACTCATCTCGGATTATTGACAAACGGCCAAAATAGTTTTCCACAGTCTCGGTTTTGCTTTGCTTGCACTCCCCCTGTGATGTTTTTAATTGACAAATACGAGTGCCACTCACCACACAAAACCTGTTTTTGAGATTCTTCCATAGGAGATATGCATCATCATATTCTACAAGTGTCGAACGAACAGATGGCTCAATGGTATTGGTTAACCATGACACCAACATCGAATGTGCGGCTATCCAATCTTCAAGTTTATCCTCTGCGGTTGGCTTTGGAATTGCTCCTTCCACACAACCACACTACAACAATACAGGTTTTTAATGACAAATTGATAGTGACTATGAATAATTTTGTCACAAATATTAACTTTTTATGACAATTTTTTTGTGCGACACTATTAGTATAAGTAATTGTGACATAACTTTATTTGGTCACTGTAACAGTAGTAATTGTGACGATTATATTTTTCACAAATGAATTCTCACTATAAGTATACAATTGTGACACAAAGTTCATTGTCACTAAAACTTTGACACATAATAGTGACGATATGTGAAGTGGTCACTATTATTTGATATTTGTTGTTACAATGAAATTACTTGTCACTTAAAGTTTCACTTTTTGTTGTGATAAATTTTGTCACAAATAAAAAAAAGTAATGACAAATTAGACATTGTCACAATGATAAATTTATTTTATAATTATAAAAAATTAAAGTTATCATAAACTAGTTTGTCAAAAGGTAAAATATTTCTATAGTCCATACTATGTGTAAATTGTTGTTTTAGTCAATCTATTTTGATTAACTTTAGTCTCTATATTTTTTAAATTTTAAAATTTTAATCCTAATCCTAACGAGACACCCACAATATGACTAAATTACAAGGACTAAAATGATCAAATTAAACAACAAAAATTAAATAAGCAACTTATGTATAACAAATTAGCTAAAATGAAAATTTTACTTAACATATTTAAATACTATCATTCATGTCAGGATAGAAAATTCAAAATTTAAAAAGTACAGAAATTTAAAGTGACCAAATTAGAGTACAAAGACTACTATGTGATTTTAGCATAATATATGATATAATTTTATTTTTTTGAAAATTTTAAAAGATATAATTCCATTTTGATTAGTTTTTCTTCAAAAAAAAATCTAAATAGTTTCTTCAACATACGTACTTCGTATAAGAAACCATAGAAAATTTAGTTAAATTATTATTATAATAATTAGTGTTATAATTAATAAATATTTTTAAAATAAATAAAATTAATTTCAATTACAATTAAACCTAAATATTATTTTTCTTTCAAAAAGTTATTAAATTTCTTGCCTAGCCTAGTGGATAAGTATTGCACTCTCGCCCTAAAGGTTCTAGGTTTGATCCTTCTTAAAGCCAAACATTGCATTTATTTACTAAAAATTGATATATGAATATGCTACATCATCTATAATTAAATTTTTATTATTGACAGTAACGACATATTTTAGACACTATTTAAATATGTATTTGTGATAGAATGTTTGTCACTAGTAAGAATAGCACTAGTGTCTAAATTTTAGTCACTATTAAAAATCATTTGTGTCAAATAGTGTGGTCATAAAAAATATAACTATTGTGACGAAATACATGAAAGTTGTCACTAATATAATAGTGACGGAGTTATTAGTGACGACCGGTGACGACTCAGAAAAATAGTCACTGTAAATTTCAGTGACTAAGTTTAACACTTTTTGTGACTATTTTCAATGTCACTAAAAATGCATTTTCTTGTAGTGCCAAATTTTCTCTTTGCCTTTAGACAAGTTCGAATCACCCGTGCCCATTCATCGTAGTTCTCACCACATAATTGAATCCGGGTTATGATGTTTCTCAGACCATCACTCGATCCAAGATGATACACCATATCCATCCTTCGGTCTTCGTCTTTTTTCGTTGCCTCTTCTACACCAACCATAATTTTGTGTGACTGACGTTTGAGGAGAAAAAAATGTATGATCTAGAATTTCCCTAGGCTCATGATACCATTATAGAATCTCTTGCCTTTGTTCTTGATAATCAATCAAATATATAATACACAAAAGTTGAATCCATGTTCTTCAAGGCTCCTAAAAAACCTCCTCCTAATTGGTCAATAGATATGGTTTCTTAAGAAAGTACACAGATAAATTAAATACAAAATATTCCTTAGAGAATATGTACATAAATATTTTCCTAATTTTTATATTATTTTAATAACCTATAAAACTGAAATATTCACTAGGCTCTGCAATTAAATAAATTTCAGTTTTTTGGTATTATTATTGAATGTTGTTGTTGAATGAAAACTGAAATATTTACTAGGCTCTTGAATAAATTCAGATTTAAAACGAAATGGTTATTCTTGTTCAATTTACTTTTTTTAGTATTATTGCTCTCTAATACTTACTAGACTGTTTGGATGGTAGTCAAAATTTTGGTAAAATCCCATCAAATCAATGTGAAGAAAAAATAAAAATGACTTGTTAACTAATTACCATGATTGGATTATTTGATAAGTGTTACATATTACGAACCTTGGTAGATAATGAAAAAAAATAAGTATGGTAGTCAATACTAAGCATGACCAACATGTGGAAATTTTTTCTTCATATTATGGTCAGTAAGGAAAAATGAAATTATATGGTAATTTTTTAGTATTATTGCTTTGTAATACGTGGTAGATAAGTGTTGGAAAAGTATGAGATTATATAGAATTTTGATATATTGTTCTTGCTACAGCTTAGTATATTTTCAATAAATTTTTTCAGCTTTTTCATGCAATTTTTATTTTTTTTTGTGTCCAAATATAATTTCTTGAAATGTTTAAGTTACAATTAAAGTGCACTCTACATATATGGGCTTGTTAATTATTTAGAAATATCGTAAGGATAATATGGTCAAATTTATTTTTAGGTAATCTGATGTCCCTCAACTAAACATTGTCATCTTACATTTATGTCAAATGTACCAAACAAGGTAATGTAATATTCCCGATAATCTATCAAGTAATGTTATATTCGGGGAGTCCCATTTCTAGAGGTAATCTTATTTTCCACGAACCAAACGTTCCCTTAGATACAATATTTAAATATGTTTTTTAGAAGTACCTTCACCTAAATTTTGTTTTTTTTAATTTAGACATTCTCATCTATTATTAAAAAAGGATGTACTTTATAAAACTTGTCATTGTGGGGTCTATACTTTTGAAACGTTCAATGTGCCCTTAAAATTTTATTCTGTCATTAAAAGTGCCTCCAACTCCTAACGTTGTTATCCTAACACGTGAAGGGACATGTGGCTCTATTATAAAATGACATGTGGCACATAATTGTTTTAAAAAAATTAGGGGAAAACATCTTCAAGAGCACCGTTGCAATTTTCCTTTTTTCTTAATAATTAAAATAAAAATTAAATGAAAATATTGTCGAAGACTGAAATTTGGTAGCGACTTCCATTTGTTCTTCAAATCGTGAGTTCCAATTGCCTTTCTTTTAATTTCTATTTTTTTTTTCTTTCTTCCAAAGTTTGAGTACGATCAAGCTCATTGTTCGATGCATTGTACACCATATCCAAAATTCTGGTTTCACGAGTCACGGCCTCACTTCCCCCCAAGAATAGTTTCCAGTGTCGAGCCTCAGAGCACGCCACTTCACATTTCCACCACGAACCCTAATCCTCTTGTTGCTTGACAACTTTGTGTTTGCCTGTTGCCTTCCAAGTTCATAAATCATACCTTTAAAAATCAAGTGAAACAAACCAACAAATAAACATGTGGAATCAAGACAGACAAGAAAAGTTAAAATTTTACAGTCATATAATAAACAGAGCATACTTCACGGTAATGAAATGATAAACAACTTGAACCAATTACAAAAACAAATAAATCCCAAAAAAGTTTAACAAAATTGCTCCAAAAACTTCACATGACAATAAAATAAAGAAAATTTGAACTCATGGCCGACAGTAGAATAACAGTTCAATTAAATTACATTAACAAAACCCCCATTTTTTTAACTAATTCTAAACCAACTTTCTTAGCAACCAACGAGGTAAAAAATTATAAGAAAACCTTCAAAGGACAAAAAAACAAGGAAAGGAAAGGGTTTTGAAGATTACTTCCTCTTCTTCCTCTAAGCCTTCCCTTTGTCACCAGTGGCACGCCTCTTGTGCATAGAATCACGAGAAATGCCTATCAGAAAAATGAAATTAAATTCATTAAGCAAGAAAATTAAGCTGAAAAATACAAGAATATTACTGAAATGATAATAATTAGAGGAATTTGAGAAATACCCATTTTGGCTGGTAGAAAGCTCAAGCCTTGTCGGAGAGTTTAGTGATTTGAAGCAAATCTATATAGAAAATAAAGCTAGGGTTTCTAGTAGATGGCGGCAGTTTGAGCCTTGATATACAAAAAAACCCTACTTCAGGAAGAAAGGCAACTGGAACTCACAATTTTTTTTTTATCATGAAAAGGAACTTCATTAAACAGGAAAAGGTACAAACGGTGGAGACCCCTAGGTCCCACTAATGTAGAAAACATGCAAGGTAACCTTAAAGCAAACGGCAAGCCATGCAAGGCCATAAAACACACAAAAGACACCAGAGCAGACTTCTAAATAGGGGTGAGCAAAACTCGACTCGACTCGAAAAAATCGAATAACTCGACTCGACTCGAGGCAAAAATACTCGACTCATCTTGACTAGACTCGAAATTTCATAAACTCGAATAACTCGAAAAAATTTCAAATAAAGTTTGAGTTGTGAAATGGAAATTCGAATAACTCGAATAACTCAAAATTTTTAGTAATTAGTGGATTTATTTTTAAGTTCGAGACGAGTCCCTCTATTTTTTATGATATATACATACTGATATATAAAAATATGAAGAAATATTGTCACATGTGAAAAAATATATATGTGCATATCTTATATGATTAGAGAAAGGAGTTTAAATTGGAATCAAACCCTACTATAACATGATAAATAATTACAATTAAATTTTTATAAAAACTCGAAAACTCAACTCGACTCGACTCGAATTTCTTAAACTCGACTCGAATCAAAAAAATTTCAAATAAAGTTTGAGTTGTAAAATATGACTCGTCAACTCGAATAACTCGAAATTTTTTGACTCGACTCGATCGAACGCTCACCCCTACTTCTAAACGCCAGCATACAGGACACCAGCTGCAACAACGGACAACAGACAACGAAAATCGTCCAAAAAACCAACGTGACTTAACTGGAATGGGGCCTGGAACCCCCCCAAAATACACTTCCATTGACATAACCATGGATCGTGTTTCCAAAAACGATAGAACCTGGACGATACTGGAGAAAACTAAAACATGAACTCCATAAGCTCTTCCCTGGGAGAACGACAATAACCGTGCCTGAGAGCTCTATCCAGAGGCAGACTTCCAACGTGAAATCGTTGATCCTTGTCAAGGCATCATCTATTGTGCCCCCAAAATGAGAAGAGAAAGAGGTCACCGAGCCTCATCCTAAACCAGGCTTATCGTAACCGCTGCAAACAAGAAAAACACAACAAAAGGACTGATAGAACCTCGACCATGGATCATCCGATGCCAAAGCTGAAACCGTGATCCGAGGGGAAGGAAAAGAACGCGTAGAGAGCCTATGATCCTTCCCTTCATAGGCTGCAAAGCTAGAGATACTCATGGCAATTCCGGATAACTCCCAATGGAGTTATCCGAGCGGATTAACAGAAACTTTAGACGGTGTAGAAGAAGCCAAATCCTCCCCATCACTAATTTGGACTTCTTCGTTAAGGGAAAAATTATCGTCCACACACATTGACGGCACACGTGTGATATTTTTCCCAAATGGATCAATTCCTAATTCGATGAGCCCTGCTTCATCAACCATCACCCTTGTGCATTCCATTGCATATTTACGTCGTGCGGCTTTCCGGATAAGAGTGAGCCTTTTCGAGCCAAAAGTCTTTCCTCTTCTCTTCCGTTCTATGTTCTGAATAATAGTTGAGGAGGATAGTAAGGAAGTTGGGAACAAAGCTGTCGTAAGCACCTCTTCACTTGCTGCCGGATTTCTTTCGGATAAACACCAGTTTCGTGGTCCAATCTGGACTATGGCGTTCGAGACTTGTTCCCAGAGTTCTCTCCTTTTGGTCAGCCCGAAGTACAAGCAGTCATCCTCTTCCCTTTTCCTTTTTTTATTGGTCGAAACTTCCATTCTGTCAAAACCAACAGCTAGCAAATTTCCCCAAGAACTGCTAAGATTTCCTCCTGGTAGGTCGAGATTTGATTTCGATTGAACACAGAGATCGGTGGCGAGCTTGGGAGTTGTGTTTGTGAATTCTCCTTGTGCAGACGCCATTTTCATGCTTGGTCCTAGGTTAGCTTTGCACCAGCTAGGCTCCCCCACTTCCAAAAGAGGAAAAGTGGTGTTGACTTTGCAAGGGTCCGATAGGACCTTGCCTGCATCCATAAACAAGACAAACTGATCCCCTAGATTTGCATTGGATTTTGTTTGGGCAGTGTGCCAAAGAAACTTGTCTTTTTCACTCTTTCCTTTGTCATGTAGTGGTGGGTTGGATACACTAATGTTCCCAAAAGTCTGGTGAGGGGTCGATTTTTGTTTACCTCTAAACGATGCTCGTAACCATGGTCCAAATTTGCCAGCGAGCTTAACCATCACGACATCGTGTTTGCAGTCCCTCTCAACATGCCGTAATCCTCCACATAGGAAACAAAATTTCGGCAAACCTTCATACTTGAATGCAACTTCCAGTGGTTTATCTTTTTTCTGATTTAGAACAAACCCCGTTTTAAGGGGATCTTCCACCCTAATAGCCACACGAATGCTTATTGTGCCTTGCCATATAGCTTTGTCGCTCGTATCCATGGACGATTCAAAATAAAAAGGGAAAGAGTTTACCGATCCTTTTAACGTTATCTGCAGTTATCAGACCTATGGGGAGATTGTGAATCTGCACCCAAAACTCCTCCGTCGAGAAATCAATCTCCTCGAGTGCCTTGTCCGACTGCCACTCTTTCAGCACCAGGAGGGAGTCTTGCATCGCCCAGGGCTTGTAGCCAAGTATACGGTGCCTGTCTTCCGTCGACTTGAAAATGAACATAAAGAAATTTTTTCCGAGATCATGGCATTCTAGGCGTTCACACTTCCATGCTTTCCTTAGGATGACCGTTAACGCCAAGGTCTTTATAGAAGATGGTGGCAACAGCTTACCCAACAAAGAGAGGTTTTTAAGAGTAAAGTTTACCTCATTGTCTTCATTCAGTTCCAACTCGTCAATAAATTCTTGGCACAACAGGTTTGAATCAGCAGGGTTGGTGGGGAAGTCGTTATTAACGACCACAATGCTAAGGGCTTGACAGCGCTGCATCGGGTTCGAAGAGTGGTTTGGGAAGTAAATGCAAGACAAATTAAGAGGATAAAAAACAGCAGGTGTTAGAAAAGGAAGGGGACAAAAGAAGGGTTTTGAGACTGGATGGAGAGGGTCAAAGGGCAAAAACTATGAGCCACGCAACGGAGGCTCCAAACCACCTCTACGTCCAAGAGGAAACACACCAAAAAGACCGAGCCCTCAGACTGAGAACCAGCTAAAAGAAAAGGTTCAAGAAGGTGGAATCTAGTTGAAAGGGAGAGAGAGCTTGCTTTGAGCTTTTGACTTCGCCTGTTTTTTCGTCCTTTTTTTTACTATAGAATTCTGCAATTGGAAAAATATACAAGGACTGATATCACTACTGTACTTCTCCACTGGAACTCACAATTTGAAGAACAAATGAAACTCACGACCTAATTCAAGTCTTCTAAGACAATATTTTCATTTTAATTATTAGAAAAAGGGAAATTTGCAGCGATGCCCCTTAAGATGTTTTTTCTAATTTTTTTAAATAATAATGCCACATGTCATTTTATAATAGAGTCACATGTCTCTTCACGTGCTAGGAACACGGTATTAGGAGTTGAGGACATTTTGAATGACGAAGTAAAACTTCAGGGGTACATTAAATGTTTCAAAAGTATAGATCTCACATTGACAAATTTTATAAAGTACACGACATTTGTACCATTATGCCTATTAAAAATAAATTATATTTTTAAATAAAATAACTTTGGAACTAATATAAGAACAACCGTGAGTAATATAACTATCTAAAAAAATCAGGAAATATTCATCAAAAAAAAATCAGGAAATAGTTTTAGCATTTAGAATGTATTAAATTCTTATGAGGAAATAAGTAATCAAGAGATTACTTTCTTCGAAAACTCCATTTCATGCATGAATTGTGATTCCAATGTAATAAATAAATTCTTAATTTATTGTTTATTGGGAATTTTAGTACTGGAAGTAGGGTTACTAAATTATTAATTGCAATATGGCGTATTTCTCATTATGATTGGTTTATTTTATTTATTGAGAAAATGTTTGACAACTATGTCATGATTTGCTTGGTTCTTTTTAACATAAAGAATCCAATAATTAAATTTTAATTAATATTTCATATGAATATTCTATATCTTCGTACTCAAAGCTTTTGTTTATTGGGATGGAGTTGGTGAATGTACAAAAAATAAAGAAATTTGAGAAGAAAAAAAAAACTCAAGTTTTTTAGTTTTTTTTTAATATTTTAGTGTAATTACACGGTAGTATATATATTTTTTTGAAAATGAGTACGTCAGTTTTATTCATAAAAGAAAAAATCAAGATAAAAATTTACAACTTGACCCAGACCAATTCCTAAAACGAAAACTAAAGCCTCTAGATCATAAACAGGACCAAAGAAAAGGTAAAAACCTAATTCAAAGACTCGAAAAAATAGATACAAAACATCACCAAAGCTCGACGATGAAGGTAAAAAACATCATCAACAACATTAAAAAATGCATATTGCAGAATTGAGGTACGTTGACAACACGTTTATTACCACAACTCAAACACGAACAAGAGCGGTGACTAACTTGCATCTAGATCCAGTTCGAGGGTCCAAAGCAGGGAGATCAACAGGATAATCAAAAGAGCGCCATCAGTCGTGGCGACGTCCAATTCACCCCTGAAGCAAAACAAAAAAAACGTGCCAATAGATAAAAAAACGTGCCAAGAGGCAAAAAAACGTACCAAAAGATAGAGGAAAACGTGTCATAAAGACAAATCTATTGAAAAAAAGAGACTAAAATCAAAAGAACGAAGCAAAAAAAGAAGAGGGTGACCAGCGGTCGACAACCAGTTTTAAGGCTGGTGTCGTCACCGGCTTTATAACGTAGATGAAGTGGTAGTATATGTTCTTTTAATCTTAGCACTTTGAAAATGTACATACGATGTATAAATAAATTGTCCAAACTTAAGAATAACAATGCTCCATTTCCTACTGAAATCAGCTCATTTTCTTGACTTTTATTTTCCTGATTTTCTTAGTTATTACTTTATAATTATTGCAAATTAATTCTTGATTTTCATAGTTATTACTTAATAATTATTTTTTTACCAATGCAAGTACGATTATTTTCATGAAGAAATCACACAAGATATTATCGAGAGTCTCGTTAAAAACTTCTATAAACTTAATTGGAGGAAAAGAGTATACGCGATAGTAAAAAAGACCATAACACGAATAAAGAGCGGAAACTGCACCCAATACGTGAATCACCAAACAAAAAATAAACAATGATGAGCTTCTTTAGACCCCAACACATCTCATTAAACGCATTACTCAAAACATGCTAAGCAATGAACCATTATGTTTCCATGCAACTATAATACCAACCCCACCTCTCCACAACACCAGCTGCCCAACTATCACGCACGAAGCACATACGCACACCAAACCACCACGTCATGCCTCATTGATCCAATTAGCCCAAATTACCACTCAGTTAACATTTACAATCGAAGATTCCACTTGAAATCGAGCTTTCTCCCAAACGACCAACACACTCCTTGATCAACCAACGACCGGCGCAAACAACCAATCTAAGCCATATGAATGCTATAACCTACGAGCAATCACCTTCGAAATATCCTCCAATTTATTTCTTGAAAAAAGTCACCTCACTATGATGTTGTCGCAACAATTTACAAACTGCTCTCTTAATCGCCAACGATCCCAAACTCTCACGCTCCACCACATCACCTTTCTACCCCCAAACTACTATTCGCAATCCCCTTTACCAAATATCATCGCAATATCTTTGACTATAGCCTCTTTATTACCAATTGTCGATGTCCCCAATAACTTACCCAATTCAACCATCGCTCGGGTCTTTCTTAGTAATGTATGCTGTCGATCAACACATTCAGACTCACCACTCGACTTTTTCACAGGTTTCTTCCATGATGTTTTCCTACCAACGCCAATTTTTTTCTTTTTTGACTCACGATCTGCCGGCAATACCGAATCTAATAATTTCTTATCATTGTTAGAATTAGGATGAGATACCTCAATTATAGGCTCTACAGGCATCACATATCTCACGTCTTTCAGCCCAATTTCATCGGCCTCTAACGGCACAAATTCAAATTCCACTGGAGAATCCACCAACATCAAATCATTCAACACTTTTCATCTATCCACGACTTGAGAATAGTCCAATCCCGACATCATACCACCTTTTCATCTGTCATTCAATCGCCTGAACTCGTCAGAGCGTCAACAACTTGGTTATCTAAATGTTGTTCCTCATTCCATATTGCATTTGAATTATACACCAGAGACACCTTTGTATCGACCTTTTCCTCACTCAAAAGTCCATGTTTGTCCTGGTTTACATTGTTATCACAATTCCGCTCCACTAGATCCTTTTAATATCTTGAGACTTTGAATCATCATCCTCACAATCATCCTTAGACCAGCAAGCCAATTCACAATTAAAGCAAAGTTAAGACTCCACCAACGGCTCAAATTCTTCCACACAAATATGAAACGATAATCCCTTTGATTCTAACTGAAGTACCTCCTGAATACGCACCATTTGACCCGTTTCAATCAAAATATGTACCCTTTCAAAGAAATTCAGTTCTAAATTTGAAGTGTCACATCTAATCAATGCATCCCACATTGAGGCTATATTAACAAATGTCCCACGCGACCACGTATGCATTGGCAAACCGCTAATTGCCAACCAAATCCGATGATTCCCCCTATCAATTGCAAGCTGCCAATTCGTGACCTTTTAAAATTATGAAATTAACATCCAATGCTTTATAAAATTAGTCAAATAAAGATCTATATGCATATTTAATTCGAACTCATGCAAAATTAAAATAAAATAAATATTTTTATTTATTTGACCAATCTCAACTTACATATATCTTTTAAGAAGCGTGATGAACACATTTGAAAAAAGGAATAGTCACAAAATTGAGTGGCCCAATTTTTTTTTTGGTTTAATTGGCCTCCATCACCGCCTTGCCTTCTTGCTTTTATCTTCTAAATTCGGATCTAAGGAAAAAGAATCTTCCAAAAATGTTGTCAAATATCTCATCACAGGTTTATGTGGTAAAAATCCAAGAAGTTATTGTTGGGAAAAGGGATGGAATATTTTACGCCAAAAATTAGTTGTAACACCCGTGTTTTGGGGCTAGGAGTTAGCCGGGTTTTAGTTCGAGTCAAATAAAACTTAATTAAAACATTTCATCTTCAAATAATGACCTAATTGAACTTTTGTAGAAAGGGGAGGGCTTATGAGGTAATTTGACCCTAAAGTTTTAAAAAAAGCTAGACAACTTTAACTAAAAGTTGTCATCTTCTTTTCATCTTCTTTCCAACTTCAAAAAAAAGGAAGAAACCCCATCTCTAAAACCTCTCAAAACCCTAGCTTCTATTCCATGGATCCTACCACTCGATTTCAACCCCGTTTTAAGAGGTAATTGCATTTTCTTAATCTCCTTTTCAATCTCTATCTATCCTTTGTTTTAGATTTCAAAAATATGGTGTTTTGGAAATTAGGGTTCATATGGAAATTTGGGGTTTCAATGGGGTTTTTCAAATTGTTTTGATAAATTGTATTGGGGGTTTGTTTAAGCACTATGAAATACTCAACATATGTTAATTTGGTTAATTTTGGATGAAAATTCGTAGTATGGTCTTAAGGCTAGTTTTAAGGTTGTAAAACTTGAGTTTTTGGTGTGGTTTGTGTTGGAAATTGAAGGATGGTGTTAGGGTAATAGATGGGGGCTGTTTTGGAAGCATTTGAATGTGCTAAATGTGTTGAAATCACAAGTTTTGGGCTGTGTATAAGGGCTGCTCGGATTTGGTGATTTTGGGGGTTGTTCATGGTTTGAAATGTTGAGTTTGGTGTTTGATTAGTGTACCGGGTTTGCTACATTAATTGATGAATTGATTTGTGGTTGTTTTACTTGTGTTGAGATGTCTAGAAGCTTGGTTTTGGGTTGGTGAAGCCTTGGGAGCAAATCCGGAAAAAGATTGAAGACCATGGTTGCTTGGTAATTGAGCTTGGAGTAGAGGTGAGTGGTTAAAATATTTTAAATCGTTTTGAGCATTTGGTTCGAGCATGTGGACTAGGTTGAGATTGGTAGACTCACCTAGAGTTAGGATTAGGGTGGTAGCCTAATCCTAAGCTTTAGTTAGAGACATTGGATGATCTCTTTAATTGATGTTATGCCTCATGATTATTTAGGTATGTATAATGTGTTATGTATGTTGTTGAGACATGGTTTGAGGCATTGCTATGCATGTGGTTTGTATTGTGATTGTGTATGATGATGTTGAGTTTAATATGATGTAAGATGCCATATTATTACTCTTGAACATGACATTATGATATTATGTTGTTGAGATGATTGATGTTGAGCTTAATATGATGTAAGATGCCATATTATGACTCTCGAACATCAAAGGTTGTGAAATTTGATTAATTGGCACTAGTATGCTTGGGTACAATGATCGATCATTAGGATGAGTGTGCACACAAATTGAGTCAAAACGTACGTGGCCTTGGTGGCGTTAAGGCACCAAGGAGGAGTACGGTGATGTAATATTCCACCGGAAGCTTTTATATATTTCTACGTGATGATGAGTGGAATCCCATCCGTAGGGCATGTGGCGATGAGTGGAATCCCGCACATGCAAGGACCGGTGATGAGTGGAATCCCACCGAGGTAATGTTGTTGTTGGAAATGCGTTCCAACATGTTATCCGCGTATTCGAGTCATAGCTAGGTGCCAATAAGAGAAAGTATGTTTATGCCAATATGAAATTATGCATACATGATAATATGAATCGATATATGTATCAATGTGATATGAAATGTGAATTTCAATGTGGAACGATATTGATGTGGTTAATACTTTGAGTTATGTATCATTGTATGTTGAACTATAAGTTGTTAAGCATGGCATGAATTTGGTAATATGTTCATGCATCACCTATACTTATGGCTCATGTGAATCGAAGGTAAAATCATGTATAATATCATGATAGTTGCTCGAGCTTGGACCCTGCATTGTCGAAGGTTTTTTTTATGAGCTTACCCTCACTAAGCTTTTATGCTTACGCTCTCTTTTGTTCGACAATGCAGATAAATAGCTTGTGGGTGGCAAAGGCTAGGAAAGGTCTCCAAGTGTTGCTTTTGGTGAGCTCAATGTATGAGTTTTAAGCAATAGAATGTAATAGTTAAGCAATGTGATAGGTATTGATGATTTGAGTTTTGATGTATGTCGATATGTGTTATTGATTTAAATGCCTTGTTGTATGTTGAAGTGGTGTGGCTCTTGGATGCCTTGTTGAATTGTAAAGCTTGCTTATGATGCATGACTTGTATGCTTATATGTTTGGTTGCTAAGGCATGAAATCTTAAGTGCTTGTATGACCTTATATGCATAAATTGCTCTTTAACTAGAATGCTATGTATGAATGCTTTAGTCCATGTTTGAATGACTCCCTTGGCTTGTATATGTGTGCTTACATGTTTGTATATGCTTAGGTGAGTCGAGAATTGCATCTAGAGTCGTGTTTGAGGTCGTTTAGCTAAAAATTGTGGACTTACAGTGCAGGGCGTATCGATACGCCTAAGGGCTGTATCGATACGGCCATGCTCAGAGTACACAAATTTGGCTGGGCGTATCGATACGTGGGGTGTATCGATACGGTCCCAACTCTCTGGAATCCTGGGGAGTTGTGGAGTGTATAGCGTATCGATACGGTGTCTAAGCGTATCGATACGGTTCAACCTAGTTGACCAAGTGGTGTTGACCGAGAAGGGCGTATCGATACGCTCGAGGGCTGTATCGATACGGTCTTCTTATGTTGACCATAGGGTGTTGACCTTGGTTAAGGCGTATCAATACCCTCTGAAGGCGTATCGATACGACCTGTTTAAAAGGGGAAAATGTGTTGTTTTAATGTGCTGTTTTGGTTGGTCGATGCTATGGTGTTTGTGTTTCCGCTGTCGTGTTTCACATAGGACTTAATAAGGCAATTAGACAAGATTAGTTAAAAATAAATAGGGTTGCTAACCGAGGGGGAACCTTAACGGGTTTCGCTTCGGTTTTCCCCGTGTGGCCCACTCGAACCGGTTATCCGACCAGACCGGGACGAGGGGTTACATTTGTTGGTATCAGAGCCTAAGGTTACCGAGACCTTGGGCAGGTAAGTGAGGTAAGTTCGAGTTTTTGATTAATGTGCACGGTGTTTGCTTGCTTCGTAAGTATGATTGCTTGTATGACAAGTATGTTGATTGCTTGTTTAAAAGCATGTTGTTTGTTATCCGTGTATGTTGTGATGAATGATTGATTGATTGAGAATGTATGTTGTCTGATCGTGCGCATGTGTTGCTTGTTTAGCAAGTATGCCCTGTTATATGCTTGGTTAAGCATGTATGTGTGCTGATTTGTCTGAAACATGTTTAGTAGAGTCCCATTGCTTCTATTACGTCGGAAAAAGGATTTTAAGTGAGGGAAATCATACTTGAGCCACTTGGACCTTTCCTTTTCTCACCCAACTTGTGTGTTAAATTGTTGATTGATTTATTGCTTTTAGTAAGTTTAGGGCCAGTGTGTAGGCCGTGAATCGGTAAGTGGAAGTTGTGGTTTTGAAAATGGGGATGATGTAGAGGAAGTTCTTTGCTATAGTTAGGGGAGTATAGTTGTACCAGAGTTGAGGAACAATTTGTTTGCTCGAGTCCGCATGCACGTGAGTTGATTCTTGTTGGTGGGAGATGACGAGACCGATTCTGGTACTAGTTGGTGAAAAGAAGTGAAGACCTATGAGTGGGAGTCAGGTGGTATCTATGTTATAGTGGATAAGCCCTTGGTACGGTTTTGAGTTTGTCTCTTCTGATTGGTTCTGAGTTCGTACTTCCGTATGTTGTTAACAAGCATGCAAGTTTGAATGTGCTCGATGAGGTAGGTATGAGTACCTTAGTTCTTTTGGCGAGATCTAGGTAGGGGTCTCGTGTGAGTAATCTGAATTTCAGAAGTGTTAGTGGTGACCGTTGGGGTTCAACCTATGGTTTTCATACAAGACAGTCAGTCAGTATCCGTGAATGGGAACCGATTTGTGTGTTTGGGGCCAGTATGCGTCTGGGTGGTTTTCCAGTATGGTTGTCTGTGTGTGCCCAGAACTGCGTTTTTGAAGTTTTGAAATGCTCTACGAATAGTCTAGAAGAGTCGGATTTTGTTGGAGAATCAGTCTGAAAACAAGAGGACCGAAGACTATCAGTTGTGTACTAGTGAAGTTACAATTTTTGCAGAATCGTCCGTTTGTGTGAGCGTGCAAAGATTTTGGCGTATCTCTATTGAGATTTTAGACGTAGGGACGCATGTGACTAGACCTTTTGGGAGATAGTAGTGATCAGAAAGATGTACAGAAGATGTTTGTTGGTGGTTCGGAGTTACTAGTTTCTAGTAGATGTGAAGTGATTGTCTTCCTACAGTTTCGGTGTGCCTTTTTCCAAGGCTCGGCTTGAAGAGCAAATAGTTAGTGTATACGTTGAGACAAAGAAAGAGTTGACTTGAAGTTACAAGATTTATGTGTGACTGAAGTGGTAGGTGAGAAGGTGAACTTCTTGTTGAATGTTGATCCAGATTTAGAGGTCAAAGATTGATTGAGTTTAGTTGACAGGCTTGCTTAGTAATTGTGATGAATTTGATTTTGAATGAAGACTAGACCGCATAATGTTAGGATAGTTTGTGTTTTCTTTTCCTAGAGGTGTTTGGAAGAATTGTCGGCTATCTCTTGTCTAGAGAGGAAGAGTTTGATATTGAGACCGTCTTCGAGTTTACTCCTGTTTTGATTGCTCCATATCTTATGATTTCCGGAGGGATTGAGAATGCTGAAGAATCAACTTCGAGATTTGTTAGACCTTAGACTCATTAGGCCTAGTGCATCATCTCAGAGTTCTACAGTGTAATTTGTGAAGAGGGAAGAGTGACAGTACGAGGATGTGTTTAGATTTCAGATAGTTGAAACAAATGACAGTGAATGATTAACATCCGTTTCTGAATGTCAGTGATTAGTTGGTCAGTAGTGTGTGCTTCAATCTTTCGAAGATTAATTTGAGATCCGTTTACTACCAGTTGAAAGTGAGAAAATTTGAAGTACCGAAGACAACTTTTGAGGCAAGACGTGACCGTTTTGAGTTCCGAGTTATGCTGTCTTGTTGGACTAGTGTGTTGGCTACTTTCATAGAGATGTTGAACAGAATATTTTCCTAAGCTTCCTGATCAGTTTATAGTAGTCCTCATAGATGATACACGAGTATATTCAAGTACCGAAGAAGACCATGACAAGCTTTAGAGTTAGTATTGTAGATTCTATTAGAGAATCAGTTGTATGCCAAGTTGAGCCAACGTGAACTCCGGGTTAATGAAGATGTTCTCCTAGGACATGTAGTTCAGCCGAGTGTGTTAGAGAAAATTCCAAGTAGGCAGAAGAAGATGTGAGTTGAGAGAAATGGAAGACTGTGGCAGGTATCTATAGTTCCTAGGTCTAGCATTGTTACTTTCAGAGAATTGTAAATAGTGTTTGAAGATAGTTGCTCCATTGATAGATTGCTACAGAAGAATGTTCAGTTGTGTGGTTAGATGCGAGAAAATGAGCCCTCGAGAAACTGAAAGAAACTTTGAAGAGAGCTTCGACCTTGAACCAACTTATGTCAGAGAAAGAGTTGTGAACCACAGTGATGCATTACATGTAGAGTTAGGTCGTGTGCTTATGCAAGACAGAAGATTGTGGCTTGTTCATCAAGATAGTTGGAAGACCGTGAGAAGAGTTATTCGAAATGAGACATAGAGTTACTTACAGTTGTATTTGCTTCGAAGACTTAGAGACAAAGCTTGTATAGTAAGAAATGCACGGTGTGTTTGTACATATCATCAGAACTTGAAATATTTGAAGACTTAGGAAGGGTGGAAACTTGAACAGCATAAGTGTTAGAAATGCTTGAAGACTGTAATATCAAGAGTGAGTACCATCCAAAGATAGTCAATGTAGCAACCGATGTTCCGAGTTGTATTTGCTGTTAGATTAGTAGTTGAGTTACGAGTTGCAATTGCCGAATTCCGTATATCAAATGATAATAGTTTTGTGGCCGAGTTTCGGGTTGAGACTACTTTGAGTCAGAATGTTTGATGAGAAACAGTTGCAAGACAGATTCTTGGCACCTCACGTGCGAGGCATAGTAGAAGGAAGACCTTCAGAATACAGTTTCAGAGATGATAGGGTTTTTCATTTCAGAGACAGAATAGTTGTACCGACTGACCTAGTGTTTTGAGATGTATTGTTTTGGCCGAAGCGCACGGTGGTTCATTGTACTGCATCTGAGTAGTATGAAGACGTATTGTGGGTTGAAGATGAGTACTTCCGGAATGAGTGGATGAATAATGTGGTTCAGTATGAGAGCAAGTGTGTAAATTGCCAGCGTGTCAAGGCCGAGCTTCAGTTTCTTCTAGTTTGTTACATCCGTGGAAGGTTCATAATGGAAGCGAGTAATAGAGATTCGAGATATCAACTAGATTATTTTTGAAGACGTCTGCATAGTGTTTGGTTAATTGATGAAGACAGAGGACCAGTCAGAGAAAGTTATGAGTCAAGTGTTCAAGCAGTATTGTATGAGTTTGTGAATCAGGCTAGTTCTGTTGTTATCTGTTGCGGTTACCACCAGAGCTAGAAAGGGGTTTGCGATGTGTTACGTGTATCTATGATTCAGAAATGTGAGTCAGATCTGTTCCGTGCTATATTTGTTGAAGAGATTGAGTTGAGTTTGAAATTGGCATGCCTTGAAGAATCAGTTGAGATCTTAGTGTAAGATAGCAAGTGTTGTGTGGTAAGTCTTTCGAGTTGGTTAGTACGTTGTGGTGAGAGAGGGAAGCGTGGAGGTGCATGTTTCAGTGGCCTTCCGTGATCGATGGATTTCGGGGACGAAATTTCCTTAAGTGGGGGAGAGTTGTAACACCCGTGTTTTGGGGCTAGGAGTTAGCCGGGTTTTAGTTCGAGTCAAATAAAACTTAATTAAAACATTTCATCTTCAAATAATGACCTAATTGAACTTTTGTAGAAAGGGGAGGGCTTATGAGGTAATTTGACCCTAAAGTTTTAAAAAAAGCTAGACAACTTTAACTAAAAGTTGTCATCTTCTTTTCATCTTCTTTCCAACTTCAAAAAAAGGAAGAAACCCCATCTCTAAAACCTCTCAAAACCCTAGCTTCTATTCCATGGATCCTACCACTCGATTTCAACCCCGTTTTAAGAGGTAATTGCATTTTCTTAATCTCCTTTTCAATCTCTATCTATCCTTTGTTTTAGATTTCAAAAATATGGTGTTTTGGAAATTAGGGTTCATATGGAAATTTGGGGTTTCAATGGGGTTTTTCAAATTGTTTTGATAAATTGTATTGGGGGTTTGTTTAAGCACTATGAAATACTCAACATATGTTAATTTGGTTAATTTTGGATGAAAATTCGTAGTATGGTCTTAAGGCTAGTTTTAAGGTTGTAAAACTTGAGTTTTTGGTGTGGTTTGTGTTGGAAATTGAAGGATGGTGTTAGGGTAATAGATGGGGGCTGTTTTGGAAGCATTTGAATGTGCTAAATGTGTTGAAATCACAAGTTTTGGGCTGTGTATAAGGGCTGCTCGGATTTGGTGATTTTGGGGGTTGTTCATGGTTTGAAATGTTGAGTTTGGTGTTTGATTAGTGTACCGGGTTTGCTACATTAATTGATGAATTGATTTGTGGTTGTTTTACTTGTGTTGAGATGTCTAGAAGCTTGGTTTTGGGTTGGTGAAGCCTTGGGAGCAAATCCGGAAAAAGATTGAAGACCATGGTTGCTTGGTAATTGAGCTTGGAGTAGAGGTGAGTGGTTAAAATATTTTAAATCGTTTTGAGCATTTGGTTCGAGCATGTGGACTAGGTTGAGATTGGTAGACTCACCTAGAGTTAGGATTAGGGTGGTAGCCTAATCCTAAGCTTTAGTTAGAGACATTGGATGATCTCTTTAATTGATGTTATGCCTCATGATTATTTAGGTATGTATAATGTGTTATGTATGTTGTTGAGACATGGTTTGAGGCATTGCTATGCATGTGGTTTGTATTGTGATTGTGTATGATGATGTTGAGTTTAATATGATGTAAGATGCCATATTATTACTCTTGAACATGACATTATGATATTATGTTGTTGAGATGATTGATGTTGAGCTTAATATGATGTAAGATGCCATATTATGACTCTCGAACATCAAAGGTTGTGAAATTTGATTAATTGGCACTAGTATGCTTGGGTACAATGATCGATCATTAGGATGAGTGTGCACACAAATTGAGTCAAAACGTACGTGGCCTTGGTGGCGTTAAGGCACCAAGGAGGAGTACGGTGATGTAATATTCCACCGGAAGCTTTTATATATTTCTACGTGATGATGAGTGGAATCCCATCCGTAGGGCATGTGGCGATGAGTGGAATCCCGCACATGCAAGGACCGGTGATGAGTGGAATCCCACCGAGGTAATGTTGTTGTTGGAAATGCGTTCCAACATGTTATCCGCGTATTCGAGTCATAGCTAGGTGCCAATAAGAGAAAGTATGTTTATGCCAATATGAAATTATGCATACATGATAATATGAATCGATATATGTATCAATGTGATATGAAATGTGAATTTCAATGTGGAACGATATTGATGTGGTTAATACTTTGAGTTATGTATCATTGTATGTTGAACTATAAGTTGTTGAACATGGCATGAATTTGGTAATATGTTCATGCATCACCTATACTTATGGCTCATGTGAATCGAAGGTAAAATCATGTATAATATCATGATAGTTGCTCGAGCTTGGACCCTGCATTGTCGAAGGTTTGTTTTATGAGCTTACCCTCACTAAGCTTTTATGCTTACGCTCTCTTTTGTTCGACAATGCAGATAAATAGCTTGTGGGTGGCAAAGGCTAGGAAAGGTCTCCAAGTGTTGCTTTTGGTGAGCTCAATGTATGAGTTTTAAGCAATAGAATGTAATAGTTAAGCAATGGGATAGGTATTGATGATTTGAGTTTTGATGTATGTCGATATGTGTTATTGATTTAAATGCCTTGTTGTATGTTGAAGTGGTGTGGCTCTTGGATGCCTTGTTGAATTGTAAAGCTTGCTTATGATGCATGACTTGTATGCTTATATGTTTGGTTGCTAAGGCATGAAATCTTAAGTGCTTGTATGACCTTATATGCATAAATTGCTCTTTAACTAGAATGCTATGTATGAATGCTTTAGTCCATGTTTGAATGACTCCCTTGGCTTGTATATGTGTGCTTACATGTTTGTATATGCTTAGGTGAGTCGAGAATTGCATCTAGAGTCGTGTTTGAGGTCGTTTAGCTAAAAATTGTGGACTTACAGTGCAGGGCGTATCGATACGCCTAAGGGCTATATCGATACGGCCTTGCTCAGAGTACACTAATTTGGCTGGGTTTATCGATACGTGGGGTGTATCGATACGGTCCCAACTCTCTGGAATCCTGGGGAGTTGTGGAGTGTATGGCGTATCGATACGGTGTCCAAGCGTATCGATACGGTTCAACCTAGTTGACCAAGTGGTGTTGACCGAGAAGGGCGTATCGATACGCTCGAGGGCTGTATCGATACGGTCTTCTTATGTTGACCATAGGGTGTTGACCTTGGTCAAGGCGTATCGATACCCTCTGAAGGCGTATCGATACGACCTGTTTAAAAGGGGAAAATGTGTTGTTTTAATGTGTTGTTTTGGTTGGTCGATGCTATGGTGTTTGTGTTTCCGCTGTCGTGTTTCACATAGGACTTAATAAGGCAATTAGACAAGATTAGTTAAAAAAAATAGGGTTGCTAACCGAGGGGGAACCTTAACGGGTTTCGCTTCGGTTTTCCCCGTGTGGCCCACTCGAACCGGTTATCCGACCAGACCAGGACGAGGGGGTTACATTAGTACTCCTTCCGTCCCACTAAACTGTCACATGTTGGTCAAAATTGTTCAACTTTGACTATAATTTATTTAAAAAAATTTAATTAATTAAAATTTATAAAATATATATTTAAAAACTACTTGATTCAAGGTTTTTAAAATGTATTTTTTTATATTTTTATCAATAATAAATTTTAAATTATAAGAAGTCAAACTTAAAAAAAGTTTGACTCAAATGTGACAGTTTAGTGGGACAGAGGGTGTATTGTTTTTTGTGTAATGCTTATGTATATTATAAATTGGTCTAATGCTAAAAATCTCTTAACGTTTAATTAGATAATTATTGTTTTTTTTTCTTTTTTAAGTATTTTTTTATTATATATATGTCTGTCGTATAATCTATGTTTGAAGTGCGATGTTGCTCATCCCAACAATTGTGAGAAAGGAGCCACGGTGGTGGCCGAAATAGGTGGCCAGCGGTAAATGTAGGGAAGGAGATTAACGAAAAATTAGGATTTTGGTAAAAAAAAGCAGAGTAAAAAGAATGTGAATCTAATTTTATTGGAAACAGACGACTTGGCCACGGATCCTATTACATCAATGGGTATTTATAGCCCAAATATACAATCGACTATTCTAACAAACTAATAGCAATTTCAATAGCTCTTTAACAAGCCTAATTAACTTCTAACATTCACCCTACTTTCTTTTTCTCCTAATTTTTTTGAATCAAACTAATAAATGTAACAACAACAACAAAAATTGAGTTCTTTCTTCAAACTTAATTTCTTAACATTCGCCCCGCTTTAAAAAAACGAACATTTGCAAGCACTTTCTTTCTTTCTTCACCCACGTTTCTTTTCCTCTTCATATCCTCACCGAGGCATTTAGCTTTTCTTGCTCTGTTTCAGGCTTCCTTTCTTTCTCATTTTTATTTTTGAATCTATGTTCTCAACTTTTGAAAGTTGGTAATAGCTTAATTAGTAACTTTGAATCTTTCTTTTCTTGAACAACTGACCAAATATATACATATGCTCTTTGGCAGTGTAGTAAAGAGAAGTTTTTTTTTTCGCTTCTTATTCTTCTTCTATTTCTTGATTAGCCTTCGCTTCTTTCTTTTTTTGAACAGCTCATCAATTAATGATTTCTTAGTACATCTGTTGTTTGACAGTGTAGTGGTGTACATCTTTTTCTTCTTCTTTATTCATCTTCTTCTTTAACCAAAAACATGTAGTCAAGACACAAAATCTCGTAATTGAGCAAACAATAAAATCAAATCAACATAACCAACAAAAACATATGCTAGACACAAGACAACTAAGACACTACTTTCATATATAGAGATTTATGAGCTCAGTTCACATTGGACAATAGCTTCTCAACACCAAAATTCTACAAAATGCTACCTTCAGCGATCTAATTTAATAATCGAACCTTACTCAATCCTTAACAATATAATCAATCAAACAACCCAAACTTTGCAGTAAACATGCCAACATTCAACAACAATATTATCAAAAAAATAGAGGTCCAAAGCCAACTCACAGTCCTCAAACAAATCTTCAGTAGATTCTTAGAGACTTAAACTACCACAAAGCAACCAATTTTTTCAATCCAGATCAATAACTACCAGGCATTGGAACCGACAATACCACACCAGATTGAACTTGTGAACAAAACAAATTATGCGAATCAAACACTCACCATACTAAAAATAGTAAGCATCCAATTGCCTACTAATCATTCATTCAAGATCCATTTGGAAAAAAACATACATTCCAAATTCAATTGAAGCAAATATTGTATTCTATATTCAAACAGAAAAAATGTGAAAACCAATAACCAAATCAGTGTCAATAAATCTCACTAGACATAAAATAGTGGAACAAGTCAGCAATTGCATCTAAAAAATAACAGCAAAGAATGGACCAAATAGTAATCTTGCCACAATTCACAATTAGTGTGTCAATAGGCAATGATTAAACTCAACAAATAAAACTCAGATTCAATAGCAGACTATAGTAATTTGTGAACCGAGACAACTGAGAAGATCATGAACTGCTTGGAAATTAAAGTAATTTTTAGTAAAGCAAAAGATCTCACCAGCCACACTGTGTGATGATAAATCTAAAATCTGAAAGTTTCCAAAAGACCATACTGAAAATCAGGTCGAAAATCATGTCGAAGACCAACAAGTTGAACCAAATAGTAAATCAAAAACTAAACAATGATTAGGAAAATATTTAGATAGATCTGATGCAAAACATCTCCGATGAACAAACAGCATCACTCAGACAATCCAGATTCAGTAGCCTTGAATTGACGATTGAGGAAGTATGTTGGAGATTTTGCAGATCTGAAAAACTGATGTGCAACTAAAATTATGTTGAAATTTCGACATCCTTTAACGAGCGAGATGACTGTAGAAGAAAAAATGTTAAGGCAATAGAATCGTTAGGATTAAAACCTAGCTCTGATACCATGTGAGAAAGACTAACGACGTTAAGATCAAAACCTGACTTTGATACCATATGAGAAAGGAGTCGTGGTGGTGACCAGAACAGGTGACCGACGATAGATGTAGGAAAGGAGATGAACGAGAAATTAGAGATTTGGTAAAAAAATGCAGAGTAAAAGGAATGTGAATCTAATTTTATTGGAAATGGATGACTTGACCACGGATCCTATTACATCAATGTGTATTTATACCCAAAATATACAACCGACTATTCTAATAAACTAAAAACAATTTTAACAGCTCATTATCAAGCCTAATTAACTTCTAACAATAATATCGTCTCTAAGATTTGAATTCGTGTCCTCCCTTGAAAATTCAATGTGCCTTACGAATGCACCCAACACTTATTAATTTTTTTGAAGTACTTTAATTCATAATATTTTATTTTAGACTAAAATTATTCATCTGTGAATGAAAATTTTCATTCAACTAACGATAATTGACTTTAAATGACGTGATAAACCTACATAACATTGCACAATGACTTTTAGACAAAGGTGTTGACATGATTTAATGACACATAAGTCAAAAATAATAATTTTATAAAATTACATAAAATATAATATATTTTTTTATTAATTTGTTATTTTGTCAAATCATTTTAAGTTGTTTATTGTTAATTGACTAACAATTTCATTCACGGTGGGATTATTTTGACTTAAAATAAAACACCGAAGGTTAAAATGCTTCAAAAAATAATAAAAGTCAAAATAATTATTCAGTCAAACGTTAGGAGCATTTTTTTAACATTATACCTTATAAATTTTAAAAGTTAGAACATTATTTGATCGTTTTAAAAATTAAATATTTAAATTATAAATAATACGACTCCATGATTACCTATAATTACAATCTCATTTAACCGTGTGATTTTATTTTAAAGAATTTATTTATTTATTTATTTATTCTAGAAATGTATAGTAGATCATTAGAAGTTGAATTTCGTGAAAATTCTTGCATTGGATTAAAAATGAGTACTATTTCCCTAAAAAAATGAGTATTATTATGATATATTGTGTAAAATATATTGTACACATTATGTCTATTTTAAAGTTAAATTTTAAATTTTAAAATTCTAACTCTAAAAATTTAATTAAATTTAAACAGTTTATTTTAAACATTAAATTTTAATTATACAATCTTGAATCATAAATTTTAAATAAAATCTTTAAACCCTACAATTAATAAATTTATGTCGATTTAGCTAAAATTAAAGCTATTAATTTATCCTTTTTCGTACCCGACAAAAATGTCAGCAAATTTGTGCCAACCCCTATTATGTGTAGTCTTTTTCAATCATTCGTCGCCCTTGACATAGGGATTAAACCTCGGATATGACTACCGGATACGAGTATTTAAGTCTTTTTCCATGTATTTGGATGATCCTTAGAGGGTCATATTTGCATACTCATGTTTGAAGATAGATATGGTTTTTTTCGAGTAAACTGAAGAGCCGGAGCAACATAGAACAGTCGACTGATTCCCTATCGATTCCTTTTCTAATTGCAGAAATCTGAGCTATGGTTTTAAGATTAAAGCTGCCCAAAATCATTCCTTTAACATCTCTACGCCGCCCAAAACCAGTCAAAAGTGCATTGAAAGGAGGAGCTTCAAGAGGCGCTTGGAGTCTCAACAATTCATGCAAAAAATTGCAAGCTTGATTGAATTTCCCAATTCTACATAACTTAGAAATCAAACGGGCTAGCCAATTTGTATTGGGAAAAACACCATGTCTCCCAAGTAGCAAAACCAACTTAATGAGTTCTTCCTCGATCAAGTTCACCCCTTTTCCATTCCTCTTCACCTACCCATGAAAAATAATATCCCCGGTAACATCATCAGGCGGAACATCTGATATGGAAAAAAATTTCTCGTGCCCATCTTCTTCTTCTTCTTCTTCTTCTTCTTCTTCTTCTTCTTCTTCTTCTAATTTTACAGAGAAAAATTTTTAGGGTTCAACAAATTGGGGGATTCTATAATATTAGTGCTTTAAGTAGCAAAGTTCCACGTTATTATCCACGTGGGATTACACGTGGATATTGAATTTAATTAAGTCAGCCACATCAGCAATCCGTTAGGGGACTAACGGAGTATAACGTCGGAGTGACCAACTATTTACACATCGAAAACGTGAAGGACTACTAATATGCACTTTTCAAAAGTGGTGACTAACTCTGTACACACGTTAAACGTAAGTGACCCCTGCAGTAGTTTACCCTTCTTTCTTTAATGATCTAAGTTTGATTCCCCTTAGGGACAACTTTGACTATTTCATTTTTCTTACTCCAGTTGGTGGTGACACGTGTCACCACCTGATTGGGGAAGGAAAATAAATTTAATAAATCTAATAAAAATAGATAAATCCCTCAAATAAGGTGGTGACACCACCTAATTGAATAATTAATTTATTTTATTAGATTAAAATTAGGACTAAATTGAATAATTGTATAAATAAAGGGGACTAAATGTGTAATTATACCAATTATTTTAACAGTCTCGTTAACTTTTTCATTTTTTTAACGGTAGGTGGCTACATTGGAAGCAATTAAATAGTTATGTGGTATATTTAACACAATTGAAAATATAGTGGTCAAATCGACATCAACCCCATAATTGAGTGGTCATTAATATAGTTTACCCTTAAATATAGTATCATTTTGAATAAGACTAATCATTCTCCTAATATTGCAATTAATGTTTCTTCACCGGGATGTGAGACATAATGAGAGAATGTAACGCCCCGATTTAGGGGCTAGGTGAAAATAATATTTTAGTATTATCTCGGGTTTCGATTTTAATATGTTATTTATTAAAGTAATGGTTTGGGCCTCGGGTTTTAAGATTTGGACCAATTTTAAATTGAGCCCAAAAGCCATGGATGGCACTATTGTAGGTTCCCTTTTTCTCTAAGGGCATTTTGGTCATTGAACATTAAAGTTTAAACTATTATAAAATAAAGATGAATCATCATCTTCTTCCTCTTTATTCTAATCATTTCCACCGTTTGAAGAAGCTCTCTCCCCCTTCCACTATTTCATCTCCTTTCTCCTTCGTTTTGGCTCGGTTTTGAAAGGTAATTACGTTTTTGACTTGCTCTCAACTTCCTCTCTTCAAAAGTACAAGTAGTTTTCATTTTCATCCATGTTTTAGAATTTGGATTTTTGGGAGATTTGAATGAAAATGGTTGTTTTATGGTGTTAAACTTGAGATTTTGGTTTAACAGTGATAGATATGAAGTTTATGAACCAAACGGTTCAACGTATATGATTTTTAAAGGGTTTTGTTAAGTTTCCCGAAATTGTGTTTTTATAGGTTTTTAGGAGGGTTTTTAGTTGAATTTTGGGTGTGGTTTGTGTTGGAAATTGAGGGTTGATGTTAGGGTATTGGTTGGAGGTCGTTTTGGAAGCAATTAGAAGTGTTAAATGTGTTGGAATCAACGGTTTCGGACTGTGTTAAAGGGCTGCTCGGGAATGACTTTTTAGTGGTTGTTCTTGGTTTGAAAAACAAGTGTTTGATGTTTGAATTTCATTCCGGGTTTGCTATGTTGTGTTGTGGACTGATTTGAGGTTAATTTACTTGTGTTGAGATGATTAGGAGCAAAGAATTTCGTTGGTAAAGTCTCGGGATCGATATCGGAAGTCATGGAGGCTTGAGTCGGCTTTGCTTGATTTGCTTAAGGAAGTGAGGTGAGTGGTTAATGTTTTAATTTGATTTCAAAGATTGGTTCAAGCATATGGTTGCGAAAATGTTTTTAAGTATCGTCTTGGTTCAAAGTTGGTTTTGAAGAGTTTAGTTATTCAAGAGTAAATTGTGGTGAATTGTCTCTTTAATTTCCCCTTTTTACTGTTTGTTTTCATTACTTGTGGTGATGAATTGTTATGTATGAAATTCCAATATATTTGGGAGGAAGCATGTTGCTTCTTATTATATCGTTGATTTTGTGTGGTGGTAATTATGGTGTTGTTATATGCCTTGTGAGATAAGTGTAAGTTGGTGCAGGTTGTGCACGGAAATGGTGGGTAAGACCCTTTGTGGTTGGTATGGTTGTTTGTAGTAAGTTGGTACAGGTTGTGCACGGAAATGGTGAGTAAGACCATTTGTGGTTGGTAAGGTTGTTTGTAGCAATTTGGTGCCTAATTGTGGATTTTGTTGTAGCTTGTGTGGTTGTGCATGATATAGTGAGTACATGTTGTGGGAATGGTGATTTGTGTGTTGTGTTGCATGGTTGTCGTTGCTTCGGTGATGTGTAGTCCCGCCGGTAGCAAAAGTATAAGACTCTGGTGATGTGTAGTCCCACCGGTAGTCACTGGTTGGGTATTCCTTTGATGTGTAGTCCCATTGGAAACTCACTAGTTGAAACGGTGATGTGTAGTCCCACCGTACTTGTATGCTGATTGTGTTTGTGTAAACTACGTGTGTTGTCGTTGCTCCGGTGATGTGTAGTCCCGCCGGTAGCAAGTGTTATAAGACTCCGGTGATGTGTAGTCCCACCGGTAGTCACTAGTTGGGTAGTACTTTGATGTGTAGTCCCATTGGAAACCCACTAGTCGAAACGGTGATGTGTAGTCCCACCGTAGGTGTAAGTTTGGTTATGTTTGTGCGTACCATGAAGTGAAATGTCTATGTTGTTGACCTTTGGTTGAACTTGTATGTTAGTAGATGGATTAGGTTATTGGATGACTTGTACGTGTTGGCTTTACTGTTAAAAGAAGCTTTGAACCCTGCATTGTTGTTATGTTTTAGAGCTCCGCTCACTAAGCTTCATGCTTACGCTCTCCTTTTTCTGACAATGCAGATCTTTAGCTTGGAGTTAGCAAGGAGCAGGAAAAGGGCGTCCAAGTATGTGGTAGTTTGCTCAAGTATGGTTTATTAAATAATGTAGTAGTTTAGCAATGGGAAATGCTACGTGTTTTAGGAGCGTGTATCTAGACTCCTTTGTGTTGGCTTATGTTGTTAATGCCGCATGTTGATGGATTTGTAAACCATGTTTATGTTGATGGCTAAGTGTTTATTTGGGAGGCTTATAGCCAGTCCTTGGATGTTTGTGTTGCTTTGCTATTTGGATGTCAGGTGTGGCTTGTAAAAATCATGTTTAGATTGCCTTATAGGAATGTTTTATGTTTGTTTGATAAGGCATGAAACTCATGTATGCTTTACATGTCTTTTGAATGGTTGTGCATCACCTCGTGTTGATTAGTGCCCTTTGGTCCTTGTGAAAGCATGCTTTTATGTTTGATTTGCTTTAGGATTGATGTTAGTGTGTTGGTTGGGGTTTTCGAGGGATTTAGGGGCCTCCTTGAGCCTTAAATCAGCTCAAACCTGCAAGTTCGTAGCAGGGGGTATCGATACCCTTGGTACGGTATCGATACCACCTTCTTGATTCAGGCTTAGGGTATCGATACACTTGGGGAGGGTATCGATACCGTTTTGTTCACTGAAGCTACTGACCTTTTCGGTATCGATACACCCCTTAAGGGTATCGATACCGTTGGAGGGGGGGTATCGATACACCCCTTAAGGGTATCGATACCTCCTACAGATAAAGCTTAAATTTGAGGTTTGCAAGCTTTACGTTTTAGTCCTGTTTCTCGTATGTGCAATTACTTGAGTTAGAGATGTCCGTTTGAGTTGAAATTTGGCAGAGAGGCATGAAACATGACTAATTTCATAATGGTAACTTAAAATTTGGTAAAGTCCTCTTAAATTCCAGAATTTACAAATTGGTCCCTAAATTCGTATTTTGTTCAATTGAGTCCCTTATTGTTTCCCGATTGCTGTGATTTTTGAGTATGCTTATCTCAAGTGTATGCCTAGGTTTAATGTGCATCTAGACAAGTTTTATAAAAAAAAATAGGGTTGCTAACCGAGGGGAACCTTAACGGGTTTCACTCGGTTTTCCCCGTGTGGCCCACTCGGACCGGCCATCCGGCCAGACCGGGACGAGGGGGTTACAGAGAATAGGGAGCACTAAAGGGAGAAAACTTTATCTACCCATTGGGTAGAATACCCAGCTGATGTGATAGATTGGATGGAAGATAATAAATTATGTGTTTATTATTATTATATAAATAATCATAAAAGACATTAAATGAATCATTCAAACACATTCAATTTTAATTTACTATTTATTTCTCTTGACCTTTTACATGATTTTAATGTTATAATATAGATATAATCATATAAATGATAAATTTCAACATGTTAAGATAAATTTTTTAACTTTTGATATTTGTTAAACACTTAGATTTTAATCATCATCATGATTTTAGTATTTTAAATATTTATTTTTCTTTAAAAAATTTTAACTCGGGATATTTGTTAAATACTGAGATTTTAATCAACATCACGATTTTAGTATTTTTTAAATTTATATTTTTCTTTATACATAGTTCAATTTAATAAACGACATTAGATTTGTCTTTTCTCTTGAATTTAAAATTTTCAATTGCATTTTCAGCTCTTCAATAACCCAACAAACAAACAACAAGGTTACTATTATTTTTAATCAAATTAAAAATAAAATATCATATATGAACCATGAATTATTAAGCTTTATCTCACCTTAGTTTCTATAAAAAAAAATAACCCCTTAGACTACTTATAGTTGTACAGTGCTAAAAAGAAAATGGAGTAATTTAGTTTTACAATGTTAAAGATGTGAATTTTCTATCTTTAAAATAAAATTTGTTTCGAAGAATAAAAATTAAAATGATTATTCTAAAGGCTTGTTCAAACTACTTTTTTTAATTTTAGGTGTCTAAACTATTTTTTGGTTTTCTAATTTTTTGAATATTTTCAAAAAAACTATTTTTCGGTAAAATTATGCGACTAAAGTTTCATTTCGTTGATTTTAGGTGATTGACTGTTAATGACCATTAAAAAAATTCGTTATCCAATCAAAAACATGACATGTGCATGTTTTTTTTTTTTTTTTTTCTTCAACAAATAAAAATAAATATATTTTAAAAGTATCCCAAAATAGTCCCAAACCACTAACACATACAACAAATTTATCAATTTATGACGAAATTTCTACTTGACGTTGTGTATAATGTCACAAAATATACTACAAATGTGACGTTTTTTTGTTTTTGTCACAATTAGTGAATAATGATATATCTTTCTTTTACAATTTTAAAAAACGTCATTGATTTTCGTCACTATAAGTTTGGCGCCTAAAATTTTTTGGAGGGAAACATTTCAATGACATTTAGACAAAATGGTGACATTGTAAAATCGTCACTAATGAGATGTAAGCATTAGCGACGAAATATTATTATGACGATTCAATGTTAATTAATGACGTTTCAAATTCATCATCAATAAGCTTTTCTTTGTGACAATTTAAATCGTTATATTTTTAAAAGACATAAAAGATGACGTTTTATTTGTGTCACAAAAAGTAGTTTAATGTGACAAAAACCACTATTTGTCACCCATGGTTATCTCTTGTCATGTTTTAGTTGTAATAAATATGTTTAAATGTTTTAGGATTGACTGTCACACCCCAAACTGTGAGTTAATTGTTTACGAGAGACTTTAAAAATGTGAAATTTAGGATCAAATTAAAAAAAAGAAAATTTTGAATGAATTCAATAATCAAGGAATTTGGGGTAAAAGTCAGAAAGGCCAGAAGTTTTGGGCTTTTCGTGAAACCCTAAATAATTCAGAGTCCTTCTCAACAATTTAGCCATTCAAGTTAAATCTAAATGCTTTATTTTTCTCCCTTCAGTTGTTTTTTATTCATCTTCTCTCTAAACCATTGTTGATTTCCCCCTCGCTCTCTAATGTCGCAAGGCCCCCTTTCCCGAAAGCTCCCTGACCAATTCTTCTTTCCTAAAGGGTGTCTTCTTCTGCACCTGACCGTAGTCTAACCTCTATCCAATCACCGCTCCTCAAACCTAGCGTGTTGCGCCATCCAGCAACCCTAGCGTGATTGCGCTGTCGTCCTAGAAACCCCAAACACATAATTGTCAATTGTTAACTCTCGGCTTATCCTGTCACTCATTCTGTCAAACTCGACTATTTACTTTAATAGCGTTGCCACCCTTGCTACCGTTTGAAATCGTATTTGCAATCTCACGTTAGCCTTGACCCTCTCATTGTTCGGGTTAGTGTCTCATCAATTTAGTATTAATTCAACTATTCAAGTATTACAAAGAACCTTAATTGTCAAGGTTGCATCAACGTGTGAGTTTAAATTGTATTTTAGATTTTTTTACTTTTAAATATGGATTATTTCTATCTCAAAGGGCTATTACTATGCTTTACGTGGGGCTTTGATGGTTGTGCCTTGGGCTGAAAAGTGTAAGATCCAAATTGAAATTTAGGTGAAGAGAATTGTCATCTAGTTGATATGTTTTGCTTAGTAGGGATTCTCGTTTCCAGGGAAAAAAGAAGCTCTCTGGATATAGGGGTTTTATGTTTATTATATTCATTGCCAATGTCACTTGGATATCTAATTACTACTGTTGCAGTTTGCTTATGTTGAGTTGGGTGGTGTAGTGGGTGTTGAGGCGTTTAAGGGATGTTATTGAGTAATCGTGTGGTTCACGATGGTCGTGGCTTGATCTCAACATTCGTATTTCATAGGTTGTTGCTAGTTTGGTTTTTAATCTTCAGCTTTGTTTGTATTAGGGGAATGACTTTTTCTTCGGAGTAGAGTTAATTGTCGTTCCGTAGGGGTTTTGGAGCTGATGAAGTTTATTTCTTGTTGCGGTTCTGTTTCGGCCTTATGGTCTCTAACCTTGTAATCTTGTTTTGAGGTTGCTATCATATTAATAAAATATTTCAGCTTAGCAAAAATTATTTTTAATAGGCAAAATGACATATAATTGTATATAAGGGACTCTACATAATTTTTAATTCTACTTAAGTGGTCATAGTTAGTATCTTTGTAGTCTGTAAGAGACGTGTACTTTCAAACTTTGGGACTTATACTTAATTGTATGTTTTGCTAAGGGACCTATATTTAGATTTTAATTGTTTGCTTTGTAAATAAAAGTGTGTGCTTAATTTTTTGTAACTTGTTTTCTAAAATGTGGTATTACAAACTATTACATCGTTTGTATTGCTATGGATTTCCCTTATTGTAAATAAGGGAATGTATATTGTTATTAAATTCTCAGTATCTCATAATTAGAAACTTTATATGAATTAGTTGATGACATAACATTCATGCATGTTAGTCACTTTAGTCAACCTCTTGCTTTTTTAGCTTTTGAAAAAAATGATTTTTTTTAAATTTAGTTATGCATTTCATTATACATAATCACTAACCAACTAAGCAGTTGAAGTTTACCTAACATTTGGAGCAGAATGTATGAGGATGTATGTACATTAGGTACTTCTGTAGCTTCAGTAGCTATAACATGGTTTGGTAAGTTTTGTTATGATTAGGGGTGTAAACGAGCCGAGTCGAGCTCGAGTAGTGCTGAGCTCGACTCGAGCTCGAAAAGCTCGAAGCTGAGCTCGACTCGACTCGAAAGCTCGCGAGCTCAAAATTATTGAGCTCAAGCTCGAACTCGAAATCAAAAATGAAACTCGAACTCGAACTCGAAAAGCTCGAACTCGAAAAATCAAAAGGCTCGAATTCCAAAAGCTCGAATTCCAAAAGCTCGAAAAGCTCGAACTCGAAAAGCTCGAACTCGAAATATTCTCAAACTTATGTAGGAGCTCGATTCAAGATTGAAAATCTCAAATATTATGTCTATTATTACTAGAATATTTTTTTTAAAAAATTAAATAACTTAAAACTAAATTTTATTAATCAATTATTTTTAAAAATAAAAAATATATATTTAAATATTATTTTTTCGAGTAGCTCATGAGCTTTTCGAGTCGAGTATCGAGTAGCTCGACTCGGCTCGTTAAGAACTCGAGTCGAGTTCAAATTCGAGTCGAGTCCAATCGAGTCGAGCTTTGACCGAGCTTTGACCGAGTCGATCTCGAGTAGCTTGCGATCTGTCTCGTATCATTTACAGCCCTAGTTATGATTCCTAAAGGTAACATATCAGGTATGTTGAATACTATATCTTTTTAGTTGTGTGTATTATGTAATTTAATTATATAATAAGATTTAAGGTTTTAAGTTTTTGCAATAACTTAATTTAATTTTGTGTAATTTTTCAGGCATTTTATTGAGCTTAGATTCATAGGGGACAATACATGGATCCATGATTTTTTTTCTCCGGAAGTACTTAATCATGTTCATTTGAAGGTAAGATGTGGGAGAGGTATTTGATGAAATCAGGGGGTTTTGAGGGTTACGAAACAATGACCAACAGTGGTGGCCAGGAAGTAATGGATTGAGGAAGATAGTGAATTTTAGCACTAGTAGGAAGGCGTAGGAACCGTGATTGAGATATGGTGAATGGTTTTTGGCATTTTAGAGAGAATGGTCAAATTGTAATGATTGTACAATTTTGAGACATTATTGTAATTTATAAAATGTACAACTTCTATTGTAATTTTTTTAAAAAAATTAATCTTTATTGTAATTTATTGATAGTTTAGGTTTTTATTGTATTTTATAAAAAGTTTTTATCTTTTTTAATTTTATGTTTTTAAGTAAGAAATTTTAAAATTATTTTAATAAATTAAAAGTCTAAAATTAAAACTTAAAATCTAAATCTAAATGCAATTTGATCGTAAGCACGTGGGCATTATTTACAACGAAACTAAAAATATGACAATATGATTTCGTCACTTATAAGTTCAAGTTAATGCATTATTTGTGATGAAAAGAATTTTTAATAACGAAATCTTATATAATTTGGTGACGTAACTAGTTGTCATCGAACATATATTATAAAGTGACGTTATGTATTTTCGTCCTTCATACTACTATTAGGTGACGATATACTATGTCATTAACAATGTGACAATATTTTTTCGTCACTTATACAATAAATTATTTTGTATTATTGGCGACGATAGGAATGATTAATGATAAATTTTATATCATTTGATGACGTAAACAGTTGTCACTAAATACAAATTGTAAGGTGATGTTATACAATAATGTCACTATATTCTCGATAATACGTGACAAAAACAAGTACATCGTCATGCTAGACATTTAGCGACGCACCTAGCGTGACGAACGTCGTGACATCATATTTTTCGTCACAAAATACAAATGGTGACGTAAATGTAAGTTTTTGTGACAATATTTTAGATGCCACTAATAAACAAAATTGTTACAGTGAAAATTGTCGTCATTGCCATCGTCGATAACCTCGTCGAACCTTACTACTGAAGATGGATGGTTTTTTTTTTATCAAAAACATGACACGTCGTTGTCGTCCATTTCTTCTAATAACCTATCGCCGGTAATCAATAGGAGACATGTCAATCGAGCGTTGAACAACAAACACGAGAGGTTTTAACCGAACAACATTCGATTGACACACCTACTGAAGATGGGTGGTTAGGGGAAACGAGTGGCGACGTCCGACGAGGTTATCGATGGTGGCGACGCCCGACGAGGTTATCGATGGTGGCAACGATAAAAATTTTAGGAGGTTTTGGTTTAGGGATTTGAGACTATTTTGAAAGATCTTGAGAATTTTTTTAAAATTATTATATTTTCAGTTAAAAAAGAAAATAAAAAATAAAAAATAAATATTGCGTGTCTAGATCTGATTGAGTGATACATTTTTTAACAACACAACATTAGAACTGTAATTGATTGAAACTTTAGACATTAGAACTAACAAAAAAAAACGTTAGACAATACTTTTATCAAAAAAAAAATATTTTATGCACCTAAAGTTAAAAAATATAAAGTTTAGTCACTTATTTGTATATTAGAGGACAATTTGTATTGAAATATATATATATATATATATATATATATATATATATATATTGATATAAGTATTATTTTTTATTTTCTGTTGGTTTTTTTATATATTTGCCGAAAATATATTACCAATGAATTTCACGACATTAGGAGCACTAATGACATTAAGTATTAAATTAGAAAAAAATATTAGAGGACAATTTGTGTGTTAAAAAATATAAGTATTATTCTTTATTTTCTGTTGTTTTTTTTAATTTTTGAAATAATTAAAATTTCAACCATATTTAGCTATTTAGTTTAATAGCATTTATGTATGGTAAAAGATGTATTAATTGCATTGTATTTATGGTCTTGAAAAATGTTTATTAATAAAGAAATATTAATTACTTTATATCACCTAATCAAACTTTTAATGTATATTTTAATTTTCTTCTTCTCATATTTATTGAAATTGACATGTCATATGCCACCTCAACCGGGTAGATTATCCAGTGGATAGATGTAGCATTGCTCGCACTAAAGCTGTGGAACCTCGACATCTGTCCTTTCTGCTCAGCTTTTCATACAGGTTCGTGATCCAATATTAAAACGTCTGTACCAAAAAAGAAATCACAAGTTTAACATATCTTTATTCGATTGGGCAATAAGTACTTTTTTTAATAATCTTAACCCGAGTATTATTATAGTTAAAAGGGTAAACTATATAAATGACCACCTTACTATTGCAAAAGTTGCAATCTGACCATATTACTTTTTTTCGTCACAATTAAACCACTAAACTATTTAAATGGTATCAATGTGACCACCAACCGTTAAAGGTTAACGGAAGGGTGATGTGACAGTTAAAAAAATAAGGGTATAATTACATATTTAGTCATCATTACTTATAAACTCTATCAATTTATTCCTAATTTTAATTTAATAAAATAAATTAATTATTTAATTAGATGTTAACACGTGTCAACACCTTATTGGAGGAATTTAATTATTTATATTTAATTAAATTATTTTATTTTCTCCTCCAATCAGGAGGTGACACGTGTCACCACCATTTAGAGGAGAAAAATTCAAATTGCACAAACATGCCAATGGTGGGAATCGAACCCTCGTATGGGTGATTTAAAAACAATGGCTTAGCCACTGCACCAAGCATGTACCATTGGGAGGATGCCGACACTAGGGGCTTTCTCATGCTGATGCCACTTATGACATGAAATATGGTGTTAGAGCAGTGCAGGTAACAACTTTTAGTATCATCCTAGTATTGTGGATTTTGCCGTCTTTTGAGAGGTGCATATTTGTTTGGACCCAATTTATCTGATTCTAACTTGTAACTGAAGGGTGGTGGTAGATCTTCTGCCAGAGAAACCATTGGAAGAGTGGCCTCTGGAGCTATTGCCTATACGAGTGCAGACTCTAACTTCCATTATTGAATCATATCTGTCTATTTATCTTTTTACGGTTTCTTTTTAATGTTAATTTTTTTCTTCAGGTTATTGCCTATGTTTCACAAGTTCATCAGGTTGTACTGCCAGATGGTTCAGTTGACCATAACACTGTATCTCTTGACCAGGTTAACAAGAGTTTATTTTTTTCTCATTTCCTCCAATATTGTTTTTCCAGTTCTGAAAAAGCATTTCGTCTACTTTCACCCTTGTACTCCATCTAGATTATTGACTCCCATTCATTACTGGCCAATTTATTGTAGCCATTATCTAACTGTTTTCAACAAAATGTTGCCAGGTAGAAAGTAATATTGTAAGGTGTCCAAATCCTGAATATGCTGAGAAAATGATTGCTTCTAAATTCAATGAATGAATGATTCGCCGCTGAGAGGGTGTTTTTTGGGTGGTCATTCATTTTGTACACAATAAAACATATATTTAAAAGGGTTATTTTTAACATAAATACATGCTTGGTGCTGCTTCTAAATCACCCATACACGGGTTCGATTCCCACCATTGGCCTGTTTGTGCAATTTGAATTTTTCTCCTCTAAATGGTGGTGACACATGTCACCTCCTAATTGGAGGAGAAAATAAAATAATTCAATTAAATATAAATAATTAAATTCCTCCAATAAGGTGTTGACACGTGTCAACACCTAATTAAATAATTAATTTATTTTATTAAATTAAAATTAAGACTAAATTGATAGAGTTTATAAGTAACGATGACTAAATATGTAATTATACCCTTATTTTTTTAACTGCCACATCACCCTTCCGTTAACCTTTAACGGCTGGTGGTTACATTGATACCATTTAAATAGTTTGGTGGGTTAATTGTGACGAAAAAAAGTAATGTGGTCAGATCGCAACTTTTGCAATAGTAAGGTGGTCATTTATGTAGTTTACCCTAGTTAAAATGGTAAACCTTTCGCTCTCATTTTACAATTTCAAGATGTTTCATCATCATTTTTTTACGGTGGTTGTAAAAAAATATATATTAAAAAATTAGTGATTATATTAAATTTTTTGAAAATTTGGTGATTATATTAAAAGCGTCCAAACAATCTGGGGACTATTAATGTAATTTACCCGTACTTTAAAATAAAAATTGAAAATTCAAGGTAACACAATAGGAATGTATACACGACATCCTTTAAAAAATAATTTTAAAAAGCAAAAAGAAAACCTTGACAAAAGAGGTGAAATTGGTGGCAACATGTTTGGCTGAAATAAATAGCGTACAAATTTTAAAATAAGACAAGAAAAGGGTTATTACAGTAGCTTCTTCTTCAATCTCTTTTACTTGTTTCACTTTCGAGAGCTGTAAGATTTTAAATTTAATTGGACGTTTCTGATTCGAAGGTTGCGTATACGATGGTCAAATTTGATGTTTATATCACGAACACACATAGTAAAAAAATTATGACTCGTATTATTTAAATATCGTTTATGTACCCTAAGAATTGAACTTATAGATATCAATATTTTTAACATTTTAATCTTATTATTAATTTTTTACTTGGCAAGAGTGGTTTTATTAGAGATTTAGAACATATACACTTGTGGTTTAAATTGTGTACCTCGTTAAAAATTAATTTTAAACGAAAAAAAAGAGTACAACACAACTAAACACAAGACAATTAAAAATATATAAAAAAGCAATGAGAAATTAAATATAACCTATAATCCAACTAAAATAAATACTCCAAACCAAACTGTAAAATCCACCTGTAATCCAACTAAAATAAAATCCTACCCGAACCATAATACATTCTAAACAAATCCAACGCCATCAAAGGGTTGAACTGATTTCAAAATATCCCCATCACGAAACAAACTTCAGCTCTGACTCCATCATCCCGACTATAAATATCACCTACTACTCCACCAAGAACTAGGACTCTTCTCCCAAGGATCACACAAGAAATCTATTTCTCATACAACGAGAGGAAAAAAAACCATTACTCAAATGCTTTTTTAGGGTAATTATACCATGCATTATGGTGAAAACATTTTATTTTCACAATTAGCGTCTTAATTTTAAGGATTAGAGATTTAGTTTAAGGTTTATAGTATAGGAGTTTATATTTATGTACTTAGAATTTATGGATTGTGGTTTGAATTTAAAGTTTAGGGTTAGAATTAGGGGTTATAGGTAAAAACCTAAATCTCTACCATATTACCCTAAAATTTAAACTCTAATCTCTAAACCCTAAACATAACACAAAACCCTAAATTCTAACGACAGACTCTAAACTCTTAAACCTAAACCCCTAAACCATGATCCCTAAATTGAATCCTTAACCCCTAAAATTAGAGCGCTTGTAGAAATAAAATATTTCCACCGCCAGTGCATTATATATTTTCCCATTTTTTAAATAAAATATATTTTTTAAAAAATATTTCTCATTAGACTTTTAAAAAACAACACTAAGAAAACCGTAAACGTCTAAAATGACACTTCACCCAATTTCAAAATCATTTTCTAAGGGCTTAGCCCATTAATGGTAATGGACATGGACGAATCGTTACGTCCTAATTAATGAGAATAAGAATTGTTATGGATGAGAGATGTAACTTGTGTGGTTTGCTGGGTGAAACCCGTAATCATCTTTTCTTTTAATGTGAATACCCGAGGGGCGTTTGAAATGCAATTTTGAAGCTTTGCTAAATAGACAGAGACATATATGGCTGGGACGATGAACTACGGTGAGCCCATTCTTTCTTGAAGGATAATTCTTTTATTATTTTTTTAATAGTAGGTGATTTCATGTTAATATCTGTTAATATTTATTGTTTTTATTCTTAAACTTTCTTAGAGATCTTTTGTCTATAGCATATGGCAAGAAAAGAAACGCAAGATAATTTAGGGGGCTTGCTAAAGATGTTATTTTGATAGTTGATTATGTACAGGATATTGTTAGAATTAGATTTGAAAAATATTATCACGCTTGACGAATACTGCTGGAATGTAATACCCTGAAAATCGGTCTAGTCGAAATTGAGTTCCAGCGATCAGAAACTCTACACCAGAAAGGTCCAAATATTGCATTGACTTTTACCATGTGGTCAATTGCCTTGGTATATGACTCTAATTGAGTCAATTAGTTTAATAACGACCTCATTGAATTTATCAAAATATTGTTTAGTGACTATTTTGTAAAAATTGAAGTGTGGGAAAACATTGGTACGAAGAATGAAAATTGAGGGACTAACCTGGTGATTAGCCCTCCTTAGCCTTATCATTTCCCCATGTGACTCCAATTCCTTCGTATGAAGGAAACTTTGCAAATTAAAGAACAAAAAAAATGAGATATTAGATAGGCTTACCGAGAATTTTTTAGAGAAGCTAAAACTCATCTTCTTCCTTTAAAAGCTAAGCTAGCACCTCAATTGATAACAACTCAAAGCTTGAGTTTTTTCTTAATTTCTCGATTCCTTAGTATTATTACCGATTGGGTAAGCCTAAACCCTCTAACAATTAATTGTTTCCATGGAGATCTTTTGGCTAATAGCTATTTCAATTTTATGTATTGATTTCGAAATCATTGTATTGATGATAATATTGTTCCTTGTGCTTTTCCTAGCTCAAGAGTTGAAGAAAGAAAGTCCATCATCTCCATCGAAAGCTAGGAAGAAGGGAGTTGTAATCCAAGAGTCCTAGGAGTTTCGAAAAGCTAAAGTAAGTGTAGTCAGAGTCTAGGGATTAGGCTAGATGCCTTCCCAATTTCATTGATATCGATCTTGTTGTATAACTAACGTTTTGTCTAAAGAAGATTGCATCAAACTTCTTTGGAGGCTTCATTGGTAAGCATTGGTAAGTCATTGTATTGAAACATTCATCTTAGCCTCATCGTTATTGTCATTGTCACCATCGGTATATTGATACATAGAAACATCAACTATTGGGCATTGAAGGTATCAATATTATAATCATTGGACATTGAAATAGGCATTAACATAGTCATTGATTATTGGTATTACTATTGTCATCGAAACATTGATATTGAAATATCGACCATTGATATTGATATTGAAAGCATTGAACATTGTTATTGCTATTGTAACATTGATATTAATACTGAACCTTGGATTCGAAAGGACATTGGATACAAATGGCATGCCATAAAATTTATGAGCTCATCAGTACGGAGCGGACTACGGTCCTTAAGCTAAAGCTTACATTGGCGATGTTGGAAGGATGTGCATGATATTGGTCTATTGGTGATGTTGGAAGATTTGATTGTTCATTGATTGGCGATGTTGGTTGGAAATTCGCGTATCCATTATCTGTTTTGATCCAAGGAAATATTATTGTTAAGTTTCAAATACATTATTGAACAAGGTCATAACATTGATGTTTTCATAGCACTAAATATTGTCATAGCATTGATATAGTCATTGGATAGTTGTTATCATAGCATTGATATTGTTCTAAAATTGATGATTATATAGCCTGAAATTGTTATAGTATTGTCATCATTCTAGCATGATTTGAATTGCGCTCCATCGTATGTATTGTTGATCAGGACTACCTCACTAGACATTATATGTCTAATGCATTTCTTCTTATACGTTTCAGGTTGAAAGGATTATCGTTGGAAGATCGAGGAAGTTGATGGTTTGGGCAAGTCACTACAAGGCTAAGTAATGTATATTACCCCTACGAACTCCTAGAATGGTGGCAAAGTAGTTAAACTATGTTTTGTATAAGTCTTAAAGGCCTAAAATGTTAGTTTAAAGTTGGCTAAAAGCGGCTAAATTTGTATACTTGGCTCTTAAAGATGAAAGCCTAGTAAATAGATTCATATGAATATGAAATTTGGACATTGTTCGATTGGTTACCAACTAGTTTTCTTAGCTAGTAGTTGGTATTCTTGGTTACCAAATGGTTTTTTTGGTTCCCAACTGGTTTTCTTGGCTAGCAACTGATTTTTCTTTGTTACCAACTGGTTTTCTAGGCTAGTAACTGGTTTTCTTAGTTACCAATTGGTTTTCTTGGTTACCAACTCATTTTCTTGGCTAGCAACTGATTTTTCTTGGTTACCAACTGGTTTTCTTGGCCAGCAACTGATTTTCTTGGTTACCAATTGGTTTTCTTGGCTACCAACTGGTTTTCTTGGCTACCAACTAGTATTCTTGGTTACCAACTGGTTTTCTGGTTAATTTCTGAAAAAGTTGTATATTGGTCACTGATTGTTAATTGGCCTAATTAAATGAGTAGTTGAACTTGAAATGACATGAAAATTTGCATGCTCCTTCACCCCAGGTCGAATCTCATGGAAATGAGGCTAATTCCAGTAAAAGACCTTTAAAATATTGAAATTTTAGATTAGTCCCTTAAACATTGTAAAAGTTTAAAATGAGTTCAAAATTGATAATCATAGCTTCACATAGAGTTACCGACCTTTCCTTACTGCATATTATTGTAACATTTTATTGGTTACTGATTAAAAGTTGCATCGACTATTGTATTGTTCATCGGTAACATACTTCGACCCGGTTCCCTACTAACACCCTTCCTCGGCCTAGTAGGGAACCGGGTCAGAGTATGTTATTGATGAACAACACAATAATTGATGCAAATTATCAGTAAATGATAACATGTTACGATACTATGCAGTAAGGAAAGGTCTGTAACACTATGTGAAGCCATGATTACCAATTTAGGACCAATTTTAAACTTTTACAATGTTTAAGGGACTAATCTGTAATTTTAGTATCTTAAAGGTTCATTATTGGAATTAGCCTTATTACCACGAGATTCCATCAGGGATGAAAGTAGACCTGGCAAACTTGACCCGAGACCCGAAACCCGAACCAAATTACCCGAACCGAAACCCGATTTTGACCCGAACATGATGATTCGAAGTTGAGCCGAAACCCGAACCGAAATTTTTTGTTGAACCGAAATGGACCCGAACCGAATGCACCCGAACCGAATGGACCCGAACCGAATGCTACCCGAACCGAAAGCTGAACCGAATATCGACCCGATTTTAACCCGATTTTGACCTAATTTTAACACGAATGTGTATTTTTAACAATATAATAAATAATAAAATGAAGTATAGAAATTTGAGATCTTGGTGACCAATTTTATAATTTCATCATAAAATATAGCATAAAATTGAAATTGTAGACTAAATTGACAATTTGGAAGTGGAGAAATTTGAGAGTCCAATGACCAATTTTGTAATTATACCATATAAATAAATAGGGGTCAATTTTGGCTAAAAATTAAATCTTTGAAATTAAAATGAACGAAAATATCAATATATTAAATTAATAGACTAAATTACAAAGATTAGTTAATTTCAACTAAAAGTAAATTTTTAGAGACTAAATATCACTACGGGGAGGGGATTTCTATATCCGAAGTCTAAACCGTTGGAATACTTGTGACTAAATTAAATTAAACTAAAACTTAAAGTTGACTAAAATGTAACATTTTAAATGCAACATGACCTAAAAAGTAATTAATCTCTAGCTTAAAAAATTGGTGGCTTATTTCCCTTCAAAATTTTGTCTTTTCTCTCTCTATTTTTTCCAATTGTCTTTTTCTTTTCTTTTTTCAATTTAGCTTAAAAAATTGGTGGCTTATTTCCCTCCAAAATTTTGTTTTTTCCCTCTCTATTTTTACCAATTGTCTTTCTCTTTTTCTTAATTTAATTGAGTTTCAATTTAGATTAATTTAATTGAAATTTCACATTTAGTTTTAGAATTATTTTAATTATGTCCGTGATTTATGCTTTTAGATTTTAGTTAGTTCAATTAGATCCTGAGTTTAATAAATTAATTCATTTCAGACATTATTATTATTATTATTATTATTATTATAAACTTTGATTTAATATAATTATACAAAAAAAATTATATGGATACATGAAGCTTTGATTTAAATATTTAATCAAATTCAAATGCATAGATTAACAAGTTGAATCAGAATTAATCTCATACACCAATAACTCTAAACTAAACCATAAATACTAAACCTCAAACCTTTAACCCAACTCAAATCGAATTGACCCGAAAATTTAAATGTTGACCTGACCCGAAATTGGCCCGAAATTGACTCGATTTTAACCCGAACCGAAAGCGACCCGAACGACCTGATTTTGACCCGAACCGAAAGCGACCGATCCGATTTTGACCCGATCCAATACCCGAACCGAATCCGACTCATCACAGACCCGAATTAGACCCGAACCCGAACCGAACCGACCCGAACCGAATCTAAACCGATTCTAGATAGACCCGAAATGACCCGAACCGAAACGACCCGAACCGAATGACCCGATTGCCACCTCTAGATGAAAGGGCATGCAAAATTTCATGTCATTCCAAGCTCAACTACTCATTCAATTAAGCCAATTAACAATCCATGACCAATATGTAACTTTTTCAGTAATTAACCAGAAAACCAGTTGGTAACCAAGAAAACTAGTTGCTAGCCAAGAAAACCAGTTGGTAACCAAGAAAACTAGCTGCTAGCCAAGAAAACCAGTTGCTAGCCCAAAAAACCAGTTGCTAGCCAAGAAAACCAGTTGGTAACCAAGAAAACAGGTTGGTGGCCAAGAAAACCATATCCAAATTTCGTAGTCACATGAATCCATTTACTAGGTTTCCACCTTTAAGAGCCAAGTATGCAAATTTAGCCGTTTTTAGCCAACTTTAAACTAGCATTTTAGGCCTTTAAGACTTATACAAAACATAGGCAAGACATACACAACAAGAGAACTAAGAGTAATTAGTTTAACTACTTTGCCACCATTCTAGGAGTTCGTATGGGGTAATAACATTACATAGCCTAATAGTGACTTGCCAAAACTTTCAACTTTCCCGATCTCCCAACAATAATCCTTTTAACTTGAAACGTATGAGAAGAAAAACATTAGAGATATAATGTCTAGAGAGGTAGTTATGATCAACCAATCATGCTAGAATGATGACAATACTATAACAATTTCAAGCTATGTAACCATCAATGTTATAGCAATCAATGCTATGACAATAACTATACGATGAATATATCAATGTTATGACAATATCTATGCAATGACTATATCAATGCTATGACAATAACTATACGATGAATATATCAATGTTATGACAATATCTATGCAATGACTATATCAATGCTATGACAATATTCAGTGCTATAACAATATCAATGCTATGACACTGTTTGATAATGTATTTGACAGTTAACAATAATATTTCCTTGGATCGAAATGAAATAGTGGATACACGAATTCCCAACCAACATCACCAATCAATGAATGGTCAAATCCTCCAACATCGCCAATAGACCAATATCATGCACATCCCGCGAACATCGCCAATGTAAGTCTTAGCTTAAGGACCATAGTCCACTCCGTACCAATGAGCTCATGAATTCTATGGCATACCAATTGTATCCAATGTCCTTTCGAATCCAAGGTTCAATAGCGACATCGGTGTTCAATAGTTTTCAATGACAATATCAATGATCAATGTTTCAATACCAATGTTTCGATAACATTAACAATACCGATTTTCATATTCAATGTCAATATTAACAATAACTATAACAATGACAATGTTGATATTTGATGGCAATATCAATAGCAAAGTCTGATGCTCAATATATCTATATTTCAATGCTTCAATATGGTCGATGACAATAGCAATGATTCTACGAACAACATTTCGATACAAATACTTACCCAAACTTACCAATATAATCTCCTAAGAGATTCGATGTGAAATCCTTAAGCACGATGTTAGCTAGGAAATAATCAATATCAAAAGAGTAAGGAAAAGCACCTAACTTATTCTCGAGATTCTGACTACACTCACCTTAGCTTTCCGAAGCTCCTAGGGCTCTCAGATTACAACTCCTTTATTCCTAGCTTTCGACAGAGATAATGGACTTTCTTTCACCAACTCTTGAGCTAGGAAAAGCACAAGGAACAATATTATCATCAATACAATAATTTCGAAATCAATACCTAAAATTGAAATAACTATTACCCAATAAACCTCCATGGAAACGATTAATTGCTAGAGGGTTTAAGCTTACCCAATCAGTAATAGTACGAAGGAATCAAGAAATCAAGAAAAACCCAAGCTTTGAGTTGTTATCAATGAAGGTGCCAGCTTAGCTTCTAAAGGAAGAATATGAGTTTTAGCTTCTCCAGAAAGTTCTCGGTAAGCCTATCTAATATGTCATTTTTATTCTTTAATTAGCAAAGCTTCCTTCATACGAAGGAATTGGAGTCACGTGGGGAAATGACAAGGTTAAAGAGGGGCTAATCACCAGGTTAGTCCCTCAATTTTCATTCTTCATGCCAATGTTCCCCCACACTTCAATTTCACAAAATAGTCAGTAAACAATATTTTGATAAATTCAGCGAGGTCTTTATTAAACCAATCAACTCAATTATATCAAGGCAATTGATCACATGGTCAAAGTCAATACAATATTTGGACATTTTTGGTGTACGGTTTTCAATCGCTGGAACTCAATTTCGACTAGACCGGTTTCCAGGGTGTTACAACTCTCCCCCTTAAGAAAATCAGTCCTCGAATTTTACCTGAACATGAGATATGATGGTTTTTTCTTTTTCATTGTCTTCTCCGGTTCCCAGGTTGCTTCCTCAACGGTTGGCTCCTCTAGAGCACTTTGACCATAGAAACGGGTTTGTTGTGGAGTCTCTTGACTTCCCTAGCAAGAGTCTGAATTGGTTCCTCTTCATAGGACAGATTAGGTTGAATCTCTATAGATTTTGGCTCAATAATATGTGAAGGGTCAAAACTATATTTACGAAGCATCGATACATGGAATACATTTTGAATCTTGCTCAGTTCTTAGGGTAATGATAATCGGTAAGCCACAAAGCCAACTTTCTCAATAACCTCAAAAGGTCTAATGAAACAAGGATTTAATTTTTCCCTTCTTGTCAAACCTCAAAACTTTCTTCCAGGGTGAGACTTTGAGGAAGGCTTCCTTATCAAATTTGTAGTGAATATCCCTCCGCTTTAAGTCGGCATAGGACTTTTGTTGGTCGAAGGCAGTTTTTAGGCGATCATGGATGATGGTAACTCGTTCTTCGGTTTCCCGAAGTAAGTCAGGACCTAACAGCTTGCCTTCACCGAGTTTAGACTAGCACAATGGGGTTCTGCAACGTCTGCCGTATAATGCTTCATACGGTTCCATCTTCATGGAAGCTTGATAACTATTGTTGTAGGCAAGGGATTTCTCCCAAGATCCGCCAAATTCCACGATACATGCTCGTAGCATGTCTTCCAAAATCTGGATTACCCTTTCTGCCTGGCCATCAGATTGAGGGTGAAAGGCAGTACTAATGTTGACTCTGGTGCTAAGAGCTCCTTGCAATGTTCTCCAAAATCGATAAGTAAACCGGGGATCTCAATCGAAGATAATTGATTGTGGTACTCCATAGAGTCAGATAACTTCCTTGATATACAAGTCAGCTAACCTAGGAAGTTAGTAGTCCATTTTAACAGGTAGGAAATGGGCTGACTTGGTGAAACGGTTCACAATGACCCAAATAACATCGTATTTAGCAGGAGTTAGGGGCAGACCACTAACAAAATCCATAGTGATCTTCTCCCACTTCCACTGCGGTAGATCAATGGGTTGCAGTAATTCGGTAGGGACACGGTGCTCGGCCTTAACATGCTGGTATGTAAAGCACTTGGACACAAAGTCAATTATAGCTTGCTTCATGCCCCGCTACCAATAGAGCTCCTGAAGGTCCTTGTACATCTTTACAGAACTCGGGTGAACTAAGAAAGAGATCGAATGAGCTTCCTTGAGAATATCGATGAGAAAAGATTTATTATTGGGTACACAGACTCGATCACGAAAACCAGAAGTCCTTCAGAACTAATTTTGAAGTCGAGACATTGCTAAACACCATTAAATTGATTAATAAAGACTAAAAATCTCAAGGACTCAACATATAATTATAAATTATTTAAAGTAAAATTTCAATTAAATTATGTTTCATATATATTATATGTTTTAATCTTTTTTTTAATAATTGGGTCAAATACCAACATTGGTCAATATAAAAATAAAAACTCTAAACCTGAAACTCTAAACCCAAAACTCTAAATTGTAAACCCAAAATACTAAATTGTAAAACATAAAACCCTAAACCATAAATACAAACATTAAGTTTAGGATTTAGGGTTTAAGGATTATGGATTATGGATTATGGTTCTTGGTTTAGGGTTTATGATTTATGGCTTATAGTTTAGGGTTTAGGGTTTTATTTTTTAACTAAACTAAGTTTGATATTTGATCCAAATATTTTAAAAAAGATTAAAAAATATAATATATTTGGAAATTAATTTTATTGAAATTTTATTTTAAATAATTTATAATTATATGTTGAGTCCTTGAGATTTTTAATCTTTAATAATCAATTTAATTGTGTTCAGTGATGTTCAACGTTAATGGTATTCGACGATGTTCGTCGAGCGTGGTAGTGTAGCGACTAATTTGAAAAAAATTTAAACTGTTCCACTTTTTAAAATAGTTGAATTTTGGGGAATTTAGAAAAATCGTGTTTAAAAAAACTGGAGTCGTCACCGATCATTTTAAAAAGGTAGACCGGACACCGAAAAATAAAACCAGAGATTTAAAAAAAGGGTCCGAGAGTCGGTTACGTGTGGGGAAGGATTAGCACCCCCACAACGCCCAAAATTTGGTACCAAATCAATTACCGCTTTATTAATATTGAATTTTGCAAGTCAAATTAACGATTAAATCTAAATTTAATTATACATGCGAGTAGATTTTAAGAGCCCATTATTCGAGAATTACGAAAAAACCATCACCATTACAGCTGATACTAACCACATTTATTCTTGAATAAAAGAGCACCACATTAACAATTAATATTCCCAATGTAAAATTTAGCGATAAACCAAATAATGCCAAGTGCATCTGAATATACAAAAAGAGTCCCAATTATCAAAACATCATGTTAAAAACAGTGCATTCTAATAAGGTATCATATATGTAAAAAGAAAACAGTAGCCATATTTAAATATCTACTTATATGTATATTAAAATATCCATACGATAAATACATGTATATAGGAACAAAATGCCACATATTACATAAAAGAAACTTCATATTATATACTAATATAATATGTATGTACAAAGATAAAGGAACTAAAATTTTGGCAGTAGCCACGTTTGTGTATATGTGATATTTAAACCATATATTGCATAATATATAAGGCATATATAATATAATAAATAGGTATCAAAATAATATTATACGTAGAACAAAAATAATCCATTTGCATAAATATGTATAAATTAAAAGGGAAATAAAGAAACGATATATATAGTATGTACGCGTGAATATATGGCAAGATATATACATATATTAGCTTGAAAACATTTTAGTATATACCATGTATAAGTAAAATGGTAATGCATTTATGGTATAATAATATATAGTCAACCAAATAATTAGCACATGCACGCCATATTAATTTAGACCAAGCAAATAACTAAGGCAATACACTAAGGCAATACGCTAAGAAACGTATATATTAAATAGGATGAGTCTACCACGTGCGACGAACATTACTGAACACCACTAACGATGAACACCGATGAACACCATTAATTTTCTTTTATAAATTTTAAAAATCTAAAGGACTAAAATTATAATTAAAATTATCTTTTAAAAAAATAAAAATTAAATTTAATAGTTAGTAATATTTTTTTAATAGATTAGAATCAAATATACCCAATTCTCCTAAACCCTAACAAAATCAATCTCTTAAAAAATAGAAATCAATTTATAATTTTTTAATAGATTAGAATCAAATATACCCAACTCTCCTAAACCTAAACCCTAACAAATTCAATGAATTTGATGATTCAACAAATTCAATGAATTTGTTAGGGTTTAGGTTTATGAGAGTTGTGTATATTTGATTCTTACCAACAAACGTGAGAGGAGTATTAGCTGTTGTAACATGATTCAGGTCTGAGGATCGGTTGTTGTATACAAAATCGATGTTCTGTTGGACAGTCAAGCTGTTGAACTTTTCTTCGAAAAGATTGTAATAATGTAAATCAATAACAGATCCCTGTAATTCACTGGCCATGGGGAACAATTCCCTCGGTTCCATCGGTCCCAGCCTGTTCGACATCACCACGAAAACTGTCGAACTGTGTCTACTTACAGCCGCATAACCGGCTTTATAGTATTTGATCATGGTTGACAGTGTTGCACCCGGTGAGAGGGGCTCATTAATAATTTATACATTAGAATGAAATAGATTAGAATTCTCAAATAAAGCAGCAGAGATGATTCAACAAATTCAATGAATTTGTTAGGGTTTAGGTTTATTAGAGTTGGGTATATTTGATTCTAATCTATTAAAAAATTATAAACTGATTTCTGTTTTTTTAAGAGATTGATTTTGTTAGGGTTTAGGAGAATTTGGTATATTTGATTCTAATATATTAAAAAATATTATAAAGTAACTATTAAATTTGATTTTTATTTTTTTAAGAGATAATTTTAATTATAATTTTAGTCCTTTAGATTTTTTAAATTTTAAAAAAAATTAATAGTGTTCATCGGTGTTCGTCGTTAGTGGTGTTCAGCAATGTTCGTCGCACGTTGTAGAATTTTCCTATTAAATAAAACAAGTAGAAGGAAAGGAACTTGAAAGGTGATTATACCGCCGACAATTAAGTCAAAATCAACGAAATATAGATGAAATTGAGAAGTTTGAAAAAGGTTATGAGACCGCGAAGAGAATTTTGGAATGACGAAGGTCCTTAAAAGTGAAAAAAAAACATTTTTAAAACCGGATATAAAACCTAAAACATTGAAACAGAAATCATTTTTTTCCTCTACCCACAATCAATCAAAACCCTCTCCCTTATATTTTCTCTCGACTATTCTTATGAACCCATAATCCGGTAACTCCTCCACCATATCAACCATCGTGAATGGTCACCGGCCGCCGCTTGCCGCCGCTGGTAATCTTTGAATCTTAAACCAAAACCTCCCTTACATCCTCTTAAACCCAAATCCCCCCTTATATTTTCAAAAAATCAAATCTTTTTCGCCTTTAATCTTTAAAAACCAGAGACCTCAAACCATTTTAAAACTCTTTTTTCAACATTTATTTCCTCATTGGCTCATGTTAGGTTTGATAGGCTCGATTTCCTTCAACCATTATAGATAGCCAAGTGGTGGAGAAGTTGAATTTTTGGGTGATTGAGGTGTGGAAGCTAAAAGATAAAAGACACGATAATTTAGAGTGGTTTGGCCTTCTAACAAGCAACATTGGAGAATGGATCTTATCGGCATATATGTGACATTTGTGGCACTTCTGTGCATAGTCGATACAATCTCCTTCCATGGTCGACCAAAAGTAATCGTATCTCATGATTTTTCGGGCCATTGAGAAACCATTGGCATGTGTTCCAAATAACCCATCATGCATCTCAGCTAGAATGCTCTTAGCTTCTCGAGCATCGACACATCTTAACAATATTTGGTCTTTGCCTCTTTTGTATAAGACTTCCCCATCTAGAACATACCATGTTGTCATTCTTCTAATGGTTCTCTTATCATTTTCATTGGCCTCTTTAGGGTAAGTTTGGAACTTGATATATTGAAGAATATCATAGTACCATGGGTTTCCATCCGCCTCTTCTTCCAAGCTATAACAGTGAGCCAGTATTTCAAAGATTCACATCTCAATTGGCTTCATTTCTGCTTCGGTGCTTGCTTCAAACATTGCGGCCAGAGTTGCCAAAGCATCTGTCATTTGATTGTCTTCCCTCGAAAGGTAGGCAAAACCGATCCTCTCAAAGTTTTTGACTAGCTCTTGGATCAGATCATAATACTTGACCAACTTCGAGTCTCTTGTTTCCCATTCTTTATGAAGTTGATAAACTACCAAAGATGAATCTCTGAAAAATTGAAGTAACTTGAATTTTCTTTCAATTGTCGCACGTAAACCCATGACACAAACCTCATATTCAGCTATATTGTTTGTGCAAAAGAATTCCAATCTACTTGTGAAAGGATAGTAGACGTTTTCCAGAGAAATTAATATCGCCCATATTCCACGACCTAGGGTATTAAACGCCCTATCGAAATAAAGCTTCCACGACTTGTTTTCTGAATTAGCCTTTTCTTCCACGGTTATGCACATCAAGTCTTTATCGGGAAAATTAAAGTTTATGGGTTCACAGTCGTACGAAGCGCAGCTAGCTAGGAAATCTACTATAGCACTTCCCTTTATTGCTTTATGACTTACATACACAATGTCGTATTCGGACAACAAAATTTGCAAACGAGCCATCTTCCCGGTTAATGTTGGTGCTTCCATCAAGAATTTTAACCGGTCCAACTTGGATATCAACCAAGTGATATGATACAACATGTACTGCCTGAGCCTCTTGGTAGCCCACACTAGAGCACAACATAATTTTTGAATAGGTGGGTACCGAGTTTCACAATCAGTGAACTTCTTGCTCAAATAGTAGATAACCATCTCTTTTCTTCCAGACTCATCATGTTGTCCCAGCACACAACCTATCAAATTTTCAAAGACTGTTAAGTATAGGGTTAACGGTTTACCCGGCATTGGTGCCACTAGGATATGAGCATTATTCAAATACTTCTTGATCTTGTCTAGAGCCTCTTGGCACTCTTCATCCCATACTCTCGGGTTATTCTTTCGAAGCAATCTAAAGACAGGGTCACATTTGTTAGTTAACTGAGAAATGAACCGAGATATATAATTTAATTTCCCTAAGAAACCTTGAACTTCTTTTTGTGTATGAGGTGGGGGAGATTTCGAATGGCTTTTACTTTATCGGGGTCAATCTCGATCCCCTTTTGACTAACCATAAAACCCCAAAGTTTCCCAAACATGACGACAAATGTGCACATGGCTGGGTTGAGCTTTAGCTGATTCTTTCTCAATCTTTAGAACAGCTTCCTCAAGTTTTGAATATGCCCCTCTTCAGTTTGAGACTTGGCAATCATGTCATCCACATATACCTCGATCGCTTTGTGCATCGTGTCGTGGAAGAGATTCGCCATGGCTCTTTGATAGGTTACCCTGACATTCTTTAGTCCAAATAGCATCACCTTGTAGCAATACGTGCCCCACATGGTCACGAATGTAGTCTTTTCCATGTCATTGGGATGCATTTATATTTGGTTGTACCCCGAGAAACCATCCATAAAAGAGGACCACGAATGCCCCGCGGTATTGTCGATCAAAGTATCGATATGAGGCAATGGAAAGTTGTCCTTAGGGCTCGTCCTATTGAGATCTCTATAATCTACACACACACAGACGTTTCCATCTTTCTTTGGAACATGGACTATATTTGCTACCCACTCCGAGTACTTGGCGACCTTTAGGAAACCGGCCTCATACTGTTTTTTCACTTCTTCCTGAACTTTCAATAGCATATATGTCCTCATTCTTCTTAATTTTTGTTGAATCGACTTGCATTCTGACCTTATCAGTAACTTGTGTACCACAATATTCGCATCCAACCCCAACATATCTTGATAAGTCCAAGCAAAGACGTCCTTGAACTCTAGAAGTAACTCTATCAAATCACGCCTAGTCTTGGATGAGAAAGTGGTGTCGATTTTCACCTCTCTTCTCTCTTCATCGGTCCCTAAATTGAGAATTTCCACTTCTTCTTGGTGGGGGTAGGATCTGCTTGTCTTCATTTTCCATTAATCTAAGCAACTCATTCGGGACTTATAATCTATCTCATCTTCCCCTTCATCAAATTCCGCCAAGTACAAGGGTTGCTCAAAATCCACCTCGGGATCAGATTCAGAATCATTCATACAATTAATAACAGAGGCCCTTAAACAGTTTGGAAATAAATATGTATTGGGAAGAGAAAAGAATATTCTTATGGAATGAATGAAATAATAAATGATAAATGTAATAAAGGAATGCAATAAATATGATGTTTGCCATTTGAGAAAACGTGGAAAGCATCATTTTTCATTAAATTGAAAGCAAGCAAGTTAACATAGAAGCCCTTTTACAAAAGATCCCTATTGCTCGCGGGCACAAGAGAACATGGCTGGTTCCAAGCATTACTTTGATTCAGACCTAAAAACTAAGAGCAGGTCCACACTGGTCCAATTGTTGAGAGCTTCTACCGGGAAGCAAGGGCGGATTCCGGCAAAAAACTTTCCATTTTTTCCATCTTCGGTTATCACGTTAACATCCATCCCCTCTAACGCCTCAATAAACCTTTCCTCATCATTGAGCTTGTCACTCTCTTGATTGACCTCATGCACTTTTTGCTCGGCATTGACTATCCCCCCAAACACGAAGATGTCCTTCATGTCAGAAAAAAGTCATTGGTGCCCATGGGATATCCTCCCCCTTGAACTTAGCCTTCCTTTGCTCTTCTCTTTTCTTCAATTCTAACTTCCTTTGCTGAAAATTGGGCTTGTAGCCGAGCCTGAACCGGTCTTTCTTGTTGATGACACTTTTGGCACATAAACACCCTTGTAGGTTCTTTCTGAGGCCTTTTCCTTTCCTAGCTCCTCATCCCAAAGTCTCCCAACCGCCATCTTAGTACAATTAGAGAGTCTAGGGCGTGGGAACTTGCTTTGTAACACCCCAATTTTGGGCTTAGAAGTTTAGGGTCTGAATCGGGTCGGTCTGTTTTTCGGTTCGAATATAAAAGGAGGTTTTAGGGAAAGCCTAGTTCGGGATGCTTTAAAAATATGGAAAAATATCTAAAAATCCTCTTTTAATATATATAAGAGAGTGGTGAAATCAATTTTGTAAAATAAGGTTTGGAAATACAACATTTTGAAATAGTGACTAAAATGCGATTTTTGAAAAGTTCAGTGGTGACTGTTTTGTAAGGATTGAAACTTTGAATCTTTAAGGAGCTAATTTACCCAAGAATGATTTCTCCAGATTTTTCTTATATTTAAGTGATTTAATTAATGTTTAATTAATTAAATGAAAAAGAGAAACCACTTTTTTTTTAGATTTTCATAACTAACTTTTCTTAAAATTTTCTCATCTCTTTTTCTCTCAAAATTCTCTCACCCAAACACTTTTCTCCAGCAACTTTTCCATTGATTTTCACTCCAATTGATGAGGTTTCAATCATCAATTAATTCTTAATCCATTCTACATCAAATCCTTTTCATTTGCTCATTGGATTTTCAAGCAAATTGGCTCAAATCAAGGAGAAATCATCATTTAGAGGTAAGGTTGTTCTTCTCCTCTAAATATTAAGTTCTTTACTGAAATTCCCAAGTTGAAAATCCTTAATTTAAGTTTTATAAATGGTTTTAATGATATGAACTTGATTTTGGCTTAAAACTCAAGATTTGGAGGAAATCTTGAAGAATTTCGTGGTGTTTGTTTGGGCTCTGTTTTGAGCTAGTTCTTAAATGTGTTTTGGATGTCTAATGATGTGTAAATGAGGTTTCATCAATGCAATCCCGAATAGGTTGAATTTCCTAAGTTTTTGCTTATGAAAATGGTGGTTTTAGAGGTGATCTTGGTGTTCTGTTATAGCTGGAGGTATAAGGACGAGTTTAGGTTAATTTTGGATGTTGATTGATGTTTAGAAATGGTTAGAAGTGATGGATCTTGGCTGGGTTATGTTTTGGAAGAGTTTGGAGGTGATTTCGGTTGTGTTTGGTAGCCGAAACGTTATAATTGGTTAGAGCAGCGAGTTTGGGTGTGATGGCTGAAGATTTTAATGCATGATGATGCATTAATCCTCTGCTTTGATGTGTTTAAAACAGGGGAGACATATTCGGACACTTGTGGTGTTGATCCGGAGGCTTGATCGGCGTTTCGGCAAGCTTGCGAAACGAAATTGGTGAGTGAAGTTGGGTTTCCAGCTTTGAAACAAATGTTTGAAGGTTTTGGGAGCTTAGTTTAAGTCTAAGCAACTTAACTAAGCTCAAGAGTAAGTTTCCAGAAAAACTCTCTTGGATGAGCCATGGAGTGGTTCGATGCATTTGTTTATAAATTGCATGTTTAAATTCTGTTTTGAAAGCATGTTTTAGCATGGTTAATGCTGGTTTTGAAAGCCATGTGTTGATGGATGCTCAAGGTAAGAGATCCTTGGATTGGTATGTTGTAAATGTGGATTTGATGCATAGTGTTGCATGATGTTAAATGGCTTTGATTAATGATTTAAAACAGTGAATTGTTGATGATAAATGATGTATATTGGCAAGTGATGTGTTGGTTTAAAAGTACTTGAATCAGATATAGTTAGCCGGCTATAGGATTGGGTGCACCGTGAATAAAGTCACCTTGGATGTTGAGGGGTTGTAATTGTACCGTAAACTACCGATGAGTGATGTTGTGTACAATGGTGGTTAAAAGTCCATGTGTGGATCTTGTGTTGTGTGTCCCGTGTTCTCGTTAGTGATGTTATACAACTACCGATGAGTGATGTTGAGGGGTTGTGATTGTACCGTTAAACTCCATCACGGGTGTTGAGGGGTTGTGATTGTACCGGTAAACTCCACCTTGTGTGTTCGGTAGTGTGTATGAAGTGTATGGGACAACGCTTGTAATCCGCGTATCCGATTGTGTTTTATGTTGTAAATGGTTATGGATGATCATTTGAAAGCCAATATGACATGTTGATTTTAAATGAAGTATGAGATGCTTGTTATTTATGCAAGGTTGCATGAATAATGATGATTATGTGATGAAAGGCTTTGTTGAAAGTGTTTTATAAAAAACATTATTGTGTTGTTTCTTTAGAGCATGCCTCACTAAGAAATTGTGCTTACGCTCTCTCTCTTAAACCAATAATGTAGATAATTGAAGTATTTGAGGGCAACAAGGAGGCTAAGAATCCAAGGGAAAGCTAAGCTCATGTATGGTGATGTTTTCACAACACTATTAGTTTTTGATACTTTGGCAATGAGGACCTAGGGTGTGTTTTGGGAGATGTTTTAGACTCCCTAATTGTGGCATGATGCCTTTGATGGTTTGGATTTGTAAATGGCCATTTTGATGCTTGTTTTGGTGTTTTTGATGGTTGTTTGGTTTTGGATATTAGGATGCATGCCTATAGACTTGTGGAATTCCGTGATTGATGCCATGAGTGTGTTTTGAAGTTGCAAACGTGTACCTTATATCTATGATGACTTGTTTGCATGATTAGGAAGTCATTAGGATGCGTTTGAGTGGTCTTATGCATGTTAAACCAGCAAAATCTGCAGCTTCTGGGCAACCCGTATCGATACACTCATAGGCGTTTCGAAACGGGGGCCTGTAATGGCTTTGGTGTTTCGAAACGGCTGGTGACCGTATCGAAACGGTTTGGCTACTGGATGGCCCTGTTTCGAAACAAGTCTCGAAACGAACCTGTGTTTCGGAACGGTCAACCCCGTTTCGAAACAGGAGACCGTTGGGCACTGATTTGAATGGCTTTGAGGTTTGCAATCTTTACGTTTTAGTCCCGAAAATTGTTTTTGCAATTGCATGAGTTTGAGATGTCAGATTAAGGTGAAATTTGACATGGAAGCATGTAATATGACTAATTTAATATTGGTAACTTAAAAATCAGTTAAGACCTCCTATTTTCCAGAATTTGCATTTTGGTCCCTAATATTCGTGATTTGTGCAATTGAGTCCCCTATTGAAATTCGATCGCTGAGCTTTTCTTATAAATGTTTCTCAAGAGTACGCTTAGGGTTAATGTGCATCTAGACAAGTAAAAAGAAAAAAAGGTCGTTAATCAAGGTTGACTTTGGTTTTCCCCGTGTAATCTTCGTAGTTCGGGTTAACCGTCTAGGCCGGGCTAAGGGGATTACATGCTTCCTTCCTCCACAAAGGTAGCATTCACAAACTCTAAGGCTCTAAAAGAACATTCCATGGCCTCTTCACTGGTTTGGACGTAAAGAGCATCAGTCGTCACAGAAGCGATGATGTCTTATTCGGCCCCCACGCTTACAAACTTCCCCTTGATGTCAAATTTCAATTTTTGGTACAATGATAAAGGCACGGCTCCGGCCGAGTGAATCCAAGGCCTTCCTAATAAAAAATTATAGGTTGGTCAAATATCCATTACTACAAACTCAACGACATACTCGATAGGCCTGATTAACAAGGGTATCTCAATCTTCCCATTCACATCCTTTTGGGTCCGATCAAAGGCTTTAACAGAATTCTGACACGGCATTATATGTGAGATATCAATGGGAAACCTTTGTAAAGTCTCCATTGGCAACACGTTCAAGGCAGACCTATTGTCAATTAGTACCCCTGGAAGTACATGTCCCTTGCAATGGGTAGTAATTTTCAATGCTTTGGTTGACCCCATCCCCCCGTCAGGAATCTCATCGTCACTGAAGGTGATATAGTTATATGCGGCGATGTGCCCCACTATCCGGTCCAACTTACTCACCGAAATGTCATTTGGGACAAAAGTCTGGTTCAAAACTTTCAATAGGGAGCTTTGATGTTTCTTGGAGCTCAATAACAACTAAAGCACTAAAATACGGGCCTGTTGCTTTTGGAGCTTGTAACCCCCTCGACCCGACCTAGCCATCAGACCGCATCGAACGGGTTACACGGGGAAAACCGAAGAGAAACCCGTTAAGGCTTCACTCCAATTAGCAACCCTAATTTTTTTCCTTTTTAATTTAATCTTGTCTAAATGCCATTTTATAACCAATGTGAACAGACACACAACGAAAGACACAAACACGAACATAAAACAAGGATTTTGGACATTAGAGGTTAATTTTAGCAATTTTACTACAGGTCGTAGCGATACACCTAAGGCTCGTATCGATACGCCTTCTACGATCAAACCCCTAAAGTTAACTTTAAGAGTGTGTATCGATACCCTTCAAGGCTGGTATCGATACGCCCTCAATGGTCAAGCTCCAAAAGTCAACACCAGGGGTCGTATCGATACACCTAAGGCTCGTACTGATACCCCAATTTCTCGCCAAAATCTCATATTTCCAGTGACAAAAATAGGTATCAGTACGCCCGCGCGTATCGGTACGATAAGCTTAAAACAAGAGACCGTATCGATACTGCCCTTGAGCGTATCGATACCCCTATGCCCAGAAAATAGGATTCTGTAGATTTAATACACACTAAAAGCATTCAATCAACTCATAAACACACATACAACTTAAGGCAACCATGAATACTCATTAAAACAAGATAGGCATTCCACAAGGCAAGATTCAACACGGCAAGATTCATAAAGGAAACCACTCATATTTAACATTCACAAAAAGGGTCAAAAATCAAACCAAGGCATGCTTCAACATGTAAGAGGCATTACAAGCCATACATAACCAAACAAACTTGTCTAAAGCAAAGAGACATATCAACAACCCCTTAAACCAAAAGGTCTTATCCCATTGCTTAATACTATTTATTGAAGTCTAAGAACCATACTTGAGAAAACCAACCCCTTGAAATTTTCCCTTGTTCCTCGAGCTGCTCGGAAAGTCTAAGGACCTGCATTGTTGGGAAAAGGAGCGTAAGCATTTAAGCTTAGTGAGCGGTGCTCAAAACAATAGCTACAACAATGCAGTTTTAAAACCATAGTTTACTTGAAACCAAAAACCATTTCCAAATCATTTCCCTCATGCTTGAACACATAACAAACATGCATTTAACATCTCGTGCATTTACTGAATGCATCTACAAGCCACAAGCTTACCTCATGCTCGTTCTCATCATACATACAACGTAACCAACTACATGCATAAGCATAAATGGAAATGAACGATAAAACATGCTCAGCATGAGAATTTAGAGCACCATGGGTATATTGACATTTAACACTTTTACTCGGATATGCGGATAGTTCTCAAAACCACTAGACACTTCCGGTGGAATCTCACATCACCGTACTAACTCGTCTAGTAAAACACAGCTTCTAGTGGAATCTCACATCACTGTACTCCTCCTTAGTGGAATCTAGTATCACTAAGGTCACACGCGACTTTTACCATGGGTGCACTCTCATCCTATTGGTCGACCAACTATATCCGGTAATAAGATTTCACATTGTCAATAACCCACCAAACCAGCACTTACCTTGTGTTCTCGTGGTCACAACCATAACCAACATGGGATCAATTAAAGCAATCATATGCATAACACAAGGATATTCATGGAAACATACACTATGGAAATCATTCATAACACATAGTAGAATTTATCGAAAATAAAGACTAAAATGCTTAAAACTTACTCTTGAGCTTAGATTGGCTTATCAAGTTAAAGCTTGAAAACATTTCCACTCTTCAGCCAACACACCAACGCTAGCCGAAGCACCGATTCAAGCCTCCGAACTACCTGGTCTCGCATCCGAAGAGCCCAAATTTGATTCCTCTATTTCTAACCAATTCAAAAATAAAGCATTAGACTCAATTCAAGCCCCCAAACTTGCAGCAATACAGAAACTCAACATCTATCATCAAAACCAATCGATTTAGAACCAAAAACACTTGGGAACATCGTCAAAATGACTCAAACCAACTAGCGGCCAAAACCCAACAAAATTACCATCAAAACCATTCCATTCAACATCTAAAACACTTACCCAAAGTCTAGGTGTGAAACCAATATTTTAATTTTGATATAACTAAAAACCTAAGGACTAAATTGAAAATGTCAAAACGAATTTTTAAGTCCTCAAACATCCCCATATGATTTTAAGATTATGCCAAAGTTAAAAACAAAGTTTTCAAATATTTTTCTAAGTGTTTAAAGTCGAAACAATGATTTTCAAGTCTCTGTTTCAAAACGGCCTAAGGCGTTTCGAAACGATTTCATCACTACCAACCCTTGTTCCGAAACGCGTATCGAAACAGCTTTAGAACACATGAACCCGTATCAAAACGGCTTAAAGCGTTTCGAAACAGTTCTTCATTTTGATTTGAAAACTATAACAGTTGTAATATTTTTTAACTGAATTTTCAAAGATCAATAGGGTGTTTCGAAACGGACTCAATCAGTTTCGAAACGACCCTTGACAGTAGCAAAACTGTTTCGAAATGAGTCCAAGCGTTTCGAAACTGTTATTCATTTTGATTTGAAAATATGACCGTTACATTGTTTTTAACTGATTTTTTGGAAACTGTTAGGGTGTTTCAAAACGGGCTCAGGCTGTTTCGAAACTACCCTTGACAGTGGCAAAAGTGTTTCGAAACGGCTTCAACACGTTTCGAAACGGGCTCTTAAATGCACCCCAACGACTCTTTCTATTTTAGTCCGTTTCGAAACATGTACCCCGCGTTCCGAAACGGGTGGTTGCAGAATGCATTTATGGAGGTGAGATAACATCCCAACGGCTCTATTGATGAATGCAACAACCACAACGGCTAGAAATCAATGAGAAGATATAAAAGGGACCTCTAAAAGCTCCAGCAACAACTATTGATCCAAAAGCAAATATCCATACATCAAATCCAAGCATTTGTGCTAAAATCCCTTACTGTCTAGAAACCTCAATTGTAATTTTCATTCTTATCTTTTTCAATTGGGTTGAGTGCTTGTAATTGGGCTACAATTTGTATTGAGAGATACTATCTTATCCATCAAATTCTTTGTTACCTTTGTGTGAGGATCAGGTTAAATTTTGGGTAGAAAATTTAACCGAAAATTGTAAGGGTTGCCTCCTTAGCCTAGAAAAGGGGAAGAGCAATTAGTGGAATTGTTGCAAATCCTTAGTGAAGCTAAGGTAGTGGATGTAAAGTTCATTTGGAACTTGAACCACTCTAAAATTCCTTGTCAATCTTTTTAATTTTCAATTTCCACCACACAAACCTTAAAAATCCAATTCACCCCCCCTCTTGGTTCATATCGATCTTTCGATCCACTCAACAATTGGTATCAGAGCCTACCTCTTTGAGGATTAACAACCACAAGAGGAGTTCCTAGGAAAAGTGTGATCATCAAATATCAAGAGATGGCTTCAACCTCCGGTTCGGGCATGTATGAGTCTCAATCCACTACAAAGCCTCCCTTCTTCAATGGTGAAAACTATTCTTTTTGGAAGAATAGAATGCGTCTATTTATCAAGTCCAATGACTACTTAGTGTGGGATGTCATTGAAGATGGTCCTTACATTCCATTGAAGCAAGATAGTGAAGGCAAGATGGTTTTGAAAAAGAAGGTGGAGATGAGTGAAGAAGAAAGGAGAAAAATTCAAGTAAATGACAAAGCTCTCCACATGCTCTTTTGTTCATTTGGTCCGGACATCTATTCCAAAGTGTCATCCATTGAGAGTGCCAAAGAAGTGTGGGACACTCTTTAGACTACCTATGAGGGAACCAACGATGTCAAAGAAACTAAGATTGGAATTCAATCTTAGTTATGAGAATTTCAAGATGGAGCCCGATGAGACGGTGTCCAAGATGTTTGATCGGTTCTCCACTATAGTCAATGGGCTCAAAGGTTTTGGAGAGATCATACCGGAAGACAAGCTTGTCCGGAAGCTACTCTATTCACTTCTCGAATCATGGGATGGGAAGAGAACCGCCATCATAGAAGCTAAGAATTTGAAGACTTTAAAGCTTGATGAGCTAGTGGGTTCTCTCCTTACACATGAGATTATGAAGTAAGGAAGGGAAGAAGAGAAGAAGAAAGAAGAGGAGAGAGTGGAAAAGCTAGAGGTTGAAAAGAAGAAGAAGATGGGAATAGCTCTCAAAGCTTCACTACTTGAGGAGAGCTCTTCTAGTGAGGAGGATGAGCTAGAAGAATTGGTTATGATAGCCAAACGATTCTCACGCTTTATGAGGTCCAACCGTGGAAGAAAAATTCAAAGGAAGATGGACTTAAAAGGCAAGAACAAAGAGGAAGCAATGGATCAAATCATTTGCTTTGAGTGCAATAAACCCGGCCACATACGTTTGGAGTGCCCTCAACTCAAGAAGAAGGGCTTTGAGAAGAAGAAGCTCAAAGCCAAGCTTGCTACTTGGAGTGATGAGGAGTCATCGGAGGATGACGAACAAGAAGTGGCCAACCTTTGCCTTATGGCACTTGAGGAAGATTCCTCTATGGTAACCTCTAACTCATCATCTTTTGATTTTACATATGATGAATTAAATGATGCATATGATGAGTTGCAAGAGGTCTATGATGAATTAGTTGAGAAATATAAAGAGTCGGTCATTAGAAATAAGAAAATCATTTTGGAGCTAAATGAGAAAAATGACTCACTCTCTCAAGCTAATTCAAAATTTGAGAAAAAGATATTAGGATTGAAAGATGAACTTAAATTTTTTCAAGATGAAAATGTTGATCTTAATAATCTTTTATCTCAATGCAATAGTGAACACCAAAAGGTGTTAGATGAGCTTAACAAGCTCAAGGAGTCCTTTAAAAATGTTGGTAGTATGAAGCATGAAATTGGTGAATCGTCTAAAACAAACCAACTTAAGAAAAGGACTAATAACTACAAACAAGGTAGCTTTCCTAAACATAGTAGGACTAAAAGAATTAGAAGTGTATGGGTTCATAAGGAACTTGTAAAATCTAATAATATTGTTGCTATGTCATCTTGGATTCCTAAGGGAACCAAGGTTTTGGGAGCTAACACTTATGGACCCAAAATGATTTGGGTACCAAAAACAAAGGCTTAATATCTTTGTTTGTAGGGGGAGCATTGCTACAAGGCCAAAGCACAAAGTCAAAACTCACGGTACCTTGATAGTGGATGCTCAAGGCATATGACCGGAGACAAGAGTAGATTCATGGATCTAAAGCCAAAAAGTGGAGGAGTGGTGACATTTGGTGACAACTCCAAAGGCCACATTAAAGGTATTGGCTCCATAGGTAATCACTCTACTATTCTCATTGAAAATGTCTTGTATGTCGATGGTCTTAAACACAACTTATTGAGCATAAGTCAATTGTGTGATAAAGGATTTAATGTTTTATTTGATAAAAATAGATGCAAAATTGTAGACATTAAATCTAATAATATTATGCTCATAGGTCATCGCATAGGGAACATATACATGGTGCATCTAGATGACATTCATACATCTCATGCATGCTTAGTAGCACAAAATGAAAATGATGCATGGTTGTGGCATAGGAAACTAGGACATGCTAGCATAAGTGTTTTAGAAAAACTAGTCTCCCTTAATCTAGTTAGAGGTTTACCCAAGATAAATTTTCAAATGATAAAATTTGTGATGCATGCTCTAAGGGTAAACAACATAAGTCTTCCTTTAAATCCATTAATGATGTTTCTACTAGTAGATGCTTACAACTTATCCATATGGACTTATTTGGGCCAATTAGGACTATGAGCTTGGGTGGTAAGTCTTATGCTTTTGTACTTGTTGATGATTTTTCTAGATTTACTTGGGTTCTATTTTTAAGTACTAAAGATGAGGCTTTGGAAAAATTCATTACATTTTCAAAACTAACCCAAAATGATCTTGAACTTAAAATCTCACATATTAGAAGTGATCATGGAATCGAGTTTCAAAATTTAGGGTTTGAAGACTTTTTAAATGAAAATGGTATTAGCCACAATTTTTCGGCTCCTCGAACTCCTCAACAAAATGGGGTAGTTGAGAGGAAAAATAGAACTTTGCAAGAAATAGCTAGAACTATGCTTTGTGAAAACAATTTACCTAATATTTTTGGGCGGAAGCCACAAACACCGCTTGCTATATTGTAAATCGAGTAATGATTAGGCCAATTTTAAAGAAAACACCTTATGAGATTTTAAAATCTAAAAAGCCTAACATTAGCTATTTTCACCCTTTTGGTTGCAAGTGCTTTGTTTTAAATAATGGAAAAGACAACTTAGGTAAATTTGATGCAAAAAGTGATGAATCTATTTTCATAGGTTACTCTTTAACCTCTAAAGCCTATGGAGTATTTAACAAAAGAACTTTAGTAGTAGAAGAATCTATTCATGTTGTATCCGATGATAACCTCCTTCCAAGGAAGGATTCTTGTGATGATGATGATGTAGGAATCATAAATGCCTTTGATGGAGGACAAACTTCAAAGGAGGATGAGATTCCAACAAAAGAAGAGGACACACAAGTTCCACCTCTTGAAGCCTTGAAGGACTTGGCTCTTGAGGAAAAGGAAGTGAGCTACCCAAGGGAGTTCAACTATGTCAAAGGTGGTGAAATCTTGGGTGATCCATCCAAGGGGGTAACCACTCGATCTTCTCTTAGATTAATGAATCATGTTGCATTTATCTCATGCATAGAGCCTAAGAATATTAAAGAAGCATTGAAAGATGGTTTTTGGATTATGGCTATGCAAGAAGAGTTAAATCAATTTGAGAGAAGTAACGTTTGGACATTAGTTGATAGGCCTAGTAATCAATCTACCATAGGAACTAAATGGGTCTTTAGAAACAAGCTAGATGAGAGTGGTAACATTGTAAGAAATAAAGCTAGACTAGTAGCACAAGGTTACACTCAAGAAGAGGGAATAGATTTTGATGAAACCTATGCACCCGTAGCTAGAATGGAAGCCATTAGGATGTTTCTTGCATATGCATGTTATCATAATTTCAAGCTTTTTCAAATGGATGTTAAAAGCGCATTTTTAAATGGTTTTATAAATGAAGAAGTGTATGTGGAACAACCACCAGGTTTTGAAGACTCAAAATTTCCAAATCATGTTTTCAAACTCACCAAAGCTCTTTATGGTTTAAAACAAGCTCCTAGAGCTTGGTATGAAAGACTTTCAAACTTTTTAATTGAAAAAGGTGTAACCCCTCGTCCCGGTCTGGCCGGATGGCCGGTCCGAGTGGGCCACACGGGGAAAACCGAGTGAAACCCGTTAAGGTTCCCCCTCGGTTAGCAACCCTATTCTTTTTTTATCTTGTCTAGAGGATTATTAAGTCCTAAGTGATTCACAACAGCGGAAGACATCCAAAAAGATCACATTCGAACCCTGACCATACACACACTTAGTCCATTTTTAAGCTTACAGGGCAGACCGTATCGGTACCCTAACTAGGGGTATCGATACGCCCTGACCAGGTCACCCCAAACAGTCAACTCGAAGAAGACCGTATCGATACAGCCCTTGGGCGTATCGATACACCCTCTTCAGTCAACATCTCGTGGTCAACGAGATAGACCCGTACCGATACACCCCAACACCGTATCGATACGCCAAAATCTCCCCAATTTCTCAGAATTCCAGTGACCAAAAACCGTATCGATACACCCCCGTGTATAGATACGCCCAGTCAAAACTGAGCTCTGCAGGCAAAACCGTATCGATACGGCCCATAGGCGTACCGATACGCCCTGCTCTGCGATTCCACCATTTTGCACTTGGTGACCCCAAACCTGACACTAGATGCATTTTTGGACTGCCCTAAGCACGTACAAACATACATACATCAAACCACAATCGGGATTTAACATGCGAGGCATTTAATCTAACGAAAATCATACTTATCAAGACTTCATGCAATTTCACCAAAAGGGGCATACTTAGCAAGCCTAAGGCATCATACATTTGATATTGAAGCTTAAGGCATTCATAGGTCAACAACATACATATTTAGGCATGTTCACATAAGCAACATAACAAGCATAAACCGCAATCCATGAAACAAAAGCATAACACAACCATGAGTTTAACATGCTTAACATAAATTCCTAAGGAGTTTGACACCAACTCCTAAACCATATACCCCATCGTCTAGGCATTATTACAAAATGCAAACCATACTTGAACTAGCTTGAGAACTCAAAAAGCACCTCCCTCGCCCGCTTGCCTCCCGAACTCTAACGATCTGCACGTTGGAAACAAAAAGAGCATAAGCCAACTAGCTTAGTGAGAGAGGCTCTATAATTCACAATATGCAGTTTTCCAAAACACGATTTATATGCAAGAAAGCAATGGATGCACGAGGGTCAATCCCAACAACAACACGTGGTTTGCAGAAGCACAACCAACATACACATACGGTGGGACTACACATCACCGTTTCGACTAGTGGATTTCCAATGGGACTACACATCAAAGTACTACCCTACTAGTCACTACCGGTGGGACTACACATCACCGTAGTTTAGACCACCATCACGTGAGGCACGAACTCAACTCGACTACACATTAACAACTTAAAATGCACTCAATAATCACAACGTATAAACATTCAACATATCACAACAACATGGGGGTAGAGAGGCTTACACACGGGTTTAGGTGACCCCTCAAGGTCCCACCCAAACCCCAAAAGGATCCATACCGAGCATAATGCATAAATCAACAATTCTACTCACCGTTGCTACCAAAGAGAAGATCGAAGACCAAGCTCAAGACTCCGAAATCACCGGAATTGTCCCCGAAGCTTCACCAACCAAAATTCTCGTTTCTAAACATTCCAACACCAAGCAAACAATCCCAAATCAGTCCATGTTCTAAAATAATCAGCCCGGATTACATACCAAGCACAAGACATCAATTTTTCCATTGAAAACAAGCTCAAAATTTCTAATACCGAGCAGCCCTTAAGCACCCCTTAAATCCATTTATTTCAACCCTCAAATTACTCCCTAAAGTCTCCAAAACTTCCCTTACATGCAGCCTATCCATCAACCCTCTTATATTCACATAAAACACCCCCATAACTCAACCCAAAACCTCCCAAAAACCCCCCTAAAAACCCAAATCCGGGAATAAGCATAAAATTCTTTAAAAATCACATATATTGATTCCCATGGACTACAAACAACCCCCACACCAACAATAAACCAAAATCTTTAGTCAAAGGCCATAAAGGCAACATTTTTATCCAAAATCCTTAAATTTTCAAATCTCAAAAACATGTATAAAAATGAAAACAAAAGGTGTCAACTTATAGAGAATAACGAGGGTAAGTCAAAAACGAAGTTACCTTTGCAAAATCTTCAAAGATAAGCAAGATATTGAATGGAATGGTATTTAGGAGGGGTGGGGAGCTCTTTGACGTCAAATGGGGAAGGTGAGATGAAGAAGATGAGCCAAAAAGGGTTTATTTTATGTTTGTTTAAAATGGGAAGTCAAAAGACCAAAACACCCTTAATGAATTGAGATAACTACATTGGATGACACACATGGCTATTTGGGTTGGTTTAGAAAATGGCCCAATTAAATTTTTACTTGTCTTAAAACCCGAGGCCCAACCCATTATTTTATTATTTAAAAATTAAGAACCGAACCCGCACCATTATTAAATTACTATTTTCACCCGACCCCCGAACCCGGGTGTTACAACTCTCCCCCACTTAAGGAATTTCGTCCCCGAAATTACCTAGCGGAAACAAAAACGGAAACTGCTCAAGCATGTCAGCATTCCTCTCTCACGTGGCCTCCTCCACACCTCTATGTCTCCATAGTACTTTGACCAACTCTATAGTCTTGCCACGCAACACCTTGCTATCAGAAGCAAGTATCTCAACTGGTTCCTCGTTGTAAGACAAGTCTGGATTTAACTCTATTTCTTCCACTGGTATAACATGGGACGGATCCGATCTATACCTCCTAAGCATCGACACATGAAATACATCATGAATCCTCTCTAGCTCAGCTGGGAGTCTCAATCTATATGCAACCGGGCCAATTCTCTCAACTATCTCATAAGTCCCTATGTACCTTGGGCTCAACTTGCCCTTCCTCCCAAACCTCATCACCTTCTTCCAAGGTGAGACTTTCAAAAACACTTTATCCCCCACGGAGTATTCTACCTCCTTCCTTTTTAAGTCGGCGTAGGACTTTTGTCGATCCGAAGCTGCTTTCAAGCGATCACATATCAACTTCACCTTCTCGGTGGTTCCCTTAAGCAATTCGGGCATCGGCACAAGTTTCTGTCTGGCCTCTGCCCAACAAATCGGGGTCCTACACTTGCTACCAATCAATGCCTCATAGGGAGCCATCTTAATGCTCGACTGAAAGCTATTGTTATACGCGAACTCCACTAACGGTAGGTGTTTCTACCATGACCCTTGAAAGTCAATGATACAACACCTCAACATATCCTCCAATATCTGAATTACCCTCTCAGACTGCCCATCTGACTGCGGATGATACGAAGTGCTGAAGTTCAAACAAGTGCCAAAGGCTCGATGCAAATACTCCCAGAATCTAGAGGTAAATCTCGGATCCCGGTCTGACACAATCGACTTCGGTACCCCATGTAGTCTCACAATCTCACGAATATACAATTCGGCCAACTTGTCTAATGTATAGGTAGTATGGACCGATATGAAGTGAGCACACTTGGTGAATCTGTCCATAATCACCCACACTGAATTTTTCTTCGAAGGAGTCAACGGAAGTCCTGACACAAAGTCCATAGTAATACGCTCTCACTTCCACTATGGAATTTTCAACGGTTGCAATAACCCTGAGGGAAACTGGTGTTCAGCCTTGACTCTCTGACAAACCATACATTTACTTACAAACTCGGCTACGTCCTTTTTCAAACCAACCCAATAATACTCTTCCTTCAATCCTCGATACATCTTCGTGCTACTCGGATGCATAGCAAAAGGACTATTGTGAGCCTCACTCAAGACCGTACGCCTCAACTCGGCATCCTCCGGAACCACTATCCTATCCTTGAAACATAGGATCCCATTCTCTCCAAAACAATACTCGGCAGGCCTATCTTCGGCTATGTCTTGCACGTGAGGTGCCAAAGACTCATCTCGCAGCTGTTTCTCACGAATCAACTGAATCAATGATGGCTTAGCTTGAAGCTCGGCCACTAACCCACCATCCTAGACACACTCAACCTTGCAAACATTGCTCGCAACTCAACGGCCACTTTCCTACTCAAGGCATCGGCCACCACATTTGCCTTGCCCGGATGATATTCTATGGTAAGGTCATAATCCTTAAAAAGCTCTAACCACCTTCGCTGCCTAAGATTCAACTCCCTCTGAGACATCAAATATTTCAAACTCTTGTGGTCGGTGTACACAGTGCACTTCTCACCATAAAGATGGTGTCTTCAAATTTTCAACGGGAACACCACTGCCGCCAACTCTATGTCATGTGTAGGGTAATTCTTCTCATGGACCTTCAACTGTCGTGAAGCATATGCCACTACCTTACCTTCTTGCATAAGCACACAACCTAGCCCCACGTAGGACGCATCACTGTAAATCACAAACTTTCTCCCCGGCTCAGGCTGAATCAAAATAGGAGCTTCGGTCAAAGCTTTCTTCAATTTCTCGAACGCTTCTTGTCTCGCATCTGACCATTCATACGGAACATTCTTCTGTAGTAACTTGGTCAACGGAGCCTCTATCCTCGAGAACCCCTCAACAAACCTTCTATAGTATCCCGCCAAGCCTAGGAAATTGCGGATTTCTGTCACTGACTTCGGTTGTTTCCAATTCACAATGGCTTCAATCTTCTTGGGGTCTACACTAATCCCACTAGCCGAGATCACGTGACCAAGGAAGACCACCTCCCTAATCTAAAACTCACACTTACTTAGCTTGGCATACAACTGATTCTCAAGTAGGGTCTGAAGCACTAACCTTAAGTGTTCATCGCTCCTCTTCGGTCCTAGAGTACACTAGGATGTCATCAATAAACACTACCACAAACCTGTCCAAGAACTTATGAAACACTCGGTTCATCATATCCATGAAGGCTGCTGGAGCGTTGGTCAACCCAAAAGGCATCACCAAAAACTCATAATGCCCATAACGTGTACGAAAGGCTGTCTTCGGTATGTCCACATCCTTTACCTTTAACTGATAATATCCAGATCTCAAGTCAATCTTTGAAAACACGGAAGCACCCCTCAACTGGTCTAGTAAATCATCTATCCTTGGCAAGGGATATTTGTTTTTCACCGTCACCTTATTCAACTGTCTATAGTCTATACACATTCTCATGCTACCATCCTTCTTTTTCACAAACAAAACCGGAGCACCCCACGGGGAAACACTAGGCCTAATAAAGCCTCTGTCAGTCAACTCCTGAAGTTGTGTCTTCAACTCCTTCAACTCTTTCGGTGCCATTCTATACGGAGCAATCGACACCGGTGCAGAATCAGAATACGTCTCAATAGCAAACTCGACTGCTCTATCTGGAGGAAAGCCTGGTAGCTCTTCCGGAAAAACACTCGAAAAATCACATACGGTCTTGATGTCCTGAGGTCTCACCTCACTCATATCCGGGTTCATTACGTAAGCCAAGTAAGCCTGACACCCTGAACCCAACAACTTCTGAGCCTCCAAAGCCGAAACCACATTAGACAAAAACTTGACATTCTCCCCAACTACCACAACCTCGAAGTCGTCGGTAAGCCTCAAAGAGACCCTCTTAGTCTCGAAGTCAACCCTAGCTCTATGCTCTACAAGCCAATCCATGCCCAAAATCACATCAAATCCATAGAAGGGCAACTCCATCATATCGACCGGAAACACGTGGCCCTGAACCATCAAAGGACACCTCCTATACACTTTCCTAACTACCACTGTATCACCAAAAGAGCTAGTGACATTTACACCTACCTCTAGCCAATCCCAAGGTAATCCTAATGACTTTGCGTGCTCACCCAAAATATACGAATGTGTTGACCCCGAATCTATTAGAGAAAGCAAACTCAAAGACTGTAATGTGAAATTACCTGCAATGACATCAGTGTCATTCCCAGCCTCTCGCTGAGCGTACACCCTAGCCGGTCCTCCTCCCTCGGGCTGGACTGCTACAACATGAGCCAAGTTCCTCTGACCCTCATTCCTCGGCTGGAAGTTCCCACGGCCGCGCCCACGGCCTCTCTGATGCTCAAAACCCCTCGCTGGAGCCGGTCCTCCCCTAACCGGGTGTGGACAATCACGCCTCAAATGGTCTCGGGAGCTACAGTTCCAACACGCCCCAAACATACCCATAGACTCACCTGGGTGGCGTCTCCCGTACCTAGTGCACTCCGGAATGTGTCCAACGGCCCCTTGGCCCTGACGGCCCTGACCATGGTTACCACCCCTAGGCCTCGTATCCGGCTGATACCTCCTATCCCTATGCCTCTTGGCATGATCTCTATCCCAGTTCGCATGTCTCTTTCCGGAGTCAGACCCACCAGCACGTGCTCTAGAGTTCAGGTTCTGCTCTATATCCTTGGCCCTAGAAACCAAGACATCGAACTCAGTGTAGTCGGAGGCCAACATGTAGGTCTTCACATCAGTAGTCAACCCATATCTGAAACGCTCACATCGCTCCTTCTCATCCGGAATCAACTCTGGCGCGTACTGGCTCAACCTCACAAACCGGATCTCATACTCAGACACGGTCCTATTACCTTGAACCAAAACCATGAACTCCCTTTTCTTTTCATCCAAGTACCGAACCCCGAGGTACTTCCTCTTGAAGGCATTCCTAAAAAACTCCCATGTGACATCCGCCTCGGCCATGCCGGAAATAACAGTGGTCCACCAAGTATAAGCGTCTCCCTGAAGCAATGAGACAATGCACCCCAACTTACGGGCATCCGAACACTCCATCTGACCCAAGATGCGAGTAGTGCTCTCAAGCCACCCTTCCGAACCCTCCGGAGACAACCCACGAAACTCAACCGCCCCCAAATTACGAAGCCTCTCTAGGGGTAATCCTGTCCCCGCACCCTGAGGTGGTGTTGCAGCTTGCATACTGGCCAAAGCTGTCTGAAAAGCTCCGGCTATGGTCTGAATCAAATGAGCCACATCTGGACCTGCCTGACCTTGGCCCGCTTGAGCCCCATTACCTCCCACATTAGCCTCAGCCTGAGGCCCATTACCATCACCTCCGACGTTCCCTCCATTACCATCGGGAGCATTAAGAGCAGGAGGCATATTCTCAGGTGCCTGGTCACCCGCTCTAGGTCGTCCCCTCGGTCTCACCATAGCAATTAAGGTAATCTAAAACAACAAACACACAACAACAAAGAAACGATAGGTTAGCAAATGGGCAAAGGACTCCGGTTCTCAAGCTCTTTAAACCAAAACAATTTTTCATTTTTTTTCCTTTTTATTTTGACAACAACGCCTAACAATGGGGACTCGAACCAACACTCGAACAACAACAAGGTCACTATAGCATGCATTCATACACCGTGCTAGAGACAAAATTTAGACATGCATGGCAAAACACTCATAATACCTTAACTCACCTCACTTACCTGCCCGAGGTCTCGGAAACCTCAGGCTCTGATACCAATAAATGTAACCCCTCGTCCCGGTCTGGCCGGATGGCCGGTCCGAGTGGGCCACACGGGGAAAACCGAGTGAAACCCGTTAAGGTTCCCCCTCGGTTAGCAACCCTATTCTTTTTTTATCTTGTCTAGAGGATTATTAAGTCCTAAGTGATTCACAACAGCGGAAGACATCCAAAAAGATCACATTCGAACCCCGACCATACACACACTTAGTCCATTTTTAAGCTTACAGGGCAGACAGTATCGGTACCCTAACTAGGGGTATCGATACGCCCTGACCAGGTCACCCCAAACAGTCAACTCGAAGAAGACCGTATCGATACAGCCCTTGGGCGTATCGATACGCCCTCTTCAGTCAACATCTCGTGGTCAACGAGATAGACCCGTACCGATACACCCCAACACCGTATCGATACGCCAAAAACTCCCAAATTTCTCAGAATTCCAGTGACCAAAAACCGTATCGATACACCCCCGTGTATCGATACGCCCAGTCAAAACTGAGCTCTGCAGGCAAGACCGTATCGATACGGCCCATAGGCGTACCGATACACCCTGCTCTGCGATTCCACCATTTTGCACTTGGTGACCCCAAACCTGACACTAGATGCATTTTTGGACTGCCCTAAGCACATACAAACATACATACATCAAACCACAATCGGGATTTAACATGCGAGGCATTTAATCTAACGAAAATCATACTAATCAAGACTTCAAGCAATTTCACCAAAAGGGGCATACTTAGCAAGCCTAAGGCATCATACATTTGATATTGAAGCTTAAGGCATTCATAGGTCAACAACATACATATTTAGGCATGTTCACATAAGCAACATAACAAGCATAAACCGCAATCCATGAAACAAAAGAATAACACAACCATGAGTTTAACATGCTTAACATAAATTCCTAAGGAGTTTGACACCAACTCCTAAACCATATACCCCATCGTCTAGGCATTATTACAAAATGCAAACCATACTTGAACTAGCTTTAGAACTCCAAAAGCACATCCCTCGCCCGCTTGCCTCCCGAACTCTAACGATCTGCACGTTGGAAACAAAAAGAGCATAAGCCAACTAGCTTAGTGAGAGAGGCTCTACAATTCACAACATGCAGTTTTCCAAAACACGATTTATATGCAAGAAAGCAATGGATGCACGAGGGTCAATCCCAACAACAACACGTGGTTTGCAGAAGCACAACCAACATACACATACGGTGGGACTACACATCACCGTTTCGACTAGTGGATTTCCAATGGGACTACACATCAAAGTACTACCCTACTAGTCACTACCGGTGGAACTACACATCATCGTAGTTTAGACCACCATCACGTGAGGCACGAACTCAACTCGACTACACATTAACAACTTAAAATACACTCAATAATCACAACGTATAAACATTCAACATATCACAACAACATGGGGGTAGAGAGGCTTACACACGGGTTTAGGTGACCCCTCAAGGTCCCACCCAAACCCCAAAAGGATCCATACCGAGCATAATGCATAAATCAACAATTCTACTCACCGTTGCTACCAAAGAGAAGATCGAAGACCAAGCTCAAGACTCCGAAATCACCGGAATTGTCCCTGAAGCTTCACCAACCAAAATTCTCGTTTCTAAACATTCCAACACCAAGCAAACAATCCCAAATCAGTCCATGTTCTAAAATAATCAGCCCGGATTACATAGCAAGCACAAGACATCAATTTTTCCATTGAAAACAAGCTCAAAATTTCTAATCCCGAGCAGCCCTTAAGCACCCCTTAAATCCATTGATTTCAACCCTCAAATTACTCCCTAAAGTCTCCAAAACTTCCCTTACATGCAGCCTATCCATCAACCCTCTTATATTCACATAAAACACCCCCATAACTCAACCCAAAACCTCCCAAAAACCCCCTAAAAACCCAAATCCGGGAATAAGCATAAAATTCTTTAAAAATCACATATATTGATTCCCATGGACTACAAACAACCCCCACACCAACAATAAACCAAAATCTTTAGTCAAAGGCCATAAAGGTAACATTTTTATCCAAAATCCTTAAATTTTCAAATCTCAAAAACATGTATAAAAATGAAAACAAAAGGTGTTAACTTGTAGAGAATAACGAGGGTAAGTCAAAAACGAAGTTACCTTTGCAAAATCTTCAAAGATAAGCAAGATATTGAATGGAATAGTATTTAGGAGGGGTGGGGAGCTCTTTGACGTCAAATGGGGAAGGTGAGATGAAGAAGATGAGCCAAAAAGGGTTTATTTTATGTTTGTTTAAAATGGGAAGTCAAAAGACCAAAACACCCTTAATGAATTGAGATAACTACATTGGATGACACACATGGCTATTTGGGTTGGTTTAGAAAATGGCCCAATTAAATTTTTACTTGTCTTAAAACCCGAGGCCCAACCCATTATTTTATTATTTAAAAATTAAGAACCGAACCCGCACCATTATTAAATTACTATTTTCACCCGACCCCTGAACCCGAGTGTTACAAAAGGATTTGAAAAAGGTAAGGTGGACACTACACTTTTTATAAAAATGTATAAAAATGACATCTTAGTAGTTCAAATTTATGTTGATGATATTATTTTTGGTTCTACTAATGAATGTCATTGTCAAAAGTTTGCTAAGTTAATGCAAGGTGAATTCGAGATGAGCATGATGGGGGAGCTCTCATTCTTTTTGGGACTCCAAATCAAGCAAAAGAATGATGGCACCTTCATCAATCAAGCAATGTACATAAAGGATATGCTCAAGAAGTTTGGCTTGGAGAATGCAAAGCCTCAAGCCACACCTATGAGCTCATCTACAAAGCTTGACAAAGATGAAGGAGGTAAGTGTGTTGACTCTAAGCTTTACCGTTCTATGATTGGATCATTGCTTTACCTTACCGCAAGTAGATCGGATATCTTGTTTAGTGTTTGCTTGTGTGCTAGGTTTCAAGCTAGTCCTAGAGAGTCTCACCTTATAGCCGTTAAGAGAATCTTTAGGTACCTTAGAGATACTCCTTGTTTAGGTCTTTGGTACCCTAGAGACTCTACCTTCAACCTTTATGCTTATTCGGATGCGGATTATGGGGGTTGCAAAATCGATAGGAAAAGTACTTCGGGAACTTGTCAATTCCTAGGTAGTATGCTTATATCTTGGTTCTCTAAGAAACAAAATAGTGTAGTCTTATCTACCACCGAAGCCGAGTACATATCCTTAGGGAGTTGTTGTGCTCAAGTCCTTTGAATGAAGCAACAACTCTTAGATTATGGAATTAAAGTTGAAACCATACCCCTAAAATGTGACAACACTAGTGCAATATGTCTAACAAAAAATCCCTTCCAACACTCTAGAACCAAACACATAGAAATAAGACATCATTTCATTAGAGATCATGTCCTTAAAGAAGATATGGTTATAGAGTATGTAGACACCTTAAATCAATTAGCGGACATATTTACAAAACCTTTAGACAAAGAGCGTTTTTGGTCCCTTAGGAGAGAGTTAGGTCTAGCTAGCCTATCTTGACCTTTTAGGACCTCTTTTGTGCTTAAACTTGCTTGATCTTGTGAAATGCCATGTTTATGTGTTAGACTCCAAATTTCATCCATGCTTATAGCTAGGGGGAGTATGTTAATGTTTACATATGTTTTGCCTGCTCATTCATACCATTCATGCATGTTAGGCCTTAGAAAAACTCAATTTTCTGCACTTTATAGCCTCATCTGCACTTCCAGGCCCAAGTGTATCGAAACGGGTGAACCTGTTTCGATACGGATTCCTTAAAATCATGTCTGAGAGAAGGGCGTTTCGAAACGCCTCAAAAGGGTTTCGAAACGTTTTTGCTACTGCCAAGGGGTGTATCGAAACGAGTTTCGATACGGGTCAACGGGGCTTCGATACGGTCAACACCGTATCGAAACGGTCAGCTGAAAGTCTCAAAATGGTCAAACCCTCGTGCTCGCATTTCGAAATGGTCAGGACCGTTCCGAAACGGTATCGCGGACAGCTTTATTTAGGGCTTTAAATGTTAAAAGTCACTTTAACTTCAAACTCTTCAAAACCCTAAAAACCCTAAACCGACTTTCTCCCTATAAAAACCTTCTAAACTTCTTTGTTTTTCACCAAATCTTGAGGGGTTTTTCTCCAAAACTCTAGTCTAAGCAAGTTTCATCAACATTGTGCAAGGATTTTCATCAATTCATCCAAAATCCCAAACTAAGGTATTTTTCCTCTTTTTCTTTTTCTTTCAATTTATGTTCAAATCTTAGGATAGAAAATTTTATTTTTGTATAGATTATATGTTTTTATGCTTGGGTTTTCCACATCTTGTAAAAAAATTTCAAAATCTTAAATTTTTTGATTCGAATATAAAAATTTTCAGTCGTATTTTATTTTACTGTTTTTCTTCAATTTTTTCTTTGTTTTAATTTTTTTTAAAACCTAAGTGGGATTTATTATTGGATTGAATTTAAAAATCAATGCATACACTTAATTTTTAAAACATGCTTGCTTTATATTTTTTTAGGATGTCGGAACAAGCTAACAAAAAGCGTAAGTCCGTTCAAACCGGTGAGTCGAGCATGCGTCCGAATCTCGCTCAGCTCTTTCAGAAATCCCTTCGAACTACGGAGATGCGAGCTCGTTTCACATATGTCAAGGATTTCGAAGTTCGTCGTGAACGTGTCATTGATCTCGATTTCCTTAACTCCGAGAGATTCCTTTTCCGCTACATCGAGAGTTTGAGTGAATGGAATCTTCTTCCTTTATTGAGCATCCCGGACATTCGCTACAAACATATGGTACTCATCTTCTACTCCAATGCTCGTCTTATTAATGATGAAACCAATACCGAGGTTGTAGGGATTGAATCTTTTATATTAGGGAAAAATTTTACTGTTGATGTTGCTCTTTTGGAGTCCACCTTTTCCCTTAAGAGTGTAGGAATTGAGGATGAACGTCACTTTGGTACTAACACCAGTCAAGTACTTTCCTTGGATGCGCACGATCGTTTTCTTCACTTGATGGTATCATGGTTCCTTCGCCCCTCCGGAGGTAAATACTCTCATATCCGTCAAGTTGATTACTTTTGGCTTGAATGTTTCCGTCGTGGTGAGCGCCCAAATGTTGCTAAGATCATTTTTGCCGAGATGGTTAATAATGTCAAGCTTATTGACACTGATGGCTTGAAATCTTTTACTTATGGCACGATCTTAAGCCACATCTTTAGCAAGATTGGTCTCGATTGCACCTATGACTCCCCGGAACCTCGCAAGTCCAAGATTGGTGAGTCCTCTCTTCGCAAGTCCGGTTTTCGTTATGTGAACGATGTTTGGGAACGTGTTGATAGAGAAGCACCTCTTCCTCCTCCCGTTGAACCTCAATCGCAAGTTCAAGTTGGAAACAATGAAGCTCTTACGGCTCTCATTACCGAACGGTTCAATGCCATGGATACTAACATCGCTTCGGGTTTTGGTGCCATCGACACTCGCTTGAAAAATGTCGAGGATCGCCTCCTATCTCTTGAGACTTCCCACTCAAACTTGGACTTGTCCTTCTCTACTCTCTATGGCCAATGGACGAAGTTTCGCCGTTCTCAAGTCAAGAGCGATGATGAGACTTCGGATGATGATGATGATGGTGGTGACGAGGCCTAGGATATTCATATCATATCATATCATATTATCTGTGCATTTTAGGTTTAAGTTTGCATCTTTATGTTTCATTATGTTTTAGGAACCTATGCTTTTGATCTTATTTGGGATTATGTTTCGAACTTAATGTTGATTGATGTTTTGGATATTTTAATTTTATGAATTAATATTATTGTTGCTTATTACTTCATGCTTATTGGTACTAACCCTTTCTCTTCTCTATGAGCCCATTTATTATTTTTTGATCTAACAAAAAGGGGGAGAAGAAATTTAAGAGCCACAAAAATTCGTTTTAAATGTTTAAAGGTTTTTAAGTTTTAAAACTTGAATTTCAAAGTTAAACATTTTCAAAACTTTAAAAACCTATCTTAAATTAAGGGGGAGTTAGAATATGTTCAAAATTTTCAAAACTCTTAAAAATTCTAACTTTGGTTTTGTTATATCAAAAGGGGGGAGATTGTGAAACCAATATTTTAATTTTGATATAACTAAAAACCTAATGACTAAATTGAAAATGTCAAAACGAATTTTTAAGTCCTCAAACACCCCCATATGATTTTAAGATTATGCCAAAGTTAAAAACAAAGTTTTCAAATATTTTATAAGTGTTTAAAGCCGAAACAGTGATTTTCAAGTCCCTGTTTCGAAACGGCCTAAGGCGTTTCGAAACGATTTCATCACTGCCAATCCCTGTTCCGAAACGTGTATCGAAACGGCTTTAGAACACATGAACCCATATCGAAACGGCTTCAAGCGTTTCGAAACAGTTCTTCATTTTGATTTGAAAACTATAACCGTTGTAATATTTTTTAACTGAATTTTCAAAGATCAATAGGGTGTTTCGAAACGGACTCAATCAGTTTCGAAACGACCCTTGACAGTAGCAAAACTATTTCGAAACGAGTCCAAGCGTTTCGAAACTGTTCTTCATTTTGATTTGAAAATATGACTGTTACAATGTTTTTAACTGATTTTTTGGAAACCGTTAGGGTGTTTCGAAACGGGCTCAGGCTATTTCGAAACGACCCTTGACAGTGGAAAAAGTGTTTCGAAACGGCTTCAACATGTTTCGAAACGGACTCTTAAATGCACCTCAACGGCTCTTTCTATTTTAGTTCGTTTCGAAACAGGTACCCCGCGTTCCGAAACAGGTGGTTGCAGAATGCATTTATGGAGGTGAGATAACATCCCAACGGCTCTATTGATGAATGCAACAACCACAATGGCTAGAAATCAACGACAAGGTATAAAAGGGACCTCTAAAAGCTCCAGCAACAACTATTGATCCAAAAGCAAATATCCATACATCAAATCCAAGCATTTGTGCTAAAATCCCTTATTGTCTAGAAACCCCAATTGTAATTTTCATTCTTATCTTTTTCAATTGGGTTGAGTGCTTGTAATTGGGCTACAATTTGTATTGAGAGATACTATCTTAGCCATCAAATTCTTTGTTACCTTTGTGTGAGGATTGGGTTAAATTTTGGGTAGGAAATTTAATCGAAAATTGTAAGGGTTGCCTCCTTAGCCTAGAAAAGGGGAAGAGCAATTAGTGGAATTGTTGCAAATCCTTAGTGAAGCTAAGGTAGTGGATGTAGAGTTCATTTGGAACTTGAACCACTCTAAAATTCCTTGTCAATCTTTTTAATTTGCAATTTCCACCACACAAACCTTAAAAATCCAATTCACCCCCCCCCCTCTTGGTTCATATCGATCTTTCGATCCACTCAACACTAGGAACCATCAGCCCAAAGTTCTTCACAAGAACAAACCAAAAACCTAAATTTTCAACTCTAAAAACCTCTCATTTTTGCTAGTTTCGGGTTTCCCATTATTAAGCCACTATTCCAACATTATTTGAACATCAAAGAAAAGTTAAAAACACTTTTAAACCTAGCATCAAACAACCCAAACGAAAATTCCCTCATTTTCCTCTTTTTCCTACATAAAGCATTTTGGAAACAAACTTAAACAATGAGTTAAGGTAAGATTTCATCAACAACTAGTTTAAGGAAGAGAAAATCAAAACAAGAAAAAGATTACCTTAAAAGCTTGCTTGGATTAAATGCTTGAATTAATGGAATAGTGAAAAAATGGTGTTTTGGGGGAAGATAACTTGAAATGAGTTTTAGGAAGATGATGGCTATTTTCAAAAATCTTTTCTAATATCAAAATTCCCTTTTTACCCTTTTTCTTTAAAATCCTTAAAGTTGTTTATTATAAATGGTTTCCCCAAATATTAGTTTGACCCGAACCGGATTAACCAAACCCGATTATCTCCTGAGCCCTAAACTCGGGCGTTACAAAGCTGTTCGACAATGCTATACTCGATGTGCTTTAAGAACCTCTAGATTCTTGTACTTGTGTCTCCATTACCGGGTCATGAATCTTCGAAGAAGGTTCCTCCCTAAAAGTCGATATCAACGAAATATGGATGAAATTGAAAGGTTTGAAAAAGGTTAAGGGACCGCGGAGAAAATTTTGGAATAACGGAGGTCCTTAAAAGTGAAAAAAACCATTTTTAAAACCGGGAATAAAACCTAAAGCATTGAAACATAAATCATTTTTTCCTCTACCCACAATCAATCAAAACCCTCTCTCTATATTGTCTCTCGATTGTTCTTATGAACTCATAATTCAGTAACTCCTACGCCATATTGACCACCGTGAATGGTCACCGGTCGCCGCTTGCCGGCGACAATAACCTTCGAATCTTAAACTATAACCCCCCTTACATCCTCTTAAACCCAAATCCCCCTTTAGATTTTCAAAAACCAAATCTTTTTCACCTTTAATCTTTAAAAACTAGAGACCTCAAACCATTTTTAAAACCCCTTTTTCAACATTTGTTTCCTCATCGATTCACCATGCATGGCCTCGGGGAGGCCAAAAGGCTTATCACCGGTGTGGACGGAGCCAAACGACGACAGTAGAGCCGGCAGCCACAAAGGTAAAATCTAAAAACCCTAAGCCTTTTATGATAATGCTTTGAAAATAAAAAGAAAAGGAGAGATATACCTCTGAAAATCTTTAGTCTTTTTGCTTTTTATTGCTTTTTCTTTGAAAATCTGAATCCCCCAATACAAAATTGTTGGTCTCGTTTTATAAACGAGATAGAACATACATAAAAATATTACATGTCTATTTTTGATCTAATCTGCCACAATTTTTGCTTGGATATTTGTTTTTGCCTTTTTTTAGTTCATCTTTGTCGGTGGGGAAGGGAGAGCCTGTCGTAGCTTCCGGCGCGGATGGGATGCTCGGCAAACCTAAGGAGTCACAAACTTGTCCGACAGTTGATGTGGCACGAATCCGGGGGTCAGAAGAATTTCGATGCTGCTGACGTGGATCCTCAAAGGTCGTGCTGCATTAAATTGATTTCCTTAAATCTCATTCGACATTAAATTGCCCTTGATTCTCGCATTTTTCATTAATTAGCTATTTGAAAAGTCTGACGGCTAGGGTTTTAGGGTATTTGGAAGGTTAGCCAAAGTATGATAAGTTGTCGGTTGTTGGGTTGTATTGGGCTTAAAGGGTTTTATTTAATGTTGTAAGTGGACTATTTATTTAATAAAATGGTGGACTATTTATTTTAGGATTAATATCCTATACACTGGCGGTGGAAACTGAAAGTTTCCACAAGCGCCTTAGTTTTAGGGTATAGAGAGTTAGTTTATGGTATAGATTTTAGGGGTATAGGTGTAGGGGTTTAGAATTTAGGGATATTTGTTTTAATTTAAGGTTTAGGGTTATAATTTAGGGTTTATAGGTTAGGGTTTGGTTTTTAAGGTAATATGGTGAGGATTTAGGTTTTAACCTATAAACCCTAAATTATAACCCTAAACCTTAAATTGAAACAACTATCTCTAAATTCTAACGCCCTACCCCTATACCCTAAACTAACTTCATATACCCTAAAACTAAAGCACTTGTGGAAACTTTCAGTTTCTACCGCCTGTGTATAGAATATTTATCTTTTATTTTATTTGTGACTTAATATTATATATGTGCTGGATAAAATATAGTACTTACAGATAGACTCATCCATTAAATTTTACAGAAAATGATAGATAGATTTAATGATGTCAGTAATCAACTTTACCTCGATTGGGGTCATATTTGACTACCTAATAAGGTTGTACATATTCTTTTATAACAGTTCCTTAACTGTTTCTTTGGATAATGAGAATGAAAATAACTACTTATCCCAAAAAAATATGTACAATTATTTTATAATTAGAGTTCATTTATTATTAAATTAAATAACATTATTTGTTAGATATTTAATTTATCAAATATTCAAGTTTAATATATGTATTTGTAATTATAAGTATGTTTAGTATTTATAAAGTCAAAAACACTTATTAAATTGATTTTCTTTTTCAGTTTGGACCGACTAAATTTATTTTTCATTGAAAATTTTGTTTTTCGAATACATTAAATAAACTGTGTCAACACAACTTGGAGCAGATGGTTAAAGACTCATGTTGACATCTAATCCATCTTCCTAGGTCTTGGGTTCTAGTCTCAGTAGAAGTAATCTCCCCTCCCCTCCCCTAAGTAGATATTTTTAAAAATAATTATTAAGTTTGAGTTCTATATATTAGGCAAAATGACAAAAGATGCCCCCAACGTTTGCATATTTTGTCATTTGGCCCCTATTCTTTTTTTTGGTCCAAATATGCCCCCAACGTTTGCTTGTTTTGTCATTTGGCCCCTATTCTTTTTTTTGGTCCAAATATGCCCCCCAAAATGACAAAAAATAATGTACCTTTAAATAATATATAGGCAAAATGACAAAAGATGCCCCCAACGTTTAAATAATTATTTAAAGGTACATTATTTTTTGTCAGATATATTGGTAATACCTGTACAACAATTTCGTCTGATTCTAAAATTTTAGCATTGATTGATAAAATAAGGGAGTTTTAAAAATGTTTTAAAAATACGTTTTAATAGTTTGAAAAACTATTCAATACAACACAATTGATTATGATTTAGAGATTGTTAATTACTGTATGCAATATTAAGATCTCATTTCCAAAATCTTAAAATAAATGATAAATAGATATTTCAAAAAATGAAAATAAAAAACAGTTTTAACATAAAAAATATAATTTAATAATTAAATTATGAAATGAGAAAAATCCACTAAAGATATTAAGAATAAATTGACAGCTAGGAGTTTGTTAGTTAGTTAGATCCTAGCTGGCATTGTAAAGTTTGACTTTTCCTTATTTTTCCTTTTGTATAAAAACGCACCGTTTTGTATATTTTTACTTAGTTTTGTTTTTATCAATCGAATAAGGGTTTTTACTTCATTAACTCATTTAACTCTCTCTCTTCTTCTCAACTCATTCCAGAATTCTGAAATCCTCAAATCATCCTACCCTAATCAAGAAACCGTACTCAGTTCCAATCAAGAAATTACGAATTCAACATGGTATCAGATGAATCTTCGCATTCTCATTCTGAATTGCTTCGATTCAAGAACGATGATCCTTCAGATGAATATTATATTCATCCCAACGAGAACCCGGCGTTGGTTCTAACTTCTTCTCTTCTGAGCGGTGGCAACTATCACGGCTGGGCACGCTCGATGAGAATGTCTCTCATCTCCAAGAACAAATTTTCATTTGTTGACAGCTCGATCAAAGAACCCAAGAAGGACTATCCCAAATACCAGGCGTGGATGAAGTGTAATAACCCGGTGTTATCGTGGTTGCGGCGCGCGATGAATCAAGAAATTGGGCAAAGCGTTCTCTGGTTCGATCGCGCGTATGAACTGTGGAAGGATCTCTTCGACAGATTCAATCAAGGAGACCTAATACGTGTTTTCGATTTGCTTCAAGAATTATATTCCTTGCAACAAGGTATACTTTCAATCTCTGCTTACCACACTCAATTGAAAGTATTGTGGGATGAAATTTGCAATCTTCGTCCTTTGGCTACATGTGATTGTTTAGCTTTGAAATATAGAAAATAAGATTTTCTTCTTCGTTTCCTTAGGGGTCTTAATGAAAACTTTTCAGTTCTTAAGTCGCAAATCTTGATGACTAAGCCTTTGCCGTCTGTTAATGATGTCTTTTCTATTATGATTCAGCATGAGCGTTCTGTTGTTCATGTTGTTACTGATTCTAGTATTCTTTTGGTTGATAGACATACATTAAGGAATATGGATCAACATGTGTCTAGAATAGAAACCAAGAACATTCCTCCTAAAAGATTTTACAATAACAATGGTTCTAAACATCCATTGTGTGTCCATTGTGGATTATACGGTCATACTATTGATAAGTGCTACAAGAAGCATGGATTCCCTCCTGGTTACAAAAATAAGGGTCAGAATAATAGGGCTAATTTGGTAGGGTCTTACTCTGATATGAACAATTCTGATGATTCTGGTATGGTCAATTCTGATGTGTTTACAAAAGAACAATATGAAAGTATTCTGAATTTACTCCAAGAAAGGGATTCTGGGGGTCCTGTTTGTCATATTTCATCTTCAAATAGCAAGATTAATGTCTTATCCTCTGTTTTTGATGGTCCAGCTAAGGATTCAGGTATGATTCTTGCTTGTAACTCTACTGGTTCATTTGCTCCTTGGATATTAGATTCAGGAGCAACTGATCACATCATTAATTCTCTGAATTACTTCATATCTTATTCCCCTGTTGCTAATAAGTGTGTTAGATTGCCTAACAATGAGATTGTCACTGTAACTCATATTGGAACTGTTAAAATATCAGAACACTTGTTGTTACATAATGTTTTTTACATTCCTCAGTTCAGTTTTAACTTGGTTTTTGTTTCTCAATTGACTAAAGATAATTCTTTATGTCTAATTTTTTCCTCTGGTTTTTACTGTATACAGGATCTTCCTGCCTGGAAGATGATTGGTTTAGCTAAGCTTGTTAATGGCTTGTAGAGTTACAAGTTCCATCTTCATTTTTTCATAATTCCTCTGCTTCTAAGTTGCATACTGTTAATTCTTCTATTTTTTCTTCTATTAGTTCTTCTAATCTTTGGCATGCTAGGTTAGGGCATCCTTCTAAATAAAGGATGCGTTTTTTTTTCTTGTTTGCATAATAATATACCCTCCTCTCACATAATTGATTGTGATGTTTGTCACATTGCTAAACAAAGAAGACCGCCTTTCCCTGTTAGTTCTTTTGTTTTAGTTTCTGTTTTTGATCTAATACATGTAGATGTATGGGGTCCCTTTCCTATAAAAAGCATATATGGACATGCATATTTCTTAACTATTGTTGATGATAAAAGTATGTTTGTATGGATATATCCCATGAAGTTGAAATATGAAGTTGGGGATCTTATTCCTTAATTTTTTACTTTAGTTGAAACTTAATTCTCAAGAAAGGTTAAGTGTATTAGATCAGATAATGCTAAAGAGTTTGAAATGGTTAATTTCTTTAAAAATAATGGCATAATCCATCAAAACTCTTGCATTCACACACCTCAACAAAACAGTGTTGTTTAGAGGAAACATGTTGAGTGGATCGATTGAATGATCAAGACCAAGAGGGGGTGAATTGGGATTTAAAAACTTTGTAGAGTGAAAAGGCAATTTAAAAATGAAGAACAAAGGATTTTAGAGTGGTTCAAGTTCCAAATGAACTCTACATCCACTACCTTAGCTACCACTAAGGATTTCAACAATTCACTATTTGTTCTTCCCCTTTTCAAGGCTTAGGAGGTAACCTTTACACAACCGGTCAAATTTTTCTACCCAAAAATTGACCAAACCCTCACAAATAATCAAAGAAGAAATTGGACAAGAAGTATATCTCTCTAATACAAATTTGTCCCTTGAAGTACAACACTCAACCCAAATTTGAAGATAAAATAAGAATTCGAAACAATTCAAATTGGGAATTACAAAAGATTGGAAATAAAGCACTCTTGAGGTTGGATTTTTGCTTGAATGTTTGTCTTTAATGCAATAGTTGTTGTTGGTCTTCAAAGAGCTTCAATTTATACCTCCTCTATTAATTCTAGCCGTTTGGGTGGTTGGGGAATTGAATAGAGCCGTTGGGACCCTCTCTTTCCACCATAAATGCACTTCTGCAGCTATCCGTATCGGTACACGGAGAGCCGTATCGATACATGTCTCAAAAAAGAAAGAGTCGTTGTACATAATAAAGAGGGGGTATCGAAACGCACGTAAGCGTATCGATACGGGACAGGGAGCGTATCGAAACGGATAAGACCGTTTCGATACCTTTTTCTCAAATTAGCTCACTGGAGGTTTCCATTTCGATACGGGGGTTTACCGTATCGATACGGGTCAACTACCATTTTAAATGTTGGTTACCTAACACTGACACCAACGGTCGAAAGCATTTAAAACAATTTGAATTAAAAATTCAATTAAAACCGTATCGATACGGGTGGAACCGTATCGGTACGCCCTTCAAACTCCTTCACCTTTTTACAGAGGAGCGTATCGATACAGATGGAATCTGTTTCGATACGATGTTTCGATACGGTAAAGAGTGTATCGAAACGCGTCCTTCTAGTAGCCAATTTGGTAAAAAAAGGTATCGATACGGTTAGAAGCGTATCGATACACCTGGACGGTTTACAATAGTTTGGCCTTGGAACACTTAGAAAATATTTGGAGTTCGAGTTTTGCAAATCAGTTTTAAAGTGTTGGTGATTTAAAACTTATTAAGGGACTTATAAAACAATTTCAAGTTTTTCAATTTGATCCTTAACGATTTAATTATATCAAAATCAAACATAGGTTTCACAATCTCCCCTTTTTGATATAACAAAACCAAAACTTGAAATTTTTGACACTTTGAAAAACTTTGCAAAATTAACTCCCCCTTAATATGAGCTAGGTAACTTTTAAGTTGAAAATAAAAAATTTTAAGTGTTGTGAGCTTTTCCCTCTCCCCCTTTTTGTTAGATCAAAAAAATTGAGACAAATATGAAGTGCATAACGTAGGCAAAGGTATAAATTGATAAGCAACATAATTATCATTAAGTTCAAAGCAAAACATCAACTTAAAAATCGAAAATAACAGAAAATCAAAGCATAGGTTTAAAATAAAGCAAACTTAATCCTAAAAACATGAAACAAAGGTGCATAAGTAAAAATATCCTAGATGTTATGCATGGAATGTAAGGGGGAGCTACTAAGAATCATCATCGCCTTCTTCATCATCTTCATCTTCATCCACAATTGGATCATCATTCCTCATGCTATTACGCCACTCATCATGGAAGGCGGAGAGAGAAATATTCATAGAATTGTGACCGCCTTCAAGAGAGGTAAGACGATTCTCCACGTTCGTCATCCGTGTTTCAAGGCTTGTGAAACAAGTATCAATCGTGGTAAAGCCTGAAGCCATATCCGTGCGCAATCCCGTGAATTGCTCATTAAGAAAGGTCATAAGAGCATCCATGGACGGTTGAGGAGGAGGTGGAGGAGCTTGAGGAACTTGTTCACCTTGAGGATTTTCCAATTGTGCCGCGGCCTCGGACGGAAGCTCGGATAGACGTAACCAACTACCATTAAAATAATGGAACTTACCCAGTGCAAGAGAGCGTTCATCAATGGGATCGGTGATGGGGAGTTGGGAAGTCATGCGAGCAATCAATATCCTTTTGTAAAAAGAAATAGCTTAGAGCCGTACCATAGGTGAAGGAAGTGACAAGAGTGGTGTGGCGATGTTGCACAAGATAAACGATCTCCGCAAACATGATATGAGCAAGGTTTGGACGTTTTCTCTCACGGAAGCAACGAATCCAAAAGTCATCCACTTGACGGATGGTAGAGTACTTTCTGCCGGAAGGTCTAAGCCATCAAGAGACCATCAAATGGAGAATCCGATCTTGAGCATTGAGGGCGGTGACGGAACCACTAAGAACATGGCCTAAAGCATTCCCATCATCAAGGCCTTCATCCTCCAACTTAAAAACTTCACAAATAGATTTGACATCTATAGTGATTTTCTTGCCCATGAGATAAGAATTAACTCCGGTAACAACCCCATCACGATTAGCACAACATTTGGCATTAGCATAAACGATTAAAACCAAAACGCGAAAATAAAACCCGGGAATGGAGAGAAAATCCATAAACTTCCAACGTTGGAGCAAAGGGAGATATTCAAACTTGAATCGCTCCGAGTTAAGAAAAGGAATAGATATTACCCTTTCATAGATTTGAGTAAGATTCGGACGAGCATCCTCTCCGGCATTGGAGGATTCACCGGGTCCATATAGACGAGATCTCTTCCTAGATGGTGCCATGAACTAGAAAATAAATGTGTGCATTAAGATTCCTTCATTCAAGTCATTGAGAAATCAAAGATCAAGGTAAAAAAAATTTGCAAAAGAAAATTTTAAAAGGAATTTGAAAGATAAGTTTTGTTAAGAAGACAAACATAAAAACAAAACAAACAAAAAAAATTAAAAGGACAAGGAAAAAGTTTTACCTTGATAGAGATTAGAAAGGAATGAAGAAAAGCCTAGCACCAAATTGATGAAAAAGCCTTAGAGCTTTGCTTGATTTGAAACCCTCTTGAAGTTTTTGAGTTGTGGTGTGAAAATATGAGGGAGGAAGAGCCTATTTATAGGCTGAAAACGGCTAGGGTTTTTAGGGTTTCAAGAGTTTTAGTTTTGGTAAAAGTTGAAGACTTTAAATGCCAAATTTAAAGTATTCTGCGCGATAGCGTATCGATACGCCTGAGGGTGTATCGATACAGGGGTAAAGAAGTAATTCCCATAAAAATGCTCGTTGAGGGATCGTATCGAAACAGATGCAATTCGTATCAAAACGATTGAAGCTCGTATCGAAACAGGTTTAACCGTATCGATACTCGTGTAAGGCCAAATGAAGTCTGGGAAGCCAATGAAGTATGCGTATCGATACGCGTAGAGCCGTATCGATACCCTAAGCCCAGAAGTACATTTTAGGCCTAAATAACAACCATAAGCTCGATTTTAACACCTACTAAAAGTATGCAAATGATGAATGAGCAGTTCTAAGCATATTCTAACAGAATCATACTCCCCCTAGCTATAGGCATGGATATTTTCAAGATTTACAACACACAAACATGCAATTTCACAAGATCAAGCAATTTTTAGCACAAAAGAGGTCCTAAAAGGTCAAGATAGGCTAGCTAGACCTAACTCTCTCCTAAGGGACCAAAAACGCTCTTTGTCTAAAGGTTTTGTAAATATTTCCGCTAATTGATTTAAGGTGTCAACATATTTTATAACCACGTCTTCTTTAAGGACATGATCTCTAATGAAATGATGTCTCATTTCTATGTGTTTGGTTCTAGAGTGTTGGATGGGATTTTTTGTCAAACATATAGCACTAGTGTTATCACATTTAAGAGGTATGGTTTCAACTTTAATACCATAATTTAAGAGTTGTTGCTTCATCCAAAGGACTTGAGCACAACAACTCTCTAAGGATATGTACTCGGCTTCGGTGGTAGATAAGGCTACACTATTTTGTTTCTTAGAGAACCAAGATATGAGCATACTACCTAAGAATTGACAAGTTCCCGAAGTACTCTTCCTATCGATTTTGCATCCCCTATAATCCGCATCCGAATAAGCATGAAGGTTAAAGGTGGAGACTCTAGGGTACCAAAGACCTAAACAAGAAGTGTCTCTAAGGTACCTAAAGATTCTCTTAAAAGCTATAAGGTGAGACTCTCTAAGACTAGCTTGAAACCTAACACACAAGCAAACACTAAACAAGATATCTGGTCTACTTGCGGTAAGGTAAAGCAATGATCCAATCATAGAACGGTAAAGCTTAGAGTCGACACACTTACCTCCTTCATCTTTGTCAAGCTTTGTAGATGAGCTCATAGGTGTGGCTTGAGGCTTTGCATTCTCCAAGCCAAACTTCTTGAGCATATCCTTTATGTACTTTGCTTGATTGATGAAGGTGACATCCTTCCTTTGCTTGATTTGGAGTCCCAAAAAGAATGAGAGCTCCCCCATCATGCTCATCTCGAATTCACCTTGCATTAGCTTAGCAAACTCTTTGCAATGACATTCGTTAGTAGAACCAAAATTTATATCATCAACATAAATTTGTACTAATAAGATGTCATTTTTATACATTTTTATAAAGAGTGTAGTGTCTACCTTTCCTTTTTCAAAACCTTTTTCAATTAAAAAGTTTGAAAGTCTTTCATACCAAGCTCTAGGAGCTTTTTTTAAACCATAAAGAGCTTTAGTAAGTTTGAAAACATGATTTGGAAATTTTGAGTCTTCAAAACCCGGTGGTTGTTCCACATACACTTCTTCATTTATAAAACCATTTAAAACGCGCTTTTAACATCCATTTGAAAAAGCTTGAAATCATGATAACATGCATATGCAAGCACCATCCTAATGGCTTCCATTCTAGCTACGGGTGCATAGGTTTCATCAAAATCTATTCCCTCTTCTTGAGTGTAACCTTGTGCTACTAGTCTAGCTTTATTTCTCACAATGTTACCACTCTCATCTAACTTGTTCCTAAAGACCCATTTAGTTCCTATGGTAGATTGATTACTAGGCCTATCAACTAATGTCCAAACATTACTTCTCTCAAATTGATTTAACTCTTCTTGCATAGCCATAATCCAAAAATCATCTTTCAATGATTCTTTTATATTCTTAGGCTCTATGCATGAGATAAATGCAACATGATTCATTAATCTAAGAGAAGATCGAGTGGTTACCCCCTTGGATGGATCACCCAAGATTTCACCATCTTTGACATAGTTGAACTCCCTTGGGTAGCTCACTTATTTTTCCTCAAGAGCCAAGTCCTTCAAGGCTTTAAGAGGTGGATATTGTGTGTCCTCTTCTTTTGTTAGAATCTCATCCTCCTTTGAAGTTTGTCCTCCATCAAAGGCATTTATGATTCCTACATCATCATCATCACAAGAATCCTTCCTTGGAAGGAGGTTATCATCGAATACAACATGTATAGATTCTTCTACTATTAAAGTTCTTTTGTTAAATACTTGATAGGCTTTAGAGGTTAAAGAGTATCCTATGAAAATAGCTTCATCACTTTTTGCATCAAATTTACCTAAGTTGTCTTTTCCATTATTTAAAACAAAACACTTGCAACCAAAATGGTGAAAATAGCTAATGTTAGGCTTTTTAGATTTTAAAATCTCATAAGGTGTTTTCTTTAGAATTGGCCTAATCATTACTCGGTTAACAATATAGCAAGCGGTGTTTGTGGCTTCCGCCCAAAAATATTTAGGTAAATTATTTTCACAAAGCATGGTTCTAGCCATTTCTTGCAAAGTTCTATTTTTCCTCTCAACTACCCCATTTTGTTGAGGAGTTCGAGGGGCCGAAAATTGTAGCTAATACCATTTTCATTCAAAAAATCTTCAAACCCTAAATTTTGAAATTCGGTTCCATGATCACTTCTAATATGTGATATTCTAAGTTCAAGATCATTTTGGGTTAGTTTTGAAAATGTGATGAATTTTTCTAAAGCCTCATCTTTAGTACTTAAAAATAGAACCCAAGTAAATCTAGAGAAATCATCAACAAGTACAAATGCATAAGATTTACCACCCAAGCTCATAGTCCTAATTGGCCCAAATAAATCCATATGAATAAGTTGTAAACATCTACTTGTAGAAACATCATTAATGGATTTAAAGGATAACTTATGTTGTTTACCCTTAGAGCATGCATCACAAATTTTATTGTTTGAGAACTTAATCTTGGGTAAACCTCTAACTAGATCAAGGGAAACTAGTTTTTCTAAAACACTACTGCTAGCATGTCCTAGTTTCCTATGCCACAACCATGCATCATTTTCATTTTGTGCAACTAAGCATGCATGAGATGTATGTATGTCATCTAGATGCACCATGTATATGTTCCCTATGCGATGACCTATGAGCATAATATTATGAGATTTAATGTCAACAATTTTGCACTCATTTTTATCAAATAAAACATTAAATCCTTTATCACACAATTGACTTATGCTCAATAAATTCTGTTTAAGACCATCGACATACAAGACATTTTCAATGAGAATAGTAGAGTGATTACCTATGGAGCCAATACCTTTGATGTGGCCTTTGTAGTTGTCACCAAATGTCACCACTCCTCCACTTTTTGGCTTTAGATACATGAATCTACTCTTGTCTCCGGTCATATGCCTCGAGCATCCACTATCAAGGTACCATGAGTTTTGACTTTGTGCTTTGGCCTTGTAGCAATGCTCCCCCTACAAACAAAGATATTAAGCTTTTGTTTTTGGTACCCAAATCATTTTGGGTCCATGAGTGTTAGCTCCCATTAACTTGGTTCCCTTAGGGATCTAAGGTTACATAGCAACAATGTTGTTAGATTTTACAAGTTCCTTAGGAACCCATACACTTCTAATCCTTTTAGTTCTACTATGTCTAGGAAAGCTACCTTGTTTGTACTAATTAGTCTTTTTCTTAGGTTGGTTTGTTTTTGAAGATTCACCAATTTCATGCTTGACACAACCAACATTTTTAAAAGACTCTTTGAGCTTGTTAAGCTCATCTAACACCTTTTGGTGTTCACTATTACATTGAGATAAAAGATTATTAAGGTCAACATTTTCATCTTGAAAGAATTTTAGCTCATCTTTCAACCCTAAAATCTTTTTCTCAAATTTTAAATTAGCTTGAGAAAGTGAGTCATTTTTATCATTTAATTCCGAAATATTTTTCTTATTCCTAATGACCGACTCCTTGTATTTCTCAACTAATTCATCATAGACCTCTTGCAACTCATCATATGCATCATTTAATTCATCATATGTAAAATCAAAAGATGATGAGTTAGAGGTTACCATAGATGAATCTTCCTCAAGTGCCATGAGGCAAAGGTTGGCCACTTCTTGTTCGTCATCCTCCGATGACTCCTCATCACTCAAAGTAGCAAGGTTGGCTTTGAGCTTCTTCTTCTTCTCAAAGCCCTTCTTCTTGAGTTGAGGGCACTCCGAACGTATGTGGTCGGGTTATTGCACTCGAAGCAAATGATTTGATCCCTTGCTTCTTCTTATTTTTTACCTTTGAAGTCCATCTTTCTTTGAATTTTTCTTCCACGGTTTGACCTCATGAATCGAGAGAACTTCTTGGCTATCATAGCCAATTCTTCAAGGTCATCCTCCTCACTAGAAGAGCTTTCCTCAAGTAGTGAAGTTTTGAGAGCTATTCCCATTTTCTTCTTCTTTTCAACTTCTAGCTTCTCTACTCTCTTCTCTTCCTTCTTCTTCTCTTCTTCCCTTCCTTGCTTCATAATCTCATGAGTGAGGAGATAACCCACTAGCTCATCAAGCTTTAGAGTCTTCAAATTTTTGACCTCTATGATGGCGGTTCTCTTCCCATCCCAAGATTCGGGAAATGAGTAAAGTAGCTTCCGGACAAGCTTGTCTTCTGGTATAGTCTCTCCAAACCCTTTGAGCCCATAGAAAATTGTAGAGAAGCGATCAAACATCTTGGACACCGTCTCATCGGGCTCCATCTTGAAATTTTCATAACTAAGATTGAGAATTCCAATCTTAGTTTCCTTGACATCATTGGTTCCATCATAGGTGGTCTCAAGAGTATCACATACTTCCTTGGCACTCTCAATGGATGAGACTTTTGAATAGATGTCGGGTCCAAAGGAGCAAAAGAGCATGTGAAGAGCCTTGTCATTTATTTGAATCTTCTTTCTTTCATCTTCACTCATCTCTATCTTTTTCTTCAACACCATCTTTCCTTCATTGTCTTGCTTCAATGGAATGTAAGGACCATCTTCAATGACATCCCACACCAAGTAGTCATTGGACTTGATGAAGAGGCGCATTTTATTCTTCCAAAAGGGATAGCTGTCACCATTGAAGAATGGTGGCTTTGTGGTGGATTGTGACTCTTACATACTTGAACCGGAGGTAGAAGTCATGGCTTGATTTTTTATTGATCTCACTCTTCCTAGGAACTCCTCTTGTGGTTGTGAATCCTTCAAAGAGGTAGGCTCTGATACCAATTGTTGAGTGGATCGATTGAATGATCAAGACCAAGAGGGGTTCAAGTTCCAAATGAACTCTACATCCACTACCTTAGTTACCACTAAGGATTTCAACAATTCACTATTTGTCCTTCCCCTTTTCAAGGCTTAGGAGGTAACCTTTACACAACCGGTCAAATTTTTCTACCCAAAAATTGACCAAACCCTCACAAATAATCAAAGAAGAAATTGGACAAGAAGTATATCTCTCTAATACAAATTTGTCCCTTGAAGTACAACACTCAACCCAAATTTGAAGATAAAATAAGAATTCGAAACAACTCAAATTGGGAATTACAAAAGATTGGAAATAAAACACTCTTGAGGTTGGATTTTTGCTTGAATGTTTGTCTTTAATGCAATAGTTGTTGCTGGTCTTCAAAGAGCTTCAATTTATACCTCCTCTATTAATTCTAGCCATTTGGGTGGTTGGGGAATTGAATAGAGCCGTTGGGACCCTCTTTTTCCACCATAAATGCACTTCTGCAGCTATCCGTATCGGTACACGGAGAGCCGTATCGATACCTGTCTCAAAAAAGAAAGAGTCATTATACATAATAAAGAGGGGGTATCGAAACGCACATAAGCGTATCGATACGAGACAGGGAGCGTATCGAAATGGATAAGACCGTTTCGATACCTTTTTCTCAACTTAGCTCACTGGAGGTTTCCGTTTCGATACGGGGGTTTACCGTATCGATACGGGTCAACTACCATTTTAAATGTTGGTTACCTAACACTGACACCAACGGTCGAAAGCATTTAAAACAATTTGAATTAAAAATTCAATTAAAACCATATCGATACGGGTGGAACCGTATCGGTACGCCCTTCAAACTCCTTCACCTTTTTACAGAGGAGCGTATCGATACAGATGGAATCTGTTTCGATATGGTAAAGAGCGTATCGAAACGCGTCCTTCCAGTAGCCAATTTGGTAAAAAAGGTATCGATACGGCTAGAAGCGTATCGATACACCTGGACGGTTTTCAATAGTTTGGCCTTGGAGTACACTTAGAAAATATTTGGAGTTCGGGTTTTTCAAATCAGTTTTAAAGTGTTGGTGATTTAAAACTTATTAAGGGACTTATAAAACAATTTCAAGTTTTTCAATTTGATCCTTAACGATTTAATTATATCAAAATCAAACATAGGTTTCACAAAACATCAACACTTGCTTGTTGTAGCAAGAACTCTAAGAATTCAAGCTAATTTTCCTTTAAAATTCTAGATTGATTGCATTCTTCATGCTGCCTATCTTATCAACCTTACTCCCACCCCTGTTTTAGATAATTTGACTCATTTTGAAGTTCCTTTTCAACAAAAACCTAAGTTTTTTCATCTTAAAGTTTTTGGATGCTTAGCTTTTGCATCTATATTACCTAAGACTAAGACTAAGATGGATCCTAGAGCTAAGAAATGTATTTTTCTAGGGTATCCAAGAAATGTTAAAGGATATAGACTCTTTGATATTGAAAATAAGGAAGTTTTTATTTCTAGGGATGTTGTTTTTTCAGAAACTTGTTTTCCTTTCAACAAGATTGATTCTTCTAATGACATTGTATTGCCTAATTCTGTTGAAAGTAATTCTCTGGATGATATCATTCCTTTTAATCATAGTTTGAATCCTTCTTCAAATCTAAATGATGTTGTATCTAATAGTGATAATTTAGATAGAAGTGCTTCTATTGAAACTGATCTAGATAGAAATTACTTTCAACAAAACTCTTCTGACCTTGTTTCATCAAGGCCACCTTTACAAGATTTGGTGGTTTCTGTTCCTCATATTCAGCAGCAACAAGGAGTTGTTTCTTCTCGGGCACGTTCTTCTAGACAAACACAGTTACCTATTAGGCTGAGAGACTTTCAAGTCACTTTACCAAAGTCCAAAACATTCCCACATTCCATTGCTCAGGTGTTATCCTATGACAACATTTCTATTCCTTATCAATCTTATATTAATTATGCCTCTGTTATTTCTGAGCCTAGAACTTACAAACAGGCTATTCTTCATGATTGCTGGAAACAAGCAATGCATGAAGAAATAGCAGCTTTAGAAAAAATGAAACCTGAGAATTAGTTCCACTTCCTCCTGGAAAACAAACTATAGGATGCAAGTGGGTATATAAGGCAAAATTAAAATCTGATGGTTCTTTAGAACGTTACAAGGCTAGGTTAGTAGCTAAAGTCTACACTCAACAAGAAGGGGTAGATTTTTAGATACTTTTAGCCCTGTAGCTAAAATAACTACTATAAGATCTCTTTTAGCTATAGCTGCTGCTAAAGGTTGGAAATTGCAGCAATTGGACATTAACAATGCCTTCTTACATGGTTTTTTAAATGAGAAAGTTTACATGGATACTCCCCCTGGTTTTGATGCTCATCCAGGTTTAGTATGTAAGTTAAAGAGAAGTCTTTATGGTTTAAAACAAGCAAGCCGTCAGTGGAATGAAAGACTATATGTAGCTTTAATTGAACAAGGTTTTAAACAAGCATCTGCTGATAACTCTTTGTTTACTAAAGGGACTGGTGATGAGTTTATTGAATTAGTTGTTTACGTTGATGATATCATTCTAGCAAGTCCTGTCTTATCAGTTATTAATATTGTCAAAAAAAAATTTGCATGAAACTTTTAACATTAAGGACTTAGGTGACTTAAAGTTCTTCCTAGGACTTGAAGTAGCTAGATCAAATAAAGGTATAAACATATGTCAACGAAAATATACACTTGAGTTACTACAAGAAACTGGTTTTATAAATTCAAAACTTGTCTCCACACCAATTTTAGCTAAGTCTAAACTTTCTAAATCTGATGGTGAACCTCTTTCTGATATTACTTCTTATAGAAGGTTAATATGAAAATTATTATATCTTACAAATACTAGGCCTGACATATCCTATGCTAACCAACAACTTTCTCAATTTCTTGCTGCTCCAACTAGTGTCCATTTAACTGCTGCACATAGAGTTTTACGTTATTTAAAAGGGTCTCCAAGTCAGGGTCTGTTTTTTCCTGCTGACAATTCTCTTAGAATCAATGCATTCTCTGATTCTGATTGGGCATCTTGCCCTGACTCAAGAAAGTCTATTATAGGGTTTTGTGTTTTTCTTGGGACTGCTTTAGTTTCTTGGAAATCCAAGAAGCAGCAAACAATATACAGGTCATCCAGTGAGGCATAATACAAAGCTCTTGCCTCTGTTACTTGTGAAATTCAGTGGCTTTTATTCCTTCTTTCAGATTTACATATTGATAATCATCCTGCCAATGTTTTTTTGTGACAATTTTTCTGCTATCAAAATTACAGAAAATCCTATCTACCATGAAAGAACGAAGCATATAGAAATTGACTGTCACCTTGTTCGTGAGAAGCTTCAGCAAGTGATCTTGACTCTACTTCCAGTAACAACTCATAATCAAGTAGCTGATTGCTTTACAAAAGCCCTGCATACTCCTGCTTTTCTGGATTCCAAATGCAAGTTGGGCATTCAGGATCTTTATGCTCCAACTTGAGGGGGCTATTAAGAATAAATTGACAGCTAGGAGTTTGTTAGTTAGTTAGTTAGATCCTAGCTGGCATTGTAAAGTTTGACTTTTCCTTGTTTTTCCTTTTGTATAAAAACGCACCGTTTTGTATATTTTTACTTAATTAGTTTTGTTTTTATCAATCGAATAAGGGTTTTTACTTCATTAACTCATCCGACTCTCTCTCTTCTTCTCAACTCATTCCAGAATTCTGAAATCCCCAAATCATCCTACCCTAATCAAGAAACCTTACTCAGTTCCAATCAAGAAATTACGAATTCAACAAAAGAAGTAAAGATTATATATAAAAGGATTAAATATAAAATAAGTACTTTAAGTATCTATTTCTTTCTATTTAGGTGTCTAAAATTTTTATTTGTCGAAATAAGTGTCTAACTTAAGAAAAAATATTCAATCATTAATTGACAGTGCCCAAAAGCCTAAATTCACAAAATAAGAGTTATACACCTATTTGGACAAAAACTAAAACTTTAGACACCTAAATTGGTAAAAAAAAATAGACATTTATTTTATTTAAAAAATAATTTAAGTATTTAAATGAAAAAACATGTTACCTTAGACACTTATTTTGTATTTAAGCCTACATAAAAGGATGCAAGTTTTATAGTCTTTATCATTATGTATATAGAAATAATTTATGGTTCTATATTTAATGCGCCGACAACGTTTAAATTTTATGCATGATTGACTCCCGATGGTTAACAAGGGTCAATTCCAAAAGCCACCCACCAAAAAAGGGAAAATATAATTATATTCAAGTAATTGTACAATGTTTGTGTGTAGCATGGACTGATGGAAGTCAAATAATTAATTAGATTATCGGTTTTGTAGACTGTTTATGGTAAAATAATACACATGATTAGTGACCCAAAAACATGTTTAAGCGTCGCATCCATTAGTTTAAGGTAATTGCATTCACTTTGGAATCATTAAGGTTCCATTTGGTTGGTTCCATTCAAAGTTAAAGGATTATTTATTTAAGTCTAATGCTATATTTAATGTTGAGATGGTTTGAGGAATAGAAAAAAAAAATTCTCCTTTCTATGTTTTAATATTAGAAATAAAATCTAGGGTTGGATTTAAAGTTTAGGGTGTAGGGTTTATGTTTTTAAGATTTAGGAATTAAAATTTGTGGTTTAAAAATAAAGATTAGAGTGTATAGCTTAGTTTTTTAGTGTCGAGCATAAAAAGATACCAAAAAAGACTTAAGATTGTTGTTCATAGTTTGAGTAAAAGAGTTAGAACGAAAACGGTGTAAGAAAAATTTTAGGTCAAGCATTGACCATAGCATCTTGGTTTTCATACAAGATTAAATAACAAAAATTAGTAAACAAATTATGAAAACTTATATCTAACTTTAATATCCGTTTTAATCTAAAATTGTATATTATAATCATTAATTAATTGAATGTAATAATAGTTTTATTATATATTTTTTTAAAAATAATTTAAATTTTAGTGATAACGTCATTTTAGAAACTGACTTAAAAATTTTAAACATAAATATTATAATTGTACTAAAAAAATTTCAACTGAACTTTGAGATATTATAAAAATTGAAGTCATAGTTAAATGGAATCTCAATTAACGAGAGGTATATATAAAATTATCAAGTGTGAAAAGTGGGCATCATATGCCAAAAACACTAATTTAATCAAAGTTAATTAAGGTCAAATCCATATATTAATATTTGAAAAAGTATATAGAAGGTTGGTGGTAGTCAACTGAATGAGTACATCCACGTTAGCCACGGTTTTATGTGAGATAATAAGGGGTTTTTTTTTTATCTTAATCAATAGTTGAAGGTTTGATCTTCACCCTTGGCATAAAGCAGTTGAAAATTTTATGGTCAGCGTATAACTTTTATATGGGCAAATAAAACACGAAGGATTAGTCACGAGACTCGCTCTACTGGATACCTTAAAAAAACAAAAATAGTACATCCACATTATCCACCACATGACGACGACGTATCGGCATCTCTAACTAATTAAACCCTGCGACGGTTATGACCTTTCAGTCGAGCAATTGGCCAACAGTGTTCCCTTTTCAGATATGGGTAAACTACAACGAAGGTCACTCAATTATAGAAAAGGTTACATTTAGGTCATCCAATTATTAAAAGTTACATTTGGATCACTCAATATGGGAAAGGTTACATTTGGGTCACCCAATTATTAAAGGTTACATTTGAATCACCCAATTATTAAAGGTTACATTTGGGTCACCTTTCATATTTAAAAAAATACACCAATTTAGTCATTTTTTTTTCTTTCAAATCACTTGTATACCCTTGTTAACATTAGAATACTTCATTTGAAATCATTAATTAATCTAATACACAAATTGGTATATATTTTTTAAAATATGTAGGGTGACCCAAATGTAACATTTCCCATAATTGAGTGATCCAAATGTAACCTTTAATAATTGAGTGACTCAAACGTTACTTTACCCGTAATTGAGTGACCCAAATGTAACATTACCCATAATTGAGTGAAATTCGTTGTAGTTTACCCTTCATATATATATATATTTACAGTATTTTTCAGCATCTTTTTTTCCTTGGGTAAACTTTGTATTTGGTCTCACAACTTTACCCATATTTCTGATGTAGTCACTTAACATTAAACATTTTCAATTTCATCATTGGCCACTTAACCATTAATTCTTTAACGTCTTTTAATTTATTTTTTTGGTAAATTTATGCCAAAAGCCTTGAAACTTTCGTCTCAAACTCATATTTTCATGCTCCCTTTGATTCACTTGTGTCGAGGTTATTTCTACCAAATCTGGATGGTGGGGAATACAAGAAGAACAAGAAAAATAATATATCTTGATTCTAGATAGCGGAGATCGCATATCATACCAAGAAAATGTCGAAGTTTTGATTTCAATTATATCGATTTCAAGGAAATTTCATAAATTAAAAGTTCGAGGGTCAAAAAAAAGCGAAAAAATGTTTTTTCTTGTTGAAAAGTTTACGTAATTTTAGCGATGTTTATTAATAGAGAAATGGCTCTTCTCATGCAAGAACATGGCATGCCAATTACAAAACTAAGACTCCATTGATAATGAGTGAAATAATTTCCTTATCAAATATGGGTTGATCACACTGAGATAAGATATAGTTTTAACATAGAGTGTATTGCTTTTTTTTTCATCATACTAAGATATAATAAATTTTAAGGCAAAGTGGATATGTTAAATTAAGGAATGGAAGGAAAGTTTTCCTCAAAACTAAAGACCCATTGCTTCCAAATTTTAATTCTTTATTTTATTTTAATATTGGAATTAGCATAAGTATGCTTAATATAATAACAACATACATTAAATTTACCAGTGGTTCTTCTGTTAATATTGGGGGCATCCATTTGCATCAAAACGAAGTGGAAGAAACCCTAAAGCAACTAAAAGAATTAGGTTAGGGCTTAGGCACTTTGAATGATGATAATATAAATTTTAAGCCCTTTCCACATAAGTTTTGACCATTAATTGAGCATGAGAAATTGTTTGTTTCGGTAGAGCCAAGATTTTACCTATCTGGCACCATTAATTAGCTCAATTATATTGATAAACTAAAGGCTTAATACCAAAATAAGTGCCAAACTATCATATTTTTATTTTTTAAGTGCCTAAACTATTTTTTGTCCCTTTTAGGTGTCCCAACTATCTCGTTTTCCCCTTTTAAGTGCCCAATCTATTTCTGGGGGTCAAAATAGATGCCCAAATTATTATTTTTTTAGTCAAAACAGGTGCCTCAATTTGACCTTAAAAAGGGCAAAAAATGATAGTTTGGGCACCTAAAAGAGGCAAAAATAGTTCAAACACCTAAAAGGAAAAAATATGATAGTTCAGGCACCTAAAAAGGGCAAAAAATAGTTTAAGCACTTAAAAGAGAAAAATATAATAATTTGGGTACTTATTTTAACATTAAGCCTAAACTAAATATATTGTTTTTGAATAAATATAACCTTAGCAGCATACCATTATAAGCAACCAAGCAAATTTGGAGCTTCATTTCTATTTATGGCATTATCCTATGCTATCTATAAAATATATTTAATGTGCACCATGGTCCATGAAGCCTCTAACATGCACAAGTTTTTTTAATGGTATAAATATATTAACAGACACAACAAAAGTGATAAAAAGAAAGGTTCCAAAATGAGTTAAGTTAAATATTTGCAATAGAAAAACAAAAGATTAGTTTTGGATTGGTGATAAATTACTTGAGGAAAGTAAAATAATATTGTAGTTCATGAATTTTGAGTTTAATTAGACTCATCTTTTATTCAAAAGTTAATCTATCATGTACACAACAAGTCAATAAGCATTTAATTTTTTAAAAGTTAAAAGATCCAGTTTTAATAACTTACATAAAACCTTTTAAATTTTTGAACCGCCTTTATATAATACTAAATAAATAGCTATATAGATAGACTGTTAGTTTGTGTGATATGGATCTGCAGAAGTTTGGGCCAAGTTTCTTTTCTTGGGCTGTTAGTTCTTGTTGGTTGGTTGTTATATTCTTATGGATGTAACAAATTTTTGGTTTGTTGCCCGTTAGCTGAGTTAACAGATCGGTTAAGCTATAATCGTTTCTGTTAGACTTTGGGTTGGGCTATATTAAAGAAGTGGGTGACCCGACCCTGGCTATCCAATTTCTGATAGCCCACATTTCTTTACTGTTTTCAATTTCTTCAATTTTCTCTTTTTCCCTTTTTACATTTTCTAGGGTTTCTTCGTTTATCCAATATGGTATCATTCGCCGGTTGATCCTGGTACCGCCGCTCCGTCGTCTGTGGTTCCTTTGTGCTCCGGTTGTCCGTAGTTTTGTCGTCCATTTCAGTTTTCTCTGTTCGACTCTCGTTGGTTGTTCCTTTGTTTCGTTTGTGGCTTGCGATGGTTCGAGTTGCTGATGCTTCCTCTGGTGACGGAGAAGTCGATTCGACGGTGAGATCCGGCGGACGGTTCTTTGCGAACAAACGGATCAATATCCTCTTGAACGAGTCGAATTTTCTGGTTTGGAAGCAACATGTGTTGCTCACGGTGCGCAGCCACCGTCTTGAGGGCTTCCTTACGGGGTCGCGCAAGCCTCCTCCGGCCAAGGTTCGTCAACCTGATGGATCTGAGTGTGATAATGAAGATTATGAAGACTTCCTTGCCCAGGACAGTGCGTTGTCCTCGTGGATTCTGTCCACTATGAGCTCTCACCTCCTGACAAATTTCGTTGGAGCTACGACGACGGCAGAGATCTGGTCTCTCGTTCTTGAGTCGTTTAGTAGTCAATATACTACAACGATTATGAGCTTGCATTTTCGGCTTCGTACGGTGCGCAAGGGGGATCTTACGATGAGGCAATACATATCTCGCATTAAGGAGATTTGCGATGCCCTTGCCTCGTGTGGCAGTCCGGTGTCCAAAGTAGAGCACATTGCCACGATTTTGGGAGGGCTTCCTGCGGAATATAAGCCTTTTGTGGCTGTCATCACGGCGAGCTGTGATATTTTTTCTCTTGATAAGGTCGCGACGATTTTGATTGATGATGAGGCTCAGCAAGGCTTGTTCGATCACGACCAGGGGTCCCTTATGAGTGCGAACACAGTTGCATTGAGTCCTTCTAATTCCTATGGTGCTACAGCTGCTGGTAATGTCAATTCTGGTTAACGTCCGTATAGGCAGAGTGCACCTTCTGGTGGCAGTGGCTCTGGTGGTCGAGGGTATGGTCGGGCTAGGAATCGTTTCCAATGCCAGTTATGTGGGAAAATGGGGCACCTTGTGGACATGTGCTATCGGCGTTTTGATCAGAGTTTTGTCGGGGTGTCGGCTAGCTTGTATAAGTCTGATGGTTCCCCCACTGTTAATCTCTGCTCCCTGAATGAAAATATGCCTGAATCTCCTTCTATGTCTACATCCAGCAGTGGTTCTGTATCTCCGTCGTGCCCTCAGTGTCTTCATGTGTCTACTTCACATGGTTCGGGCAACTCTGGTGGCCAGTGGTTTGCGGATACTGGCGCTACTCACCATGTCACGGCTGAGTCTTCCAATGTCCACCAGGGTGCTGATTTCTCTGGTCAGGTAAATTACTAGTTGGTGATGGTAAGGGGTTAAAAATTTCTCAAATTGGTTCTTCTTCTTTGCACACTGTTTCACGAGATCTGTTGTTACATGATTTGTTATTAGTGCCACAGATTACTAAAAATCTTATTTCGGTGTCAAAGTGTGCTAAGGACAATGGGGTGTTCTTCGAATTTCATGCTGACCGGTGTGTGGTTCGGGATGAATCCTCTGGAGCTGAGTTGCTGACTGGTGGTGAGAATGATGTTTTATATGCCTTTAATACTTGTTTCCCTTCTGCAAATAATGTTGTGTCTGATATTCGTGTTTGTAATCAACGTGATGTTGATATTTGGCATTGTCGGTTGGGGCATCCTGCCCATAATGTTCTTACTAGAGTGTTGAATTCATGTAATCTGAGTATTGCATCTAGTGTAAATAAAGATACTGTGTGTGTTGCTTGTCGAAGTGGTAAAAGTCACAAACTGCCATTTAATGAATCTGTTATTGTGTATTCTGAGCCCTTTAGACTTGTTTTTACAGATTTGTGGGGTCTTGCACGTCTTAAATCCGATGGTTTTGTCTACTATGTTGCGTTTGTCGATGCCTGTACAAGACATACGTGGCTCTACCTGTTACAAACTAAGTCTCAGGCTATTCAAGCCTACAAGCAGTTTGCAAGCATGGTTCGTACTCAGTTTGGTGCTGAAATCAAAGAGGTTCAAAGTGATTGGGGGGTGAGTATAGGTCGTTGTCTACACTGCTTGCTGAGGTAGGAGTTCGACATCGTGTTACGTGTCCTCACACGTCGGAGCATAATGGTATGGTTGAACGCAAACACCGACACCTAGTGGAGATGGCCCTTACGCTTTTGAGTCAGGCTTCCTTACCTATGATGTATTGGTCGCGTGCTATTATTACTGTTGTTCATCTAATTAATAGGTTACCTACTCGTGTTCTAGGTAACCTTAGCCCGTATGAGAAGTTGTTTGGCTGTTCACCTGACTATAAATTTCTGCGTGTGTTTGGTTGCTTGTGTTTCCCTCATCTCAGACCATTCCATAAACACAAACTTGAGTTTCGATCCGAACCTTGCACGTTCTTAGGGTATAGCTTGCAGCATAAAGGCTATAAGTGCCTTACCTCCCAAGGCAAAATTATTATTTCTAGACATGTAATTTTTGATGAAAGTGTCTTTCTGTTTGCAGCTGTTTCTACAAGTGGTGTTCCTTCGAGTTCCAGTGCAGCTCCATTCAAAGGATCTTCCTTAGCTGCTATGCCCAAGCAAGGTAAGGTCTCTTTCCCTGTCCATACTTCTCGTGGTGATGATTCTGTAACTGAGCCTGCCACTGTGAGGATCAGTCCTACGGTGTGTGTTGAGCCCTCTGGTGATAGTGGACCATCACGAATTGTTCCGTTAGACCATGGTTCAGGTCCTCACACTACAAGTTGCAACCAAGGTCAGTTTAGTGCCTCTTATATGAATCTTGTACAGCCTGATAATGTTGCTGATGTACATGTGTCTCATGATTCTACTGATGAACTGTATGTGTCTGATGGTTATGATAATGGTGTTAATGGTCATGGTCTAGCTGATGTCTCTGTGTCTCTGGATAATGTTGTTGTTGAGCCATGTTCTTTGCCTGCTGTGTCCACTTCTAGGGCTAGTAATTCATTAACTGATGCTGTTGAACATTATGTGCCTCATGACTCTGATATTGCCATGTGTAATCATGTGTTGCCTGTTGACTGTGGTTCTGACTTAGTTGATACTACTGCTGATGAAAATATTGATGCTGCTGTAAATGTTGATGTTGTTGCATCTGGTGCCCAATTTGATAATGTTTCTGCTGCTGGTTGTGCTACGAATGATGCGTCTGGTTTAAATGTACATCCTATGGTTACTAGGAGTAAGTTAGGAGTTTTTAAACCTAAGATATACACTGCTAGTCTTCTGTCCACTGTTATTCCCGACTCTGTTGAGCAAGCTTTGGAGATTCTTGTTTGGAAGGAAGCTGTTTTGGCAGAGTATAATGCCTTGATGACAAATGCTACTTGGAAACTTGTTCCACTACCTGAAGGACGTAAAACAGTTGGATGTAAGTGGCTCTTTCGGATCAAGTATAATTCTGATGGCTCGATCTCTCGTTACAAAGCTCGGCTGGTCGCTAAAGGTTTTTCTCAAGTGCCGGGGCAAGATTTTGGTGATACGTTCAGCCCCGTTGTTAGGTTTTTTACCTTGAATATCCTTCTCTCTGTTGATGTTTCGAGAAGATAGAAGTTGCGTCAAGTTGATGTTAACAACGCATTCCTCAATGGCGGCTTAGAGGAACAAGTGTTTATGCAACAACCTCCTGGGTTTGTTGAAAAAGCTCCTGATGGTTCACAGTTAGTTTGCCTTCTTCAAAAGGCCTTGTACGGATTGCGACAAGCTCCTCGCAATTGGTACACGAAGTTAAGAGGTTGTCTTACTTCTCTCGGGTTTAAAGAATCATCTGCGGACACTTTTTTGTTCATCTGCAGTCAAGGTTCTTTTGTTACATACGCCCTTGTGTATGTAGATGATATTATCATCACTGGATCATCGGAAGATGCTGTTGAGAGTGTTATCCAGGAACTTCACCAAAAATTCTCTCTTAAGGACTTAGGAGAACTTACGTTCTTCCTTGGTATTAATGCTTTGCGGATAGGGGACTCTCTGTTGCTAAGTCAAAAAAAATTTGTGCTAGAGCTTTTGGCTAAAGCCAAGATGTGTCAAGCCAAGCCCTCTCCCGCACCAATGTTATCTACTACGAAACTGACACATGATGCTGGCAGTCCATTACCCGATCCTTATGTGTTCCGTAGTCTCGTTGGTGCTTTGTTATACGTTTGTCATACGCGGCCTGATATTGCTTTTAGTGTGAATCGTGTTGCTCAGTTTATGCACAAGCCTTGTGAGGGACATCTTGAAGCCGTGAAACAAATTCTTCGTTACTTAGTTGGTACACTTGACTATGGATTGCTGTTTACTCCATCTGATTTGGATGTTGGTATTGTTGTGGCTTTTTCTGATGCGGATTGGGGTAATGGGTCTGATGATCGGAGATCTACGACGGGCTATTGTGTTTATGTTGATAACTGTCTTGTTGCTTGGAGCTCTAAGAAGCAAAAATCAGTTTCGCGATCAACTTCCGAAGCTGAATATCGAAGCGTTGCTGATACAGTTTCTGAAGTTATGTGGGTTGGCATAGTGTTAAGGGACATGGGCATATGTTCTCCTTCAATTCCAGTAGTGTGGTGTGACAACACGAGTGTTGTGGCCATGTCTGCCAACTTTGTTTTTCACTCTCGCTCCAAGCATGTTGAATTGGATGTTCATTTTGTTCGTGAGAAGGTTGCTGATCACAAGGTTCAAGTTAACTATGTTCCAGCAGAGCATCAAGCTGCTGATGGGTTAACAAAGCCCTTGTCGAAAGCTTATTTTCAGTTATTTCGGCAAAAAATGAGTGTTCATTCGTCTTCAGATTATTTCGGATACAAAAGGAAGACAATGGAGGGAACAGGGGGAGTGTTAGTTTGTGTGATATGGATCTGCAGAAGTTTGGGCCAAGTTTCTTTTCTTGGGTTGTTAGTTCTTGTTGGTTGGTTGTTATATTCTTATGGATGTAACAAATTTTTGGTTTGTTGCCCGTTAGCTGAGTTAACAGATCGGTTATGCTATAATCGTTTCTGTTAGACTTTGGGTTGGGCTATATTAAAGAAGTGGGAGACCCGACCCTGGCTATCTAATTTCTGATAGCCCACATTTCTTTACTGTTTTCAATTTCTTCAATTTTCTCTTTTTCCCTTTTTACATTTTCTAGGGTTTCTTCGTTTATCCAACATAGACAAACAGACAAGAGAGCGGAGAAAAGGGATTGTTTAAAGTCAAATTATTACTATTATTATTATTAGGGAAAACTACACCGGTGGTCCCATAACTATCATCGTTCTCCTGTTTTGGTCCCCAAACTATGTTTGACATGGCATTTTTTAATATTTTTTAATCATTTCTCTCTCCTCTTATATTATTTTTATTTAATTTTATTCACCCAATCATGTCGTGACACATGTCACTACCCTATTACTTGGAAAAAACCCCTAAAATCTTTAAAAATGCATTTGGTGTCGCTAGGATTCGAACCAAAGACCACCAGTGCATAAGGCATATGTGTGAACCAACTATGTTAGGCTGGTTACTTGATTCAAGTTTACTAACATTTATATTTAAGCTGTACAAATTAACCCAAAAAAATCGAAAAACACATTTGGTGCCACCGGGATTCGAACCCAAGTAATTAGCATGGAAGGCCAGTGTGTAAACCAATTACACTAAGCCAACTATTTGGTTTAATTTTTTTAACATTTATATTTAACCTATACAAATTAGAAACAACACATTCGAACGCAATACCTTATTGAAAAAAATTTAAATATTTAACCACCAAGTTAAACTAATAAATTTTGGGTTAATCATAATTTAGTTAAATATATTTAATTTAAAATAGCACAATTTATTAGTTTAACTTGGTGGTTAAATTTTTTTCAATAAGGTAATGCGTTCGAATGTGTTGTTTCTAATTTGTATAGGTTAAATATAAATGTTAGAAAATTTAAACCAAATAGTTGGCTTAGTGTAATTGGTTTACACGCTGGCCTTCCATGCTAGTTACCTGGGTTTGAATCCTAGTGGCACCAATTTTGTTTTTAGGTTTTTTGGGTTAATTTGTACAACGTAAATATAAATGTTAGTAGACCTGAATCAAGTAACTAGCCTAGCTTAGTTGGTTCACGCGCATGCCTTATGCGTTGGTGGTCCTGGGTTCAAATCTCAGCAACACCTAATGTATTTTTAAGGATTTTGGGGGGGTTTTCCAAGTAATAGGGTAGTGACCCGTGTCACGACATGATTGGGTGAATAAAATTAAATAAAAATAATATAAGAGGAGAGAGATGATTAAAAAATATTTAAAAATGTCACGTCAGCAAAATCGTTAGCTATTTAACGTCGGGGGATCAAAACAGGAGAACTATGTAACAGAAGAGACGAATTTGCTGAAAAACATAGTTTGGGGACCAAAACAGGAGAACGGTGATAGTTAGGGGATCACCGGTGTAGTTTTCCCTTATTATTATTATTGTTAATAAAATATGTTGTTTAGAATAACTTTGTATAATATGAAAAGATGCATGAATTCGGTGGCTAAACGTGCAGCCTTTTACTATATATTTTTGTACCGTTTTTTAATGTTCCGAAACTTTCTTTAGTGGAATCAGTTAACATTCTTTTCCCACAATCAGGTTTTGTATCCAACCTTTATGTATTTAACACTATTTATGTTTTTCTTTCTGTAAATTTTTGTATATTTAAAACGTTACATTTTATACTAATTTTTATATATTTAAAGCATTACATCTAATACAAAAAAAAAAACTCTCTAATAAATTTTTTCTTTCGTTAAAAAAAATTAAAGTTTTTTTTTAATTTAGATGATGTCACTGCTTATCTTAAGCGATTGTTGTTAGGAAGTTTGTTAGTTTGTTGTAGGTTTAGATAATAATCTCCTACTTATTAGGGATATTTTTAGGTGTTTGAACTAGTCTAAAGTTATTAGCTTTTTAGTTCAGTAAGTTAACTTTCTGTTCCTTATTTATAGTTGTTCTGTTATGCAAAAGCTGTATTTAAGCCAGCTCTTTCTTTCAATAACAAATCAGTTTTTTCTTCTACTTTGAATTCATCTCTAACATTTGGCATCAGAGCCACACACAAGGCCTGACTGAATTAGAAACAGCAGTTTTCTACGTAAGTGATAATTTGAAAATGGCTACGGAAAGTTCGTTCGTGCAACCACCTGTACCAAAGTTCGATGGGTATTATGATCATTGGGCAATACTGATGGAGAACTTTTTACGATCAAAAGAATACTGGAATGTGGTGGAAAATGGAATACCTGTAGCAGCAGAAGGTGGTGTCTTGACAGAGGTACAAAAGAAGCATATCGAAGACCAGAAGTTGAAAGATTTAAAAGCAAAAAAATTATTTGTTTCAGGCTCTAGATCGTTCTGTTCTAGAAACAATTCTCAACAAAGAAACATCTAAGAGCATTTGGGATTCAATGAGGCAGAAACATCAAGGCGCAACAAGGGTGAAGCAGTCACATTTGCAAGCTTTACGAAAAGAGTTTGAAATTCTTGAAATGAAAGAAGGAGAATCTGTAAGTGAGTATTTTGCTAGAACTCTTACCATAGTCAACAAGATGAAAGCAAATGGTGAGAGCAAGGGGGATAGTGAGGTGGTCGCTAAAATTTTGCGATCAATGACTCATAATTTTAACTATGTGGTGTGTGCTATTGAGGAGGCAAAGGATACAAGTCTCTTATCAATTGATGAACTACAAAGCAGCCTGCACGTGCATGAGCAGCGTATGAAAAATAAGTCTTCAATAGAAGAAATTCATGCTTTGAAGATTTCTTTTGGAGAGCAATTTGGAGGCAGAGGTTGCGGTCGAGGAAGCTTTAGAGGAAGAGGAAGGGGAAGAGGCAGACAAACCTTCGATAAATCCACTGTAGAATGCTTCAAGTGTCACAAATTGGGGCATTTTCAGTGGGAATGTTCAAACAAAGAGGCGAATTATGCAGAGGCGCAAGGAGAAATGTTGTTGATGGCTTAAATGGATGCTGCTGCACCCATAAAAACAGACATGTGGTTTCTTGATTCAGGCTGCAGCAATCACATGTGTGGGAAGAAAGATTATTTCACTGATTTTGATGAAAATTTCAGTGATACAGTGAAGTTAGGTGACAATACAAGTATGGTGATCGTAGGGAAGGGTAATGTGAGATTGAAAGTGAACGATGTGGTGCAAATTATTACATGAGTTTTTTATGTGTCACAACTGAAGAATAACTTGCTGAGTGTAGGGCAATTACAAGAGAGAGGGCTTTCCTTCCTATTTCAGCATGAGAAGTGCAAAGTGTATCATCCAGAAAAAGGCCTGTTTTTGGAAATCAAGAAGTCTGCAAATAGAATGTTCATGTTTAGTGCAATATGTCAGCCTTTAGCAACTGTGTATTTTGGTGCAACTACAGAAGATCTTGCACAGCTCTGGCATTGCAGATATGGGCATTTGAGCTTTAAAGGCTTGAAGACTTTCAACAGAAAGAAATGGTGAATGGCCTACCACAACTAATGTCTCCATCAAAGCTCTGTAAGGATTGTCTGATAGGAAAGCAGCACAGAGATCCGTTTCCGAAAAGAAGTACTTGGAGAGCATCACAAGTTCTACAGTTGATACATGCTGACATTTGCGGACCGATCACACCCATCTCCAACAGCAAAAAGAGGTATTTAATCACCTTTACTGATGACTTCAGTAGGAAAACATGGGTTTATTTTCTAATAGAAAAATCTGAAGCCTTCACTACTTTCAGAAAGTTTAAAGTTCACGTTGAAAAGGAATCAGGTTGTTTTATTAAAAACTTGCGTACAGATCGAGGTGGAGAATTTACATCACATGAGTTCAACAATTTTTGTGATGTAAATGGCATACGAAGACAGTTGACAGCAGCCTACACACCACAACAAAACGGAGTTGCAGAGCGAAAGAACAGGACCATTATGAATATGCTTCGTAGCATGCTCTCAGAGAAGAAAATTCCTAAAACTTTCTGGCCTGAAGCAGTTAATTGGGCGGTGCATGTCTTAAACCGGAGTCCAACTATGGTGGTAAAGAATCAAGTCCCGGGGGAAGCATGGAGTGGAAGTAAGCCTTCAGTTGATCATTTTCGAGTTTTTGGGTGTGTTTCTCATGTATATGTCCCTGATAATAGAAGAAGTAAGCTAGATGATAAGAGCGTCAGTTGTGTTTTGCTTGGAGTTAGTGAAGAGTCTAAAGCCTACAGACCGTATAATCCAATTTCTCAAAGGATTATAATCAGTAGAGATGTTGTATTTGAAGAAGATAAGTGTTGGGATTGGGATAAAAACTATGCCGCTGAAATTGCATGTGATTTAGAATGGGATGATCATCTAGATGAGGAAACGGCACTGGAGCAGAATGAATATGGAACGACTTCTGATATTGATGATACAGAAAATCACGATTCCAATTCATCAATTGAAGAAGGTTCTACTAGCTCAAATAAATAAAGAAGTAGAGTGCCACCAGTATGGATGCGAGACTATGTAACAGGAGAGGGACTTTCAGAAGATGATGAGGATGCTCACTTTCGTATGCTTGCAACAACGGATCCTTTTCGTTTTGAGGATGCTGTCAAAGAAGAGAAATGGAGGAAAGCCATGGATGCGGAAATAGAGGCAATTGAACAGAATGGTACATGGAAATTAGTGGAATTACCTGAAGGGTCAAAGAAAGTTGGTGTAAAGTGGGTTTATAAGACTAAGTTTGATGAAAATGGAGAAGTGAACAAGTACAAGGCCAGGCTTGTGGTAAAAGGGATATGCTCAAGAACAGGGAGTAGATTACACTGAAGTCTTTGCACCAGTGGCGCGTATGGAGACGATTCGTTTGGTCATTGCTCTTGCAGCTCAAAAGCAATGGACCATTCATCAACTAGACGTTAAGTCAGCATTTTTACATTGTGAGCTGAATGAAAATGTGTATGTAGAGCAGCCTTGTGGATATGTAAAAGGAGGAGCTGAGCAGAAAGTTTATAAGTTGAGAAGGGCACTTTATGGGCTCAAACAGGCACCACGTGCATGGTACAGCCGCATAGAAGCTTATTTCATGAAGGAAGGTTTTCAGAAGTGTGACTGCGAGCATACTTTGTTTATTAAGACAAAGGCGGAAGGCAAAATGCTAATTGTAAGTCTGTATGTTGATGATCTTATTTTTACTGGAAACAATGAGTTAATGATTGCAGACTTTAAAAATTCTATGAAACATGAGTTTGATATGACTGATCTTGGAAAAATGAGGTATTTTCTTGGTTTTGAAGTATTGCAAATGCCGAATGGGATTTTCATAAATCAAAAGAAGTATGCAGCAGAACTTTTACGAAGGTTTCGGATGGACAACTGCAATTCTGTGCATAATCTTATTGTTCCTGGTGTTAAGCTTACGAAGGATGAAGGTGGAGTTCAAGTGGACAAAACTCATTACAAACAGATTGTGGGTGGTCTAATGTATCTCACAGCAACTCGTCCAGATATGATGTTTGTGGTAAGTTTAATTAGCAGGTATATGGAAAATCCCACTGAGTTGCATTTGCAGGCTGCAAAACGTGTGTTAAGGTGCTTAAAAGGAACAATTAGTTTTGGCATTTTCTATAGGAAGGGAGGAGAAGATGAATTAGTGGTTTATTCTGATAGTGATTACGCTGGTGACTTGGACGATAGGAAGAGTACTTCAGGTTATGTATTCTTACTAAGTTCAGGGACAATATCATGATCATCAAAAAAGAAACCAGTTGTAAGCTTATCCACTACTGAAGCAGAGTTTATTGTTGCGGCTTCTTGTGCCTGTCAAGTTGTATGGTTGAAGAGGGTGCTAGAAAAAGTGGGGCAGAATCAAGATAAGTCAACAATCATTCACTGCGATAATAGCTCAGCTATCAAGCTTTCAAAGAATCCTGTGATGCACGGTCGGAGTAAACATATTGATGTTCGTTTTCATTTTTTTCGTGATCTTACTAAGGCTGGTATAGTGGAATTAGTGCACTGTAATACACAAAAACAATTGGCAGATATTATGACTAAGGCTCTTAAGTTGGATGTCTTCTTGAAGCTACGTGGATTGCTGGGAGTTTGTGCTGATACTGATATAAACTAAATGACCGAAGCATTTAGTTTAAGGGAGGATATGTTAGGAAGTTTGTTAGTTTGCTGTAGGTTTAGATAATAATCTCCTACTTATTAGGGATATTTTTAGGTGTTTGAACTAGTCTAAAGTTATTAGCTTTTTAGTTCAGTAAGTTAACTTTCTGTTCCTTATTTATAGTTGTTCTGTTATGCAAAAGCTGTATTTAAGCCAGCTCTTTCTTTCAATAACAAATCAGTTTTTTCTTCTACTTTAAATTCATCTCTAACAATTGTCACTCTTCTCTCAACTTAACCTTATCGTTTTTTCTCTCTTTATCCTCTCTTGTTTTGTCCTCCTATTTTTCTCTCCATTTAGGGCGTTTAAGTTTACATTTTGGTCAGTTTGTTGTGGAGTCTTTTTTTCGATATTGTTGGTTATGTTTAGGCTCTCTTGAGTGAAGGGAATTACTAGTTTGCGATCGAGAAAAGTTTATCTTTCAGTTTCATCTTTTGTTTTCAGACAGTTATTTTTCTAACACCGTATCTTCCGTAATACTCTTCATCTGACCACGTTGCTTGTTGTATGTTTCTCACCACATCACCTTCCACATAGCTATACTTCCGCGACAACAGATTTGATCATGCAGCTTGATAAGTGGATGTTGGCTAAGGTTCTCCCTCGGTCTCTTCCATGGCATCTCCTTGATCATTCTGTCTGAGGATGGTTGTTGCGTCTTCTATTGTTATGTGTTTCTCCTGTTCCTCTTGTTATGTTATTGTTTTTTTATGTTTTCTATGTTGTTATGACGTTTTTTTGTTTAAATTTTGTATGTTCATTGTTGTTTCTCCTCTATTTTCTTACCGTTATCTTTTTATATACTTGTTCTTTGTTTAATAATATGTTCGCTTTGTTAAAAACATTACATCTTATACTAATATACAAATATATAATATAAGTCTTCCCTTAAAGCAATGTGTAGCTTTATAGAAGTTATCAGTTTTATTTTTTCAAAAGCTTTTGATCTGGAGCCAAACATTAATCAATCCATATACATAAATATATTTATCAATGAAAAGCAATGTTTACTTTCCAAGAATGCTGATGTAAATTCCCCAAGCCTCTGACTAGGAACTTGGAACATACTTAAAAAACAAATAAAAGGATCATTTGTGTAATTACTTTTTATTAATTTGTTCTTTTAAAGTTTAAGATTTGAATGTTTAAGTATTAATAGTTAGAGTCATTCAAATAAAACCATTTGTATAATTATTGTTTTTATCAGTGAATATTAAATAATGACTCGAAAATAAATTAAAAACTCATTTTTATAGTCCAAATTAAAACTAAAACTTATGCTTTACTTCATCTTTAGAGGAACACAAGTTTGTATTTTATTTTACTTTTTTCTTTTCGTCTTCAAAGTCGGCTAAAAGCATTATCCAAAGGAAAAATTATTATCTGCTTTCTGGTTCTGATATGATATCTGCGTTCCGCATTTAGTTCTTTCTTACTCTGATTTATTGATGAATCCCATATTCGAATATATTAGGTCATAATATGCACTCACTCCCTGTACTTTGACAAACTTTAAGATTTAGTCCTTGTATTTAATTTTAACTTTCTAAATACAAGAATTTAAATGCCAAATTTACTAAAGTATAGGGACTGATTGCATATTTTAACTTATATGAGAATGTATTAAATACGAATATATATGGCAATGGGGTCTATATATACCTACCCATGCGGCCATGCCATTCCATGCTCTGCAGCTATAAACCCTGATTTTGGACATTCAATGGCGAACTTCAAACTTTTATTCACTCTCTGCCTTCATGCCTTGTTCTTGATGTCCAGTTCCGGAACTCGATTGTTTCAGTTTCATCCATTTTCGATCACTGGTCGAGCATCGAAAGACCAGAAACTAGAGATAAATATCGATTTAAAGAAAATTTCGGCCACGACCGAGTTATCGACATTGACCGTCGAAGATAAAGAAAGAGTCGAGTCGGAGCGTATTCAGAGCAGTACCAAGCGTGCATTGATGGAGGAAGGCAGAGAGGCCATTAGAGCAAGCATGGAAAGACACGGCGGGATTCCATTCGAGTCGAAAAGATTAAGTCCAGGGGGACCTGACCCTCACCATCACTGATCAGAGATCGTACATTTTTATAGCGGCCGGTGATTTACGCCATGAAAGAGAAATTGTATTTTTGGATACGTTCTTTTTTTGTTACAGTGTAGATCATTTGGTATTTTTCTTCAATTCAACATTGTTGTTTGTTCAGAGATGAACTTCTTTTGGGATCAATAGTCACCAAACTATGAAAAGTAATTATTTTAGTTATTGACTTTTCAAAAGTTACAAAATGATAACTAACCGTTACAAAAAAAAATATAACAATTCAATTAATTTAATGATCATCATATAACAATTCAATAAAATTAATGGTCATTTTATAACTTTTGAAAAATTAATTATCAAAACGATTATTTTTTCATAGTTTAATTATCACTTGTATACTTTACCTTTTTCAATAATCCTAATAATATCCATCATTTACCAGCTACTCCTCAACTTTGTGGATGTATGGAAATTGGGATAGAATTACAAACATATTTTAAGATTAGTTTAATGGGATTCAAATGTGGAAATGTTACCATGTGCATTGTACTGTTTTTGCATTGGCCACCCATGCCCCCATGTACTTAACAAAGAAAGAAATAAAATAAAGAAGTTTCACTCTTTTTTGGGAGGTTTTGATTTAGATTCAACACATGGTCCTCCAAGAATCCAATTTTAGTATAAGTTTTGACTTCTCCAAAAATATAGTATAGATTTAACTTACCTAGTGGATCTAGTAATCTTAGGTAAGATGGATGAAGATGAACACCTAAAAAAATAATTAAAATAAATATTTTTTAACTACCCGTATCTAATTCATTAGCTGACTAATTGGGATTGGATATTATATATGTTTATTTGGGGTGACCTTACTAACTCAATTTACTTCATTAACAATATTAAGATTCGAATATTTAATCTTATTTAAGTGATCTAATACCTCATCATAGTAGACTAACAAGTTGAATCAATTAAATAGTATAATAAATTTTAAAAATAAGGAGTACTTTGTATTTTCATACTATATTGTTTCACGTCTATCGTGGGTCACTATCAATCCAAGAAAATTAACTGATAAAAAGCATAAAAAATAGTAGAAAAAGGGAAGAAAGTGGGGTTGAAGTGGATCCTACTTAAGGAATTTATCAAGATGGAAGCCGGCTGAATTAAACCGACCACAAACATCAATGTGCCAAAAGTTACAATTCTTTTCTTTTCATTTGATTCAAGGCCACAACCTATATTTTAAATTTCTGTATTTTTATATATCATAATTATATTTAAATTTTTTATATGGATAATTTTACAATAAATATTATGTACCGCTATGTACTATTAATCATGTGTAATGCTATGTATCATAACTATTTTAATTATTTTTGAAATCATATGGACTAAGAGCGTTATTATCCCTTTTTAGAATAAAATTTTAAAAATAATTTTATATTATTTTTTAAAAAAAATTGAGTAAAGTATACAAATAGTAACTGAACTTTGGTAAATTATTTAATTTGATAACCAAAATTTCAATTGCTTCAATGTTATTATTAAACTTTTAGTTTTGTTTCAAATTGGTCACTAATCAATTAACACCGTTAAAAAGAGTGAGGTGGCAGTTAAAAATATTATGTATAATAAAATATAGTTCAAGTACCCCTCACTAGTTTGAACCCCCATCGGAATCCCCAGACTTTCTGCAGCTTTCGTAGCCATAAACAACCTCTCTCTTGCATCTTTCAAGTACGCTTGGATCGTACCGTAAACAGTAGCAAATCGGCTTCTTTGTTAGGCTACGATTCCCCTATTTACAAATTGTTTAAAGGTTAGGGTTTTAATTTTATAGTTTATGGTTTAAGTGTTTAAAGTTTAGAGCTTAAGATTTGGTGTTTAAGGATTAGGATTTTGATTTTAGGGTTAAATTATTTTTAATTAAAATAGTCTCAAATTGAAATAATATGTAATAATGAGGGTTAATTTTTTTGAATTAGGACAAAATTGTTTGAATGTGCAAATATGGATGACTAAATGTTTTATTATACAAAATATTTTAACTGTCACCTCACCCTTTTAACGATTGTTAACGGGTCAATGACGAATTTGAAGCAAAACTAAAAGTTTATTGATAACATTAAAGCAATTGAGAGTTATGTTATCAAATTGAATAATTTACCAAAATTCAGTTACTATTTGAGTACTTTACTCAAAAAGAAAAAATCTGTAAAATAATAATAAATTATTTTTTAGATTCTATTCTAAAAAGGGATAATAACACTTTCAGTCCCTATAATTTTAAAAATAATTAAAATAATTAATGGTACATGTGGTACATATATTTAATGGTATATAGCGGTACATATAATTAATGGTACATAGCGGTACATGACGTTTATTGTATAATCATCTTGTTTTATATTATAAAATCTTAACGATTTATGATATATTCTTATTATTTATATTATATTTATATATGTATTAAAAAATACTAAACATTAATCAATGGAGTTGGTCTCGAATTCGAGACCTTATGTATATAAAAAATCCTCATCAAAAAACTCATCCACTAAAATTAAGTATACAACGTACATCATTCTAAATTAATCAAAATAAAATCATGAATAACCCACACACCAAAAAAAAACATACAATCATCCAAATGTAATAACAAAAACTATTGAATCCAATGAGTTAACTTCCACATGACCTTGTCTTTATCAGCATTACTAATTTGACAATTATCACTACCTTTTCCCATTTCTTTGTCTTTTTAATATTAAATCATTTTCTTTAGCAATATTGTCTTTTATTTGCTAAATCGAAATTCATTATAAAAATTGAATTGTTAGAATTCATTCGATTGAGTTTGATTAAAATTATTTATCTAATAAATATAGGTTTAGTTTCTATATTTATTCAAACTCAATTATTAAAGTTAAAGTTTGCGTTAAAATTAATTTTCTAAATTATATATGAGTTATAATCCACTTATATAGTATAAAATTTTTAATGATCGAGATTAAAACTTTTAAATTAAAATTATTTAATTTTTCCTCCGTAATTTTTTTTCATTTTTTATTATTAATTTCGGACATCAATTTTTATTAATTTAATGATAAAAAATGTATAAAACTCTTAAATTATATATATGTGTGTGTATCAATAAACGCGATAATCAACTTAACACAAAAAATCAAGAATATTCTGAAAAGAAGAAAAAAAGTATAAAAGCAGCCGGGTTTTGCTGATGAAGTGGGCTTAGATACATTTAGTTAAAAACGACACTTTAAGCAATGAATGCGGGTATGAACCTTAGTAACAAAGTGAAAATATGTTTCAAGTCCCTGTATTTTTGACAAAGTATAAAATTTAACCTATACAATTAAAAAAGTTAATAATTGCCTACTTGACATGTTTGTTTTTCGTCAATCACATGTTGTGTCATATGAGGGCAATCTAATTAATTGGTGAATTTTGACGAAAATACTATGTTCATGATTAGACTCGTTTTTAAAAATTGAAAAAAATTATTTATAATTACATAGACTAAACCTCAAGCTTTGTTAAACTACAGGGACTGGTATCATATTTAACCAAAAAATCTACCTTCTTTCTTGTAAAGGAAAAAGCAATTAGCCCAACATACTTATTAGTGAATTCCAATAAATAACTAAAAGAAAAGAATTAACACTAATAACTACGCCTAAATTAGAATAAAGGGGGAACACTAATTTATCAGACCTTTCTTTCCTTTCCTTTTCTTTTTACCCCTCCAAATCTTCAGGTTTTGTCACTTTTTCATACCCTTTTCCTACTTGTTCCATCATTTTCTAGCTTGAATATTCTTGCATAATGATACCCTTTTTACCAAAAACGGCCCATGTTAGCATGATTTAAACATGGATGCCGATAAAATCGGAATGGTCAAATTCATATATCGCATAAGCTAGTTATAATTTATGTTACTCGTAATCGAGGATAAATATCAGATACAAATTTATTTCCAAATACGATACATTCACCATTAAAAATCTACATTTCATGTAAATTTATGAACAATAGAAGTGGACAATGGTGTCATGGATATGGTAGCCAATAGTTGGAATGGGTCTGCTTTTCAATGTAGATATCCAAATATATTATTTCTTATCTGCAATACTAATTGTTCCAAATAGTGGATATATAGTCAAGAGAGTTAGGATAACATCTATCGTATCCGATTCCTTTCGAATCCACTACAGGATGTACGAGAAAATCGTGAACAGAGACATCCATGACCATGAAACCTTTGTGCAATGCTCCAAATATGTCTGCTATTTTTGAGACATAACAAGTTGTGAATACATGCACTGCAAGTCTGCAACTTCAGCATCTGTCAACTATATTCCATATGTGTGCTTTTTAGGTAAATCATACAATAGATGCTTCGGAAATTTGAAAATACTCGTATTTTGAGTACTTATAGCGCCTTTCTTGCATCATAAGTAATAACAGAGTTGTCTATATGAGCATAGGTAAAGCTGTTGGAAACTGTAAGAACCAAGATGCCATGTTAACCTTAGATCTGATGATCTACTTGTCATCTGAACATACCAATATTCGACCAATATTATCGATGAAATCTCAACCACTAACTGCAGGTGTAGTTGAGTGAACTTTGACTATATGTGTATGTATAATTATTATATATTTTTGCAGAATGTATGCATGTAATAACATTCATATGCTGTCTTAGTCAATAATCTGTTTCAACGTGGATGAGATAAGCTGATGTATGATTCTATCCTCGCCAACTTGCCGAATCTGAATTCTATCCAATACGTTGCAGATAATTCTTGTTCTGTCCCTAACTTAAACCTTATGGAATTCAATGCAAAAATCATTATATATCACCTACCACTCATATTTTTAACCTGAAAAAAATAATGTTAATAATATAACTTGTTAGTGAAATGAACTAGTGTGATGGAGATGACTTGGGAAAAGAAGAAAAATAGATCTATTTTGGAGAGAAGACGAACAATTTACAATCAAATCTTGTTTCAATTATACATCGATGAACGGATATTAATGTCTTATATTGAATAAATAAGGACCTTTTTATGATAATATCATTTCGATGTCTTTCCACTGGTATATCTTTATGTTGCTCGATCAAGCTTGGCAAGATCATTGCTCACTTCTTTTCTCATTGTTAAAAGAGTACTATGGCCTCGAATTCTAGGCCAGCTTCATCCAATATTGCTTATTACAGAAGGATTCTTGGAAGTATATATCCCGGAGGATCAGATCCTCAACATCACTGATAGACACCACAGCTTTGATTTTGATGCGAGGAATTAATTGCAGAATGTTGTGTAGGGGACTTAGTTCTTTCCTTGCCTAATAAGCCGGAGAGAGCATAATTTAAAGCCTTTTCTCTCTGTGATGCTTGTTGAATCATGTACCAATTCAGTTCTAGGACCTTCCCCTGCCGTTGACGCACCGAGGTATTACGGTCACCTCATGTGCACTTACATCAAATGTAGTCTTCCTTATACATATTGGAATGGGATCTTTATAAACAGAGCTTTGTATGAATAAGGAATAGAGAGGATTAAGCTTGAACTTGAACCAGAAACAGAATAACTGACGCATGTAAAATTAACTGTGGAAAGCACATTTTATTTCTGAAATAATTCAGGAAGAATACAGTATTGGAGTATAACAATTTCAATAAATACATACTCTATAGTATATCAAATCTTCATATACCAACAGTAATTTGAGAGAACAAAAAAGGGTTAAGAAACTGAATGTTTCTTTAACAATCTGTAGGAAGAGGGTACTGACAGAATCTGGGATTCTTCAAGCAGAGAAAGAACCTTTCATAAGCATCCGCCATTTTACTTGCAGTAAACATTGATAATGCATGTTTTCTGCAAGCAATCCCTTTGTTTTGCAACACTTTTGGCCCATCTTTTATAGCTGATTTCAGTGCATCAACAAAGGACTCTACATTGGGTGAAAACGTGTATCCAAAACTTTGGTTGACAACTACTGTCCCAACTATGCTAGGATAATTTGGTGTCAAAACTGGTTTCCCACAATGCATTGCTTCCATCAAAGTAAGATCGAGCCCTTGAGGCCTCAACGTCGGGTTCACAAACACGTCGTTTGCGTTGTAGAACTCGGAAAGCTTCGAAGGCTCCAATGCACCTAGTACCTTCACATTTGAGCCTAACTCTGCATACCTTTTCCCCCATGGTCCTGAGCCTGCAACAAGCAGATAAACACCAGTGTGTGTTTTGCTAATCTTTGAGAAAGCTTCATATAGAAGTGGATGCCCTTTGTCTCTAACTAAACGTCCGGCAACCTCCATTACAACGCTTACGTTTTGGGGGATACCGTGCTTTCTCCTGAACCTTGCACCGGATTCGGGATCATGAACAAATCTGGTCTCATCGACACCATTTAGTATCACATGAACATTCCTTTGAGGGAGCTGATAGATGTTAACCAGTACCTCACCAGCACTTTTGCTTATACATATATGTTGTGTATAGCTCACCTACTGGTCTTGGCGATGTATCTTGTGAGTTAAAAACAAGCTCTTCAAATAACTTTGAGTGCATAATTTCATACCAGATTCCATGCCAAGTTACTGCAACATTAGGCACCATTTCCGCACGCCAATGAGGCTACGAAACGCTCTCGGTATGCACATAATCGAACGGTCCATTAGCGTTTATGGAGTTGAATATCTCGAATGCTAAAGAACAATTGACCGAACCATGATCATTGGCAGCAAAATACACATGGAGATTATCTTCATGGATGTCGAGGTGATGCTTTCGATCGGACGGCACAGTGAAAACATGGATTTCATGGCCTTTGGCAGCTAAAGCATGGTACAACGTGGCTGCATGACGTTCCATTCCACCAGGGGCAGCACCAACAGGCCATGTTTTGGAGAACACTGCAAGCTTAAGCTTGTCGAAATTGTTACCAAAACAAAGACTGTTCCATGGGAAGTTAGCATCTCTAAGATCACCATTGAATCCGGTTTCTATTTTTGTCCAAGAGAATGGTTCAGAGCCACGCTTGGTTGGTGAAAGGAAGAGGTAAACTGAAGTGAAGAGGATGATTATGGTTGAAATGGTGGAGAATCTGAGAGAGAAACAACCTGAAGAAGAGGATCTGCTGTTTTGGTGTCTGAAACCCATGGCTGGTTGCAGTTTTCGAAAAGAGAATTTAATCGGTTTGAATATTGTGGAAATGTCGGTGATTGTATGAATGCAAGATACCATTAAGAGCGGATCTCCTTGAAAGCTTTTGCAAGTTTTTATGGGGACGCACATGGCTGCTCCTTGAGATTATATCAAAGCCTGCAGCACTAATTTCAATGCATGCAAGTGATGAAGCGAAGTATACTTTTATGGGATGGAAATCATCTGCCCTCTATCTCGGTGTCTTTATTTATGACTCACGCTTAAAATTAGGTTTAATATTTAAATTTTAAGATTTTAAGTTAGAGTTTAAAAAATTTAAGGTAGAGTGTATTTTTTAGGGTGTAGGGCGTAGGCTTTAGAATTTAAAATTTAGAGTTAAGGACTGAAATTTAATTTTATAATATTTTTTAATGTTGGAGCATAAACAGTAACACCGAAAAAGGATAAAAAAAATATTATCCCTTCGGGGATAGGTGTTGTTTGACCAAGTGAAAATGAAAAAAAAAAAAACTAACATTAAAGAATTATTGTAATCAAATGTATTTTTTTAACGATGCATTTTAGAAATTCAGATTGATTACAATGCAATATATCTATTCATATATATATATAATTAGTCTTTTAACAATGTACATATATTTTGTAGATAAAGTGATTTGAATTCGAATCTTTTAGAATAAATATTATCTGTTTTTTTTTTACCGAGACCACTACATTATATACCTTGTACCAAGTTGCCCTTAAAGTATTTTTTTAAGATGTTTTGTCCCTAAACTAAACATTGTTATTTTACTTGCCCTAATTAGGGTGTGCAAAAAAATCTCATCCAATCGATATGATCCATTGATTCGCTGCAAAAATTTAAATATTCCATCCTTTATTAACTTTCATATAATTCAGATGGGATATCCGAAAATTTGGATCGGATATGGATAGTTCTTGGACATTCGGATCAAATATTAGAATATCCGAAAATACAAAAACTTAAAATTTTTATGAATATGAATCTTATTATATTCGATATTTTTCCTTATTATATATGAAAAATTAAAATTTCCACGGATACAAATCTTGTTATATTCAATAATTTGTTGCTTGTATATTCGAAAATTCAAAATTTTCATGGATAAGACCGCCAAATTAAAAAAAATACTTAAATCAAGTCATAAGTTTGGATATTCGAATATCTGATCCAAAAATCTATAAACACTAGATATTTGTTTTTCCGGATAGTATACAGATCGCTAATTTCCCGATTCGAGATCAGATCCGAAATCAGAGATGTACACCCCTAGCCCCACCATTAACTCTGTCTAAAAAAAATCTCATGAACCAATGAGAACATGTCATATATCACTTTGTTTAAAAAAAATCAGCTGACTCTTAGAAGATAAGTAACTTGTACGTTAAGTCTGTCGTTTTATTTCATTTTAATCCCTAAAAATCTTTATTAATCTAAAATTTACCCTTAATTATTTCTAATTTTTATAATTTAATCCCTCTTCCATCGCTGCGTGTCAGAAAACATCTGATCTTGTCTTTGTTTTCCAGCCGTCTTTTTTCTTTGTTTTGGTGTTTTCATGTTTCTTTGTGTTGTTTTGCTGGTTTTGAATACGGAAATCAAAGACAGGTTACATGTTTAGTATATGGATCCTAAGTTCTCTTATTGAAGGTTGCTGTTCTTTTCATTTTAATGCGAAATTCTCATTTTTTTTCTTTATTTGTATTTATTATTGATTTGATATCGTTTTTTTTTCTTAATATGGTTGAATACATATAAAGATTCATGGCACGCAATTTCCTTAAAAAGCATTTTTATTTTGGTGTTTTGTTTTAAAAATATCTATATATTGACATTTGAATGACAATAACCTAGATTTTTTTTCTAATAAAATTTTGGATTAAATAAAATTTTAGGGACTAAAATGAACAATAAGATTTTCATATTAAAATATAGGACTAAATTATAAAAATTAGAAAGAAATATGGGTCGATTTTGGGTTAAATTAATTTTTAGGTGCTAAAATGAACAATAATATCATCATATTAAAATATTGAACTAAAATTTAAAAATTAGAAAGAAATAGGGGTGAATTTCCCTAAAATAAAATTTTAGGGACTAAAATGAACAAAAATATCATCATATTAAAATGTTGGACTAAATTATAACGTTTAGATAGAAATAGGGGTCAGTGTTGGGTTAGATAGATTTTTAGGGACTAAAATGAATAGTAATATCTTCATATTAAAACTATTAGACTAAATTATAAAAATTAGAAAGAAATAGGAGTAAATTTTAGATTGAATAAAGATTTTTAGGGACTAAAATGGAAAAAATAAAATTTGACAAACTTAACATGCAATTTATCATATTTTAAGTCAATTGATTTTTTTAAAACAAAGTTCTGATTGGTTCATGAAATTTTTAATAGAAGTAACAATTAGGGTAAGTGAAATATTATTTTTTAGTTTAAAGAACAAAATGTCTCAAAAAAATACTTTAAAAACTTGATACAAAGTATAGTTTATGGCAAGGTAATTAAACCTTAAAATTATCGTAATTTTAAAGATTAATAGGGGATGGATTCTTCATTAGGGTTCTTTGGGACTTTTTTTAACTGTAAAATTCCCTTTTCCTCTTTTTTTATAAATATGAAAAACATTCGATTGTATCTAATGAAAATCATTCAATTAAGTGAGATATAAAATGACATTATGTACCGGAGAATAACAGAAATAAGACGCAAAATATGAGGTGAAGAAAATAAGTTTTTGAAAATTAATAAAATTTATTAAAAATATTTTTTTTAAATAATTATTTTCAAATTATAATTTTTTAATGGTCTAGAAGTGATTATAAAGTAGTATCTCAAATTATAATTATATATTAGTAATTAGTATAAAAAATAAATTATTTTTTTGACATTTTTTCAACCGAATTGGTTTTGATTATGTTAAATAACACAGAACTCAATCATTCTAAAAATAATTCAAAAATGTTTTATATAAAAATATCATATTTAGGGAAAATAAAGCTATAAATGATTATAGGTGAAATGATAAAGGGTTTTCATATAAAAGACATTGGTCTTGTGTTTGATCCGGTATTGATTTTTTTAACAAGAACAAGAAATTGAATTTTATTAAAAAATATACAACAAATATAACACACCAAATCATAAAAAGAATATGAGGGACAAGTTCAGTAAAAATACTCTTGAAGAAAGAAATTTGAAATATGTATGAGTGGAGATCAAGAAAAATAAACACATTAACGGTTCTGATTGCATCAAATAAACTAGCATAAAAATAAATCTAATCATATTGGACCGTCAGTTTTTCTTGATTAGAAGGTGTGTCGTGATGACCGCTACATGAACGCCAAATTACTATAGATATAGACAAAAATTATATCGCAAGGTACAAGAACAAACGCAACAAAATCTACGAAAAGAAGAAATTCATAAAGAGGTACTTATTTGGGAGTTACAAAGAAAAATAATACAAATAAAGAAAAAAAACTGACGATGACACTAATAATGTCAATGTCGTCGAATCTTGTAGAAAAAAAATTAAAAAAATACCTAATTGTCAGAGTTTTGATTTTTAATTATTATTTTTAGATTATATACAAATATACAAATAAAATATTGTCATGATGAAAATAATTTAATTATTTTATAAAATGAAAATATGAAGTTATGGTTTTTTTTAATATGTTTCATATATACAATTTTTGGAACACTAGTGGTCCATTTGTTGTCTCCTTTCATTTTCTTGGGTTCCCTTCAACATCAATTCTCTTTTGCTTTCCAAACATTTTAAAGTTGAGGATTTTTTTTGTTATCTTCTTTGTCTAATTATTATTCATTGATTATTTTTGTTATTTCGTTATCGTTTTCAGTCCTATTTATTATTTTTCTCTTCATAAATATATTTTTTTGTCGCCATCCTCTTCATCCAACTCTTTGTTTTTTTTCCTCTCCTTTTTGTTTTCTTGTTCTCTTTGTTGTCTGCCTCCATCTTCAGCATTTTGACAACTCCTGATCGAGCTCACACTGTGAACTAGTGTCATGGTCCCCTAATCCTATTGCATGTCTAAAACATGAGCATAATTTGAGTGTTTTATTTGTGTTTGTTTTCATTGTCTTAATAGTCGACACTAAATCCCTTAAATGAGCAAAGCGTAATCTTGTAATGTATCTCATGCGGACCTAAATCAATTAAAGTAGAGTTTACACTCGTTGACATTAGGGATGAGCAAACTTTACAGGAAAGAAATCAAATTTTTCGATTCAAACTTATATATTTTGACTCTTAATTTTATAAACTCGATTTGACTTGAAAAAACTTCAAATAAAGTTTGAGCTTTATAATAGAAATTTTTAGTAATTAGGGGATAATTTTTAAGTTCAAGTCGAGTCCCTTAATTCTGTCGGATATATATATATATATAGGATCCAGTTACACTATGTAAAACTCTCTAATTTTTACACATTTTTTGGATCGTTGGATGGGTGTAACGGATGGATGAGATTAACAATAGAATATGTGAAGATTATCACTTGGGAAAAAAATAAGGAATTAATCTCAACCATCCATTTTTCTCATCCAATGATCCAAAAAAACATGTAAAATTTAAAGAGTTTTACAAAGTGTAAGTTGATCCTAACCTATATATATATATACACATATGTATGTATGTATTATATGATTATAGGAAGCCGTTTAAATTTGAACCAATTAGTATCATAACATTATAACTATTTACGATTAAATTTGAACATAAACTCAAACAACTTGAGTTGACTCAATTCAACTCGAATTTCATAAACTTGAATATATTTCAAATAGAATTTGTGTTATAAAATAGGACTTGTCAACTCGACTACTTAAATTCCCACCCTTAGTTGACGTACTATATTTTTCTTTTGGGTAAACTATGCTAGGTACCACCAAACTATTATGGTGCTGCTATTTTGATACTAAATTAGTCAAAACAACGTTGTTTTGTTAGAGGAAAATATGAAAAATTACACACTTAATGGGATTTGAACATGGAACTTTTAGAATCAAAGACAACCTCTTAACTACTAAGCTAACTTAACATCTTTGTTTTCTTTTCAGCACAAATAATATATATTCCAAACTTAAGTTGAGATTAATTCAATTTATTTTATTATAAAAAAATATTACTCTATATAAATAATATAAATATATTATAAATAATATTAATATACATATAATAAAATATTAATATATATATAGCTAATAAATAAAATATTTATATTAAATTAAAAAAATATATTATCAATAATATTAAATATATAAATAAATAATATATTATTATAAAAACTAAAAAATTAATTTAAAAACCCTCACATTTCCAAAATTTACAAAAAACCCTAAAATCCACAAAACATTAAACTCTAACCTATAAACCCTAAAACCATAAATCCCAAAACTATAACCCATTAGCAGTCGTAATGGATGGATTTGAGGTTTAAGCTTTATGGTTTCGGTTAATTTTTTTGATTTTTTATAAAAATTTTGAAAATTTTAGATTTTTTAAATCAATTTTTTAGTTTTTATAATAATATATTATTTGTTTATTAATAAAATTTTAAAATTTAAGGTTTATAGTTTAGGGTTAGGGCTTACGGATTTAAAGTTTAAAATTTTGTTCGATTTTGAATTTTTGAAAGTTTTAAAATTTTAAAAATTAGTCTTTTAATTTTTATAATAATATATTCATCTATTTAATATTATTTATAATATAAAAAATATTTATATATTTTTATTTTATTTATTATTTATATACATTAATATATGTAGACTAACATATTTCTAATATATTTATATTATTTATGTAAAGTGTAACACCCGGGTTTAGGGGTTAGGTGAAAATAATATTTTAATATTATTTAGGCTCGGTTTTATAATTTAAATAATATTTCGGGTTTCAAAATGAGTTTTTCGAAATGGGACCAAATTGATTTAATTGCAAGTTGAAGAGCTATTTAAAGAAATAAGGAAATAGCCATTCATTAATGGCCTTTTTGTAATTTACCCATTTTTCAATTTAAATCCCCCTTTTCACAAACAATACACTATTCACCCTCTTCTTCATTGTCTTCCAACGTGAAAGAGCTCTCCCTTCCCCTTGTTACTATTTCATCTCATTTCTCATCCATTTCAACTCCATTTTGAAAGGTAAGGACGTTTTTTACTTCCCCTCAACTCCCTCTCTTTAAAAGTACCTTTTATTTTCATTTTCATGAAGGTTTTAGAAAATGGAAGTTTTGAATGTTTTGATTAAAAATGAGGTCTTTATGATGTTAAGTGAAGTGTTTTGATTTAATATGTTTAGTTATGATGTATAGAGGTCAAATGGTATAACATATGTGAATTTCAAATGATTTTGAGCAATTTTCGGAATTGGGTAAACATGGGGTTTTTGGAAGGTTTTGGGGGTTGTTTTAGGTGGGTTTTGATAGGCTTTTGATAGTACTACGGTTAGGGGTTGAAGTGGGATCATTTGTGGGTGTAATGGAAGTTGAAAACATGGTTTTGGGGCTGTCCGAGTTGGTGAAAAATGGGATTTGGTCATGCTTGCAACTTGGTAATTTGTGGTTGAATTGTATTCCGGGTTAGTTCCGACGATGGGTTATTGATTGTGGATGTTTTGTTTGTGTTTGTGATTGATTAGAATCGAGGTTGGACATCGGTGAAGCATCAGGAGTAAATCCGGGAAATTGAAGGCGGTCGCTTGCTTGGTCTTTAAGCTTGGGAGCTTAGGTGAGTGGTTAATTGTTTTACTTGGTTTTAAAATGGTTGGTTCGAGTATGTGGACTAGGTTGGGCTTGGTAGACCCACCTAGATTTAGGATTAGGGTGGTAGCCTAATCCTAAACTTGATCTAGAGCCTTTGGATGAACTCATATATGTGGATGTGTATGTCTCGTATGAAATGTGATATGAATGCTTATGTATATTGTGTTATACATGTGAGATGAGGCATGATTTGTGATGCTTGAGACATGCATGATGATGGTTTATGGTGAGTACGTGCTAAGCACGGAATCGTTTGAAATGAGTAATGCGGAATGAGTAAAATGTTGGCACTAGTATGCTTGAGTACAAATGATCGATCATTAGGATGTTAGTGTGTACACATGAGTCAAAAGTCGCGCGTGGCCTTGGTGGCGTTGAGTCACCAAGGAGGAGTATGGGTTCGCCCGAAAATTGTATTTATATATAGTCGATGATGAGTGGAATCCCATCGACGGGGCGAGAGGATGAGTGAAATCCCCTCCACGAGACTGGTGATGAGTGTAATCCCACCGTGAGGTAATGTGGAGGTTGGATGTGAGTTCCAACGTGTTTATCCGCGTATTCGGGTCATAGCTAGGTGCCAATGTTGATTGATATATGTATCAATGTGTTGAGATTTATGAGCTTAAGTTGGATGTTTAAATGTGTCTACTTGCATTGTGAAATTGAGCTTATGATCATGGCATTTGTATTGAATTGTGCTCATGCATCTTTACCTTGTGGTTTGTGGATCCTTGGTAAATATGTGATTTTGCCTTGGCTAGATCGTGCTCGGACCCTGCAATGTTGAGGTTTGTTTTTAAGAGCTTACCCTCACTAAGCATCATTGCTTACGCTCTCTTTGTTCAACATTGCAGATCCTTAGTTCGTGGGTTGCTTGAGCAAGAGGAGGGCCTCCAAGTGTGGTTGTTAGCTTGAGTACATCAAGTATGAACTTTTAAATGTTGAGTATGTAATAGTTTAAGCAATGAGACATGTGTTAATTTGATGGCTATGTTGTGGTTGGTGTTGCTTAGGAGCATGTTAGACTCCTCGTATGTGTTGGCTATTTTGACTTGGGATGTATGCCTTGCTTGATACCTTGTTAGCATGTTGCTATCTTGATGTTGTCTAAGTGTTGACTTTTGAATGCCTAACTCCTTAAATGAATTGTATGAATGCATGACTTGTGATGTTGTGCCTTGGTGTTTAGTTCCGCTTTGTTGGCATTGAAGCATGCTTGTATGTTGGTTTGCCTTAAGATTCATTGCTAGTGTGTTGTTGGAGGTTGTGGAGGTGTTTTGGGGCACCCTTGTGCCTTAAAACAGCCAAAACGAGTCTGCAGACAGGGGGCGTTTCGGAACGGGCCACCCTGTTCCGATACGGACCCTTTGCATTTGGCCAGCCGTTTCGAAACGGATAGGGGCTGTTTCGGAACATTTTTGCTACTGGAATTTTGAGAAATTGACGAGTTAAAGGCGTTCCGAAGCGGGCCTTTGATATTTCGAAACGGTCAATTCTCGTTGACCACGAGAAGTTGACCATTGGGGCCGTTTCGATACGGGCCACTCCTGTTTCGAAACGGTCTCCTCATGGTTGACCCTGGCCTGTTGACTAAGTCAAGGTGTTTCGAAACACCACAAGGGCGTTTCGATACGGCTTGCTGTAAAGGGGCTAAAATGAGCTGTTTATTGTATCGTCTTGGTCGGTCGATGTCGAATTGTTGCTTATTCCGCTGTTGTGCTTCACATAGGATTTAATCATGCCTATAGACAAGACAAAGATTAAAAGAAATTTTCTGGGTCGTTAACCGAGGAGGAACCTTAATGGGTTTTGCTTCGGTTTTCCCCGTGTGGCCCACTCAGACCGGTCATCCGACCAGACCGGGACGAGGGGGTTACACTTGTTGGTATCAGAGCCTAAGGTTACCGAGACCTTGGGCAGGTAAGTGAGGTAAGTTTAAGTTTTGAATTGAATTGCACGGTGTTTGCTTGCTTTGCAAGGATGATTGCTTGTGTGACAAGTATGTTGATTGTTTTATTTCAAAGCATGTGTGTAAGAGTCTCATTGCTACTATTACATTGGAAAAATGATTTTTTAAGTGAGGGAACGTACTTGAACACTTGGAAGCCTTGCCTTGCTAACCCAGCTTTGTATGTTTTGTTGTTGTGGTTGTAGTTAATATCTGTGAGAGTGATGTCTAGACCGAGAGGTAGGCCGAGAGTGGTTCGTCAGGAACCACGAGTTGTGGCTCCTGCTGAGCCGGCAGTTGGTGTGGAGGCTCACATAGAAGGGCCGGTGGCCGCGGGAGTTGGCGCTCCTCCACCACCTCCACCACCACCACCTCCTCCGCCTGGAGCTGGAGGCGAGGATGGAGCTGAAGGAGAAGGACCTCAAGGTGGCCAAGGTCCATCTGGAATTGATATGACTCCGCTAGTGCAAGCGATAGCAGGAGTATTTCAGGCCGCAGTTGCGGGAGCTCATGCTGCAGCTCAGCCTAGGTGTGACGATGCCAGTCTACCTTTGGAGAGGCTCCGTAGCTTGGGGGCCGAGGAGTTTAGAGGATCTACTCCGGAGAGGTCGGAGTTATGGTTGGAGAAGACAGTTCGTATCTTGGCTCAGATGGGCTGTGCGGACGCACGTAGATTGGGTTGTGTGATCTCGTTGCTTCAGGGTGATGCCTACACCTGGTGGGTCACCATTACTACCGGGGTTCCAGAGGCAGAGATTGACTGGGATTTCTTTGATTTTGCATTCAGGAATAGGTATTTGGGACCGAGGTACTTGGATGAGAAGAAGCGAGAGTTTATGGCTCTTACTCAGGGAGATGCTTCTGTGACTGATTATGAGATCCGCTTTGTTCGCTTGAGCCAATATGCTCCAGAGTTGGTTCCTACTGAAGTGGAACGCTGTAACCGTTTCTGCTATGGATTGAATGAAGAGGTTAAGAGATACACGTTAGCTTCTGATTACTCAGACTTTGATGTATTGGTCGCGAGGGCCAAAGATTTGGAGCACAGTTTGGGTTCGGCCAAACGATCTGGTGGGTCTAGTTCTGGCAAGAGGCACAACCACTTTGATGGTAGAGATGCCAAGAGGCATAGAGGTGGCGGACATCAGTTTGATCAGAGACATGGCGGTGGCCACCATGGTAGGGGCCATCAGGGCCATAGAGGAGGAGGGCGCTTGCCCGAGTGTACACGATGTGGGAGACAGCACGCTGGTGAGTGTTGGGGTAACTTCTATACTTGTTGGAACTGTGGTTCGAGGGACCACTTTAGGAGGGATTGTCCGCATCAGGCGGCTCAGGCACCGAACATTGCTCAGGCTCCTGCGAGAGCGAATGATTTTCAGAGAGGCCGTGGGAGCGGTCGTGGCTACTTCCAGCCTAGGGCTGATGCATCTAGGGTAGATGCTCAGAGGAATCTTGCTCATGTTGTGGCAGTGCAGCCAGAGGCGGGAGGACCAGCGAGAGTCTATGCTCAAAGAGAGGCCAGGAACGACACTGATGTGATAGCAGGTAATTTCGAGTTACAGTCTATGTCTTTGCTTTCTTTGGTTGATTCGGGTTCTACGCATTCCTACATTTTGAGTGAGCGTGCACAGAAGTTAGATATCCCTATTGAGATCTTAGATGTAGGTATGCATGTTACTAGTTCTTTTGGTGAGACAGTTGTGGTTAGACGTATGTATAGGAGATGTCCACTGAAGATTCAGGGTCATGTATTCTCAGTTGACATGATGGAACTTCATTTCTATGATTTTGATATTATTTTGGGTATGGACTGGTTGGTTGAGCATCGGGCTAGTGTGGATTTCGAAACAAAGAGAATTTCTTTAAAGCTTTCTGATGACTACGAGGTAGTGGTAGTGGGCGAGAACATTAAGTTCTTGTCTAATGTGGTGTCAGCTTTAGAGGCTTATAGGTTGATGGACTCTGGATGTGGGGCTTATTTAGCTTATGTTATGAATCCAGATATGAGTGAAGCAAGACCGAAAGATATCAGAACAGTGTGTGACTTTCCAGATGTGTTTCCTAAAGAGTTGTCGGGTTTGCCTCCTGACAGAGACGTTGAGTTTGTGATTGAGACAGTTTCAGGATCTAATCCGGTTTCGATAGCTCCGTATCATATGGCTCCGAAAGAGTTGAAAGAATTGAAGAGTCAGTTGCAAGAATTATTAGACCGTGGTTTCATAGGCCTAGTAGTTCTCCGTGGGGTGCTCCCGTGTTGTTTGTGAAAAAGAAAGATGGTAGCATGCGCATGTGCATTGACTATAGACAGTTGAATCAGTTGACTGTGAAGAACAAGTATCCGTTGCCTCGTATAGATGATTTGTTTGATCAGTTGAGAGGTGCTTCAGTGTTCTCGAAGATAGATTTGAGATCCGGGTACTATCAGTTGAAGGTGAAAGAGTGTGATGTTCCGAAGACAGCTTTTAGGACTAGATATGGTCACTATGAGTTCTTTGTGATGCCGTTTGGGCTCACGAATGCACCTGCAGCATTCATGGACATGATGAACCGGATTTTTAGAGACTATCTAGACCGTTTTGTAGTTGTTTTCATTGATGACATACTTGTGTACTCGAAGACAGAAGAAGAGCATGATGAGCACTTGGGATTTGTTTTACAGAGATTGTTGAGCAATCAGTTATATGCGAAGCTTAGTAAATGTGAGTTCTCGATTCGAGAGGTTGTATTTCTTGGCCATGTTGTTTCGGCCGAAGGCATCCGAGTTGATCCATCGAAGATTGAGGCTATTGTTGAGTGGAAACAACCTAAGTCCGTGACCGAGATTAGGAGTTTCCTAGGATTAGTCGGTTACTATAGGAGATTTGTTGATGGTTTCTCTAGAGTAGCTGCTCCTTTGACTAAGTTGTTGCAAAAAGGAGTCAAGTTTGAATGGTCAGATGCAAGACAGAAGGCCTTTGAGAAATTGAAAGAAGCTTTGACGAATGCTCCAGTGCTAGTGCAATCTGTTTCAGGTAAGGAGTTTGTGATATACAGTGATGTCTCCTACGTAGGCTTAGGTTGTGTTTTGATGCAAGAGAGGAGAGTTGTTGCTTACGCTTCTAGACAATTGAAGATTCATGAGAAGAACTATCCTACTCATGATATAGAGCTAGCCGCAGTTGTGTTTGCATTGAAGATTTGGCGTCATTACTTGTATGGTGAGAAGTGTATTGTTTACACCGATCACAAGAGCTTGAAGTATCTGATGACACAGAAAGAGTTGAATTTGAGACAGAGAAGATGGCTAGAGTTGCTAAAAGATTATGATTTGACCATTGAGTACCATCCGGGTAAAGCGAATGTAGTAGCCGATGCTTTGAGTAGAAAAGTGGTCGTTGAGTTGAGAGCTATGTTTGCTAGATTGAGTGTGTCTGATGATGGTGGTTTGATCACCGAGTTGCAAGTGAAGCCTTCTTTGATTCAGTTGATTAGAGAGAAGCAGTTGCAAGATATGAGTCTAGTCCCTCATGTTCAAGACATAGCCGAAGGAAGACCGACCGAGTATAGTTTCAGTGGTGAGAGCTTGTTGTGCTTCAGAGATAGAATTGTTGTACCGGAAGATGTTGAGTTGAGACGTCAGATTCTGAGTGAAGCACATTCGAGTCCCTTTTCTATGCATCCGGGTAGTACCAAAATGTACTGAGATTTGAAGAATGATTACTTCTGGGTTGGTTGAAGAGAGATGTAGCCGAGTACGTGAGCCGTTGTATGGTTTGTCAGAGAGTGAAGGCAGAACATCAGGTTCCTTCAGGTTTGTTACAGCCTTTGAAGATTTCGGAATAGAAATGGGAGAGGATCACCATGGATTTTGTGTCGGGGTTGCCTTTGTCTCCTTCGAAGAAGAATTCAGTTTGGGTGATTGTTGATAGGTTCACTAAGTGTGCTCAATTCTTACCAGTGAACACTACGGATTCCTTAGACAAGTTGGCAAACTTGTACATCCGTGAGATTGTGAGACTTCATGGAGTTCCGAAGTCCATTGTTTCAGATAGAGATCCTAGATTTACTTCGAGATTCTGGGGTTGCTTGCATAGTGCTCTAGGTAGCCGTTTGCATTTCAGCACGTCTTATCATCCTCAGTCCGATGGGCAGTCAGAGCGAGTGATACAGATTCTAGAGGACATGCTTCGTTGTTGTGTGATTGACTTCCAGGGTTCTTGGGAGAAACACTTACCGTTGGTTGAGTTTGCTTACAACAACAGTTATCAGTCTAGTATTCAGATGGCACCCTACGAGGCTTTGTATGGTAAACGATGTAGGACACCGATTTGTTGGGCCGAGACATGTCAGAGATTGTTACATATGCCAGACTTGCTTAAAGGGACTACCGACAAAGTAAAGTTGATTTGTGACCGTTTGAAAGCAGCTTTCGATCGTTAGAAGTCTTATGCAGATTTGAAGAGGAAAAAGATTGAGTACTCAGTGGGAGAGAAAGTATTTCTGAAAGTATCTCCGTGGAAAAAGGTAATGAGATTTGGCCGAAAGGGCAAGTTGAGTCCGAGGTTCATTGGTCCGTATGAGAGAGTTGAACGGATTGGGCCTGTAGCTTATCGTTTGAGGTTACCTTCTGAGTTAGAGAAGATCCATGATGTCTTTCATGTGTCTATGCTTAGGAGATATAGATCGGATCCTTCTCATGTGATGCCCGTTGAAGAGATAGAGTTAAATCCGGATTTGTCCTATAATGAAGAACCCGTTGAGATACTTGCTTCTGATAGCAAGGTGTTGCGTGGCAAGACCATAGAGTTGGTCAAGGTGTTGTGGAGACATAGAGGTGTGGAAGAGGCCACGTGGGAGAGAAAAGCGGATATGGTTGAGCAGTTTCCGTATTTGTTTCCACCAGGTAATTTCGGGGACGAAATTCCTTAAGTGGAGGAGAGTTGTAACACCCGGGTTTAGGGGTTAGGTGAAAATAATATTTTAATATTATTTGGGCTCGGTTTTATAATTTAAATAATATTTCAGGTTTCAAAATGAGCTTTTCGAAATGGGACCAAATTGATTTAATTGCAAGTTGAATAGCTATTTAAAGAAATAAGGAAATAGCCATTCATTAATGGCCTTTTTGTAATTTACCCATTTTTCAATTTAAATCCCCATTTTCACAAACAATACACTATTCACCCTCTTCTTCATTGTCTTCCAACGTGAAAGAGCTCTCTCTTCCCCTTGTTACTATTACATCTCATTTCTCATCCATTTCAACTCCGTTTTGAAAGGTAAGGACGTTTTTGACTTCCCCTCAACTCCCTCTCTTTAAAAGTACCTTTTATTTTCATTTTCATGAAGGTTTTAGAAAATGGAAGTTTTGAATGTTTTGATTAAAAATGAGGTCTTTATGATGTTAAGTGAAGTGTTTTGATTTAATATGTTTAGTTATGATGTATAGAGGTCAAATGGTATAACATATGTGAATTTCAAATGATTTTGAGCAATTTTCGGAATTGGGTAAACATGGGGTTTTTGGAAGGTTTTGGGTGAGTTTTGGGGGTTGTTTTAGGTGGGTTTTGATAGGCTTTTGATAGTACTACGGTTAGGGGTTGAAGTGGGATCATTTGTGGGTGTAATGGAAGTTGAAAACATGGTTTTTGGACATGGTTTTGGGACTGTCCGAGTTGGTGAAAATGGGATTTGGTCATGCTTGCAACTTGGTAATTTGTGGTTGAATTGTATTCCAGGTTAGTTCCGACGATGGGTTATTGATTGTGGATGTTTTGTTTGTGTTTGGGATTGATTAGAATCAAGGTTGGACATCGGTGCAGCATCGAGAGTAAATCCGGGAAATTGAAGGCGGTCGCTTGCTTGGTCTTTAAGCTTGGGAGCTTAGGTGAGTGGTTAATTGTTTTACTTGGTTTTAAAATGGTTGGTTCGAGTATGTGGACTAGGTTGGGCTTGGTAGACCCACCTAGAGTTAGGATTAGGGTGGTAGCCTAATCCTAAACTTGATCTAGAGCCTTTGGATGAACTCATATATGTGGATGTGTATGTCTCGTATGAAATGTGATATGAATGCTTATGTATATTGTGTTATACATGTGAGATGAGGCATGATTTGTGATGCTTGAGACATGCATGATGATGGTTTATGGTGAGTACGTGCTAAGCACGGAATCGTTTGAAATGAGTAATGTGGAATGAGTAAAATGTTGGCACTAGTATGCTTGAGTACAAATGATCGATCATTAGGATGTTAGTGTGTACACATGAGCCAAAAGTCCCGCGTGGCCTTGGTGGAGTTGAGTCACCAAGGAGGAGTACGAGTTCGCCCGGAAATTGTATTTATATATAGTCGATGATGAGTGGAATCCCATCGACGGGGCGTGAGGATGAGTGGAATCCCCTCCGCGAGACTGGTGATGAGTGTAATCCCACCGTGAGGTAATGTGGAGGTTGGATGTGAGTTCCAACGTGTTTATCCACGTATTCGGGTCATAGCTAGGTGCCAATGTTGATTGATATATGTATCAATGTGTTGAGATTTATGAGCTTAAGTTGGATGTTTAAATGTGTCTACTTGCATTGTGAAATTGAGCTTATGATCATGGCATTTGTATTGAATTGTGCTCATGCATCTTTACCTTGTGGTTTGTGGATCCTTGGTAAATATGTGATTTTGCCTTGGCTAGATCGTGCTCGGATCCTGCAATGTTGAGGTTTGTTTTTAAGAGCTTACCCTCACTAAGCATCATTGCTTACGCTCTCTTTGTTCAACATTGCAGATCCTTAGTTCGTGGGTTGCTTGAGCAAGAGGAGGGCCTCCAAGTGTGGTTGTTAGCTTGAGTACATCAAGTATGAACTTTTAAATGTTGAGTATGTAATAGTTTAAGCAATGGGACATGTGTTAATTTGATGGCTATGTTGTGGTTGGTGTTGCTTAGGAGCATGTTAGACTCCTCGTATGTGTTGGCTATTTTGACTTGGGATGTATGCCTTGCTTGATACCTTGTTAGCATGTTGCTATCTTGATGTTGTCTAAGTGTTGACTTTTGAATGCCTAACTCCTTAAATGAATTGTATGAATGCATGACTTGTGATGTTGTGCCTTGGTGTTTAGTTCCGCTTTGTTGGCATTGAAGCATGCTTGTATGTTGGTTTGCCTTAAGATTCATTGCTAGTGTGTTGTTGGAGGTTGTGGAGGTGTTTTGGGGCACCCTTGTGCCTTAAAACAGCCAAAACGAGTCTGCAGACAGGGGGCGTTCCGGAACGGGCCACCCTGTTCCGATACGGACCCTTTGCATTTGGCCAGCCGTTTCGAAACGGATAGGGGCTGTTTCGGAACATTTTTGCTACTGAAATTTTGAGAAATTGACGAGTTAAAGGCGTTCCGAAACAGGCCTTTGATGTTTCGAAACGGTCAATTCTCGTTGACCACGAGAAGTTGACCATTGGGGCCGTTTCGATACGGGCCACTCCTGTTTCGAAACGGTCTCCTCATGGTTGACCCTGGCCTGTTGACTAAGTCAAGGTGTTTCGAAACACCCCAAGGGCGTTTCGATACGGCCTGCTGTAAAGGGGCTAAAATGAGCTGTTTATTGTATCGTCTTGGTCGGTCGATGTCGAATTGTTGCTTCTTCCGCTGTTGTGCTTCACATAGGATTTAATCATGCCTATAGACAAGACAAAGATTAAAAGAAATTTTCTGGGTCGTTAACCGAGGAGGAACCTTAACGGGTTTCGCTTCGGTTTTCCCTGTGTGGCCCACTCGGACCGGTCATCCGACCAGACCGGGACGAGGGGGTTACATAAAGTAATATTATTTATATGATAAACTTCAATTTGGAATATATATTATTTTTTAAAAAAATAAACAAAGATGTTAAGTTGGTTTATTGTTTAAGTGTTTATATTTGATTTTGAAGGTTTTAGGTTTAAATCTCATTGAATATTATTTTATATTTTTTATCAGCAAAACGATGTCGTTTTGGGCCATTTGGTATTAAAATAGCGGTATTAAAACGAGGTCGTTTTGGTCTAGCATTTAAGTCATCACGCCGTTAACGTCGTGATATAAACGAGTCGAAAAATAAAATTTAGTGGCAAATTTAGATCAATTAAAAAATTGATAGTAAAAATAAATAACCCGCAATAGTTTGGTGTTACCTGATATAGTTTTTTTTTCTATCTTAATTTATGTTTTATATTTTTTCAAGATGGGTATATTTTGACTTTTCCTTGAGTTTATTATTTGTTTTGGGTGTTGACTTTCTCACATCAATATTTTCGGATTGATCCCTAATTCGTGATCGGTATTTCACGTGGCTATACCCTAAAATTCTTTCCCTTTTCCGTCACTCGCTCTCTTAAAGCGCGTGCATACTCACCTTTCAGTCCCCAGACTCGGACTCTCTCGACTCCTCTCCGCTACGAAAACAAACAAACAAAATACCAAGGAAAGAAATCGTACGGATCCAACACCTCCGTTTCGCCTCTTTTCAACATCCAAAGCAAAAAACCCAAACCCTAATTATCAAATTACCTTTTTTTTTATCTCCCATAAAGCTTAAATCTTTCCCAGAAAAACCCCTTTCTTAACCCTCTACCTATCTGGGTATTTCTTAGTTAGGGGTTTCCCCTTCTTTTTTATTTATAGAAATTTGATCCTGTTACTTATATGAATGGCTACAGGGAAAATTGAAGGTGAAGAATCAAAGAACAACAAGGTTTATACCAGGAAAATCCAAAACAAACCCAACAATCCCACCTCCGTCCCACCACAATCTTCTCAGCAAACTCTAGCCACCACCACTACAGCTGACGATAACAACTCTCAGCATCAGCTGCCACTCCAACCCTTCGATGCCGTGGCGTCGGATGATTCGTCTAGTCATAATCGGTTGCGGCAGGGCGCGAAGGATGCTACCAATGGGGTTGCAACATCTGGGTATGTAAAATATGATAACCTTGTTAAGATTAACTTGAATGTTTTATCAAAGAATGAGGTTATGGTTTTGAAAAGGAAGTTAGCTACTGAACTTGAGGAGGTTAGGGGTTTAGTTAAGAAATTTGAGGCCGAAGAAAGTAGGTTTAATGGGGGGTATGCAAATTCACGGGTTTCAGGGAATGAGAATGTTGATAGAGGCGGTGGAAGTTTAGTTAGAGTGAATTCGGATGTTGGTTCCGTAGGATTACCTAGTTCGAGGTCTTTTCATGGATTATCTGTTCCAATGGAAGAGCATGATCATAGTAACAATGATGATGGTGGTGGGAGAGAGTTTGTGGAGAACGAGAAGAGAAACCCAAAGGGAAATCAGTATTATAAGAATTCAAAGTTTGCTGTAGAGAAGAAGTTGAAGCCTACAGAGAGTAATAAGAAGATGAAGCCTACAGAGAGTAATAAGAAGATGAAGCCTAGTGTTGGGAAGAGTAATGGGGATCAAATGAGAGGTGGGGTTGCTCCTGAGAAGTTTTCGAGTCAGTTTTTTAAGAGGTGTAGTAATTTGTTAGGGAAGTTAATGAAGCATAAGTTTGGTTGGGTGTTTAATAAGCCCGTGGATGTCAAGGGACTTGGGTTGCATGATTATTATACAATTGTTAAACATCCTATGGATTTGGGTACGGTGAAGACTAGGTTGAACAAAAATTGGTACAAATCACCTAGGGAGTTTGCGGAGGATGTGAGACTAACTTTCAGTAATGCAATGCTTTATAATCCGAAGGGACAGGATGTACATATTATGGCAGAAAACTTGTCTCAGATATTTGAAGAAAGTTGGGCAGCTATAGAGTCCGAGTATAATCTCAATAAGAGGCATGAAAGGACTCGTGATTACTGTTTGCCAACTCCTACTTCAAGGAAACTTCCTGCTCCAACTCCAGCTTCAGCTCCGATTCAAACTCCTGCTCCTGTTCATTCATCGCTACCATTAGAAGCTAGGACTTCGAAGAGGCCGGAATCTATGACAATGCCCGTTGATCCGAACTCAAGAGCTGTGGACTTGACTCCTACTGATAGGATTGCAGTACCAAAGAAACCGAATAAGAGGGATATGACCTATGAGGAGAAGCAGAGACTCAGTGTAAACCTTCAAAACTTGCCTTCAGAGAAACTTGATAGCATTGTCCAGATTATTAAGAAGAGAAACCCAGCACTTTTCCAGCAAGATGATGAGATCGAGGTGGATATTGACAGTTTTGATCCAGACACACTTTGGGAACTTGATAGATTTGTGACCAACTATAAGAAGAGTTTGAGCAAAAACAAGAGAAAAGCTGAAGTTCCTCTTCAAGCAAATTCTGGAGATGGACATAATATTCAGGGGACTGTAAGATTATGAACAAGTGATTCTTGAGCATCTTAACTGTTTTCTCTGTATAGAATTGTTGTTCACTGCAACACTTTGTTGTTATTCTTTTTGCAGAATCTGGAACCGCCTGCTAAAGAGGTACCAAAAGTAGCTGGAACAGGTAATCTCCATGAACCAACAAGAACTTTATCTTGTTTGGTCTATTCTTCACTTGTTTGGTTTTGAAGAAGATGAAATTTTCATGCACTCATTATCAAAATCGGTTGGATTATTAAGCAGCAGAGAAGATTGTTCCCACATCACCTTCTGTTCGTGAAGAAAAACTACAAAATAACGAGAGTGGATCAAGCAGTTCAAACGGTTCTAGCAGTGGCTCTGGATCCTCATCAACTGGTAAATTTTAAACTTTTTCCTTTCATTTTGCTCTTATGAGTTTATATTCAACCTTCTTTCATGCTAATACTTTTTTTTTTTTTCGTGCTCAACCTAATACTTTATGCAGACTCTGACAGTGATAGTTCATCAGGATAAGGTGCCATTGGACGATAATTTTGATCATGTTAAAGCTAGAAAACGTTAGGTAGATGCCAATGGGTTTCATGTTGCTTTTGTAGATCGTCTTAAGATGGGAAGCTAATTCAATGTCATTACCAAGTAGCAATCAACAACATTAGCATTTCTGAAGGGCCTGATCAAACTGTGGAACAAAGACTTTTTTGGATGAACTGACAAAAACCAACTTTTTGTTATCACTGAAGCTGGTTCTTTCAGTTGCATCATGCAAGCCTGGTATTCACCTTTTCGAACAAATTGTTTTCACAGCTATGGCAAGGTTGTTCTGTAGGTCATGACACGTTCGATAGCTGTCATCTGCTTGTCTCTTGATCATTGTAGACCTCAACATAATGATAGAGATTGTTGAAAGGGAAATTTTGTGTAATATTTTCAAGACAGTGCATTAACTTCTCTTATAAAGATATTAACGTGATTTCACAATTAATAGAAGATCCACAACTAAACTGGAAAGAGAAGTTTTTAATCAAATCTCCCTTCAAAACAATATCACTGGGAATTATTAATTGGAAAGCTTAGGTAAGGCCTATCCTATTAAGAACAGAACTGCTGATGCTGCTCGCAGCATGAAATACAAAAGTCACACGAAGAAATCAACTCTGGTTGGCAAACTTGATGCCCTTCTCAATAGATGCTTTCAGTTCTGGTTTGAGGCTCTCCAAGCCTTCTTTCTCGTACTCTGAGAGAGGGCCTAACCCAAAAACTTCCTCCACACCATTCTTTCCAAGCCTTACCTGCAAGCCAGAGTTTCAAAAAAGAAATCCTTAAATCTAAGTTCAATCCGTAAACAAATTCCACTCGGGTGGGAGCAGGTTATGGCAGAGATTGTAAATTCGATGCTGCTCTCCTTTTGGACAAATCAACAATATATAACAGGGATAATCACCTTGGAAGCAAAGAAGGGGAGTTCAGTGACAGTTGACTGCACAAATGCGCACTCCACCACATCAGGAACGCCATGCAGTCCCTTAAGGCAAGCATCAGCAAAAATGGCTCCAGCATAGCTGCCCAAAGAAACAACAGGCAAAATATGAAGTAAGGAAATCGAATCCTCCAAGCGAATTAAGTGATATATAATACTTACGCCATTGATAATGTTGCTGAACCCTTTCCAGCCTTTGCTTCCACAACTTCAGTGCCTCCGTCTTGTGTTCGCTTTGTGAGAGCCTTGATAACATCTTCAGGCAGATTGGCTTTTGGTGTGGCCTAAACGAACAACAACGTCAATCATTGCATACATTTCGATGAAATAAAACTCATGATAAAATGAATAAAGGGAACATGGATGTACTTGAGAAAATAGTGGGAGAATGGTTATTCCAGCATGACCACCAACAACGGGGACATTAACATCTGCAAGCAAGTGAATAAATTTAGTCAATCAGCAAGTTCCTCATATAATCAAAATGTTCTTATGCTATGATAAATGATAATAGCTTGCATGAAAGGAAAAAAATATCTACTGAAAAAAAAAAACATTTCTGGTCCCCAGAAACCCTTGATAAGCATTAGAATTCACTTCCTTTTTTTCCGGAAGAGAAAATGGATATAAAAGACGGGAGAAGGGGAAGTGAGGCAGTAGTAAACAAACCTGCAACATTTGCTTTTGCCTTCCCAGCATAGAAAGTCTTAGCCCGAACCACATCAAGGGTGGTTACGCCAAACAACTTTCTCTCATCATATGTCCCTGCCTTCTTGAATACCTCAGCTGCGATGGGAACAGTTGAATTGACAGGATTGCTGATCATATTAACCAGTGCCTGGGCCACAAATTCGGTTCATTAAAGTTCAGAGGAAAAAATATTCTAGTCTTATCAAAACTCATAACAGAGGAAAAGTTCTTTGAAACTAAGCCATAGCTTTCCGTTATCAAAATTGTCTGTTTTATTTTAAGCATCAGGGAGAAGAATGATGATTAGTTGATCAAACAGAACTCATTACTAAATCAGATAGCGAAGTGCATTGTTAGGTTCTCTGATCATTTGTATGGTTAGCCCACCTTGGCACGATAGACATTAATAGTCATATACAAGACAACCAAACTAATTAAATTTTTACAAGCATCAAGGATCCCTGAAAAATGGATTTTTCAAATTAAAAGAAATAGGATAGTCACTCACATGGGGACAATACTTAGCGATTGCAGAGCATAGACCCTTGACAATTCCGGCATTAATGTTGAAAAGATCATCACGAGTCATACCGGGCTTTCTTGGGACTCCAGCAGGAATGATGACAACATCACATCCTTCCAAAGCTTGCCCCAATTGATCTTCACCAACATATCCGGCAACCTGAAGGACATGGACATCAACATGCAACAAATCTCAAATCCTTCTTACCGAAAGAATCAAGCAACAAAGCCAGATCAGAAACACAAATACAGATTTTTTCAGCAAAAAAAGAAAGAAAGAAAGGATTTCAAAATAGCAACCAGTCAAATTATACTAGATTCATTAATACATTCACATATACACTTTAACACACATAGCAAAGCCAAATTGAAAGGAATTAAAGAACTAAGTCATTAATCATTACACTGAAATCCCATCTACAAAGTATTGGATAAACTCATAATTTCACTATAAACACATTCATACAAAAGATAACATTTTACAAGCAATAAATATATTCTTTAAAACAAATTAAAAGTAAGCCAAATCAAGAAGGGGGGAAGCCAAAATAAAACGCCAAAATCTAGACAAAATCCACTTCAGAGACGGCTTAAAATAACGTTGTAAATTAAACAGTAGGGAAACTAAATCTAAAAACCATACATTTTTAAACAAAAAAGAGAGATGAGTTTCTTTTAATATGGACCTCAGATCTAGAGTTGATATGGCTGACATCAGCAGCAACACCGGGAGTGTTAGCGATATCATAGAGAGCAAGTTGAGAAACAAGAGGGTTAAGCTTCATTAGAAGAGCCAAGGGCTGCCCGATCCCTCCAGCTGCACCTAAGACCGCAACTTTCCGATCGGGTAAGGAAGCAGTGGCATATCCTCGTCGGAGGAGGTGCTTTCCGGCGGCCAACCGAGCTACGGATCGAAACATTTTCGCAGAAGGTTGAAGCTGCAGAGTGGGAAATGAAGAAAGGGCTTTTGGAATTGGTTTGATAGCTTCGGGGAGTAAGTGATATATAGGGTTTTATGTAGGTATTTAGAATTAGGAGTGAAGTTGAAATTTTCAAAAGGAAAAAAGATTTTTGGTAAAATACACTTGCATGTCATTTAATTATAGTTTAATACATTTTTTTCTTGAAAAAAAAGGTAATAATTTCATTATTTAATTAAAATCTTAAACCTGTCATTAAAATTGAAAGGAATTATTTGGTATGATACTGATTTTAGTTCTGAAAACTTATATATTATATAAATTTTATTTAGATTTAAAATAATTTAAAAAATTAACCATCCATATTTAAAATTTTTATTGAAGTGACAATATCTATTATCATACAACGTTAAGATTAAAATGATTTGTTTTATTAGTTTGTCAATTGGCCAATAGTGAAGTGATTGTTTGCCGAGCTATTACACATGTTGGTTATCAAATTGATGGGACAATAGCATGAAGTGTAACAAGTGGTCGGAGAATGTGTTAGAAGGTGAGATATTATTTTTATATATATATCAAGGTAAGTTTTATTGAATTATTTTTGAATTAGGACCGCATTGCTAAAATATATAAGTTATGGAAATTAAAACTATTATGTAATGGATCATGTTTCTATTTTAATGACAAATGGCGTGTAACACAAAATTTTAATTGAATAATTAAACTGTTACTTTTAAAAGAAAAATAATATATTTATTGCCAAACCTATAATTAAATGACCTATGTTGTATTTTACCCAATGATTTTTTTTGAGTTAAATCGTTTTTTAATAGCATCAAAATCTTAAACACGTACATAGTACTTATATGTTAATGCATTAATCATGCTTAGAGTGTTTATGGCTGTCGAAAAGTATTTTAAAAGTCCATAATAGTGTAAATTGTTAATGTAATCCTTGTATTTTAATGTTATTTTATTTCTAGATCTACACTCTTTAAAATTTTAAATTTTACTCTTGCTCCAAATAATAATGATTAAATTTGTCAAGTTAAATTTTCTTATTAGTCTTTATATTATGTATAAGCTGTAGGTTTAATTTATGTTCTCCAATTTGATCTATTTTAAGCCTCTATAATTTTGTCATATCGTCTCTGTATCGTTTTTTTACTTGAAACTGAAATTTTAAAACATGAAAAGTACAAGAGTTAAAATTAATCAAAATAGAGATAAGGACTAAATCTACAATTTAGGTAGAATACAGAGAATACTTGCACAATTTTATTAAAGTTAAAAAGCTAATTTTACTTCTCAATTGCAAATATTTTTCAATAGCAACATTGATGATAAACATGATGTATTAATGTTTTGTGTTCTTGATCAAACTAAAATTCGACGTCCTTTAAATAATATCTCAGCTATAAATCTTGCCGACAAAAATACGAAATGAAAAAGATTTCATTTTTGAGATCCGACCCAACTCGATTCAAATAATCAAGAACAACAATGAACAGAGTGATAGTGGCTGGCAGCACAACCTTGTGAACATTATAAACAATTTGGATACTATCTTCCAAGCAAGAAATGTAGTTAATGTTATATTACAATAAGTAATCAGTTCCTGAAATTACCAACAAAGATTCTATCAGTGTTCTTCCAATCCGAAGGCGACGGTTAGCTGACAGAACCAAGGAGGATAGTTCCAGGAAAACATCAGCAAGTCTTTAAAGAGGATGCTCAAGTAAGATTCAACAGATTTTTCGAAAGCAAATAGTCCAAAATCACACCTTAGCAAACAACTTGGATGATAAGGATGTCTGATGTCCAGTTCTATAAGAACAAAATGGAGTCGCATCAAATTAATTTGAAGAATCAGCACAGCTCTTCTCCCCTTGAGTTCTCCTTATCCAGTCCAGAATATCGGAACAATCTTCGCGGTGGACAAAATGCCTTCATATTTGTTAGAAAAATGGAAATGAAAAACCCTTTTAGATGATTCATACGGATACAAGATATAATATAAAAATTGGAGCGCGTACGCTCACATCCCTTACGTACTAACACAAGCATGTAAATAGACAGATATGCACTCAACGTACTGTGTTTGAACAATACCTGTTCTTAGCACGATAAGCCTTTAGATCAGAAGCTTCTCGTTTGCTTGACGTGTCTTTCTTCATTTGGAGTGATTCGGGCACACAAAGAGTCCCACTTTGGTCATTGTATGCATCGTAAATGAAGTTAAGCACCTTATCCTGAAAAATTTACCTCCAACAATTTAGTAAAAGGGTTCAAAAAGGTTTTCAGCTAAACCATTCAAACAAAGGATTTGGTGCTCTGCATCTCCAACCATAGAGTCGCATAAATACCGACCCAAAAATAGAACAAGAGATGTTTGTATATCACTTAGCACAATTATTATGCTAAGCGAGTATTTGCTCAATGGCATGGAGGCTAGAGCAGCTCCTGGAGGTTGCAGATTTGAGGACCTATGCACGTAATGTCCTCTTTAAGTTAGTTAAGTTGACTAGCATTGTGAGATAAAGGGTGGATTAGGAATTTCAAGAAAAGAAGTCACTCCGCGTAAGGATTTAACGATCTGTGATAATAATTAGAAAAAAAGTCCTCATTATACAACAAAAAAAGAGACAAAACTAGGAGTGAGATTACCAGTGGTTTAGAAGCATTGAGCCAGTGATAAATATGCTCATTTCGGAACCATGTCAGTTGTCTTTTCGCAAAATTCCTGCAAAAACAAATTAAGGGTAACTGAGTTCATATCTGCAGGATACAGTTTTTATGTAATATAAGATGGGTATTTGATGTATGAAAAGCTAAAACTAATCAGTTTTGCCTAATTTGATGACGTAAAAACTTAATAGTTGAAAAACAAAAATGTAGAATATGACATTCCAAAACAAATCAGAAATTTGCAAAGCAAAATGAATACCTAGAAACTTTCTGAAATTCAGATAAAAAATAATAGAAGTCTCTAGTGGAACTCACGCCACCTTGTTCCCTACAATGCAGTAAGTACTCCATTGCCTGAAATCATTTAAAAAAGAAAAAAAATGAGCCTTGCCATTTGTTTTCACACTTTGGAAAAGCAAATTGAACTGTGGAAGAAGAGAATTTTCCGGTAAAAAATGGTGAAACTGAATAAGATGACAGTGATTTGTGCATGCCAGAAAAAGAAGAGAAAAAAACATTTGTTAGCTAGAAGAGTAATTTAAGAGTCTTTTTATCCAATTCCATAATCATATGTGCATAATCATCTTAAAAATCGACATTCATATTTGGAGACTCAGCCAGAAATCTATTAAGGTGTTAAAGTTGCAAAGCTGCAACATTCTTCAATATTAAGATTTAAGAACTATCCAGCTCAACACTTAGAGATCCAAATGCGAGACAGAGTGAAATTTTAGAACAATAGGAAGGATGTAAAGGTACAGTTTTTTGCACGTCATAAAATAAATTATTAAGTAAAGAGGGAAAAAGTAAGGAAATATATATAATTATACCTGTCTATAACCAATTGCTCGAGTTGCAGAGTTTGAATTTGGGAGAAGACCCGTATCCAGAAGCCATCTAGCCTCTGACAAAATACCATCTGTTTCTATAATAGAAGCCAAGCAACTTGAATGAATAGCACTGAAGACCTTTTTGCTTTAAGCAAAGGAAGCAAAATACCACATACAAAAACAGCCACAGCAAAATGAGATTCACAAGACTTCCTGATTGAAAAACAAATAAATCCAGCCAATTTTTGTAATTTTGATCAAATACGAACTTTCTATTCAAAGAACAAACCACATCTGTTGAAAATGTATGACATATTGCACAGGAACATAATCTATACATCACTCCAAAGTTAAAAGAATATAACATTTGAGAATTGCAAAAATACAGACCAGAGCAATATGACCTACCTGAGAGCATATGTTCACACCGCAGATCAATCAGCCTATAGAGATCAAGTCTGCGGTTTGTGAGGAAAAAACAAATGAAATCATAGTCCAAATCCTTTACTTTAGCTTGCTCGAGTCCACCAGTAGAAGACTTTAAGTCACAAGTGTCAATTGTTTCACTTTGGTCATTTTGATGTTTGAAAGAATCATATGGGACTTGAAAAGCAGATGGAGGTGATCCACTAGACTATCAAACCAAAAGAAACTAAATTAAGATGATTCTCATGAAACAGAAGCTCCATGTCGTGAGTGTCTGTTTGGTGTGACACAGACGGAAAAAAAGATCAAATTATTTTTGTAGGTTAAAACAACTCAACAGTCATACTCTGATTATCTCAAGGCTACGTCTTAGGCGATACCAATCATTGGCAGCCAAAGACTCGGCCTTTGGATCACCTGCATCAACCACCAACTGTACGGCAGCATCCCAATCCCCCTGTCTCTCAAAATAACCAAGCTCAGAACATACTTTAGCTGCAACTTCTCGAGAGGCTTTTGGAACATCTGGTTTTCCATATATATACCTAAACATTATTATAAGTAAAAAAAGAGATAATAGTAAATATCTCCATATAGGTTGTATGTAAGCACAAATTCATCTACAAATAAAGTACCAAAAATAAGAATTCTGCAACACCATATCATGAACCAATGCAACACCATAAGAAAGACAGTTGACAGAGAAAATAGAGAAGCAGATAAAAAGCAGGGAGAAGAAAATTAAGGAGCAAATGCAGACTGCTAGTCAGGATAAATCAAAGCTCACCGGTAGAAAAGGATAAGCAGAAACATACCACCGCAAATACAATCCAGTCCCACCAGTAACAATGGGAACACGGCCACTATGAAGAATATCTTTTGTTGCTTGCCTAGCATCCTCAAAAATTTGTCCTACAGAATAGTCTAAATTGGAATAACAAAAGATTTTTTGATCAGTGAAGTGAACAAAAAACACAGTACCAAAAGGTCACTTGAAAACAAGGAGAATGTCTAGATATCCTTATCGGCATTAACAGGGATCACTTGCAAGTTGCAAGTGGCAACTTACCTTCAGATGGGTGCAAAATGTCGATCAGATGATGTGGCACTTCCTGCAAGAAGATTTAAAAGCCATAAATCCTTTCCTTTAAATGCATCAAAGATTTCAGGAACGTTTGAACATTAAAACCCGCAATAATGAAAAATAGTTTCATACCAGACAAAAACAATACATTAGCTGAATGAGAATTAATTTTTAAACAATATAGAGTAGTGTTTTTCAGGATAACTCTGAAAGAAAGAAAAACCTCAAAGCCTCTTTATATTAAGGGATAAAAAAAACCATTATATTAACTGAAATGAGTAACTTAAGACTAGATGCATACCATACACTTCACCGAAAAAATACATACATGTATAAAAACTATGAACCGAAGAGGAAAAAAAGATGGTTGCAAAATATTAAAGTGTGTCATACATAGCGTATTGAGTAATCAAATATAAAAAATAACAGCAACAAAGCAAAATGCAGAAGCTTCCACGAGCACTACAAACAGACTCAATTTCACACAGTAATATACACTCATGAAAATGATAATGCTTTTATACACTGACAATGAAATGTGTTGAACTAGAAACATATCATCTTCTCCTTCAATGTATCAGCCAAAGTATGAAAATCCTAGTGGAAAATGAAATAATCTACAACAGTTAAGGCACCTTTCTATCAGTTGGAGAAGGCTTTGCAGATCCAACATCAAGACCCCGATAAACCTGCAATCAAACAACAATAAACGATCCACTTAAAGAGAAAACAAACAATATTTAAGAAACAACTACCCCCCCCCCCAACCAAATAAAATAAAACACAACAAAATCCAAACTCAAACAGCACTAAAACAAAAACCCAATTTCAGTTATTCATAAAAAAGGGTATTGTTTGATGAATGGAGTAACCTGAACAGAGTCAGCACCGATGATTTCACCATTGAGACGCTTAGCAAGTTCCAGGGCAAGCCTAGTTTTGCCTGCTCCAGTTGGCCCGGATATTACAATCACCTTCTCTTTCTTCCTGTTGACAGAAACAGAACTTGAGCTTGTAACAAAGGTTTTCCGACAATTACAGAGTAAAGGGAAGATTGGTTTTTTAGGCAACCGAATGCTTCGAAGTATGTAAATTCCACTAGGGATCATCTCGATTTTCTCTTCTGTTTAAAGGAATTTAGGTTTCGAATGCTTGTCTTGTCTTGTCTTAGAGGCTAAACTGGTGGAGTGGGTAAGGTTTTACGAAGGGTTTTAGCTTTTCTGTGGAAACTGACCAATATGTTTTTTGTTTTTGTTTTTCACAACTAATTTGTTAATTAAAAAAATTATTTTTTATTATCGGTTGATCTAATTGTTTATTAGTAATAGACTAATAGTATTCAATTTAAATTAATTAATTAACGGGTCAATATCAACAATTATAAAAAGAATTAAAAGTTTAACTCAATAATGCACTCTTTCAACACTGGTCAATTTTTATCATCGATCCTTTTGTTTTTTCATATCAAATTCATTAAAGTTCTATTAATTTAAACATAAATAATACCAGGAGTGTTCAAATCATCGTTAACTTATTTAGCATTAATCGAAATAACTTAATTTCTAAAACATTTAATCGTTTAATCGAATAAAAATATTTATGAAATTAATTAATTAAATCGATTAATTTAATCAGTTTTTGAATTAATAGAATTTCTTTACAAATTTTTTGGTTAAATAGCATTAGAGCAACTTTAGAAACTAATTTTTACAAAATATTACATTACAATGGGTAAACTGAATTAAACGGTTTTAAATTAAATTAACTGATCAAAAAAATTATTAACTTATCTATTAGTTAAACGAAAATTCTATAATGAATGCCATAAATTGATATACATGTTATGAATATTTATCTATGTGGATGTCTATCATGATTAGAACTTTATCTAAGGAGATTGATTTACTTTATCATTAGAAATATTATCTCATTTAATTAGAGTTCAATGTAATATGTACTTCTTATGCCTATAAATAGATGACTTGATTAAGGCATTGTACACAAGTCTATATTTGAGAATAATAAAAATCTCCCTCTTTCTCTCATCTCTTTGTTCTTCTATTCTTGTTCTTTGTTATTTTATTCACAACACGTTATCAGCACGAATCTAATCAATTGAGGTCTTCATTGTTTGAATCCAAAAGAAGTTATTGGAAAGAATTCGATTCTAGGATAAACCAAAGATAAGTTTTTTTATCTTTATTCTTTTAAATTACCGATTGTCTTTTTCTTTATATTTTAACTTAAATTTTATTTATTTAATTTTTTTTTGAAAAGTTTGGAAGTATGTTTGATTTTATTTAACATTGGAAAGAGATAAATTTGTGGCTTCTCACAAACCAAAAGACGAATCGACAGAGACGAAGAGGTTGCGTTTGGTGTAAATTACGTGTGTTTTCTCAAGTTCCTAAAAGGGTTAATTAGCGGTATGCTTATTCATACTTTTACTTATATGATTATATTTAATATTTTTCATATTATTTATGTTATTTTATTTGGTAAAAGTTGATATTTTTTTAATCGTGTTTTGAGTTTTACATGATATACTTAAATAGCTTGGAAAGAGATGTGATATAAAGGGACTATGAGAAGCTATCTCGGTCATATGCTATGTCTCCATTGTCCACGAGAGAAAAATCAATATCGGTAAATTTTGGTTTTATTTTTATTTTTTATATTATTATTTTAAAGTGCGATAAATCATGATGATTTTGAATTTACAAGAAGATTATTATAAAGTCTATATTTGCTCGAAAGCAATATTTCTTCTTCGTCGAAAAACTCGACCAAAGACTTCTCTCAATTTCAAGTTACGAAAATTCGTCTTGATCTAAAAGGTTTTACTAGCATGTCTGTGCTTATAGCGTATCGATTTATTTCTCACTAGTCGTAGTATCTCATCTGACCTATTTGGACAAGTTTATTTTAAATTTTAAAAATATATTTTATTTCATGTCTATTACATTGATTTTTTATATTTTTTTAAAAAAATTAATTTTTGCAGGGGACACACACCCCCATGACTTGGATGATTGCCTTCCTAGGTCTTTTGGAGGGAGTTTTTGAGTATGTATTTAGAATTTTAATTTTAATTAGTATTTATTCAAAAGTAGTTAATTTATTTAAACTCTATCTTTTGAAAAACAAGGGAGTTTTGTCACAAAGTATATTTGCGGCGAGCTTCGATTTTGCTTCCGCGAGTGCTATAGCGGTTGTTTCCATTTTGGCCCCCACTGTTACATATATATTTGACGTATTTTTTGGGTAAGTAAAAATTATAATTTATATTTATTTATTATACCTTTATTGAATTAAAGATGAATCTTCTTTTATGAAACCATTTTCATTTAGAGTCAACCCGAACCTCAAAACTCGATTTACAAACCTTTTTCGAGTCTCGGTTCGAACTCCCAGACCCTAAACATGGGGCGTTACAGTTGTTCACCATGTCTACTCCACTCGTGGGTGCTCGCCGTGAAATTGAGTAGTCAAAGGGTCGCTCTGATACCACTTGTACTGGGGCCATTACCTTCTTCCCAAAAGACATGTTTGATAGGATATGCAGGGCCGCACTATCTCCAACGTCAGATATGGTGCAGATCGGATGACATGTAAAGAAATGACATGTTGCAATTTTTCTGAATCTTCACTATTGTATCCACACAATCCAGGAATTCTTTTTGCTCATCGATGCTAATTAATTTCACGCTTTTGTTAAACTGTTTTCACTCCTTTCTCATGCTTCTCTTTGTATAATGCTCTTCTTCTTTGATTAACTTTGTGAACACCTTGTCGGTTTTCAACTAGTAAAGCATATGACTTTAGGTAGTGGTGATGTTTCTTTTTTTAAAAGTATCTAATATGTTTTGCATGAATTTGTATGAGACATTCTTACTGCTGATTTTGGATTCTTATTTTTGTTGAATCAAATGTTTGGTTTAGAGTTTCATTTAGTAAATATTGCAAAACATGGTGGTAAAATTGGTTAAAACAATAGCTTTGAAAAGAGAAGAGAGGCAAAGATGAACATTTAACCTTTATTTCTAGCTTTATTTGAGAATAGAGATGATTAATTACAAAGGAAAAGAGAGGAAGAACAAGTAAGCAAGTAACTCTTGATAGTTTTGACTTTCATAATCCTTCTTTTTTGCTTCTCTTCTTGCAGCATCATGTTTCGTCACATCATTTCCATGATTATTGTCCAAGCTATCAACGTTTGTATCAATATATTCTACTAGAAGAGCTACGTTATTCATACTAGCATGTCTGTGCTTATAGCGTATCGATTTATTTTCTCACTAGTCGTCGTATCTCCTCTAACCTATTTGGACAAGTATATTTTAAATTTTAAAAATGTATTTTATTTCATGTCTATTACATTGATTTTTTTATATTTTGAAAAAAAAAATTTGCAAGGGACACACACCTCCATGACTTGGATGATTGCCCTCCTAGGTCTTTTGGAGGGAGTTTTTGGGTATGTATTTAGAATTTTAATTAGTATTTATTCAAAAGTAGTTAATTTATTTAAACTCTAACTTTTAAAAATATATTTTATTTCAAAAGTAGATGACCACTTATTGGCACTTTTTAAAAGTGGTGACTAAATCTGTACAAACGGGAAACGAAAGTGACCCCTGCAGTAGTTTACCCTTTTTTTAAAGCATCTAATATGTTTTGCATGAATTTTTATGAGACATTTTTACTGTTGATTTTGGATTCTTATTTTCGTTGAATCAAATGTTTGGTTTAAAGTTTCATTCCGTAAATTGTAACCCCCTCGTCCCGGTCTGGCCGGATGACCGGTCCAAGTGAGTCACACGGGGAAAACCGAGTGAAAACTCCCTAAGGAATTTCCCCTCAGTTAGCAACCCTATTTTTTTCATTTTAAATCTTGTCTAGATGATTATTAGATCCTAAGTGGTCATACAACGGAACAACATTTACGAAACACACAAACGAACTCAAATAAAACTTATACTGCAGGCGGTATCGATACGCCTTAGGGGTGTATCGATACCCCTTGACTAGGTCTACTGGTCAGAGTCAACCAGAGGAGATCGTATCGATACGCCAGGGACCCGTATCGATACCAAGATGGACAGTAGCTCCAGTGACCAAAATGGTATCGATACACCAGATGCCCGTATCGATACCAAGATGGACAGTAGCTCCAGTGACCAAAACGGTATCGGTACGCCCCCTCGTGTATCGATACCAGACCTGCCGTATCGATACCCATGCACAGCAAAAACCTCCAAACTCAACTAAAACGAACAAGACTTGAACCTAGATGCAATTTAGGACTTCCCTAGACCCAAACAAGCACTCATACAACATTTACATACCAATATATAGCCATACAAGCACCCAACATGTATAAACAACAAGGAACTCATGCAAAGGACTCAAGATGGCATACAAACATTTAAAGATTATACTTCAACATCCAAACATATAGGTCACTTCTAAGGCACATGGCCAACATTCAAGATAAGCATTTAGGCATGAATTACAATTTAGACATGGCCACACAAGCCACACAAAAGCAAGTTAACAAGGAGTCTAAGCAAGCTCCTAAGCAACTAACATTCATCCAACAAAACATCACATATAAAAGAGTCATACAAGCTCATGCACAACCCATGCCACATTGCTAACTAGTACAAAATCACCACCGTACTTGAGTCACAAACTTGGGAGCCCTTCTTGCCTTGCCTCGAGCTAACGCCAAGCTAACGATCTGCATTGTTGAACATTGAGAGCGTAAGCTATAAGCTTAGTGAGGGTGCTCTAAAACGAAAAACATCAACAATGCAGGGTTCAAGCATGTAAATCCTAATCTCCCATACATCAAACATTAACATGTAACTAAGTAGACCTAGCTAGTCTTTCAAGTGGCATATATGGTCTCTCAATCCTAACAAGTTTAAACATCAACATCCACATCATGCAACAACAACATATACCACAATCACATATCACTATCATATATCACGATACATGAACATGTTTAATTGGCCACTTTAATTACCCCGATTGTGCGGATTTATAACTCAACAGCACTTTACCTCGGTGGGATTACACTCATCACCGGACCTTGCGTGTACGGGATTCCACTCATCGCCACACGCCCTACGAATGAGATTCCACTCATTATCCTGTAGAAATATATAAAAAAAAGCTTCCGGTGGAATGTTACATCACCGTACTCCTCCTTGATGACTTAACGCCATCAAGGCCACGTACGTTTTGACTCAATTTGTGTGCACACTATCCTAATGATCGATCATTTACAACCGGTAATTATTTAGTGCCAATTATCATTATCAATCACATATCATCAACCACACTCATGCTCATCACATATATCCATACCATGATATAATATACATGTACCATATAATCACTAGTATAAGAGCATAACTAAGCAAGCACAATAGCATTTAAGGATATCAAAGGCTAAGCTATCAACTTGAATTAAATAGAAGTGGCCTACCAAGCACACTTTACACACACACACTACACATACTCGAACCAAACTTAAAAACAAGTTGAAACCACTCACCGCCCTTCCTTAGCTAAACGATACAATCCTCCTACGAACTCGGATTCGGTCCCAAAGCCTCTTCAACGCTTCCTCTTGTTTCTAGCCAAACAAAACATACACATTACTTCTCAACTCAATGTTAAACTCAACCATTCACTTACTTCACAACATAAACCAAATTCCACAAATTCCCAATCCACATATTCTTACAAAATCCCAATTTTCGTGCTCCCTTTAAGCCTTGCAGAAAATTCCATTTCCCAACACCCAAAAGACTTCCAAGACATCCCAAATCACCCTCCTAACATAGGTAGACCATCAGCCCCTCAATTTCAACATAAAACCCACCAAAAACCCAAATTTTATTACCTTAAAATCTACCTCAAGAACATGCTACGAATTTTCACCCAAATTCAACCAAATTAATATATATTGTGTATTTCATTATGCTTAAACAAAACCCCAACATGATTTATCAAAACAAATTGGAAAACCCCTTTAAAAACCCAAATTTTAACATAAACCCTAATTTCCAAAACCCCATATTTTTGAAATCTAAGACAATGGTTCGATAGGGAATAAAGAGGAGATTAAGAAAACACAATTACCTTTGAAAAACACCTTGGATTGAAGAAGGAAATGAATGGAATAGTAACTTGAATGAAAAAGAGGGTTTTGAAGAGGGGATATGGTTTCCAACGTGGGAATGGGTAAATGGGAAAAAGGAAGACAACTTTTCCCATAAAGTGGTCTAGCTTTTGAAAGTTTTGGGTCAAAACGCAACATAGGTCCCTCCCTTCTTTTTAAAGCTCAATTAGGTCATTATTTGAAGTTGGATTATTTTAATTAAATTTGTAACGCCCCGGTTTAGGGGCTAGGTGAAAATAATATTTTAGTATTGTCTCGGGTTTCGATTTTAATATTTTATTTAATGAAGTAATGGTTTGGGCCTCGGGTTTTAAGATTTGGACTAATTTTAAATTGAGCCCAAAAGCCATGGATGACACTATTGTGGTTTCCCTTTTTCTTTAAGGGCATTTTGGTCATTGAACATTAAATTTTAAACAATTATAAAATAAAGGTGGAGTGATCATCTTCTTCACTTCTCTTCCATTTCATTCCAACGTCAAAAATCTCTCTCCCTTTAGAGATACTATTTCATTCCATAACTCATCCGTTTTTGAAGATTTTTCAAAGGTAAGGACGTTTTTGACTTGTCCTTGTTATTCTCTACATGATGATACCATTTGTTTTCATTTTTATACATGTTTTGAGATTTGAGGTTTGGAGGGTTTTGGATTCAAATATGTTGTTTTTAATGTCTTTAACCAAGTTTTCTATTTGTTTAAGTTATATTAGTTGTCTACACTAAAAAGGATCAACAAAAATCGATTTTTACAACGTTTTATGGAATTTTCGGATTTGGGAAAAAATGAGGTTTTTGAGAGGTTTTAAGTTGAGTTTTGGGGATGTTTTAGGTGAAATTTTGATGGCTGATGATTAGACTATATGTAAGTGTGGTTTTGGAGGCTTTAGAGAGCAAATTAAAGTTTAGAATCATTGGTTGGAGGGGTGTTTAGGGGCTGCTCGAGATTATGGATTTTTGATGTTGTGTGCTTGGTATGAAATTGTGTTGATTACTTTGGAATATGGACTGAGTTGGGATTGTTTAAATTGTGTTGAAATGTGTAGAAACGAGAAAGTTGGTTGGTGAAGCTTCGGGGACAAATTGAGGATTTCGGAGTTGTGAGCTTGATCTTCGATCTTCATTTAGGTAGCAACGGTGAGTAGAATTGTTGAATTATGCATTGTGCTCGATATGGATTCTCTTGGGGTTGGGTGGGACCTAAAAGGGTCACCTAAACCCGTGTGTAAGCCTCTCTACTCTCATGTTGTTGTGGTATGATGAATGTTATAATTCATGAGATTTAAGTGCATTTGAGTGGTTAATTGTGTAGTTGAGTTTAGTTCGTGCCTCACGTGATGGTTGTCGTTGCTCCGGTGATGTGTAGTCCCGCCGGTAGCAAAAGTATAAGACTCTGGTGATGTGTAGTCCCACCAGTAGTCACTGGTTGGGTATTCCTTTGATGTGCAGTCCCATTGGAAACTCACTAGTTGAAACGGTGATGTGTAGTCCCACCGTACTTGTATGTTGGTTGTGCTTGTGCAAACCATGTGTGTTGTTGTTATTGAGATTAATTCTTGTGCATTCATTGTCTTCTTATATATAAACGTGTTTTGGAAAAATTGTGCGTTGTGAATTGTAGAGTCTCTCTCACTAAGCTATTTGGCTTACGCTCTCTTTGTTTCCAACGTGCAGATCGTTAGAGTTCGGAAGGCAATCGGGTGAGGAAAGAGCTTTTGGAGTTCTCAAGCTAGTTACAAGTATGGTTTGTGTTTTGATAAATTGCCTAGACAATGGGGTATAGAGTTTAGAAAGTTGTAATTAAGCTTGAGATGTTGCTTGTGTAAATATGTCTTTATATGTACGCCTTTTATATGTTTAAGGTTGTTTTGATGGCATGTTCCTTATGATATGTTGTTAATGCCTCATGTTGATAGTTTTGTAAACCATGTTATGTTAACGTCTAAGTGTTTGTTGGGAGGTTTATAAACATGTCCTTTGAATGATGCTTATCCATGTTAGGTGCCTTGTATGGCTATATTCTAGTTAATAGAGGTGGTATGAATGCTTGGATGTGTCTAGGGAGGTTTTGTTATGCATTTAGAGGGTGAGCCTTATGTGTTTTTGATGAAATTAGAGTATTGCAAAGCAGGGCATATCGATACTCTCAATGGTGTATCGATACGGTCTTGCCTGTAGAACCCAGTTTTGGCTAGGCGTATCGATACACTGGGGTGTATCGATACGGTATCAACTCTCTGAAATTCAAGACAGGCTAAGCGTATCGATACACAAGGGTGTATCGATACGGTCCCAACTCTCTGAAATTCAGGAGTTGGTGTGGTTTAGGTCGTATCGATACGGGGTTGTAGCGTATCGGTACGGATCCATCTCGTTGACCTCTAAATGTTGACCGTGAGGAGCGTATCGATACGCTCAAGGGTGTATCGATACGGTCTTCCCTGTGTTGACTGAGAGGCTTGACTTTGGTCAAGGCGTATCGATACCCTCTGTAGGTGTATCGATACGGCCTGCTTAAAAGGGAAAATTTGGTTGTTTAATTGCATTTTTGTGAGTTTTGTATCCGTATTTGTTCGCTGCATGTTCCATCACATAGGATTTATTTCAGGCATCTAGAAAAAGAAAAAAAATAATAGGGTTGCTAACCGAGGGGGAACCTCAATTGGTTTTCGCTCGGTTTTCCCCGTGTAGCCCACTTGGACCGGTCATCCGGCCAGACCGGGACGAGGGGGTTACAAAATTTTATTTGACTCGAACTATAACCCGGTTAACTCCTAGGCCCAAAATACGGGTGTTACATAAATATTGCAAAGCATGGTGGTAAATTGCTTAAAACAATAGCATTGAAAGAGAAGAGATGCAAAGATGAACATTTAACCTTTATTTCTAGCTTTATTGAGAATAGAGATGATTAATTACAAAAGAAAAGAGAGGAAGAACAAGCAAGTAACGCTTGATAGCTTTGACTTTCATAATCCTTTTCTTTTGCTTCTCTTCTTGCAGCATCATGTTTCGTCACATCATTTTCATGATTATTGTCCAAGCTATCAACGCTTGGATCAATATATTGTACTAGAAGAGCTACGTTATTCATACTATCATGCCTGCGCTTATAGCATATCGATTCATTATCTCACTAGTCGTCGTATCTCCTCTGACCTATTTGGACAGGTATATTTAAAATTTTAAAAATATATTTTATTTCATGTCTATTATATTTATTTTTTGGGTAAACTACACAGTTGACCACCGAACTATGGGGTTGGTGTCAAAATGACCACTATATTATTTTTCGTCGCAAATGCACCACACAACTATTTAAATGGTGCCACGTTAGCCACACGCCGTTAAAAAAATGAAAAAGTTGACGGAACTGTTAAAAAAATTGGTATAATTACACATTTGGTCCTCTATATTTATACAATATATCAATTTAGTCCTAATTTTAATCTAATAAAATAAATTAATTATTCAATAAGATGGTGACACATGTCACCACCTTATTGGAAGTCTTTAATTATTTTTATTTATTTAATATTGTTAACTTTAATTTAGTTATTAGATTTATTTAATTGGGTTAGATTTTTTTATGGATCATAAAAATATTACATTCGAATTTCTTAAAACCACATTTCATTCCTTTTCTCAAGCATTAAAATCTATATAAGACATATATTAAATGTTGTACTTTAAATCACAAGACATACATTTGGTGCAGTGGCAAGCACATGTGCTTTGGACTATGAGGTCCTTGCAATTACATTTTCTTCTCTTTAATTTTTCTGGGCATTAACAATCATTAAATACATATATTAATGACACAATAGCACGAAAGTGTGCTTGGTTCAGTGGCAAGCACGCAGCTTGTGTGCCCAGAGGTCCTGGGTTCGAGTCCTGGCAAGGGGGGATTTTATTCCTTTCATTTTTCCACCTCCAATTGGGTGACACGTGTCACCACCTGATTGGAGGTGGAAAATTAATTAAATTAATTAAATAAAAATAATTAAAGACTTCCAATAAGGCGGTGACACGTGTCACCATCTTATTGAATAATTAATTTATTTTATTAGATTAAAATTAGGACTAAATTGATATATTGTATAAATATAGAGGACCAAATGTGTAATTATACCAATTTTTTTAACAGTTCCGTCAACTTTTTCGTTTTTTTTAACGGCGTGTGGCTAACGTGGCACCATTTAAATAGTTATGTGGTGCATTTGCGACGAAAAATAATATAGTGGTCATTTTGACACCAACCTCATAGTTCGGTGGTCAACTGTGTAGTTTACCCTTATTTTTTTATATTTAAAAAAAAAATTAATTTTGCAGGGGACACAGACCCCCATGACTTGGGTGAATGCCCTCCTAGGTCTTTTGGAAGGAGGTATTGAGTATGTATTTATAATTTTAATTTTATTTAGTATTAATTCAAAAGTAGTTAGTTTATTTAAACTCTGACTTTTGAAAAACATGAGAGTTCTGGCACATAGTATATTCACAGCGAGCTTTGGTTTTGCTTTGGCGAGTGCTATAGTGGTTGTTTCCAACATGGACTGATTGCTATCTTAAAGAGAAATATAGTGAATTGAAGAGGAAATAATTTCCCGATTGCTATCTTGATGTTATACAAAACTCTAGCATAGTGACAAATGGTATCAGAGCAAGTGTTTGAGTGAAGACACTGATTGAGATGGCACCACAAGACGGAGAGAATCCACTAACATTGAAACCACTAATTCAGCATTAAACTTGTGAAACTTTCCGCAATCTAAAGTTGTTTAATTTCTCTAACTCAACTGTCAAAGTTTCTTTCAAAGCAAGGACACTCAAATATTTCTCCAAGTAGAAGACATGTTTTTTTTAGAAGAGTGTAATGATCCCGTGACAAATGGTATCAGAGCGACCCTTTGACTGCCCGATTTTACGTCGAGTGCCTATGAGTGAGGTAGGCGGGGTGAACAACCGTGACAATAGCCAATCACGAGCGTGGTTGACTCGTGACAAGGGTATCACACCTAAATAAGTTGTTGACCCGAAAATCTTAAAATTTCAATATAAATTTTCCTGGTTTCCTGAGAATCTCGTTTTTAAGGTCTAAATTAATTAACATGCAACCATATATGTATATAATATAAACTATATATTATAACAGAAACCATATATTATATAGAAAACCATATGTTATACATAAATATATGTTATATATTATTAAAAATGTATATTGTATATAAAACTATATATTAGATATATTATAAACTATATATTATAAAAAAACTTTATATTATATATAAACAATATATTATGTAAAACCTTATCTTATATAAACAATATATATAGTTAAAATCGTAGGTATTTATATATTATATATATCACATATATGTCAGATTTATATACTAAGTATATTAGAAATTATAAAAACTATAGGTTATATAAAAGCCATATACATGTACAATATATTGCATAGGTTATAAAATGAATTATACGTTATTAGAAGACTATAGACAAGTGTGGTATATCAATTGAGTACAATAAAACACGGCATCGACATCATATAAATTGAATATAAACTAACATTAGGTAATGAAACTGGAAATAAATAAAAAAAATGTGAGAACAATAAAATCAAAACAACAAAGACTGGAAATTAATTATGCGTGAACAACTAGAGGGCAAATAGGGGGTTTCTTCACTAGATTTGAGACCAAAATGAACTCAAAACAAAATCTTATGGGCCAAAAAAGGATTTTTACCAACAAAAACAGATTCTAAATGAAAGAGAGATCGGATTGAAAACATTTTGAACGATTCAGGGATGAGGGGGCGATTATAAAATACAGAGGGGCTAACGACATGAAAAAGAAAGAGCGAAAGGGTTTAAATTTCGTTTAGCTTGATTAATTAATACATCCTTTCTTGGAATAAAATAGTATCAGAGCAAAATCTTCTAAACAAGAAGATTTAGGACTGGATTGAAAATATTTTGAACGATTCAGGGATGAGGGGAGCAATTATAAAACACGAAGGGGCTAACGGCGTGAAAAAGCAATTGGTCCGTTTGTTTTTAAAAGTTGTTATAAATCTCGTTCTTTTTTACCCAAAAACAGAAAATTATCTCAGTTTCTTAAAAAACATACGCTTTCCCCAAAATTATCTCAGTTTCTTAAAAAATAGACGCTCTCACCCCTCTCTTATCTCCAGTGAAAAGCCGCCGCTCACCACCACGTACCGGCGGCCAACGAACCTTAAAATAAATAAAAAAACATATATTTTCCCATTTAGACCTGAATCTAAAATTGTTCTTCAAAAATAGGGGTGGCAATCGGGTGGGGAATAATCGAAAACCGTGGGGATCCGAACCGATGAGCATGGGGAATAACTGAAATCCTTACCCATGGGGACGAGGATGGGGGAAGTTTTCTAACCGGAGCTCAAATGGAGATGGGGACGGGGATTGCTATATCCGAACCGTGAGGATAACCGAACCGTACCCGTATAAATCATCATGGGGATCCCTAAAAATATCCGCAAAAATACCCAAAAATATTTGTAGGGATCCTGATATTTTACGAAGTTTGATGGCCATAGTGGTAATTTACCTATGTTTCATCAAAAATCTATTCTCACTTGAGCATGACCAGCTAGAGTAAGTTTAAAAATTCTTTGTAAATTCTATAAAAATAATTAGAATGTTATCTATACATTGTTGTAAACATGATTTAGTCTAGTTTTGTTTAAAATACACGGTGATTGATTTAGATATGTATTCTAAATTATATGATTATGTGAATGTTGAAAGGTCATAAAAATTTGGCGGCATATAAAAAGTTTTAGTAATGAATTTGAAAAATCACCAAAAATTCTACAAGTTAAATTAAGAAGAAGTGTGCGTTATATCTATATAATCACACGAAAGTCTAGATTTGTTTAAAACAAACAGTTATTGATTTCGAGTTACATATTAGGAATTATTAATTTTTGAGTAAGCAAATGTTATAAGAAAAGACAATAGATTGTTTCGAAAAATAACAATAATAGTGACTTCGAAAATTCACCATAAATCGTACGAGTAAAACTAGAAGAAGTAATTTATATGATTGAAAAAAATATCGAATCTAGTTTCTTTTAGAACAAACATACCATTATTTGAAACTATAGATTATTAATCACATATTTTCTTTTAAAGGTAGTGCAAGATACCGTGTTTCAAACGGCTAATATTTAAGTCATGTTTTATAGTTTTGAAATTATTTGTTTGTTGTTTGATAAAACTAAATTTATCTTTTATGTTTGTAATTTTGGAGATTTATTGTTGAATAATAGTTTTATAAATTAGTTTATATTTTTTAGGTATGGGGATTAACCGAAAACCGCGGGGATCCGTAAGGGATGGGTATGGGGACGAAAAAATCTACGAAATGTTTAATGGGGATTCCCCAAAACCGTACCCGCAAGTGTTGGGGACAGAGTGGGGAATGCAAAACCATCCCCGATCCGCCCCGTTGCCACCCCTATTCAAAAACCAAGCACCGAAGGTTTCCACAGCCGAGACTCGAAAAAAGGTTTCCACAGCCGTTTTTCCCATCAGTTTACCACACATGGTTTGGGAAAGACTGGGAAGCTTGTTATCGGTGAGGAAACACGACGGCACCGAAGGAGGATCGAAACGCGAGAGAGGTAAAAATGGAACCCTATGTTTTTCCTTTTTATGCTTCGAAATCTAAAAGATAAGAAGAAATATACTTGAAGGCTTTTGATTTCTATTGATCTCTGAAAATTTTCCCCGTTTGTCAACTTAGGAGGTGTACAATATGGTTGCTTCGGTTTGTATAGTCGAATTTTCATTTTTACAACAAAAGAAGAAAAGAATTAAAGTTTCCTATTGGATGTGATTTCCCTTAACCTTTTTGTCGTGATTCATCTGCTTCTCTAAAAATTGTTGTGCATTTCTCTAAAATTCCCTCATTTTGGTGCATTTCTGACATCCCTGCGTTTTGTTTGCATGTGTTGATGTGGCCGAACGATGAATTTACCTTAGCACACCACTAAGGATTTATCAATTCACTAAGAATTCTTCTCTTTTTACAAGCTAAAGAGGAAACATTTACAACTTTATCTTTTAAATGGTTAAGATAGAACCACCCTAGTTTTTACTTAGGCTAAATTAGAACATCTCCCTTTACAAGGTTTGTCTGGTAAACTAAATACCTCACAAGGTGAGTGTTCTGGAAAGAGGTAATTGTCATGTGACAAGTGGCATCAGAACGGCCCTTTGATTGCCTGATTTAATGTCGAAAGCCCATGAGTGGGATAGGCAGGGTGAAGAACCGTGACAATGGCTCATCACGAGCGTGGTTGACTCGTGACACGATTGAGAGGGAAAAAATGTCACGACTGGGAAGAGGTAGAGACATTAATCTCACATCGAAAAGAAAAAGAGAGGTTTTGGGATATATAAGCGATGGTGCCGCACATCCTATAAGACATGTCTTTTTGAGAAGATGGTAATGGCCCCGTGACAAATGGTATCATAGCGACCCTTTGACTCCACGATTTCACGACGAGTGCCCATGAGTGGAGTAGGCGGGGTGGACAACCGTGACAATTTCCCATCAAGAGCGTGGTTGACTCGTAACGAGGGCACCATAAGATTGGGTGGAGGAGAATGTCACGCCTAGGAAGAGGCGAGGACATTAATCCCGCATTGGAAAGAAAAAAAAAGGGATGTCTTGAAATATATATACGGTGGCGTTACACATCTTATTAGAAATGTTTATACAAATAGAAAAATTCGATTAATCCTTAAAAATTACTCAACTTTCTTCTCACTCCTATACTGGTCATTAGACTTTAAAAATTTTCAATTTAATAACTTAACTTTCGAATTGTTCATACTTTGGCCACTCTCAAATGACATGTTTATACAAATAGAAAAATTCGATTAATCCTTAAAAATTATTTTGGTAAATTCATATTATTCAATTCTCGATCTTATATTGTACCAATTAAATCAGATAATCGAGTAACCAGTTAATCGGGATATTTTGATTCTGGAAATGATTTTTATACTTTTTATTAAAATATCAAATATGATAATATGGTAAATTTAATAATTGTTCGGTTGTGATGTTGTAATGCATAAAATTTAGAAATATTGTATATAATAGATCATATCGGTTAATCAATTTTGCTTAAAACTGTGAAACGTAAATGAATTGAAATAATTTATTTTAAAATTTTGTGCCAAAATCGAGTTAGATTAATCCTTAAAAAATATTTTGGTTAATTACTACATTCAGATTATTCAATTCTCGATCTTATATTGTACTAATTAAATTGGATAATACATTAATTGGTTAGTTGGAATATTTGATTCGGGTAATGATTTTTTTACTTTGCTTATTAAAATATCAAATATGGTAAATTTAATAAGAAAAGTAAAAAAAATAATTACTCGATTTTTTTTAAGGGTAAAATACTGAAAACATCACTCAACTTTGGTCATTTGACCTATTTTAGTCACTCAACTTTAAAAACGCTCAATTTACTCATTAAACTTTATTTTTTGACCTATTTTGATCACTCTAGACTATTTTATTAATATTTAAGTATGACATGGCATATTTTATTATTATTAAATATAAAAAATAATTTAAAATAAAAAATAAATTATATTTTATTTATTAATAAATAAAAATAATTTAAAATAAAAACCCTAATCCCAAACACCCCAAATATCCCAAATCCCAACCACCCAAACTCTCAAACCCTTACTGACATCACTCTCACCGGCGGCCACCACCCCTCTGCTGTCGCCGACAATTTCGCTCGCCGCCGACGGTAAGAGTGACACCGGTAAGGATGTTTGGTTATCAAAACCATCACTTTCAGAATCAAAGATAACATGCCGCCATCTTCTGTTATCAAAACCATCACCGGTAAGGGTGTTTGGATTGGTTCTGCCTCAACAAATTAATCATTTGCTAAAACTGTTGTGAGAAAAAAAATTCAATTGATTTAGAACTGCTTTGTTGATTCCTTATGCTTTGCCGATTCCTTTTTCAATTGTTTCAAAATCAAACATTGCCTCATATTCAGGTGCAAGACTTCTTCGACATAGAGTACACAAAGCTGGCAGGCCAAAGTGATCTCCAACCAGTCCACCACTCTCACCGTCGACGGCAGGTGATGTTGTCGTCGGCGGTAGAGGGAATGGTGGCTGCCGGTGAGAGTGACACCGGTAAGAGGGTTTGAGAATTTGGGTGTTTGGGATTTGGGAATTTGGGATATTTGGGGTGTTTGGGATTAGGGTTTTTATTTTAAATTATTTTTTATTTATTAATAAAAAAATATTATTTATTTTTATTTTAAATTATTTTATATATATATATAATAAAATATGCCATGTCATGCCTAAATATTAATAAAATAATCTAAAGTGACCAAAATAGGTCAAAAAATAAAGTTTAATGAGTAAATTGAGCGTTTTTAAAGTTGAGTGGCTAAAATATGTCAAATGACCAAAGTTGAGTGATGATTTCAGTATTTTACCCTTTTTTAATGATTAATCGAGTATTTCTATTTGTATAACTATGTCATTTGAGAGTGGCCAAAATATGAACAATTCAAAAGTTAAGTTATTAAATTGAAAATTGTTAAACTCTAGTGACCAAAATAGGTGTGAGAAGAAAGTGGAGTGATAATTGGTGTAGTTTTACCCATTTTTTATTAAGGAAAGACAAAAACTAACATCAATTTTAAACTGAAGATAATTTTAAAAGTACGGTGAAAAAAATGAATCAACCTAAAAGTTCGGTGATCATTTATGTAGCTTACCCTTAAAAATTATTAATTATTGATGTTCACAATAACTTTACGGGACTTATTTTTTGTTATCTAAAATTTCAATTAAATTCGAATTTTCTCACTTTTAGTTTATGTAAAAAAATTTACAATATAATCAAATTATAGTTAAATAAAAAATTAATTGTGTCTAAAAAATATGAAAAAATTGATTGCATGGCAAATATAAGAGTTGATTGCAATATAAAATTCCCAAATTATGACCCTTAATCTAAATTGTTACCCTAGTTTTATTTACAGAGGACATGATTACCGTATACCAATAGTTTGTGGATGAAATTGAAAAGTTTAAAATTTTGGGAAGTAATTTGAATGAGAATCATAATTTGAGAACAAAATTAGAGCTCTCAAAAGTTTAGAGCAATTGAGAATGAAAATTATAATTTATGGATAAAATTGAAATATTTAAAAGTTTAGGACTTTGTTACAAAAATGAAATATGCAAAATAAATAAAATAAATTCACAAAGCATATGGTATGTCCAGTTATAGCATTGAATAGCCCAAATGTACTAACCTAATCCAAGCTCACATAAGAAGGCCCAAGTCCAAAATGATTTGATATAATTTAGTATTACCCCAATAATTCAATTAAAGTCTGACTAACAAATACTTTTATGAGATTAAAAAATTGACATTTTTTCATTGGAATCAAGATCGAGTTATTGTGAAAACATTGACTCAAACTCGAACAAATTTGTGCAACCATACCTAATTTATCCTTTAAAATTTCATAAATAATATATCATGAGAGAAATTGTATTCAATATATATATATATATATATATATTTCATATAAATTAAATTATTAAAAAACCTTCAATCCCCTTTTTTCCATCATCACCGTCTTCAAATAAATTCCTGCTTACAAAGCTACATTCGCAACTCATATACCACTTAGTTTCTTCGTGTATCATCATCTATTAGCTCCATGCTACCTTTTTAATTTACTAAAAGTTAAATTAGCAACAAATTATTTTTATTTTATCAAAACCACCGACTACAAATTTATCAAAATAAAAAAAAAATCTTAAACCCACAGTGAAAATCTTGAGATTTGCTGGTTGTTCCCATAGTTGCGAGAGCTCCCTCATCGAGAATGTTTTTTAGGTATTTGTTTTAACAACTTCGCAAGCTTATTGTTTATTTTTAGCTTTAATTTTTTAATGTGAAAATGCTGAAATTTGCTCAGATGATACTTGAGAAAAAGTTAGACTCAAAATTTTAGAATTCATTTTAACTTGAATATAGAATATTAGTGTGTATCATAAAATTTATGTTTATAGAATCCACAGTTACCGTGCTACTAATGGATTTTATTCTAGAAAAAGGGTTTATTCTGGTCCAAACTTTTAACACTTTCCCCTATTAGCTTTAGGACTTACTTAATGCAAAAGGGTTCGTTCAAGTCCAAAAAGAGGCTTTTACATTTGTGTTTCTAATTGACCTTGTGTTTCTGGTAAACATTAGTTATAATTGAGGAATCAAAATAAAATATTAAAAGGTAAACTACAAAAATGACCACCTTACTATTGCAAAAGTTGCGATATAACCACATTACTTTTTTCGTCACAATTAAACTATCAAACTATTTAAATGGTATCAATGTGACCACCAGCCGTTAAAGATTAACGGATGGGTGACGTGGCAGTTAAAAAAGATAAGAGTATAATTACACATTTAGTACTCGTTATTTATAAACTCTATCAATTTAATCATAATTTTAATTTAATAAAATAAATTAATTATTTAATTAGGTGTTGACACGTGTCAACACCTTATTGGAGGAATTTAATTATTTATATTTAATGAATGCCCCCAACACTTGTGGTGAGTTCTTACTGGTTATTTAACTGGCAAAAGCCAAGTCTATGATGCATTAATCTGTCATTCACTACGGGAAAATGCTTATAATTTGTTGTGAAATTTACTTTTGTAGGAGTTGGGAATGGAAGGGAGTTAAGCACCTTTACCATTATGTTAAAATTAGGCGCGAATTACATAATTTCTTATAAAATGGTAAGGATTTATGTAATTACACAATTCCTTACCATCTGCACATATTCTTGCACAAATGGTGGTAAAAATTTAGGTATCATATAAGAATTGTGTAGTTACACAATAATTAAATAGTTACACAAATGGTAAGGATTTTTATAGTTACACAATTTTTTATTCATCATACGCAAATCTTTACTAAAATGGTAAGAATTTACGTAGCTACACAAAAATGCGCATAATTTTAGACCTTCCGGGAATGGAAGCCAGGCTGCCATGGAAACTGCTTCAATGAGTCTTACCCCAATCAAGGTTCTTATTGGGGCCGAGGGTCTAAACTAGATATCATGGAGATAATACATAAAGTTCTACAAGATCTTAAAATCAATGTAACATTTTTTAACATTACCCATTCATCAGAATATAGGAAAGATGCTCATACAAAGAGGCAAGCTCCTGACAAAGGAGCAAGGAGATGACCCAATGGATTTTGCAGATTGCATCCAATGGTGCTTACCTGGAGTGCCTGATACATGGAATGAGATTTTGTATGCATATTTGTTGCAAGTCGATTTTTTTTTTGTTAACTCAACAGTATAGCATGTGAAAGAAAATGGAGATTAATATCAAAATGCAAAAAAATGCATTTCAGCTAATCAAGCTTGATTATGAAGAAGAAATGGCTCATTTCCGATAAAATATGTATATGAAAATATAGAAAACTATAAACTGTTGAAATTTGAAACGCTGTGCCATTTATGATAGACAATTTGATTTACAAGACAGATTGATTACCTGCATTCTAATTGTAAATACATTGAAGGTGGAACTTTGAACATGAGCATTCACAGTATATATCATTCTTATGGCACAAGGAAAAAGCTCGAGAATGAACCAGGTTGAAGCTGGTCAACATAAAATTCTTCACGTGCTTAAAGGATTTCCCAGTCAGAATCACATACACGTTCTGTTCGCTTATTTTTGGGCTCCAAGGTTGTGGTGGAGGATGAAGGCTGTAGAGTTTGGAAATGATCGTGGACAGACCCCATGTCAGCATCTCCAAACCAAATTGCTAGCTGCTCGTACTCCTTCACCAGCCTCTTTCTTGAAGTTAAAGCATCCTGGATTCTTTTCTATTCAAAGAAAAATGGGAAAGCAGCAAATTAGTTAAAAGATTATATAGAAAGTAAAAGAAGATACTATCACATAAGGCATATAAGAGACCCTGATTCGGTCCCATTTATCTAAAAGCATCATGCAAAAAGTAACCTAAAGTTCATTATCATATATATACCTAATGGCTATGCATGTCTCGATATAAATAAAGTAAAACTGACTATTAAATTGCTAGTATTTCACATTCGGAGATGCTACTAATATCAATTCTATTTGCATCACTAACGTATAATTTTCTCATCAAGAATTTATTGATTCAATGGAACATTCCATTGGAGAATACTATCACATTTTCTCATGTTGAAAAGTAATATCTCCAAAGCCAATAACTGCATGCATGTGTGTGTGACAGAGAATCAGAGAGGGAGAGAGACGGACCCTGTATGATTTGTGTTTATTTATTCTACGAGAGACAGCATAAATTTCACTACTATCGGGAATGAGACAGCTATCCTCAAGCTTCACCTCGTCATACAAATCAATGGTCTCCATGCAAGAAATATTGATATCATAGATGGAATCATCTGCGAGTCCTGTTTATGGTTTTTTTTTCCACAAAATTAGAGAAAGATGGTTAAGTTTCTCCAGTCAACATTTCTTCCGGTGCAATGAGATATACTGTAAAACAAAACTCCTTGCCTTATGGTGCAAACCAAGTCACCAAAAATGCATAACATAAAGAAATTCATTTATAATTTTCAAAGATTAGCACCTTCATACTATAGATATACACACAGATATTGGAAGTCATTTTGATTGCATTGCGGAATGACCTAACAGTTTAATATATCACCGGCATATTTTTTAAACAAACCTTCTTTTAAAGGTAATATTATTTCACTTTCAGACATAAAGTGGCTTATCCTAATTAGCAGAAAAATAAATGATGGCACACATCTAAAGCAAGCCAGGTTTCTGAAGGTTTAACATTTTCAGTACAAAAATTGTTGTCATTATTATGAATATGTCAACCATGGTTGGAACTGTACAGTTTGCATCATCGTCGTCCTCATTGTTGATATCATAATTACAAGTACTGCTATTGACATTTGACATTGATAAAGGTGAGGATGGAAAAACACGCTCAGAAAGATGGCAGAGAAGAAAGCAATCAAACTATACATTATGCTTGCGTACCTAGATTAGAAGAGGATGAAACCTGAAGTTGAGCAGATTCACCACCAAAGTGAAGATTTTTGTTTCCCGATATTCCAGTCAGAGACTTGGAGCTATTAACAGTTCTAAAGGCATCATTTCCTGTGATATTACAACTAAGATGAAAATCAATTCCATAAGGAATAAAATATCATTACATAGGAACAAGATGCTAACCAACTGAAGCCATGGACAAGTCATTGCTAGATGAAGATGATGCCACCATCAATTCCTTCTCATTGGATGGAATTGAAGTCAACATGGAAGATGAATGTACATTGTGAGAAACCAACTCAGCTACATTAACAGGGTCATGATAAATAAATGTTTTCGCAGGTGAATTTTCAAGTGATTTCTCAGCCAAATAAAATTCCTTAAATAATGAACCACGAGAAGAATCGACCCCAACCTCTGCAATATCTTCCTCACAACAAATGACTAAAGAAGCCATTTTGGAAGAATTAACATCACCTGAAGCATCTGAGACACACTCAGAAACACCTGCAGACTCATCCTTAAATTTTCTTGCAGTTTGGTCACCCTGAGTGGAAGTTGCAGAGGAAACATCAGTACGAACCATGGATGGATTTTTATTATCACAATTAACAATCTCATTCGCCAATGAAGCACCAGAGGATTCTTCCTTGCCAGGAAAGATCAACCCCGAAACATCAGATGCAGATAGCTCTCTCACATCCCGAGCTGAAGTTGCAGGAGAAACCTCAGCTTCAAAAGACATTTCTTTATCGTTACTGTCATTGAACTTGCTCAACAATGAAGGTTTTTCCCTTGTGGCATATTCCTCTAGGTTTACTTCAGGTTTTGTATAAATCAAAACCTCAGCTTCTTCTTCTGAAGTTATGTATTGTTTCCCCAAATGGGAATCCACAGAATTAGGGTTACCTGGTTGGTCTACACGGCAAAGCTCACCAAAAGCGCACTCAAGCTGCCTGTTGACCACATCAACTGTGATGTTATCACTAGTTTTTGTCCCTCTTTTGGGGGATTGAGACTCCATATCATGAACTAACATTGTAAGAGAAACCTCGCCCGCAGTCCCAGATGAAATTTTCTCAGTACAATCAATGAACTTATTATTACTCAATAAGTCTCCAAATGATTTTTCCTCTCTAGGTGAAATAAACTCTGGTACATCAGACCCAAATGCTTTTTCCCTGATGGAATTTTCTTCTATGCTTACGACGGAACTTTTAGTTTTCATAACATCATTAAGTTGTTGGGAAATTATTCCCGACTCTGCCCCATCGAGGGCATCAACAGAAGTCGGAATATTTAATTGAACCGAAGGGAAAAGTTCATTAGAAGCACGATCAAGGTGTTTCTCAATTGTATCAACTGCAACAGGTTCAACATGTGATAGGTTACATACAGTGTTTATGTGATCTTCCCGAATAGCAGCCTTTGGCTCAACAGAGGCATCGATGGTAGTGCTTCTTTTTAAAGCCACTCCTTGACCTTCATGTTTTAGAGGAAGTGCAACATCAGAATAAAATCTCTTCATGCTTTTACCCACACTTTGTCCCTGGTTTTCAACACCTTTGGCAGTGTCCTGCAAAGAAAGCCATTTACAAGATTATGCAAGAACTTCAATGCCAAAGCATATGTATTCTCGGGTTCATCAATGACTATTAATCATCAAAAAATTCATTCAGCCAATTGATAACACAGCATGGCTGATGAAGATGGGATCAAAGAATTAATACCTGATTCACAATATTATCCATCTCATGGCACAATGTTTCAAACTTCTGGTAAATGCCCCCCACCCAGCCTTTGAATTTAAAATCCATCCCTAAGTGTTATTGTCAAAGCCAATGACACACATACCTCAGTTCTAGTAACAGGTATATGGCCTTATTCCTGCCCCCAGAGTCTTTAATTAGCCTGAGAAAGTTCCAGAACTGTGGTGAACGCTTAGCAAACTTGAAGAAAAGCTTAATAGGAGGTAAGCAGCAATAGACTAGACATCGATTTAAAAGTGCAAATAGATTGTGAAATACATTTAATCATCTTCCCAATCACTATAGTAGCAGTCAAAGTACACGAAACTCACTATATCCTCCATGTAAACACATAAAAAAACAAATTTCATGGAAACAAACAATCAGTTTATGTTCTGCTCCCAGTTTTCATCTGTTTTCACAAATTTAGCTATGCATGTTTGTATCATCGCTCTAAAAAGAAAACAGAGATAGAAAGTTTTAGCTTTCCATTATTGCTTTGAAACATTCCATAAAGGAGGTACATCACTTCTCCATCATCATACATACATACATGCATGCAGCATGCATAAACATCTAAAACTTGTATTTTTATAGAATTCCCAGATGTTTTTTTGTAAATAAAATTCGGTTTACATCAATATATACCAGGGGACATAGATCCTTATATAGGATAGAGCCAAAACTCATTAAAAGAACACAATTCTACATGGATTTAGGAAAATTACAAGAAAAGTGAGGAATATAAGAAAAACCCAGAAAGAAAATAAGAAGAAAGAGGAGACGGGATGGCTTACCGGTGATCGGGGCAGGTGGTGGACGGCGGATGATCGACGGAGTTTTATTGAGAGAGAGAAAAGAGAAGGGGTTTTGTGAGGACAAAACGGAGGGGGGGTTTAGTAAAAATCAAATGGGTATCATCAAAGAATTATATTATTATAGGAAAGATAATGTGTTATTATGAAAAATAAAAAATTACCAATTAAGAATACTTTGAAGGAGTTAAATTCATTAATAATTACATTAAATTAATCAAGATTTAAATTAAGGAATTAAATTATTTTAGAACTCTTTTATAAATATATAATTATCTTATGTCTAATCATATTTTATAACAAGATTTCAAAAAGAAATATTGCGGGACACAAAGAATTTTTTATTAAATAAAACATGGACTTGTTTTTTAAAATTTTAAATTTAATTGATAATATTTATTTATCAAATATTATGTTATCTCAATTATTTGTTAATATATTTTAAAAGAAATATTTCAAAAAAACAATATCTAGTATTTTTAAAATTTATGCATGAAAGGTTAATCTACTCATTTTAAATAATAATTTATAGCCTACTGGAATGCATGTGTAATTACTAATTATAGAAAATTTTACCCAATGTTAATTTATTGTATAATTAATGAGTAAAATTATGTTTTTATACGAGATTATTTTTAATTATATAATTAAAATGCGTGGGATTATTAATATTTAGATCTCAATTATTTTTAAAAAATATATTCAAATAATCTATTGTGTTTTAAAATTATTAAAATTTATCATTATTAAAATTTTAAAGCTTCTTTGAATTATTGTATATCATTAATTATATAAAAAGTTGAACTCGAATTATATAAAATTTTAAATTTTCAACTACAGTTAAAATGGTATTAATCACGATCTAATAACCTTTTAAAATAATAGTTCATATATAAATTAAATACGGAACTATGTCATATTATATGAAAAATAAAATAAGTGTTTAAATTTTTAACTTAACATTGACTGAAAATTATATATCAGAACATATTTTCAATTAGAAAGTTAAATGTGTTTTAAGATAAAATTACCTTGCGACTTCATATACTACAAGGAATTATACAATTAACTCGAATATCGTACGAATATGAAAATTAATTAATCTAAAAATAAAATGAAACAAATAATAAATAGAAGAAATTCTTTTTCGTAGAACTTTCCTTTAAATAAAACAAAAACAATTGTAGAGTTAGAAAACTTATAAATAATGTATAAAAACGTAAGGTAACATATAATTAAAAAACTATAAACACCGTTATCAAATAAAATAAAAACATGAACTTAAATACTCAACGAGTGGTTTTAGTGAGAAAGTGGATGATTTTCATGCCAGAAGATTCGAGTTCAATTACTTTATCTGTAAAGTGTTTGTGTATTATTAAAGAGTTAAAAATATATATGAACAAATACTATCGTGTAATCATTTTCAAACTGTTCAAAAAAATAAAAATAATTCTTAAATTCATTTATAAATTAAAAAGCTTCAATAATAATAATAATAATATAGATATTCGATTAACATCTCCCCTACCTCTTAATCCGACCGGTCACTAGATAGCAACCTAGTTCGTACACCATCCTATTTAGTATTTACCATGAATTGGATTTTCTTGTATTTCATATAGAATCAATCTTAAATGCTTCTCTACGAATCAAACCATGTTTTCACAAGCAATTAACTCTAAGCTTCACTTCAAACTCTCCTCTTCAATAGGAACCCGACATTTCAAAGTTTCCAACAATCCTAAACACCTCCACATTTTCTCTAATTTCATGCCTGAAACTCTTGTATTTCTTATAATCTCGTCCCTAATTTTATTTTCACGATATCTCGAATCCAAAAACAAATCAAGCAATGGCTTCAACCTATTTTCAACATCAAATCCTAAAAATGTAGGAAACAAATGAAAAACCGTTTCAATCCCATATCTTGAAATCCTAGTTCCGTCCAAAAATCCAATCTTTCCACAAATTTCATTTTCCTTCATCATGATTCTTCAGGAAACCTTTCTAAAACCCTAGCCAAAACACAGCAGATCGCCACCGGAAAAATACCCAAGTGCCAAAACAATGTAGATCGCTAGAACAACTAGACAATTGAATAACAAAAAAAAAGTATGTGAGATTTTAAAAAGATAAAAGAATATTTAGAGAGTTCTGAATTTCGTGGACATTAGAGTGATCGAGTAAGAAATGGTTTGTGACCGGTGAGGGTGTGATCGGTAGAGGCGAAAGGAAGAGCTTTGGGTTTTGTGGATTGGGGACTGGATATGATTTGGATTTTATTTTTGATTTTTTTTATTTTAACTTACTTTTGCATTTAATAATAATAATATATATTTTTATTTTTTATATTTAATAGTAACAAAATATGATAAGTCATACTCCCTCTGTCCCATAAAATATGTCCCTTATTGACTTTTTGAAAGTCAAAATTTTTAAACTTTGACTATTATTATATTAAATATTTTAATTAATTAATTTTTATAAAATATATATTTGAAAACTACTCGATTAGAGATTTTTAAAATATATTTTTTATATTTTTATCAATGATGCATTTTAAATAATTATGAGTCAAAGTTGAAAAAAATTGACCAAAAAAAAGTCAATAATGAACAAAATTTATGGGACGGAGGGAGTACTAAATATTAATAAAATAATTTAAAGTTATAAGAAACATTAAATATATAAAGTTAAATAAATTAGTCATTTTTAAAGTTAAGTAATCAGGTCAAAATGGATCAAAATCAAATGGAACTATAACCCCCAACATCACTTCTACGCGCCCCCAATTGTTCTCTCTCGCCCGAAGCCTGGGAGCCTCAGACGTTCCTGTTTGATTCACCGTCCCAGCACGGTTGGTGTCGGCCTGTGATCGCGTGGCGTTGTCCCCATCATCAGGCCACCGGTGTGCCGGTGTCAGCAGTGGTCAGCAGCGGCTGGTGGTTTGCTCTCAAGGAGCCGCGGCGGTGGAGGTTTCTTGGGCGTTTTCCGTAGCGGTTTCCACCTTCAGTAGCTTCGTCGGACGTCCCCAGCCGTCACCGGAGCTTTTGGGATCAGTCTCCCTAACAGCCTCAGCGGATTGTGTCCGCCAATTCTCTCCCCCGACTACTCCTCAGCTGGCCTTGACTCTCAGATTGCTTGGTGCCTGGTGGCATCGCCCAAGTGAAACAGAGCGTGGTGAAGAGAGCACGACATAACCGTTTCTAGAGGATTTGGCCCTTGCTTGGCATCCTTTTGATTTGGACGGTCGCCCAGAAGTTGTTGCTGGTACCCGGGATTATAGCGACGGCTCTCGCAGGATTCTTCCACAGGTTCCGGCTTCCCTTCTCGCCCATACCTGCCCTGTAATCCCCGTTTCTTGTTGCTCGTACCCTTTCTCCCCCACAAACTCTCCCCGCTTCTGGTTGCTTAACCCTGTTCTCCCCCTATTTGTCCCCCTCTTCTGGTGAACTTTCCCATTCTGTGGTTGGTTTTGTTGGCTGGTTGTTTAGGATGAACTTTCTCTGCTGTGTTTGTTGGAGTGGCATTGCCGCTCGGATTTTTCTGCTTGGCCTTTTGACAGGTACCTCAGGTGGTCCTTTCGAGCAGTTTATTGTGAAGAGGGGAGGCAAAAGATTTCTGTCATGTCAGTTCTGGCTTGGAATGTGCGAGGTCTGGGAACAAAAGAGACTGTTAGGGCACTCCGGGACTCAATCTTCAAAATCAAATCGACAATCGTCTTCCTTAGCGAAACGAAACAGAAAAAAACTTACTTGGAGAAGATCAGAATGAAAATGAAAATGGAGCATGGATTCTATGTTGATCCACAAGGAATAGCGGGAAGCCTAGCGCTGTGGTGGATAGCGGAGACAAACATTAATATTCTGCGTTTCGACAGAAACTACATTGATACAGAAATATCGTTACAGGATGGTGAATCTTGGTTCAACACCTTCATATATGGTCCCCCGCATCGCGAAGATCGAAAGGAATTTTGGGAAGGACTCTCATCCTTCAGAGAGCAAGGTCAGGACAAATGAGTGATTATGGGTGATTCTAATGTAGTGGCAAGACAAGAGGAAAAAGAGGGCGGGAACCCGGTAAACGTCAATGACTCTATATGGTATGAGGAGTTCGTCAATACATCTTGTCTTGTAGAATTGCCCATCAAAGGAGGAAAATTTACCTGGTTCAACCAGAGGAGTGGGGAGCATTCCATCCTTGAAAAGCTTGACCGCATTTTATGCTCGGCGGAATGGAGCCTAAACTTCCCAAAAGTGCTTGGTATAATGGAGGTGGCTATTGCTTCTGATCATGCCCCCATAGTGTTGTTTATAGGAGGGCTTCCCAAGGCACACAAGAAAGATTTCAAGTTCGAGACTAAGTGGATGCTGGATGAAGAGTGCTCCCATACTATATCAAAGGGATGAAATATCTCTCCGGGAGAAAGAATGAGCTCCAGATTCAGAAGAAAGATTCGAAGCACCAGATCAGCCCTAGTCAAGTGGAACAAAGAGAAAATGAAAGTCAGGCATGAGAAGAAGCAGAGACTGATGTCTAGAATTTCACAGCTCTAAGGTAGAAAACTCACTGATGTGGAGTTGGAAGAATATAAGGGGCTCAAAAAACAGATCGACGAAGAATGGAGGAGCGAGGAGAGATATTGGCATCAGCGCTCCAGAATCAACTGGCTCAAATGGGGAGACAAAAACACAAAGTTCTTTCATGCTACCACCCTTCAGCATCAGAGAACAAACTTTATTGTCAAGATTAAAAAAGACGATGAGATTTGGCTGGAGGATACGACAGAAATTGCTGACTACCTTCTCCAGCACTTCAAGAATATCTTCAAGCGGGATTCTTCAGTTAACTCTTGCCACCTCCATGACTATATTCCCAGCTTGATCACTCAAACCATGAATGATGCCCTTAGCAAAGATGTGGAGGAAGAGGAGATTAAAAGAGCGGTTTTTGACATGGGAGCGACAAAAGCTCCGGGGCCCGATAGTTTTCCTGGATGTTTCTACCAGAGTTTTTGGGACACTGTGAAGAGTGACCTGATCGGTATGGTGTTAAATTTCTTCAGATATGGAGAGCTGGATCCGGAGCTCAACAAAACTAATATTGTGCTCATCCCGAAAAAGCCAAACCCCACTGAAGTATCACAACTAAGACCCATTAGTCTATGCAATTTCTCGATGAAGGTTATAACCAAAATTCTGGCATCTAGATTGAAGCCCATTCTCCCCGAGATCATCCCACATTACCAATCGGCATTCGTAAAAGGAAGATCAATTCATGATAACATCATTCTGGCCAATGAAGCTTTCCATGCTATAAAGCGTACAAGGAAAGGAAAAACAGGTAAAATGGCCCTGAAGATAGATCTGGAGAAAGCTTACGATAAAGTTGACTGGGATCTCCTACAATTGATTATGGAGAAGATGGGATTCTATGAGTGGTGGACCAACAGGGTCATGACCTGTATCACTACAGTTTCTTTCTCACTTGTTCTGAATGGAGAGCGTACGGGTGAGTTCAGAGCGGGGAGAGAATTGAGACAGGGAGATCCACTATCACTTTTTCTCTTTACGCTTATTTCTAGCATCTTATCGTGGATGATTGAAAAGGAAAGTAGTGAGCAGAAATTCCAGGGACTTAGGATAAAACGGAGGTGCCCAATTCTTAGCCACCTCCTATTTGCGGACGATTGTCTTGTCTTCACAGATGCAAATGTTGAGAACTGCGAAGGCATTTTACATATCCTCCGTGTTTTCCAGTCGACCACAAGTTAGACAGTAAGCGCTCAAAAATCATCAGTGTTTTTCTCCCCAAATTTGAGCAACCGAAAAAGGGATCACCTTACAAATGTGATGGGGTTCCGGTTAATGGAAGAAGATGCAAGATACCTCGGTCTTCCATCTTTCTGGGGCAGAAGCAAGAAAGAAGCTCTGGCCTATATTAAAGAACGAGTTCAGAACCGATTGAAGGGGTGGAAAGCAAGGTTCTTAACTACCGCAGGGAAAGAAGTCCTCATCAAAGTTGTTGCTCAAGCCATCCCTACCTATGTTATGCAATGCTTCCTCCTTCCGGTCACTTTCTATGATGAGATCCGCTCAATGATAGCGAAGTTCTGGTGGAACAACTGTTCTGAAAAGGAGAGAAGTATTCACTAGATAAACTGGAAAGATCTATGCAGACCGAAGGATAAAGGGGGAATGGGATTCCGGGACCTGCGGATGTTCAATAAGGCCCTCGTCACCAAACTTACATGGAAGTTGATTAAAGAACCTGAGTCCCTCCTCTCCAAAGTTCTCCGGGGAATCTACTTCCCCAATGGCAACATTTTTGACATCCCCAAATGCTCAAACCCATCTTGGGCATGGTCAGGAATACGTGAGGGGATTTCAATTATTAAAGAAGGAGCTCTATGGAGGGTTGGCAATGGCAGGAGTATTTCTACATGGTTTGACAACTGGGTACCTCAGCTCCCAAATTACAAACCCTCAACGGACAACCCAGTACCAGTCTCAGCACTCTCGGTCAGCTCCCTGATAAGCGAGGATCAGAGAACTTGGAATGAACAGAAGGTCTACAATCTCTTTTCTCCGGAGGAGGCTGAGGCGATCCTGAAAGTTCCGATCGGTGGTCCTGAAACACAGGATTCCTACATCTGGGCCGGAAATAAGAATGGAGAATACTCGGCTAAATCAGGGTACCGGTTTCTGGAGGAAAAATCGCTATCTTTTTCCACTTCCTCACCAAGCGACGATCCCAAGACAAAGAAGGAACTATGGAATTCTATCTGGAAGTTGGGAGTCCCATCCAAAATTCGGTCTTTTCTTTGGCGATTATGCCACAACATTGCGCCGTCAAAGAGTGTCTTGAAAAGCCGAATGCATGGTCTGCTAAGAGAACCTGACCTGTGTCCCCGATGTGGATGCTCGGGGGAATCAGTGGAACATATCTTATTTCTATGTCCGTTCGCCCAAGCAATCTGGAAAGCTTCTAGTTTTAGCTACTCTCCTTCGGATAGAGGTTTCCCGGGTTTCCCTCAGTGGTGGCTCAAGATAAATGAGCTTAGGGCCTCAACAAAGTTCGGGGACGGATGTGAGCACATCGCCTTTCTGCTATGGTCCATTTGGAAATCCCGGAATGTGCTGGTTTTCGAAGGGAAAAAGGACTCTCTTTGGGAAGTGTGGTTAAGAGCAGATCGCCAATTCACGGAGTTTTCCCAAGCTTCATGTGTTGAAGAACCAGAGAAACCAAGAAACGAGAAGGAAGCACAGAGATGGGTTCCACCGCCACAAGGTATGGTAAAAGTAAACTGTGATGCGGCTTTCGATAGACTCACCGGAAAGGGCTCCTTAGAAGCTATTATCCGGGATGGCTCAGGATCCCTTCTTTTTAGTTCCTCTGCACCTTGTATTGCCCCAAATGCTTCAATGGCAGAAGCCCTTGCCATAAGGATGGGGCTCAAGATGGCACTTATATATGGGTTCAACAATATCATTGTTGAAGCGGACAACCAAGCTATAATCCAAAGATTAAACTCAGAGTCTACTGCTAACTGGGAGACTTCAGCGATTGAGGACGACATCAAGAGGACTGCACAATCTTTCTTGTTTTGTTGCTTCAAATTTGCTCCTAGGATGTGTAACCAGGCAGCCGATTGGTTAGCCAAATTTACAAAAAATCAGCTGTGTCAAATGCTGTGGACCCCTGATTGTATTCCCCCGGAACTTTTGTTAACGTAATCTTTGTTGGAAATATAAGTACTCTTTAGTAAAAAAAAAGGTCAAAATGGATCAAAGGCAAAAATTAAATGATGATTTAAGTATTTTATCCTAACGAAAAATAGTCCAAGATTGCTGACATTTCTAAAACCAATTACTCCTTTGACTTATTATTTAAGTTATGTCAAGTCTTGCACATCATTATCAAATGATTACATAATTGAAAACAAATGTAAACTCGAGACTATTTGTTGGATTCATTGGGAATTTGTCAATTATTTCCAACCCAAAGAGAAAGTAAAGTCCCCCTTCCTAGAAAGTTCAAATTAAGAAGAACCAACTCCACTTTTAACCTAAATACAAAAGACTTTGGTGTGGAGGAAGTTTCTTGGGTCATGGTACACAAATGAGTAATCTTCCCCTACACGACCAATGAGCCACTACTTCAGCCGCTTTGTCACAAGCAAGCTCAATGTTGAGGTTGCAATTGCATTTAATCTTTGGTTGCGTCATATAGGCTGCTTCCGGACCGATGGCGGTTGATGCCAGCTCATCCAGGCTTCCATCTTTATCTTTGAGGTTGGTTTTATGCTCCGTGTTCCACAGGAAATGGCCAGAAAAAAAGAGGATAAAATGGAGGGTAGCAAAAGAAGATACCAATGAAAGTTAGCATGAAAAACAAAGCATCAATTCTCCACCCAACACCATAAAAAAGGGCCTAAGATGTACAACTTTTCTAGCCAATGGTAAGAGGTAGTGAAAAAGAAGATAAGCTCCTGGTTCCTTCAACAGAATATAAATAACATGTGTGTATTCTTGAACGCAACCAAGATAGGCAAACAAATAGTTTAAATCTTTTGACCAAACTACCTCATTTTTCATCAAGTTTATGATGCCATGCAAAAGAATCCTAATCACCAAAAGCCAAATTTGGCATCAGAGAAAAGACAGTTAAGGCCAACAAACAATCAAGGTAATGAAAAATCATAGACTTTAGACAATTCACTTTGCAAATTTGGCAAGAACAAAACAAAATTACCATAAAAGATTTCTAACCCCTCCAAACAAATCACATCATTCACAATTCCTCTTTCCAGAGGAACAAGCCAAGAGAACTGAATATGTTCAGATATCAAAACCAGCTCCAAGCAGGCATAACACATGGTAACATTCTTTCAAAGATTCACCTGGACATAAATCCGCACAATATGCATCCAAGAACAGCAGGAATATAATAAAGTGAAATGTGGTCCTTTGAAACTCATTATACAGGCAATGAAAGAATGATTTGAATTTGACCGAGTCTGAGCAGGAATAGTTCCTTTAGGTCTTCTCCTGCATACGAGTCTAATACTTCTTCCGATGGAAAGACTAGGGAAAAGTCTTCGTAGTCTCACTCCCTTCATTAACCGAACACAGCCCTAAGAAGGGTATATTTTAGAGGAGAGGCATCATTTAAATTCATGGAATAAACAACTCCATTTCAACAGGATACCGACATTAGTTTCAGCAAGCGGACTAAAATTATTCATGATGCATAACATCTAGTTATTAACTGGATGGAACACCCACCACCAGGATTCAGGAAAGATAAAGAGAAACAAAAAGCTAGCCTTTCAAATAGTCTCCTGCAGAACCTATAAGATAACTAGCTCCAATGCATACAGATCACTCATTCCATAACTCCACTGCAATCAAAAATTAAGTCAACCAACAAAGACGTCCACCAAATACAGTTGCAGCACATGGTAGAGAGACTCATTTTATGCCTTGGTACACAGCAAGAGCTCATTTACAAATCCAACAGAAACCAATGAAGGTCACAAAGATTATACAAGCAGCATCACATCAACAACTAGCAACACCGCATACACTTAATTACTTGCTGCTCTCACATCAATAGATTCTTCACTAAACAAGAACCAGTGAAGACAAGAACCCACTAAAAAGTCCATGTGATGTGCGCAACTACAAATTAAGGAATTCAAGAAACCAGAATACTTCCCTTTATAAATGGAACATTGGCAAGTATTACCAGAAGGCAACCAAAACTCTTGCAACTGAATAACAAAAATCAGATATAAAAGTCTTGAAGACAATTGGACAAAAAATTATACTGGGTACATCGAAGTTGTAACAAGAACACAATAAATTACATTAGAAAATGGCTTTGTTTAGCAAAGTGCTAAAAAATTCATTTAACAACAAATATAGTAACGGCTTTCTGGTGCAGGTTTCCTACATCCCATTAATTTATATAGAAAAATAAAGAACTATATTTAACTTATTAAGCTGCATACATGATAAAAGAATCAACATTACAGCAACATAAACCAACAACGAAAAAAAATTCCAAGTACAGGAGATGCTATCTAGCAAAAATAGAGAAAAACATTTAACTCGCTACTTTTATTATAAAAAAAGTAAAAAAAACACTATACTAATGATTGAAAAGGCCACTGGAACAAAAGTTCCTAATAAAACATGGAAACACTAGTCTACATCACAAGTTTTTGCCAATTAGCACTAAAAAAATAAACATCTTAAAGGTGCAGATCAATAGAAGTGGCTGTAAGAGCCCAGCAAATACATTCAAGCCAGAGTATATATAGTCTGCATTCACGCAATCACCAGAACCACAAAAAGCATCTGCGCCCAACAAGCTGTCATAGACCTGAATCAAACACCCATTGACAACTGAATTCATCATTCCACATCACCAACCAAAAAAATGTCAAAACTAATTGATAAGCAGTGTATTAAAGCAAAAATTGTTTTTTTTTTGGGGGGGGGGGTGGTCTGCACTTACTTGAAGGGGTCAGCTCAAACTTTGACCACTTTCAATAGGAACAAAAGATTAAAAGCAAAGCAATTGCAACAATCATATCCAATCAAATAAATAGCTTTCTTAAACAGTGGCACAAACTAGCATGCAGTACAAATGAAAAAAGTTGTACAAATCCACAGTTATAAATTTTTGAAACACCATATAATGCAAAACTAGATTCCATTTTTAATCAATAAGGATACTATTCACACAGAGTACTTAAAAAGGAAATCAAGTAATCAACAGAAATAAACATACATTAGATTATAAGCAAATTCACATGAAAAATGAATGCCAAAGTTATAACATACTGTGCAAACTGGCAAGTTAATGATAAATTGAACAGGAAATATCTGCTAAATAGGAGGCAGCATTTTTTTATAGAAATTCACTCTTCTAGCCCCTTGATGTAAATTAAAATAAGCGTGCATCCATGGAGCACAAAATGATAAAACTAGAATATCAAATAATACTACCTAGGGAGAGATTTACAAAACTTTATAAACATGAAAGGAGATGGAAAACTAAACACAAAAACTGCTACTATAATTGGAAAATGACTACAAATGGACATCTCATATTACTTCAATACAAGTTATATGATAGAAACAATTAAATAAAATCAACCAAGAGAGTTAAAAATGTCTACAGAATAGTTGCATCCATCTTGGTTAAAAACGTGTACCCAAAATATTTGTATGCATGCTCAGTGTTATAATCATTTAAATCTCACAAAATTTAGAAGAATGCTTGTTGTTGTCAGGACAATAATACATTCACTTCATGCTAAAAAAGAGTAAAACCTACAATCTACAGAAAGTTCTCCACACATGATTAAATATAAGATAATAGCCTGCCTTTCGACACCTGAAGTCAAAAGGTATATAAATTATTTCTTATACTTACTAAGATTTAACATTTTAAAGGGAATTCACTAACAAGGGTTGCCAGTCACTTAATTCGTGACAGAAAACAACAGGAGCTCCACCAATATTATAGATATAAACCATCAAATTATTTCTTATATTTACTAAGATTTAACATTTTTAAGGGAATTCACTAACAAGGGTTGCCAGTCACTTAATTAATGACAGAAAACAACAGGAGCTCCACCAATATTATAGATATAAACCATCAGCCACAAGTTGAAAAGTTTATTCATACATATGTGACATGTCTCAATATATGCGCATTCAATTTTAAAATAGTAAAATATAGAATCAAGCTAATCTGCAACCATTTCAAAACACTACATAATGTAGCAACGTATAGTTTCTTAAACAAAAGCAAAAGCACTACATACAAGCAACTATGCAGCACAGAAGTAGCATAACTCAAAAAAGGTGAAAAGAACCAAAAGTTTCAAGCAATCACACACAAGGAACAAATACCCAAAATAGAGAATACGGGAAAGCACAAACAAAAGAAGTCAAGTCATTCAAACTATTAAACAAAAACTACAACAGCAATAACACCTCATGTAGCAATAGAAGAATTTACAGCATGCCAAATCAAGGAGAACTACCTCAGTAGAAAGGTGGTCCGTTGGGATACATTCCACCAGGTGGAACTCTTGGCACAGGGGATGCACCGGCTCCTTGGTGATGCTGATTGGGGAAAGCAGCTGCGGAAGACAAGCTATAATGAGCAGTCTCTGGATACCCTCCAGATGGCATCCCAACAGAGCTTGGTGGCAAACGATATAATGAAGATCCTGCAGCTGCACCACTTAAGCCAACAGTAGCACCAGCACTACTCAACCCACCATAGCCAGTTGAGCCAGGTCCACCATAACCACCATATGGCCCACCAAGTCCGGAACCATAACCACCAGCAGCAGCACCTCCACTGGCACTCAATGCCCCAACCCCAACACCTGATGAATTCATGTGATGAGGATGCCCCATTGGACCAGGCGGCCCTTGCAACCCACCTGGAAATCCGCCATAACCTCCCATACCACCGGGCCCACCATAACCGCCACCATGTCCTCCCACTCCCATCTCTGTATTTCCCGGAGCCCCAGCTCCACTTTGCATCATCCCATCTTGTCCTGGCTTCCCTTTTTTCCCTTCAATTGCAAGCTTACAGTTCAGTTGTCTCCCATCAATGTTCTTCACCGGCTCCACCAGTGCCGACTGAGCCCCTTCTGCCGTCTTATAAACAAAAAGAGCAAATCCCTTTGATTTCCCAGTCTGCTTATCGAAGCCCAAAGGACCCTCTTCAATTTCCCCATACTGAGTAAAAAGACCCAACAACCTATCCGCTGGCATGTCATACGGCACATTGGCCACATAAATCTTCCTCATATGAACATCCACGGAGTTACTAATCGTCCCTGAATTCCCCGCAGCTGCCAGCTGCGTCACCGTAACTCTCCCGTCGATTTTCTTACTGGGTTCCTTAAGAGCAAGCAAAGCACCATCGACGTGCTTAAAGGTAACAAATCCATACCCTTTCGATTTCCCAGTAGTTTTGTCGAGGATAACGACCGCTTCTTCAAGTTCTCCATAGACCGAAAAAAGTGAACGAAGGCCGTCGGTTGTAGTATCCCAACCTAACCCACGGATGAAGAGCTTCCGCTGAGATGGATCTTGATCGGCAATAGATCGGACGGCGGAAAGAACATCAACGTGACGACAAACGGCGTCTTGGAGGATGTCGAGGAGTTGATCGACGGTGAATCGCTCGATTAGCTTGCGGCCGTCTTGTGGGGTTAGTTTTGTGATGGGATCAGGTTCCGATATCGCTGAAATAACACCGTTTTCATCCAACTTGCGTTTCTTAGAGGGATCCGCGAATTGCATCTTGGAGGAGTCTTAAAACCCTAACCCTAAAAAACTCGAAGAAACGGAGAGGTGTTTCAAATTGAGGCTGAAGGAAAAGGGAAAAGGGAAAAGGATAGCAATGGAAAAGGCGTTATCTTGAATATAGGATCTGTGTTTGTGTTTGTGTTTGTGTTTGTGTTTGATGGGTTCTTTTGGTTCTAACTGTGTTTGATGGTTTGGGTCTATACTGTTAAGCCTGCCTATTTAATTTTAGCCCCAAGGCTCAAGTTTTTTTTTTTTTTTTGTTATCAGATTTTGACTTTTGAGCTTCGGCTCCATTAGATTCTGAGTTGACCGATGAATGGTTTCCGGTGAATAAAATGGTATTTAATTTAACATTGAAATGACTTTCAAGTGGACAAAGTGGCTACCGGAATGGATTTAATTATGGCGGCCTACTTGTTTAAAACAGCAAAGTATTTTTTTATTAAGTTGATATATTTATATTCTTAAGATAAATTTTGAGATTTAAACTTATACAAGATGAGATAACTTGAGCATTATTGACCACTTGATCAATTAGTAGATGAAGCAAAGTATTTTTTTTGAGTGAAATGTCGGTTAAATTTTATTTATGATGAATAAAGAAACTGTAAAACCTATGTTTGATTTTGATATAACTAGATCTTTAAGGATCAATTTGAAAAACTTAAAATTGTTTTTATAAATCCCTTAATAAGTTTTAAAACACCAACTCTTTAAAACTGATTTATAAAACTCAAACTCAAAATATTTTCTAAGTGTTCCAAGGCAAAACCATTGAAAATCGCCCAGGCGTATCGATACAACACCAAGCGTATCGATACCATTTTACCAAACTTGGTTACTGGAGGAACATGTATCGATACGGCAAACCCTCGTATCGATACGCCCCTGTGTTAAATCTCAAAAAGTTTGAATAGCGTACCGATACAGCAAACCCCCGTATCGATACGGGCTTTATAATTTTTAAAGTATTTAAGTCGGTTTAAAAATATGACCGTTGGTGTCAGTTGGTTGGTAACCAAACTTTAAAAGTTCGTTGACCCGTATCGATACGCCTAACCCCCGTACCGATACGAGTTTTGACAGTGAGCTAAGTTCAGAAAATAGTATCGATACGGCCCTTGCCGTTTCGATACCCAGTACCGATACGCTTACGCGCGTATCGATACCCCTTATTAAATGCACACAACGGCTCTTTCTTTTCTGAGACAGGTACCGATACCCCTTCCCGAGTACCGATACCGGTAGCTGCAGAAGTGCATTTATGGTGGTAAGAAAGGGTTCCAACGGCTCCATTTATGTCTCCAACCACCCAAACGGCTAGAAATCAATGAGGAGGTATAAAAGACACATCCAAAAGCTACAGCAACAACTATTGATCTTCAAGAAAACACTTATTCATCAAATCCAAGCAATTGTGCCAAAATTCATATTTGTCTAGAAACCCATTTGTAATCTTCATTCATATTTTGTCAAATTGGGTTGAGTGCTTGTATTGGGGCTATCATTTGTATTGAGAGATACCTTATTAGCCTTCAAATTTCTTTGTTCTCTTGTGTGAGGGTTGGGTTGATTTTTGGGTAGAAAAATCAACCGAAAGTGTAAAGGGTTGCCTCCTTGTCCTAGAAAAGGGGAAGAACGATTTAGTGGAATTGTTACAAATCCTTAGTGAAGCTAAGGTAGTGGATGTAGAGTTCATTTGGAACTTGAACCACTTTAAATCTCTTGTCCATCAATTTTTAATTTGCAAACTTCCACCACAAACCTTTAAATTTCCAATTCACCCCCCCTCTTGGTCAATTTCGATCTTGCGATCCACTCAACAATTGGTATCAGAGCTTGACTCTTTGAGGATTAACAACCACAAGAGGATATCCTTGGAAGAGTGTGATCATCAAATTATCAAGAGATGGCTTCTACCTCCGGTTCCGGCATGTACGAGTCACAATCGACCACAAAGCCTCCCTTCTTCAACAGTGATAACTATTCTTTTTGGAAGAATAAAATGCGTCTATTCATCAAGTCAAATGACTATCTTGTGTGGGATGTCATTGAGGATGGGCCATACATTCCATTGAAGCAAGATGGTGAAGGCAAGATGGTGTTGAAGAAGAAAGCCGAAATGAGTGAAGAGGAGAGGAAAAAGATTCAAGTCAATGATAAAGCTCTTCACATGCTATTTTGTGCTTTCGGTCCGGAAATCTACTCAAAGGTCTCATCAATTGAAAGTGCCAAGGAAGTGTGGGACACTCTTGAGACCACTTATGAAGGCACCAATGATGTCAAGGAAACTAAGATTGGAATTCTCAATCTTAGTTATGAAAATTTCAAGATGGAGTCCGATGAGACGGTGTCAAAGATGTTCGATCGATTCTCCACGATCGTCAATGGTCTAAAGGGATTTGGAGAGATCATACCGGAAGACAAGCTTGTCCGGAAGCTACTCTATTCACTTCCCGAGTCTTGGGATGGGAAGAGAACCTGTTGAGAAATATTTTGATATAACAATTATGTGAAAATTGTTTTAGGGACGTGTTTAAAGATTTCAAAAATAATTCAAAAGTCCTTAAAACGTGACAAAATGTTTTGAAAGAGTTCGATTGAATACTTATATCGAACTACTCTTTTAAAAGTCGAAAAATGCACAAAATACATGTTTTTAGAGTAAAGTTTCGAAACCTTAACAAAGGTCTCGAAACTTGTCAGGGCAGTAGCCAAAAATTTGGAAACCTAGGCAAAGGTTTCGAAACCTCTACAAGGTTTCGAAACTTTGGCTCAAAGGTTTCGAAACCTTGTAAAGGTTTCGAAACTTTGGCCCTGTAACGGCTCCAAACGGCTATAAAACGGCTAGTTTTTTGAAACCCCTCTTAAGGTTTCGAAACCTCTCAAAGGTTTCGAAACTATTGTGCAGGAGAGCATTTAATGCTCAACTTTAATGGCTTCCAACGGCTCCGAAACATCTCCAACAGCCATAAACGGCTATAAACTCATTCCACACTATATAAACACCCCAAGGACACTTGAAGATGGCAAGAGATGATATCCAAGCTTAATGATCAAGAGAAATAGCGTTTAAGTCTTTATCTTCTTCATTTCTCTTGTAAATATTGTATAGAGAGTGTTTTTCAAAAACAATTTTTCAAAGATGTTTTGTTATATCAAAAAGGGGGAGATTGTTGAGAAATATTTTGATATAACAATTATGTGAAAATTGTTTTAGGGACATGTTTAAAGATTTCAAAAATAATTCAAAAGTCCTTAAAACGTGACAAAATGTTTTGAAAGAGTTCGATTGAATACTTATATCGAACTACTCTTTTAAAAGTCGAAAAATGCCCAAAATACATGTTTTTAGAGTAAAGTTTCGAAACCTTAACAAAGGTCTCGAAACTTGTCAGGGCAGTAGCCAAAAATTTGGAAACCTAGGCAAAGGTTTCGAAACCTCTACAAGGTTTCGAAACTTTGGCTCAAAGATTTCGAAACCTTGTAAAGGTTTCGAAACTTTGGCCCTGTAACGGCTCCAAACGGCTATAAAACGGCTAGTTTTTTGAAACCCCTCTTAAGGTTTCGAAACCTCTCAAAGGTTTCGAAACTATTGTGCAGGAGAGCATTTAATGCTCAACTTTAATGGCTTCCAACGGCTCCGAAACATCTCCAACGGCCATAAACGGCTATAAACTCATTCCACACTATATAAACACCCCAAGGACACTTGAAGATGGCAAGAGATGATATCCAAGCTTAATGATCAAGAGAAATAGCGTTTAAGTCTTTATCTTCTTCATTTCTCTTGTAAATATTGTATAAAGAGTGTTTTTCATTGTTTTTATTCTTTACACTCTTGTGAGCTTAACTCTCGTAAACACCCACCTTGTGAGGTTTCATTGTTTACATTTTTCTACCCTTGTATAAGGAGAGGTTCTAGTTTATCCTTGAGAGAAAAACTAGAGTGGTTCTATCTTAGCCATTGAAAAGATAGGGTTGTAAGGTTACCCTTTGTCCTCAAAAGGAAGAATTCATTGTTGAGTGAATTGGGAAATCCTTAGTGGTGTGCTAAGGTAGTGGATGTAGACTCGGTTGAGTAGTCGAACCACTCTAAAATCATCGTGCAAATTGTCTACCTTTATTTCGGTTTTAGCCAATTCAACCACCAAGCAATTACAACCCTCCTTGACGGTTTCGGTGATCGATTCGAGCGTGCCTACAAGCCCAACAGAACCGCTATCATCGAAGCAAAGAACTTGAAGACTTTGAAGCTTGATGAGCTTGTGGGTTCTCTCCTTACTCATGAGATCATGAAGCAAGGAAGGGAAGATGAGAAGAAGAAAGAAGAGAAAAGAGTAGAGAAGCTTGAAGTTGAGAAGAAGAAGAAGATGGGAATAGCTCTCAAGGCTAAAGCTTCACAACATGATGAGAGCTCATCTAGTGATGAGGATGAACTTGAAGAATTGGCTATGATAGCCAAACGATTCTCACGCTTTATGAGGTCCAACCGGGGAAGAAAAATCCAAAGGAAGATGGACTTCAAAAGCAAGAACAAGGAAGATGGAAAGGATCCAATCATTTGCTTTGAGTGCAATAAACCCGGCCACATACGTTCGGAGTGCCCTCAACTCAAGAAGAAGGGCTTTGAGAAGAAGAAAAAGCTCAAAGCCAAGCTTGCTACTTGGAGTGATGAGGAGTCATCGGAGGATGACGAACAAGAAGTGGCTAACCTTTGCCTCATGACACTTGAGGAAGATTCCTCTATGGGGGAGCATTGCTACAAGGCCAAGGCACAAAGTCAAAATTCATGGTACCTTGATAGTGGAATCTCGAGACACATGACCGGAGACAAGAGTCGATTCATGGATCTAAAGCCAAAAAGTGGAGGAGTAGTAACATTTGGTGACAACTCCAAAGGCCACATTAAAGGTATTGGCTCCATAGGTAATCACTCTACCATTCTTATTGAAAATGTCTTATATGTCGATGGTCTTAAACACAATTTATTGAGCATAAGTCAACTATGTGATAGAGGATTTAATGTTTTGTTTGATAAAAATGGATGCAAAATTATAGACATTAAATCTAATAATATTATGCTCATAGGTCATCGCATAGGAAACATATACATGGTGCATTTAGATGACATACATACATCTCATACATGCTTAGTTGCTCAAAATGAAAATGATGCATGGTTGTGGCATAGGAAGCTAGGACATGCTAGCATAAGTGTTTTAGAAAAACTAGTCTCTCTAAATCTAGTTAGAGGTTTACCCAAAATAAAGTTCTCAAATGATAAAATTTGTGATGCATGCTCAAAGGGTAAACAACATAGGTCTTCCTTTAAATCCATTAATGATGTTTCTACTAGTAGATGCTTACAATTAATTCACATGGATTTATTTGGGCCAATTAGGACTATGAGCCTGAGTGGTAAGTCTTATGCTTTTGTGCTAGTTGATGATTTTTCTAGATTTACTTGGGTTCTCTTTTTAAGTACTAAAGATGAGGCTTTGGAAAAATTCATCACATTTTCAAAACTAACCCAAAATGATCTTGAACTTAGAATTTCACATATTAGAAGTGATCATGGAACCGAGTTTCAAAATTTAGGGTTTGAAGAGTTTTTAAATGAAAATGGTATTAGCCATAATTTTTCGGCTCCTCGAACTCCTCAACAAAATGGGGTAGTTGAGAGGAAAAATAGAACTTTACAAGAAATGGCTAGAACTATACTTTGTGAAAACAATTTACCTAAATATTTTTGGGCGGAAGCCACAAACACCGCTTGTTATATTGTAAATCGAGTAATGATTAGGCCAATTTTAAAGAAAACACCTTATGAGATTTTAAAATCTAAAAAGCCTAACATTAGCTATTTCCACCCTTTTGGGTGCAAGTGTTTTGTTTTAAATAATGGAAAAGACAACTTAGGTAAATTTGATGCAAAAAGTGATGAAGCCATTTTTATAGGTTACTCTTTAACCTCTAAAGCCTATCGAGTATTTAACAAAAGAACTTTAGTAGTATAAGAATCTATTCATGTTGTATTCGATGATAACCTCCTTCCTAGGAAGGATTCTTGTGATGATGATGATGTAGGGATCATAAATGCCTTTGATGGAGGTCAAACTTCAAAGGAGGATGAGATTCCAACAAAGGAAGAGGAATCACAAGATCCACCTCTTGAAGCCTTGAAGGACTTGGCTATTGAGGAAAAGGAAGTGAGCTACCCAAGGGAGTTGAACTATGTCAAAGATGGTGAAATCTTGGGTGATCCATCCAAGGGGGTAACCACTCGTTCTTCTCTTAGATTAATGAACCATGTTGCATTTATCTCATGCATAGAGCCTAAAAATATAAAAGAAGCATTGAAAGATGACTTTTGGATTATGGCTATGCAAGAAGAGTTAAATCAATTTGAGAGAAGTAATGTATGGACATTAGTTGATAGGCCTAGTAATCAATCTACAATAGGAACTAAATGAGTCTTTAGGAACAAACTAGATGAGAGTGGTAACATTGTGAGAAATAAAGCTAGACTTGTAGCACAAGGTTACACTCAAGAAGAGGGAATAGATTTTGATGAAACCTATGCACCCGTAGCTAGAATGGAAGCCATTAGGATGTTGCTTGCATATGCATGTTATCATAATTTCAAGCTTTTTCAAATCGATGTTAAAAGCGCATTTTTAAATGGTTTTATAAATGAGGAAGTGTATGTGGAACAACCACCGGGTTTTGAAGATTCAAAATTTCCAAATCATGTTTTCAAACTTACCAAAGCTCTTTATGGTTTAAAACAAGCTCCTAGAGCTTGGTATGAAAGGCTTTCAAATTTTTTGATTGAAAAAGGATTTGAAAAAGGTAAGGTGGACACTACACTCTTTATAAAAATGTATAAAAATGACATCTTAGTAGTTCAAATTTATGTTGATGATATCATTTTTGGTTCTACTAATGAATGTCATTGTCAAGAGTTTGCTAAGTTAATGCAAGGTGAATTTGAGATGAGCATGATGGGGGAGCTCTCATTCTTTTTGGGACTCCAAATCAAGCAAAAGAAGGATGACACCTTCATCAACCAAGCAAAATACATAAAGGATATGCTCAAGAAGTTTGGCTTGGAGAATGCAAAGCCTCAAGCCACTCCTATGAGCTCATATACAAAGCTTGACAAAGATGAAGGAGGTAAGTGTGTTGACTCTAAGCTTTATCGTTCTATGATTGGATCTTTGCTTTACCTTACCGCAAGTAGACCGGATATCTTGTTTAGTGTTTGCTTGTGTGCTAGGTTTCAAGCTAGTCCTAGAGAGTCTCATCTTATAGCCGTTAAGAGAATCTTTAGATACCTTAGAGACACTCCTTGTTTAGGTCTTTGGTATCCTAGAGACTCTACCTTCAACCTTCATGCTTACTCGGATGCGGATTATGGGGGTTGTAAAATCGATAGGAAAAGTACTTCGGGAACTTGTCAATTCTTAGGTAGTATGCTCATATCTTGGTTCTCTAAGAAACAAAATAGTGTAGCCTTATCTACCACCGAAGCCGAGTACATATCCTTAGGGAGTTGTTGTGCTCAAGTCCTTTGGATGAAGCAACAACTCTTAGATTATGGAATTAAAGTTGAAACCATACCCCTAAAATGTGACAACACTAGTGCAATATGTTTAACAAAAAATCCCATCCAACACTCTAGAACCAAACACATTGAAATTAGGCATCATTTCATTAGAGATCATGTCCTTAAGAAAGATGTTGTTATAGAGTATGTAGACACCTTGAATCAATTAGCGGACATATTTACAAAACCCTTAGACAAAGAGCGTTTTTGGTCCCTTAGGAGAGAGTTAGGTCTAGCTAGCCTATCTTGATCTTTTTAGGACCTCTTTTGTGCTTAAATATGCTTGATCTTGTGAAATGCCATGTTTGTATGCTTAGACTCCCAATTTCTTCCATGCCTATAGTTAGGGGGAGTATGATTCTGTTAAAATATGCTTAGAACTGCTCATACATCATTTGCATACTCATAGGAGAGGTTAGGTTCGAGCCTTTGGTTGTTCTTTGAACCAAATATGCATTTCTGGGCATACCGTATCGATACTACACTACGCGTATCGATACCTGTTCTTCATTCCATTTCCAGAATTCTCTTCGCTTCACGCGTATCGATACGATTCATCCCGTATCGATACAGGTCATTTCGATACGGACCCCTCCGTTTCGATACGACTTTTCCAACGGGCATTTTTGCAAAAAGACATCTATATCCCCGTATCGATACCCCAACGGGCGTATCGATACTCGTCTGCGCTGATGGCTTTAATTAGGCTTTTAATGTATTCAACTTTTACCAAAATTCAAACTTTTCAAAACCTAATTAACCCTAGCCGTTTTTGCCTATAAAAAGGCCCTTCCCCCTTCATATTTTTCACATCTCAACTCAAACCTAAAAGAGTTTTTAAATCAAGCAAGGCTTTGTGCTCTCTTTCTCATCCTTGTGCTAGTTTTCTTCAAATCTTCAAGTTTCTATCAAGGTAATCTCCTTCTTCTTTTTTTAAATTCCTCTTACCTTGATTTTTACTCAAATTGAAGAAATCTCCCTTGCTTATTTTCTCTCTTAGATCATGGCACCAAAAGATCCATCGAGGAAGCGACCAAGGACTAATCAAGCCGGTGATTCCTCCACCGGTGGAGAAATTGCTCGTCCAAACTATTCCATCATCTATGATCAATGCTTTCCCGGCAATGCGGGTCTCGCTCACTTTCGTCAATATGAGAATTACAAGATCCGTGCCGAAAGGGTAATATCCATTCCTTTTCTCAATTCGGAGCGTTTTAAGTTTGAATACCTCCCCTTGCTTCATCGTTGGAATTTCATGGATTTTCTCTCTATTCCGGGTTTTTACTATCGTCTCTTGGTTGTGATTTTCTATGCTAATGCAAGATGTATTTCTCGTAATGGGGAAGTTGTGGCTATTAGCTCTTTTCTTATGGGGAAGAAATTAATCCTTGATGTCAAGTCTATTTGTGATGTCTTTAAGTTGGATGATGAAGGCCTTGATGATGAGCATGGTTTAGGGCATGTTCTTAGTGGTTCCGTCACCGCCCTTAATGCCCATGATCGAATTCTACATTTGATGGTGTCGTGGTGGTTTCGTCCTTCCGGAGGGAAATATTCCACCATTCGTCAAGTGGATGATTTTTGGATTCGATGCTTCCGTGAAGGCAAGCGACCAAATCTAGCTCGTTTCATGTTCGCGGAGATCGTCTATATCGTTCAAAATCGTAACACTCCTCATGTCACCTCCTTCACATACGGTACGGCTTTGAGCTATTTCTTTGTTAAAAATGATATTGATTGCTCTTATGACTATCCAACTTCTCTCACCGATCCCATTGATGAGCGATCTCTTGCTCGGGCAAAATTCTCTTATGTTAATGGTGAATGGATACGTCTTGCCGAGTTACCACCGGAAGCCGCCGCCATGTTTGAAGAGGCTCAAGCTCCTCAAGCTCCTCAAGCTTCTCAAGTCCAACAACCCAATATGGATGCTCTCATAACCTATCTCAATGAGCAATTTACCGGGTTGCGCACGGACATGAATACTCGTCTCACTTCCATGGAAACTACTTTTGACACTAGGATGATGGGTATGGAGAATCGCCTTACATCTCTTGAGAGCGGGCACAATTCCTTAAATATTTCCATTGCCGCTTTCCATGATGAATGGCGTAATAGCATGCGCTCTAATGAGCCCTTGGGACTTGATGATGAAGATGATGAAGACGACGAAGACGATGCTTAGACGTTTTCTCTTGTTTGTCATGCATATCATTTAGGATTTTATATTTTTATGCACCTATGTTTTATGTTCTTAGGATTAAGGTTGTTTTAGGATTAAAACCTATGCTTTGATTTCTATTTTGCCTTTGTTTGGATTTTAAGTATGTTGCCTTAATGAATAATATCTATGTTGCTTATTATACCTTTGATTTCTTGATGCACTTAATTGTCTCAAAGATTGTTTTTTGATCTAACAAAAAGGGGGAGAAGGAACTAGCTCACACTTTAAATATTTTGATTTTAACTCAAAGGTTACCAAGCTTATATTAAGGGGGAGTTAACTTTGTAAAGTTTTTCAAAAGTGTCAAAAATTTTAAGCTTTAGTTTTGTTATATCAAAAAGGGGGAGATTGTAAAACCTATGTTTGATTTTGATATAACTAGATCTTTAAGGATCAATTTGAAAAACTTAAAATTGTTTTTATAAATCCCTTAATAAGTTTTAAAACACCAACTCTTTAAAACTGATTTATAAAACTCAAACTCAAAATATTTTCTAAGTGTTCCAAGGCAAAACCATTGAAAATCGCCCAGGCGTATTGATACAACACCAAGCGTATCGATACCATTTTACCAAACTTGGTTACTGGAGGAACATGTATCGATACGGAAAACCCTCGTATCGATACGCCCCTGTGTTAAATCTCAAAGAGTTCGAATAGCGTACCGATACGGCAAACCCCCGTATCGATACGGGCTTTATAATTTTTAAAGTATTTAAGTCGGTTTAAAAATATGACCGTTGGTGTCAGTTGGTTGGTAACCAAACTTTAAAAGTTCGTTGACCCGTATCGATACGCCTAACCCCCGTACCGATACGAGTTTTGACAGTGAGCTAAGTTCAGAAAATAGTATCGATACGGCCCTTGCCATTTCGATACCCAGTACTGATACGCTTACGCGTGTATCGATACCCCTTATTAAATGCACACAACGGCTCTTTCTTTTCTGAGACAGGTACCGATACCCCTTCCCGAGTACCGATACCGGTAGCTGCAGAAGTGCATTTATGGTGGTAAGAGAGGGTTCCAACGGCTCCATTTATGTCTCCAACCACCCAAACGGCTAGAAATCAATGAGGAGGTATAAAAGACACATCCAAAAGCTACAACAACAACTATTGATCTTCAAGAAAACACTTATTCATCAAATCCAAGCAATTGTGCCAAAATTCATATTTGTCTAGAAACCCATTTGTAATCTTCATTCATATTTTGTCAAATTGGGTTGAGTGCTTGTATTAGGGCTATCATTTGTATTGAGAGATACCTTATTAGCCTTCAAATTTCTTTGTTCTCTTGTGTGAGGGTTGGGTTGATTTTTGGGTAGAAAAATCAACCGAAAGTGTAAAGGGTTGCCTCCTTGTCCTAGAAAAGAAGAAGAACGATTTAGTGGAATTGTTGCAAATCCTTAGTGAAGCTAAGGTAGTGGATGTAGAGTTCATTTGGAACTTGAACCACTCTAAATCTCTTGTCCATCAATTTTTAATTTGCAAACTTCCACCACAAACCTTTAAATTTCCAATTCACCCCCCTCTTGGTCAATTTCGATCTTGCGATCCACTCAACAGAAACTGACCAAAACAATTATTACAAAGTAAGAAAAAACTAAAGAAAAACCAAACGACAAAAGAAAAAGGAAAAGAAAAGCTGAAGCACTCAACCAACCCATCTTCCATCTGAGACAAATTCAATTTGAGGAGTAAGATAGAAGAAGAAGACAGGGGATGAAGTTCTCAAGAACTAATCGAAACGGAAATTCCCTTTACACGACACCGATTGAAGAATCACGGTGGATCCCTAAACCGTCGGTGCTCATCGGCAACTTTCAGAACCCTAGGCGGAGCGTCCTCCATCCAGGACTGATCTTGAGGTAAACTCCGACCCTCCATCGCCATTGCATGTGCGGCTCGATTTTGGAGACGACCACAGAAGAAGAAGGAACATAAAACTAAGCTTTGAGCAGCAACGCTAATGTCCCTGGTAAGCATCCCGATTTCTGAAAAGTCTGGTTCGCGAGAGACAAGTTTTTTAATTATAGACTTTGAATCGCTCTCAATTTCGATAGAATTGAAACCAATTTCTTGTGCAAATTGTAGCCCATGTAATATCGCGATAGCTTTAGCCTGGAAGACACTCGAAATCCTGTTATTGTGCCTTACACACGAACCAACAATGAAACCCGCCTCATCTCGAATAACCACCCCAGAAATAGAATGCTTTGTTGAAGAATTGAAGCTTGCATCCACATTAACTTTGACAGAATTCGCAGTAGGGGGACTCCAGCGAGCAATCACATTTGGAACAGGGTGCTGTAATAATGAGGTAAGTGATCTAATCTCCTCACAGTAACTTACAATGAAAGTTGTTACCTCTTCGATTCGTTGTGTAATGCCTTTGTGAATATACTTGTTTCTGGAAAACCATAATGCCCAAATAGTTGTAATAATCAGCCTCTGTTTGCTAGTATCAGTGTGTTTGAACATCCATAGTAACCATTCATAAAAAGACCCTTGATCTAAATGATTAGGCCAGGAAATCCCTAATTTACTCCAGACTTGTAAGGCAAAGTAACAACCCTTACTCACATGGGATGTATCTTCAACTCCAATCGAACAACGAGGGCATTGAGAGTGCGAGGAAACCCTCTTTATGGTTAGGTTATGTAAAGTAGGCACAAAATTGTTAATAAAACGCCATATCAAAATCTTAATTTTTGAGGGACAATCTATGCTCCATAGGTAATTGAAAATATCACCATCAGATGTACTCATAGTGGGATTCATAAGGAGCTTATAACCACTACGAACATAATATATACCCGAGCCCTCTCCAAACCATACAAACACATCCTCATGAGCAGATGATGAAATAGGAATCTGCAAGATACGATTAGCCTCATCTGGTGCAAAACTTGATTTGATCAATGGTTCATTCCAACAACGAAGGGGTTGTAAAATAAGATCAGAAACTCTTTGTAGGCTAGCAATTGGGGTGAAGTAACAACCGTTGAGGGAAAAGATGGAAGCCAAAAATCATTCCAGACGCAAACCGACTGACCGTTCTCGATTCTCCAACCCATACCCATCTCAATAAGCCTTCTTGAACTCCAAATACTCCTCCAGATTAAGGAAGGTGCAGAACCCAAAGAAGCTTGCAGAAAGGTAGAAGACGAGTAGTACTTAGCTTTTAATAATCTTGCAGCTAGGGAACCAGGATTAGTAATTAATCGCCACCCTTGTTTCGCTAGGAGCGCAATATTAAATTTAGCGAGATCTCGAAAACCCATCCCTTCTTCACTCTTTAATTTAAATAGCTCGGACCATTGGCACCAGTGAATTCCCCGCTTAGAAGCTGCATTACGCCACCAGAAACGAGCCAAGATAGCCTCCAAATCGTGGCATAGAGATAGGGGTAGCAAGAAACATGACATAACGAACAAAGGTAGGGCTTGTGGGACAGATTTAATAAAGATTTCCTTACCACTAGCCGATAAGGAAATATGATTCCAACCTTGGGAACGAGCTTCTGTCGAATCCGGGAGTCGTCTAAAAGCTTGCCGTTTATTCCTCCCAACCATAGCCGGTAGACCAAGATAGGTTTCATGCGAGGAGATCTCCGATACCCCTAAAATGTTACAAAAGTTGTTTCAGACAAAAGTATTAACATTTATACTAAAGAAGACATTTGACTTATCATAATTAATCAGCTGCCCCGAACAAGAAGCATAACAAGATAAGAGGTCTCGGAAATTCTGAGCCCTTTCGTGGGTAGCTTCACCAAAGACCAAACTGTCATCAGCGAAGAGTAAATGAGTGACCAATGGTGCTCCTCGTGTAATTCTCGTTCCTTGCAAAGAACCCATACGAGTTGCCCTTCGAAATAGAGCCGATAATCCTTCCCCGCAAATAAGAAACACGTATGGGCTGAGTGGGTCGCCTTGTCTAAGGCCCCTTGTCGGAAAGAAACGATCACCAACTAGCCCATTTAAGACGACAGAATAAGAAACAGTTGAAATACAACCCATAGGAAGATCAACCCACTGTCGTGAAAAACCCATTCGCAACATCACTAATTCCAAAAAAGCCCATTCGACCCTATCATAGGCCTTACTCATATCCATCTTCAAAGCAAAGAAACCTTTAGAACCCGTTCGAAGTTTCTGAAAGGAATGCAGGATTTCATATGCCGCTATGATGTTGTCAGAAATAAGTCTTCCGAGAATGAAAGCACTTTGAGCCTCATCAATACAAGAATCTAGAACCACTTTAAATCTATTCGCAAGCATTTTAGAATAAATCTTGTATAAAACATTGCAGAGACTAATGGGTCGAAATTGAGACATACGGTGAGGGTTACTTACTTTAGGAATCAAAACAATATGCGTATGGTTAACCTCGGACAAAAGGGATTCACCTCGAGTAAGACCAATACAAAAATCGAACACCTCATTTCCCACGATGCTCTAAAACCGTTGATAGAATATGGCTCCTAGATCATCTTCCCCCGAAGCTTTTAAAGGGCTTACTGATTGCAAGGCCACCCAAACCTCCTCTTTCGTAAAATCTATCAACAATTCATCATTCATAACTTGATTAATACAGGGGAAAATATCCTCTAAAATAATACTTGCATCGGACGAGCCACTGGAGGTAAAAAGAGAAGAAAAATATTGCATGGCTACAAATTGTAATTCATCCTCTTCCTCGACAAATTCTCCACTATCTGTAGCATGCCGGGAAATTCTATTTCTTCAGCGTCGTTGACTAGCATACCGATGGAAGAAATTAGTGTTGCGGTCCCCATTCTTTAACCAGTTAGCCCGAGCCCTCTGTTCCCAGTAAATTTCCTCTCTGTCCAACTCCAAATTTAGAGCTAGTTTTGTTTCCATCAATTCTCCCAGCGCATCATCCGACACTGGTTCAGAATTTAATTGAGAAATCTTCTGCTGAAGATCTCGCACCGATAACTTCTTCTCTTTACGGATTCTTTTAAACCACACCTCAAGTCCACGACCAACATGAGCCAGCTTATCAATCAAAGAACCGGTAGCTTCAACCCATAAGGTTTTGACTTCGTTTTCACAAGACTGCTCCAGAAGCCAAGATGCTTTAAAGCGAAAGTGCCACACTCTATGAGATGCTGACAACATACCATTCGAATTCAGCAAAACTGGGCAATGATCAGACATAGAGTGAGGTAAATGATCCACCTGAAAGTTTGGTAAAAGGTCCCACCAAGCTTGATTGGCAACACCACAATCCAATCGCTCGCGGATATTATTCGATGTATGCCTCCCCCATTCCCATGTAAACCACGTACCTCGGTACCCTAAATCATCTAGATTACAATCATCAAGAGCATTTCGAAAGTTTTCCATCTGCCAGCTACTACGAAGAAGACCACCTTGTTTTTCAGACAAACTAAGGATTTCATTAAAATCTCCCATAACACACCATGAAACTTGGGGAGAATCATTTAAAATTCTAAGGAAATCCCAAGAAGCATGTCGATTACTAACTTTAGGGGCTCCATAGAATCCTGTAAAGTGCCAACATAAGCCCTCTGTATCAGACTCTATAAGAACATCTACATGGCGCAAGGATAAGGACCTAAGAGACACTGTAACATTATCCTTCCAACCAAGTGAAAGTCCACCACTTCTACCCATCGAACTCACATCAATACCTTTTCTGTAACCACACTAACGTCGGACGCGTTCCATTTTAGACGAATGCAGCTTAGTCTCCATCAAAAAAATTAAGGAAGGGGAAAAATCTCGCAGGGTAGCGCGAAGACGACGAACTGATCAGGGCATCCCCAAACCCTAAACGTTCCAACTTAATATTTTTATTGAGCCCGGCTGGCTCGCAAAGCTAGACCTGCCAATGAAGAAGGGTGACTACCATTCGAATCCGAAATAATAGAAACTCCTAGTAAAGAAATTAGAGTACGTGGCCTTTTAGAATTATCAGAACTATCCACTGGTAAATCCTCCTCCTCAATTCCCATATTTTCATCCACATTAGAATTGGGATAACCCAATCTGCTTGATTCACGGGGATCATGTGAAGTCGCAATACCCCCTGACTTTCCAAAACTGGGGTGGACATTTTTCTTATCAGAATGAAACATAGCACGGGAGAAATTAGTGGGATTTGGATTTGATCCATCCTTCCTGATCGAATGAGCCAGATTTGCAGGAGCAATTTCTTCAGATAGACCCGGGGATCTCGCCATATTCAACGAAAATCCAGGAGTAAAATACGTTTCATCCAAACTCTCCTCACGCAGCCACTTACTTTTAACCGGAGCCGCCTTGCGCGGTGGAGCTCTCAGTGAAGCATCCCAACCCATCGGAATGTCTCGGCCTCCCTCCGTGAAACGCAACGCACAAAAACTATCCCCATGTCCTAACTGACCACATAAAAAGCAAAAGAGAGATAATCTGCCATACTAAAACCGAACAAAATGATGTTTACCATTTTGTAAAATCAGTTTCTTCTTCCTTTTAAGAGTAATCCTGCCATCAATCCTTGATCGCACCTTCATTATTCGTTTATAACCCAAAGTTGTCGCTGCAGAATCATATACTCAACGAAAGAACCAATGAAATCGCCCAAAACACGAGCAACCTTGCTCGTCATAAAACCCACCGGAACATCATGAATATAGACCCATAAATTCACATGAAAGAGTGGCACTATTAAAGGGTCCTCATCATCCTTAAGACGATGGAGAATCAGTAAATGCGAATTGAAATTCCATGGACCCCCTTTCTCTACTCGTTCCACATCAACCACATGGAAAAAAAACGAAAGAGAAATCTCCCCTCCCCTAAATCTGAAATAGAAATGCCACCAGGGGTGCCACAGATTGGCCAATGTAGAACGCATCGCCGGAAAGTTTATAACACTGGATGTCAGGGACGATCCCACGAAGCAGAGGCCAATATGAGATGGAGCATGTGAATCCTCGAGATCAATCTGAATCCCATCATCTTTGCCAGTGTCGATGGAAAGGTTTGCAAGATCTTGTTCAACATCTGCCATAAGAACAGAAACGCGTGGAAAAAAACCAGAATAAGGAAAAGAAGACATGCCACAGAGAGCAGACCAAGACGTGCCACAAAGAGCAGAAAAAAATTTTACACCTAATTTACATATGATGAAGCAAAGTATTTATTTTGATGTGCAAACATGTTTAAATATGATTATAATTCTAATATTCCCAATTAGTTTGGTACAAAAAGGAAAACTTATTTGTTTTACAAAAAAAAGGAAGTTTAATTTGCAGGTGAAATTCCTGAGGAAGTTAGTAATTTAGTTATTTTGGAGATGCTAAATATTGAAGCAACTGAAGGCCTTAGAGGTCAAATTCCGACCGGTATCTTCAACACTTATTCTCTAAAGACTATTATTCTCTGCAACAATAGTTTATCAGGTAGTTTTCTTAATTATCTATGTCACCATCTTTTTAACACCCCAATTTTGGGCTTGGAAGTTTATGGTTTGAACCGGATCGGTCTGATTTTTGGTTCGAATATAAAAGGAAGTTTTAGGGAAAGCCTAGTTCGGGATGCTTTAAAAATATGGAAAAATATCTAAAAATTCTCTTTTAATATATATAAGAGAGTGGTGAAATCAATTTTGCAAAATAAGGTTTGGAAATACTACATTTCGGTGTAGTGACTAAAATGCGATTTTTGAAAAGTTTAGTGGTGACTGTTTTGTAAGGATTGAAACTTTGAATCTTTAAGGAGCTAATATACCCAAAAATGATTTCTTCATATTTTTCCTTAATTTGAGTGAATTAATTAATGTTTTAATTAATTAAATGAAAAAGGAAACTACCTTTTAGAATTTTTATAACTACCTTTTCCTAGATTTCTCACTTTTCTTTTTCTCTCAAAATTCCATCATCCAAACACTATTTATCCAGCAACTTTTGCATTGATCTTCACTTCAATTGATGAGATTTCAATCATCAATTAATTCCTAATCAATCTTGCATCAAATCCTGTTGTTTTCCTCATTGAATTTTCAAGGAAATTGGCTCAAATCAAGGAGAAATCACCATTTAGAGGTAAGGTTGTTCTTCTCCTCTAAATACTCAGTTCTTTACTGAAATTCCCAAGTTATCAATCCTTAATTTAAGTTTTGTAAATGGTTCTAATGTTAGAAACTTGATTTTGGCTTAAAACTCAAGATTTGGAAGAAATCTTGAAGAATTTCGTTGAGATTGATTAGGCTCTGTTTTGAGATGATTCTTTAATGTATTTTGGATGTCTAATGATGTTGAAATGATGTTTTATCAATGCAATCCCGAATAGGTTGAATTTCCTAAGTTTTGGCTTATAAAAATGGTGGTTTTTGAGGTGTTTTTGGTGTTCTGTTATAGCTGGAGGTATAAGGACGAGTTCATGTGTATTTTGGATGTTGATTGATGTTTAGAAATGGTTAGAAGTGATGGATCTTGGCTGGGTTAAGTTGTGAAAGAGTTTGGAGGTGTTTTCGGTTGTGTTTGGTAGCCGAAATGTTGGTTTTGGGTAGATCAACGAGTTTAGTTGTGTTGGCTGAAGATTTCAATGCATAATGATGCATTAATCCTCTGCTTTGATGTGTTTAAAACAGGGGAAGCATCTTCAGAAACTATTGGAGTATCTCCGGAGGCTTGATTGGCGTTTCGGCAAGCGTGCGAAACGTAATCGGTGAGTGGAGTTGGATTTCCAGCTTTGAAACAATTAATTAAAGGTTGTGGGAGCTTAGTTTAAGTCTAATAAACTTAGCTAAGCTCAAGAGTAAGTTTTCGGAAAAACTCCCTCGGATGTGCTATGAAGTAGCTTGATGCATTGGTTATAAATTGCATGTTTAAATTCTGTTTTGAAAGCATGTTTTAGCATGGTTAATGCTGGTTTTGAAAGCCATGTGTTGAAGGATGCTCAAGGTAAAAGATCCTTGTTTTGGCATGTTGTAAATTGGTAATGATGCATGGTGATGCATGGTATTTAATGGCTTTGTTTAATGCTTTAAAACAGTGAGTTGATGATGGTATTTAATGTATATTGACAAGTGATGAATTGGTTTTAAAGTACTTGAATCAGATATAGTTAGCCGGCTATAGGATTGGGTGCACCGTGAATAAAGTCGCCTTGGATGTTGAGGGGTTGTGATTGTACCGTAAACTCCATCCAAGTATCCTAACGAGAGAGGTAAGATCACAATGGTGGTTAAAAGTCCGTGTATGGATCTTGGTAAGGTCACAACGGTGGTTAAAAGTCCGTGTGTGGGCCTTGTGTTACGTGTCCCGTACTCTCGTTAGGAAGTTATACAACTACCGATGAGTGATGTGGAGGGGTTGTGATTGTACCGTTAAACTCCATCACGGGTGTTGAGGGGTTATGATTGTACCGATAATGTCACATCCCAAAAACCGGTCTAGTCGGAATTAAATTCCGGTGATCGAATATTTTTATTGATTGAATAATTTATTCGATCTTATCTGAACCAATAAATATTATTTGGGGTAATTTATAATAGTTTATTATTATTATTATTAAAAAAAGAAAAAAAAAAGAAAAAGAAAGAAGCAAGTGGCGTTGGTGGCCAAGCCACCAATGCAAGTTGTCATTAAAGTAGCCACTTGATCATTAAAAAAAATATATATAATGGTGGCAATTCATGTGGTTATAATTATACCACTAGTAGAATTAATGAATAAAAAAATATAGTAGGTGTAATAGTTGACGCCCAAAATTGTATAAATAGGAGGGGAAGTGATTGGGATTTTCACGGCAAAGAAAGAAAGAAAGAAAGAAAGAAATTAGTAGGATAAACATACGATCCAATGTTTGATTGGTAGTCCGATATTTTCGATATAATAATATTGAATCTCTGCCGACGTCGGGGTAAGCTCAAATCTTTAGTTAGTTTAAGTTTCGGTATCGAATCTATTTAATATTTTTATATTTATTCGATATTGTCTTATCGATTTTAATTAGTTTTTATTAATTATCATAGTACACAAGGTAGATTCGGAACAACCGTTAAGCCCAAGAAATAAAAATAAAGTACCGTTCTGTCAAGGTGAGTAAAACAAATTAGAGTTGAGATTAGAGTCTCAACTACCTTTAATTTGATGTTAGTATTTATATTAAGCATGAAATTGGATTAATTAAAGGTTGGTAAAAGATAAGGGTAGAAAGGATAAAGAAATTCGGATTTGTAAACTGTCCTGTATAAAACTGCATTTTTGAGCATGTTAGAGTCATTTCTGGAAAAAGTGTTCTTCTACAAAGTTGTAGAGAACAAAATTTTACATGAAATAGAGGTATGATTTGCTCAAAAATGTTAAGTATAGGTCTCTGAATTGTTGTTATAAGTTACTGGACTGAAACTGAATGAAATTGGAATCTGCCGGACTAAATTGTGAAATTCAAAATGCTTAGGGGTCAAAATGGAGTTAATAAATTCTGAAAATTTATACTTGAAACAGGGGAGTCATGAAATGAATGAAATTAAATAGCCAAGCTTGAATTAAGTCTCAATTGGTAGGTTAAATCCATTTAGATCACATATAAGATTATTAAAGAATAAAAGGGGACTGTTTTGTGGAAATTGATAAATTGAGGACTTGAATGCTTTGATTTTGAATATGTTAGAACTTCATTATTATGATAATACATGTAAGTTAATATGGTTAAAATATCAGAACCAAATGAATTGTGAAACATATAATTTATATGCTTTAAATCCACTAAGTTTATCTTGGACAGATTCGATCCTGAAATTGATTTGTTTTAAAATGCAAAACTGTACTGATTGGGAAACGCTAAAAATATGTACCATACATGATTTTAATGGTGTGTTTATAAGCTTCCTATAATGGTAAAGAACTCCTTATTTGGAGTTGTAAGTAAAAAGATATGAATTTTTGAGTAAGTAAATGTCATAAAAATAGGGTAACAGTTTGCCCCTAAATCTGCATCAACAACAATTTTAGAAATTCATTATAAATTGTATAAGAGGAATTAAAAGCTATAATTTATATGGTTTAAAAGGTTATTAAGTCTAGTTTCGTTTAAAACAAACGAAATCATATTTTGAGTTATAGAACATTTTATATAAATATTTCTTTGAGGACAATGCAAGCTGCCTAATGTACTAAATGATATATTTCTTTAATGTTTGGTTAGAAAAGAGTAGAAATGAAGGAAACCACAAAGTTGGAGAATAAGGAAAATGTCTCTAAGCTTGGATTGAGGTGAGTGTGGATGCATTTGTCTCGGGTGACGTGGTGTCATTCCGATCATTGTTTTTATATGTGAGTGTGGATGCATTTGTCTCGGGTGACGCGGTGTCATTCCGATCATTGTTTTTATGTTCTGATATGTGAGTGTGGATGCATTTCTCTCGGGTGACACGGTGTCATTCCGATCTTTGTTTTTATGTTCTGATATGTGATTGTAGTTGTGTCAAGGGATAGGCTCGGTGCCTTCCCGTTGCATTATTTATGATTATGTTTGCATTTGTTAAGGGCTCATGTAGAGCAACTATGTTTGAATGGTAAATTTGGTAAGTGCCTTGCATTACTTTGATATGTTCGAATATGACTATGAAATGCTACATGACATGGAGCTACGGCTCATCTTGTTATTTCATATGATATGATATGAAAATCATGGACTATGTGAATTTGTGTGTATTTATGGACGTTGGATACAATTGGCATGCCATAGGGTTATTCGAGCTCAACATGTAAGGGAGGACTACGGTCCAGGGCTACGGCCTATATGTGGGAGATAAAAGGATGGAAGTGTAAGGGATACATGGAGCTACGGCTCAGGGCTACGGCTCATTTATGATTCATGATATGGTGTACAGGGAATCCGCGTATCCAATGGTACCAATATATTATGTGTTTGATACGTTATGCTATGTTATGATCATGATATGATATTATGTTTTGTTATGAATATATATGGAGCTACGGCTCAGGGCTAAGGCTCATTTATGATTCATGATATGGTGTACAGGGAATCCGCGTATCCAATGGTACCAATATATTATGTGTTTGATACGTATGCTATGTTATGCTCATGATATGATATTATATAAGAGATACATGGAGCTACGGCTCATTACTGATTCATGATATGGTGTACAGAGAATCCGCGTATCCAATGGTACCAATATATTATGTGTTTGATACGTTATGCTATGTTATTCTCATGATATGATATTATGCTTTGTTATGAATATAAAGTATGACATGTTATTGCATTATGATCATTTTTGGAAGCATGCTACATGACATAACATGTTCATTCATTGTCATTGGCTACCTCGCTTAGACTATGTAAGTCTAATGCATTCATTGCATAACATTTCAGGTTAAAGAAAGTAATAGATCGAGATCGGGATTAGTTGGAAGGTTGGCAAGTCACTACAATTAAAGAGTAATGTGTTTTGTCCTTATGAACTCCTAGTATGGTGGCAAAGTAGTTAAAGTAATTATACTAATCTTGTGGGCCTACTATTGTGAAATTTTGCCTATGTTTTGTATAAGGTTTTAAAAGCTATATTGACTATTGAGTTAGTAATAAAATTGACATAATTGGTACTAAAATATTGATTAAAGGACTCTAAGATTTTTGTTAGTTGTTAGGCTCATTTAAATGTGTAAAGAATTTTAGTAAGATAATTCAAAAAGAAATAGATTTGAATACTTTACAAAATAGTCACTAAACATTACATCGTCTAATCAGATAGGTAAATGACCTCCGTTAATAATGAGATTTTACAGGCTAATAACTAGTAAGTTTAATTTCAGTATATTTTCACGAATTTCAGATAAAGATCTTTAATTTGTGAAAATTACAATTTAGTCCCTAAGTTTGAAAAAGTTTAAAATTGACCCCAATTTGAGTAAGTTGTTAATAAGTTAAGTGTTAAGTCTTAAAAGAGATTAATAAAATATTACGAAATGATTTTTTTGAACTTTGGATTTATGTCTCCGATCTCCGTATTGTTTTTCGGTAGCGCCCTTCGACCCGGTGCTCTACCAGGCCGGGAAGGGGGTGTTACAGATAAACTCCACCTTATGTGTTCGGTAGTGTGTATGAAGCGTATGGGACAACGCTTGTAATCTGCGTATCCGATTGTGTTTTGTGTTGTAAATGGTTATGAATTATCACTTGAAAGCCAATATGTTGAGTTGAATGTAATGAAGCATGAGATGCTTTTGAAGTATGCAAGGTTGCATGAAAAGAGTTAAGCTTGTGTTTTAAAGCTTGTTGAAAGTATTTTCTAAAATGCATTATTGTGTTGTTTTCTTTAGAGCATGCCTCACTAAGAAATTGTGCTTACGCTCTCTCTCTTGTACCAATAATGCAGATAATTGAAGTGTTTAAAGGCAACAAGGAGGCTAGAGTGTCCAAGGGAAACCAAGCTCATGTATGGTGCTGTTTTCATACACTATTAGTTTTGGTAATTTGGCAATGAGAACCTAAGGTTGTGTTTTGGGAGATGTGTTGAACTCCCTATGTTGTGGCATGTTGTTTTTTTATGGTTTGAATTTGTAAATGGCCTTTTAATGCTTGTTTTGGAGATTGGTTGATTGCTTGGTTTTGGATAATAGGAAGCATGCCTATAGATATGTGGAATTCCATGATTTATGCTATGGTTGTGTTTGGGAGTTGCAACCATGCTCTAAATATGTATGATGACTTGTTGGCATGATTAGGAAGTCATTTGGCTGTGTTTGAGTGGATTTTTGTATGAAAAACCAGCAAAATCTGCAGCTTCTGGGCAAACCGTATCGGAACGGGCACTAGCGTTTCGAAATGGGGGCCTGTAATGGCCTTCGTGTTTCGAAACGGCTGGAGGCTGTTCCGAAACGATTTGGCTACTAGCAGGCCCTGTTTCGAAACCAGTCTCGGAACGAACCCGTGTTTCGAAACGGTCAAAGCCGTTTCGAAACAAGTGACCGTTGGGCACTGATTTGAATGGTGTTGAAGTTTGCAAGCGTTACGTTTTAGTCCCGAATTTGTATTTGCAATTGTATGAGTTCGAGATGTCCGTTTAAGGTGAAATTTGGCAGGGAAGCATGTAATAAGACTAATTTAATATTGGTAATTTTAAAATCAGTTATGACCTTCTACTTCATAAAATTTACGTTTTGGTCCCTAATTTTTGTATATCGTGCAATCGAATCCCTCTTTGAAATCCGATCGTTGTGCTTTTCACATATATGTTTCGTGAATGCTCAATTAGGGTTAACATGCATCTAGGCAAGATTAAAAAGAAAAAAAGGGTCGTTAATCAAGGTTGACTTTTGGGTCAACCGTCTAGGCTGGGCTAAGGGGGTTACATTTGGTGGTATCAGAGCTTAGTTCTTGTGTAATTGGGAAGTGTTATGTGGGTGATGTATGTGTTTTTGCATGGTGGATCTTTTCAGTGAATGAATGTTTTATGAATTGTGATGTGTGGTTGCATTTTGTGATGTTATGCTATGTTGAAGCATGTTAGGTGAACCCATTGCCATATCAAAACTAATGAAAGAAATTGTTTTTGGAAAATGAGCTTGAGTACTTGGATTACTTACCTTGTTGAGCCTAATTATGTTTATTGCATTTGTGTCAGTGCATTATTTTTATAAATGGGGCCTCGTAGAGAGATGAGGATGAATACGAGAGCTATGACTCAGAATGAAAACGAGGAAAATGCTGAGAATGTTGTGGATTTACCTCCTCCCCTGGTGGTGGACCACCCGGCGGTGATGGTGCTAGAGGTGATAATGCTGGTGTTGGTGCTGGTGCTGGGGTCGTTGGACCTGAAGGTGTGCAGGGGCAAGCTGCTTCTGACATGACTGTGCTGATTCAGGCTATTGCCGGAGCCTTTCAGGCAGCAGTAGCTGGAGCTCACGGAGCTGTGCATCAGGGTGATGCTAACGTGAGATTACCTTTGGAACGTCTTCGCAGTCTGAGAGGGACTGAGTTCAGAGGTTTATCTACTGAAGGATCTGAATCTTGGTTGGAAAGCACTAAGAGAATTTTGGGGCAAATGAATTGCAACGATGTGCAGAAGTTGGATTGTGTGGTATCGTTGTTGCATGATGATGCGTATACGTGGTGGACGACCACTGTCTCCGGAATGGAGGAAAATAATGTGACTTGGACGTTCTTTTTAAACGCGTTCAAGCGAAAGTATCTAGGTGTGCGATACCTAGATGAGAAGAAAAGAGAATTCATGTCTCTTGTGCAAGGAAGCATGACGGTGGTTGAGTATGAGATCCAGTTTGTTCGCCTTAGCCAGTACGCGCCTGAGCTAATCCCTGATGAGCGGGAGAGGTGCGAACGTTTCCATTATGGTTTAGTGACGGACGTGAAGACTTTCATGCTTGCTGCTGAGTATATGGATTTTGATGTGCTGGTGAGTAGAGCGAAGGACATTGAGCAGAACTTGGGTTTGTCTTCCAGAGGCGTTAGTTCTAGCTCGGGCAAAAGAGCTGCTGATTATAGTTCCGGTGGTGGACGGAACAAGAGAGGACGTGATAAGAGGTATCAGTCTTCTGTTAGGCGTGGTGGTGGAGGACATGGTGCGCCTGTTCAGGGAGATAGGATGAGAGCTGATCAGAACACGTGCTGGACGTGTGGATCTCGTGGCCATTTGAGGCGGGATTGTCCTCGAGCAGCGAGGAAGGTTCAGGCTCTTGTAGCAGTGACCGGTAATTCATGCTGGAATTGTGGTTCGGCAGACCACATGAGGAGAGAGTGTCCTTTGTTGGCCGGTGGTGATCAGGGACGTGCTCCTGGGGTAGTTGCACCACAGAGAGGTCGTGGGCGCGGCTGTGGTAACTTCCAGCGCAGAGATGATGGTGGGAGGAATGTGGCGCATGTGGTGGCTGTTCAACCTGAGGGTGGTGGCCAGGCTCGAGTGTATGCTCAGTGTGAGGGAAGGAATGATACGGATGTGATCGCATGTACCTTTACTTTGCAGTCCTTATCATTACTTTCCTTGATTGATTCTGGATCTACACACTCATACATATTGCGTGAACATGCTCAATTGCTTGGTTTACCTGTTGAGTCTTTGGATGTTGGTATGCGTGTAACTAGTTCCTTCGGTGAGACCGTTGTGACACGGAGGTTGTATAGAAGATGTCCCTTGAAAGTGCAAGACCATGTTTTTCTTGTTGATCTCATGGAATTGCCATTCTATGGTTTTGATGTAATCCTTGGTATGGATTGGCTTGTTGAACATCGAGCGGTAGTGGATTTTGAGAACAAGCGAGTTTCGTTGAAACTTGCGGATGATTACGAGGTAGTGCTGGTTGGTGAGAATGTGAAGTTTCTTGCCAATGTGGTGTCTTCGTTGGAAGCAAGCCGAATGCTGAGGCAAGGTTGTGAAGCTTACCTGGCCTTTGTTATGAATCCTAGCTCTAAGGAGTTGCGAGTTCAAGATATCAGGACTGTGCGAGAGTTTCCTGGAGTGTTTCCGGAGGAGTTACCTGGATTGCCTCCTAGTCGAGAGGTGGAGTTTGGAATTGAGTTGTATGAGAACACAACTACAGTGTCCATTACTCCTTACCGAATGGCACCTAAGGAGTTGAAAGAGCTGAAAAAGCAACTTCAAGAGTTGCTTGATCGTGGTTTCATTCGGCCGAGTGTGTCACCTTGGGGTGCACCGGTCTTGTTTGTGAAGAAAAAGGATGGCACTATGAGAATGTGCATCGATTATCGTCAGCTGAACAAGTTGACTATCAAGAATCGGTATCTTTTGCCGAGGATTGATGATCTTTTTGATCAGTTTCGGGGAGCAGCTGTGTTCTCTAAGATTGACTTAAGGTCAGGTTACTATCAACTTAAGGTTAAGGATGTGGATGTGCCAAAGACAACCTTTAGGACGAGGTATGGGCATTATGAGTTCCTTGTGATGCCGTTTGGCTTGACGAATGCTCCTGCAGCTTTTATGGACATGATGAATAGAGTGTTCCATGAATACTTGGACAAGTTTGTCGTGGTGTTCATTGATGATATCCTTGTGTACTCTCGTACTGAGGAGGAACATGAGGGGCATTTGCGGATTGTGTTGCAGACGCTGTTGGAGAATCAGCTTTATGCTAAGTTGAGCAAGTGCGAATTCTGGCTTAGGGAAGTTATTTTCCTTGGTCATGTGGTTTCTGCTGAGGGGATTCGTGTTGATCCTCAGAATATTGAGGTGGTGATGAATTGGAAGCCTCCTAAGTCTGTTCATGAAGTCCGTAGTTTCCTTGGGTTGGCAGGATACTATCGGAGGTTTGTGGATGGATTTTCAAAGATTGTTGCACCTTTAACAAAGTTGTTGCAAAAGGATGTCAAGTTTGAGTGGACCGAGGCAAGACAACAAGCTTTTGAGAAGCTTAAGGCAGCTTTGACACAAGCTCCTATCTTGGTTCAACTTGAATCAGGGAAAGAGTTTGTGGTGTATAGTGACGCATCCTATGTTGGTTTGGGGTGTGTGTTGATGCAAAAGGGTAAGGTGGTGGCTTATGCATCGCGCCAGTTGAAGGTGCATGAGCGCAATTATCCTACGCATGATATTGAGTTAGCTGCGGTGGTTTTGTCTTTGAAGATTTGGAGACATTACCTGTATGGTGAGAAGTGTACTGTGTACACGGATCACAAGAGTTTGAAGTATATGATGTCTCAGAAGGAGTTGAATCTTAGGCAACGACGTTGGGTGGAGTTTCTAAAAGATTACGATCTGACGATCGAGTACCATCCGGGAAAAGCTAATGTTGTAGTGGATGCCTTGAGTAGGAAGGTGGCAGTGGAGTTAAGGGCTATGTTTGCCAGCTTGAGTATTTCGCGAGATGGGGGTCTTGTGGCTGAGTTGCAAGTGAATCCATCTTTGGTTCAGTTGATAAAGGATAAGCAGTTGTTGGATGATTCTTTGGTTCCACATGTTCAGGATATTGCTGAGGATAGACCATCGGATTTCTGTTTTAATGATGATGGAGTTCTATGTTTTGGGAGTCGGATAGTAGTGCCGAGTGATGCAGAGTTGAGGCGTACTATTCTGACTGAGGCTCATAGCAGTCCTTTTGCTATGCACCCTGGTAGTACAAAGATGTATCGTGATCTTAAGGATGAGTACTATTGGGTGGGTTTGAAGAAGGATGTTGCGGAGTACGTGGGTAAGTGCATGGTTTGTCAGCGGGTTAAGGCTAAGCATCAGTTTCCTTCAGGGTTGTTGCAACCGTTGAAGATTCCTGAGTGGAAGTGGGAAAGGATTACCATGGACTTTGTGTCTGGTTTTCCTTTTTCGCCATCGAAGAAGAATTCGGTGTGGGTGATTCTGGATCGCCTTACGAAGTGTGCGCATTTCTTACCTGTGCATACTACGTATACCTTGGACAAGCTTGCAGAGTTGTACATTGTTGAGATTGTGCGACTGCATGGTGTGCCAAAGTCTATAGTATCGGATAGAGATCCGAGGTTTACATCGCGTTTTTGGGAGTGTTTGCATCAAGCTTTGGGTACGCGGCTGAATTTCAGTACTTCTTATCATCCACAGTCGGATGAACAGTCTGAGCGTGTTATCCAAGTGCTGGAAGATATGTTGAGGTGCTGTGTGATTGAGTTTCAGAGTTCTTGAGAGAAGCATTTGCCTTTGGTGGAGTTTGCTTATAACAATAGCTACCAGGCAAGTATTTAAATGGCACCTTATGAAGCCTTGTACGGGAGGAAGTGCAGGACTCCTCTTTGCTGGGTTGAAACAGGTCAGAAGTTGGTTTCAATGCCGGCTTTGTTGAAAGGAACCACCGAGAAGGTGAAGCTTATTTGTGAGCGATTGAAGGCCGCTTCCGATCGACGGAAGTCTTACGCGGATTTGAAGCGTAAGGAGATTGAGTTTGTGGTAGGTGACCCTGTGTTTTTGAAAGTTTCGCCTTGGAAGAAGGTGATGAGGTTTGGCCGGAAGGGTAAGTTGAGCCCTAGGTACATTGGACCATACGAGGTGATTGAATGTGTGGGTCCTGTTGCGTACAAGTTGAGGTTACCGCAAGAGTTGGAAAAGATACATGATGTGTTTCATGTCTCTATACTTCGGAGGTATAGATCGGATCCTTCGCATATTATGTCTGTGGAGAAAGTAGAGTTGAATCCAAACTTGACCTATGATGAGGAGCCGGTTGAAATTCTGGATTCGGACAGTAAAGTTCTTCGAGGCAAGACCATTGAATTGGTTAAGGTGTTGTGGAAGCATCGTGGTGTTGAGGAAGCCACATGGGAAAGAAAGGATGATATGATGAAGTAGTTTCTGTACCTTTTTCCTCCAGGTAAATTTCGAGGACGAAATTTCTTAAGGGGGAGAGTTGTAACACCCCAATTTTGGGCTTGGAAGTTTAGGGTTTGAACCGGACCGGTCTGATTTTTGGTTCGAATATAAAAGGAGGTTTTAGGGAAAGCCTAGTTCGGGATGCTTTAAAAATATGGAAAAATATCTAAAAATCCTCTTTTAATATATATAAGAGAGTGGTGAAATCAATTTTGCAAAATAAGGTTTGGAAATACTACATTTCAGTGTAGTGACTAAAATGCGATTTTTGAAAAGTTTAGTGGTGACTGTTTTGTAAGGATTGAAACTTTGAATCTTTAAGGAGCTAATATAACTAAAAATGATTTCTCCAGATTTTTCCTTAATTTGAGTGAATTAATTAATTTTTTAATTAATTAAATGAAAAATGAAACTACCTTTTAGAATTTTATAACTACCTTTTTCCTAGATTTCTCACTTTTCTTTTTCTCTCAAAATTCCATCATCCAAACACTATTTCTCCTGCAACTTTTGCATTGATCTTCACTTCAATTGATGAGATTTCAATCATCAATTAATTCCTAATCAATCTTGCATCAAATCCTTTTGTTTTCCTCATTGAATTTTCAAGGAAATTGGCTCAAATCAAGGAGAAATCACCATTTAGAGGTAAGGTTGTTCTTCTCCTCTAAATACTCAGTTCTTTACTGAAATTCCCAAGTTTTCAATCCTTAATTTAAGTTTTGTAAATGGTTTTAATGTTAGAAACTTGATTTTGGCTTAAAACTCAAGATTTGGAAGAAATCTTGAAGAATTTCGTTGAGATTGATTGGGCTCTGTTTTGAGATGATTATTTAATGTATTTTGGATTTCTAACGATGTTGAAATGATATTTTATCAATGCAATCCCGAATAGGTTGAATTTCCTAAGTTTTGACTTATGAAAATGGTGGTTTTTGAGGTGTTTTTGGTGTTCTGTTATAGATGGAGGTATAAGGACGAGTTAAGGTGTATTTTGGATGTTGATTGATGTTTAGAAATGGTTAGAAGTGATGGATCTTGGCTGGGTTAAGTTGTGAAAGAGTTTGGAGGTGTTTTCGGTTGTGTTTGGTAGCCGAAATGTTGGTTTTGGGTAGATCGGTGAGTTTAGTTGTCTTGGCTGAAGATTTTAATGCATAATGATGCATTAATCCTCTGCTTTGATGTGTTTAAAACAGGGGAAGCATCTTCAGACACAATTGGAGTTGATCCGGAGGCTTGATTGGCGTTTCGGCAAGCGTGCGAAACGTAATCGATGAGTGGAGTTGGATTTCCAGCTTTGAAACAATTAATTGAAGGTTGTGGGAGCTTAGTTTAAGTCTAATCAACTTAGCTAAGCTCAAGAGTAAGTTTTCGGAAAAACTCCCTCGGATGTGCTATGAAGTAGCTTGATGCATTGGTTATAAATTGCATGTTTAAATTCTGTTTTGAAAGCATGTTTTAGCATGGTTAATGCTGGTTTTGAAAGCCATGTGTTGAAGAATGCTCAAGGTAAGAGATCCTTGTTTTGGCATGTTGTAAATTGGTAATGATGCATGGTGATGCATGTTATTTAATGGCTTTGTTTAATTCTTTAAAACAGTGAGTTGATGATGGTATTTAATGTATATTGGCAAGTGATGAATTGGTTTTAAAGTACTTGAATCGGATATAGTTAGCCGGCTATAGGATTGGGTGCACCGTTAATAAAGTTACCTTGGATGTTGAGGGGTTGTGATTGTACCGTAAACTCTATCCAAGTATCCTAACGAGAGAGGTAAGATCACAACGGGGGTTAAAAGTCCGTGTGTGGATCTTGGTAAGGTCACAACGGTGGTTAAAAGTCCGTGTGTGGGCCTTGTGTTATGTGTTCCGTACTCTCGTTAGGAAGTTATACAACTACCGATGAGTGATGTGGAGGGGTTGTGATTGTATCGTTAAACTCTATCACGGGTGTTGAGGGGTTGTGATTGTACCGATAAACTCCACCTTATGTGTTCGGTAGTGTGTATGAAGCGTATGGGACAACGCTTGTAATCCGCGTATCTGATTGTGTTTTGTGTTGTAAATGGTTATGAATTATCACTTGAAAGCCAATATGTTGAGTTGAATGTAATGAAGCATGAGATGCTTGTGAAGTATGCAAGGTTGCATGAAAAGAGTTAAGCTTGTGTTTTAAAGCTTGTTGAAAGTGTTTTCTAAAAGGCATTATTGTGTTGTTTTCTTTAGAGCATTCCTCACTAAGCAATTGTGCTTACGCTCTCTCTCTTGTACCAATAATGCAGATAATTGAAGTGTTTAAAGGCAACAAAGAGGCTAGAGTGTCCAAGCGAAACCAAGCTCATGTATGGTGATGTTTTCATACACTATTAGTTTTGGTAATTTGGCAATGGGAACCTAAGGTTGTGTTGAACTCCCTAAGTTGTGGCATGTTGTTTTTGATGGTTTGAATTTGTAAATGGCCTTTTAATGCTTGTTTTGGAGATTGGTTGATTGCTTGGTTTTGGATAATAGGTAGCATGCCTATAGATATGTGGAATTCCATGATTGATGCTATGATTGTGTTTGAGAGTTGCAACCATGCTCTAAATATGTATGATGACTTGTTGGCATTATTAGGAAGTCATTTGGCTGTGTTTGAATGGATTTTTGTATGAAAAACCAGCAAAATCTGCAGCTTCTGGGCAAACCGTATCGGAACGGGCACTAGCGTTTCGAAACGGGGGCCTGTAATGGCTTTCGTGTTTCGAAACGACTGGAGGCTGTTCCGAAACGATTTGGCTACTGGCAGGCCCTGTTTCGAAACCAGTCTCGGAACAAACCCGTGTTTCGGAATGGTCAAATCCGTTTCGGAACGAGTGACCGTTGGGCACTGATTTGAATGGTGTTGAAGTTTGCAAGCTTTACGTTTTAGTCCCAAAGTTGTATTTGCAATTGTATGAGTTCGAGATGTCCGTTTAAGGTGAAATTTGGCAGGGAAGCATGTAATAAGACTAATTTAATATTGGTAACTTTAAAATCAGTTATGACCTTCTAATTCACTGAATTTACGTTTTGGTCCCTAATTTTTGTATATCGTGCAATCGAATCCCTCTTTGAAATCCGAACGCTGTGCTTTTCACATATATGTTTCGTGAATGCTCAATTAGGGTTAATGTGCATCTAGGCAAGATTAAAAAGTAAGAAAAATGTCGTTAATCAAGGTTGACTTTGGTTTTCCCCGTGTAATCTTCGTAGTTCAGGTCAACCGTCTAGGCCGGGCTAAGGGGGTTACAATCTTCCTACTTGGGTGCAAATCAATTATCTGGTAATATACTATCAATTGTTTACAGGTCAAATTCCAACTTCTATTTTCAACATTTCTTCTGTTACAATAATAATCTATCATTTCCAGAAGAACTCCAATGCTTCCATGCTCAAGATTCTAGAGTTACAGAAGAACTCCTTCTCTGGATCAATTCCAGATACGCTTGGCAACTTAAGACACCTTGAATGGTTCCAAGTTAATGACAACCATTTGACCACAAAGCTTGCTAGTTGCTACTCATGAGTGGAGCTTTCTTTCTTCTTTGGCGAATTGTAGGAATTTGACAAAATTATCAGTTTCGGGAAATCCATTGAATGGCCTTCTTCCTACTTATATTGGGAACCTTTCCACACCCCTTCAATACTTTTACGTTATCGATTGTGAGCTTAGAGGTAATATTCCTACAATGAATTCCGACATCAATAGGAGGACTGCGAAATCTCCAAGTTTTGAATCTTTACTCTAATAAATTAGGAGGTCCCATCTCAGAAAGCATATGTGGTTTCGTGGAATGAGTTGCATGGACCTATACACGCTTGTTTGGGTAATTTGACTTCTTTGTAATATCTTCCCTTAGCTCTAGACATGTAAACGAATTGAACGAACACCAACGAGGGTGTGTTCATGTTTGTTCGTTTAACTTTAAACCGAACAAATGAACGAACACAAAATTTCTTGTTCGTGTTTGACACACGTCGTAATGTGTCAAGAATAATTTCCTTCTTCCAAATAAATAAATAAATAAAGGAATTAAATTAAGTATAGATAGGGAAGTAGTAGTCGAACCCACAAGGACTTGGACTTTCCTTGTTGTGCCTTTGATGTTTCTGAACCAATAGGTGATGGAATTGAATTTGTGTGATTTGAGGGTTTGCAATGAAATAATTTAAGAGAGCAAGAAGATTGGTTTAAAGATTTAAAACTAACAATAGAGATGTTCAGCCTTGGCTAAGCTTTGACTTGTTCTACTCGGTTCATTGGTAGAGATTTTAATTTCGAAAAACTTGTTGACAAAATTACTTCAAGGTCAATCCTTCAGTTTTTGTTTGTAAACTGAATCTCCAAAGTCAATTTTTGGTTTCAGTTTTGATAATTTGTCTAAACCAACTCAATGTTTGAGAAAACAATTTTTTTAAGCTCGTAACCAACTCGAAAAGTCATTTTTATAAAAACGATTCGATCTCAATTTCTCTTAGTAATCTATTTACTAAATGTGTTCCCTGGAAGTCGGATTTGTTTCAATAACCGATCCTCCCTCCCACTTGATATATTAAAACAATTGTTTTTTTCTCCAAAGTCAATCTTTGGGTTTTAAAAAATCATTTTACTTTAGAAAACAAGTATGAAGAAATCGAGAAGAAGTTTCTGAAATGTTTGAAGCATAGTTTCAAACCTCGCCTTGAGAACGCGTCATCGCATAAGCCTTCGGCTTAAAAAGATCTAGCCGAGCATAGTTATCAAATTAATCATGCTCGACATTTAAGAAATAATTAAAAGAAGAAATATAAGAAAAGAACTTAAGTAAAACTAAGAAGAGAAGAATTTCTAAGAGAATATGAAATGATATTCAAGTGATGAATGAAGTCATACCCCAAAAGGGTATTTATAGTACTTCAAATAACTTAAAAATACTAAGAGATAAAAACCTAAAATACAAAAGATAATTCTAAAAAGATAATTAAAAAGATAAATTCCCAAGTTTAAATTTAAAACTAAAAAAAATCCGGATATAAGCTATCTGATAAGCGGCCTGATAAGCTATCACTGCTGCTGACGTCAGCTTCTAGAAGACGTTGACGTGGTGCCCAGTCAACATTCATGCCCTGATTCATGCCCATGAATCTGCCCTTGACTCCAGCATTTTCTGCAGCATTCCAGCTTATTTCCAGCATCACGTCCCCTGCATGAAAACAACATAAAACAACCAGTTAAGTCCCTTAAACTTATATTTAATCGAAATAAGGACCAAAAACACAACCAAAATAAATACTCATCAGTGTTCGTTCATTAAGGAATGTAACTTGTTCGTATTTGTTCATGTTCGTTCGTTTAAATGGTAAACGAACATAAACGAACACAAACAGACATATATAATTTGTTAAATATTTAATATTTTTGGTTAGTTTGATTAATTTAGTTAATTAACTGATTTTAAACCGAATTAATAGATAATTGAAATTTGAAAAAACTCTTAATCATTAGTCGAAATCTAAAATTTTCTAATAGATTAACCAATTTTGTATTGGTTCGGTCGGTTAGTTCGGTTTAACCGAATAATGAACACCCCTAGACATATGTGAATAAATTTAAATGAACATAAACGAACATAAATGAACAAACAAGCTCATTGTTCGTGTTCGTTCATTTAATTAAACAAACAAAAATCTTGTTCATGTTCGTTTGTTTAATAAATAAACGAACTTCCCGCCGAACGGTTCATGAACGGTTCGCTAAACGTTCGGTTCGTTTACAGCCCTACTTAGCTTCCAACAAATAGAGTTCTACAATCCCCTCAACTTTGTGGAATCTTCAAGATATCTTATGTTTAGATTTATCATCAAATTACCTTAACAACTCACATGCTCTTGACATTGGCAATTTGAGAAGTCTAGCTGAGCTGAATTTACCGAGGAATCTGCTCGCGGGTGATATCTCATCTACAATTAGGAGTCTTCAAACTTTGGATTCACTAGATTTATCTGATAATAAATTACATGGTCATATCCCTTAATCATTTGGTGGTTTGATTAGTCTCAGATTCTTGGATTTGAGCAATAACAATCTCTCTGGACTCATTCCCAAGTCTTTGGAAAAGCTTCCATATCTAAAATATTTTAATGTTTCTTTCAACAGACTTGAAGGAGAAATTCCCACCAAAGGGTGTTTTCTAAACTTTTGCAGCACATCATTCATGAATAAATATGCATTTTGTGGTCCACCAAGATTGCTAGTCCTGCCTTGCAAGAAAAGCATCCACAAAAGTTCCAAGATGATGGTATTGCATGCTTTAAGGTATGGTTTACCCACAATTGGGATTGCCATAGTACTGATAGTCTTCACTATTATGTATATAAATGCCGAAGTAAGAGTACAACTTTCACAAAGAAAAGGCCAACTGAAGAAACTTTTGCTGAAGAAATGACCATAAGGCATTGGATGAAAAGATGATTGTGTAAAGGATTGATAGACATTTTAAGAAGAGAAGATGAGTACTTTGTTGTTAAAGCCAATTGTATATCATCCATCATGGACTTCTTTAAATTGTTCAGCTGAGTTACCGGAAGAAAGAAAAGATATGAAGGATCATGTTGTGGTTGAGCTGAAGAAAATCAAACAGCATGGATCATGTTTAAGGAGGTCGGTAAGTATGATAGTGGTTATTAATTCAGTCTTAATTTTGTCATTAATTCAACATTTTACTCATATAGAATATATAAACTGTGATGATTGATAAATTGATTTTGTCTCATTTGCTCTCATGTACTTGGCTTTCTATGGAATTCAAACTTGTATTGCAAAATCAAGGTGGACATCAATCAAACAAGTAGCGGGATCAATTCCCATTTATGTTAACTATGTGGCATTAACTATGAAGTACCTCAGTTGATCATTACCTATAGGAAGGTCTTGATGAACGAGGCAAAGGCTGCTCTGGAACTGAGCAAGAAAATTGGCGTTATGGCGATCGGCAATGAAGCTAAGATTCTCGAGGAAATTGTGGATAGGGAGATTTGTAAATCGAAGCATCATCGTTGATGGGATCCTTCGTGCGTCTTAATTTCAAATGTTTTTCCTTTGTCCTTACAGTTGGTTTCACCGGTCTTTGTTGTGAGGAGTAGTGGAGATTAGTTTGTTAAGCATGTCTTAGAATGATCTGATTCATAGTTCATGGAGTTAATTGTCGCATTCTGGGGTTACAAGTTGTTGTTGTCCTGAGATTTTTTTGTTGGGTTAGCCTTGTGATGTTTAGCTTGTTTGGTACTATGGTGGGGGGTTAGTTTGTGGAATTCTTGTTTTGTGGCATGGAGATTGCTTGTTGTGTTGCTATGGTCAATGGTGGATCTGGGTATAGTTTTTCATGGGCGGCCTTGTGTTTGATTTCCATGTTAGCAAACAGTGTTGGCCGCAGTCACGGACTAAGTGGATTATAGGACATTTGAGTCAAAGATGGGCCATGATGGATGAGGTTTGGATTTGGTTAGTCTCTACTGAGGGTCTGTGGTAAGAGAAAGAGTTGAGAGGCTTAGGAAGCAATTAGATTATTTTCTTTTTGACAAGCGTCGTAATTGTCAAATAAAATAATTCTTAATTTCAAATAAATAAATAAGTAAAGTAATGGTAAAGAAGAAGGGTCGATCCGCAAAGTCAGAGGTCTTGGTTCTAACTTTTGTGAGAAAATAAAGTAATAGCCTCAAGCTCAGCTTGGTCTTAATTCAAATTGATCATCGAAAAAGATCTTTTCACCGGATACACGCTAGTTACAGTCTACAAGGCTCAACCCTTGTAACTTACTTTCCACTTTTGTAACCAACAATCGACAGACAATCTTGGAATTCAGTTCTTACTTGGACTAGCCACAACTATCGTCGCTAGCGCCAATGTAGTTTAAGTGTTAGAAAAACTCAACTCGGATTATGTTGTCTCAATGAGAATCGAATATGATCTCAATTTCCCTTAGTGAATCCGTCGCTGAGTGTGTTCTTAGGAAGTCGAATATGCTGCAAGTCGATCCTTCCTCCCAACTTTAAATCAGAACACCATTCAAATCAACGTGCGCTTTTTGAAATGAAAGTGTAAAGATTTTTAAAAGAAAGGTCGATTGCCTATCTCAGTTTCCAGAAAATTGAGAAGGTTATCCGAAGATATTAAGTGTTTTCCCATTCTCACAAAATGAATTGAGGCTTCGGTTTAAGCCTTCGACTAATTAAAAATTAGCTAAGCATGATTATGATGGAAATCATATTCTGCATTTTAAAAGAAAATAAATAAAAACTTAAAAATAAGAACGTAAAGAAGAGAGAATTTTATAGAACTTCAAAAGCAATAACAAACTAAGAATGAGAGATGATTTTCTAACTTATCCCGAGGGGTATTTATAGTATTCTAATACCTTAAAAATAACCTAGAAATGATAAAAGATAAATCTTGAAAATATTCAAATTAAATCCTAAAAACAAAAGATAATTTCTAATTTGAATTTTAAATGCAGCTAATCCGCTCATCCGTACTCGCTGACTAGACCTTCTAGAAGTCGCTGACTGGATGCCACGTCAGACGCTTCATGCCAAGATTCATGCCCACTAGACCAGCCTTGATTCTAGAAAATAAAACTGCAGAACTTTGCCTTTTAAGTGTAATTTTCAGAATTGAAGTCTTGCATAGAAAACACACAAAAACATTCAGATCAACAACATGAACTAACTATTAAAAGCACAATTAAAGATAAAATAGTACCTAAATAAACTATTATCACTTTTCCAAAATCAAATGATTGAAAAATGCACCCTATTGGTCAAAAAAGAAAAATGCACCCTGAACATTTATAACAGAGTGAGCAAAGTTGTTATAATTATCGAGATGATAATGATGAGATAAGTAAATAAGCGTAAACGCAGAAAAGAAAAAGAGAATACAACTAAATGATTTCAACAATAATCCATTGTATCTATTTATAGGGATATATTGCTTGGTTATAAAGAAAAACTTATATAGAAAGAAATTATACTCAAACTGAGTTTCCTACTATTCAATGGATATCTGAAATGATGAAGTAGAGTTTCACAAGGATTGATCAATTATACATTAAATAAAAGTCCAAAATAAAATTTGGGTTATAATTCTAACAATCTCTACCTTGAAATGAATTCTTGTCTAACAAGAGCTCCTCCTCTTCCAAAAGTCACCTTCAAAAGGGAAGTTTCAACAATGAACACCAACCAAGTCCAAGCCTTTCCCAAGCTTTGATGTACAAGATAACTTAGTCTTTTCATTAGTAAGATTAACATTAGTGTCAACTTTGCTCACAATTATATTATCACAAGCAACATCATACACAACACGACCCTAATCATCAAAGACATTTTTATCTTTCTCATTATTTATCCTTGTAGCGAATTGGACTCTCTTAAGCTTCTCGAATCCGTTAAGCCTACGAAACTCAACTTTATTCTTCTTAAAAAATTTCTTATGCTCACAAAAATTGAACTCTTTTCTACCTACCAAAACTGTTATGACCACGGGTATCATTTTTAACACAGAATTCTCTTTTACTTGATTTAGTCAAGACGCTTTCACCAGTAACGTCGTCATTTGACACGAAGGATGAAACAACAGACGCATCACCTAAAATAGTTGAACCCTACAAAACATAAAACTTAACAACCTTTTTTGCCCTTTCATCACAACGAGAGAGTCTTTGCAGATTTCCATAGCTCCACCTTCATTCGAGTATTTGTACCCTTTTAAATCTAGAGTACCTAACGAAATCAGATTTCTTCTCAAATTTGTAACATGCCTCATATTACCAAGTGTTCGAACAATCTCATCGAACTTCTTAATCTTGATTGTACTACATGCGACTTTACAAGAAATATTATTTCCCCAAAGTACCTGTAGACACAGGTTTGTACGTCACAAACTTGTCCTGATTTGGACTCATATGAAAACTACTACCAGAGTCAAGAATCCACTCCTCGCTTGTTGTAGAGTCTTTGCCAAAAGCAACTAAAAATTCATCATCATTGTAGTCTTCCTCTACATCAGCTTCTTCATATTTCTCTAGTTGTTTTCCCTTGCGATCTACATCATCCCTTTGATTTATATTATGAAACTTGTAGCATTCAACCTTAATGTGACCATTTTTCTTGCAATAATAGTAGGTTTTACCTTAATTTGATGACATGGATTTGCCACTACTTTTACCACGAGTATTACAATTATTTTTTCTCTCGTGGCCCGAACTAGTCTAACTGTGCACCTTGAGACCTTCAACTTGGAATTTGGAGCCGATAAAATGTTTCATCTTCTCATACGAATTCAGATGAAGTTAGTTTGGGATCTCTAACCAAACTCCCCCAACTTTACCTCTATCGATTCCATATCTGAGACGATCTCCTTGAAGCCAATTAGGTGGTCGTTAAGATGCAAACTTTTTGATAACTTGTGGGAGTATAGACGCTGCTTCAGGAGCAGTTTGCTAGTCAGAGTTTTTTTTTTCATGCAATTTGTTCTAATTTGCCCATAAATTGACAGTTATATTCTCGTTGTGAACATCCTGTAGAATGGTGTTTGATAGGTGCAAACGGATCTGGAAGAAGCTTTTCGATTATTGCGAAGCTTCTCTGTATCCAAAAATTCTTTCAGCATTTTATTAAACTCATTTAATGCATCTTCTAAATCTATTTGAACAAGAACATCTCGAACTCTCACCTCCCTTAGCGAAAACCTGAAGTTGCAACCCAGAAGCGGAATTTCTTACTTCATCATTGTCATTATCATGAGTAACCTAAAAAGCTCTTATACCAATTTTCTATAATTATCGAGACGATAATGACGAGATAAGTAAATAAGCGCAAACACAGAAAAAAAATAACATCAAGATTTTACGTGAAAAATAAAAAAACTATGGGCAGTAGAGGAGAAATTTCACTATGTAAAAAAAGAGAATACAACCGAAAGATTTCAATCTTAACTCTTTATATCTATTTATAAGGGTAGGCTATTTGGTTACAAAAGAAACTTAAATAGAAAAAAAATCTACTCAAACTAAGTTTCTTACTCTTTGATAGAATTCTACGAGAATTGATTAATTTCGTATTAAATAAAAGTTCAAAATAAAATTTAGGTCTTGATTCTAACAAAAGTGATAGTAAAACTTTCAAGTGACTACCGGAATGGATCTAATTATGGTGGTCGACTTCTTTACATACAATCTAGGAACAACATCGTATCCATAAATTTGGTTTGAGAAATTGAATTATAAAATTGAAAAAGATTATCTTATAACAGAAGCGTAATTGTGCAAAATTCAGTGAACGCTAAAGTGAAATATATTGAATGGATAACCACAAATTTAATGCCAATGTTCTATTGCTTCTGATTGGGAATAACTCCGGGCCAAGAAGTCGCCCATTGCTATCCCCATTCCCCTCCGACACTGTCACCAACTTGGCTCAGTTTGTGCATCGGCTATTGCATGTTTTTTCCTCAATTATTTCCTTTTCTTTCCCCTTATAATAGTGGGCTTTGGAACTGTTGCTATTGGAATATACATAAACAACCGTTAAGTTTGTTAGGGTGTTTAGTTAAGGTTGTTAGTGATCAGTTGATATACCGATCTTTGTTGTATAAATAAACACTTGGTTACTAAGATGAATAATAAGTTTTGTTCGATACATGAAATAATAAAAAGCTTCCCAGTTTACTACTTGTAACATGGTATCAGTTGTTTCTTGAGTTTCTTTTTCTTTTTCCAGTTTTTCGCTTCCGATTTCCTCTGAGCTTTTTGTTTTTCATCTCTTCTTTCTCTTGATCATGGTGAATCTCAATGATCAATTCGATGATGGTGGAAACCCCTATTATCTCCACCAATCCGACAATCCAGGAATGGTTATTGTTCTTCAACCTCTGGCGAATGACAATTACAACAGTTGGAGGCGTTCCATGGTGATGGCTCTTTCAGCCAAGAACAAGTTGGGATTTGTAGATGGTTTGATTTTTGCTCCTCCCTTGATTCCTGCAGAAAAATTCAGTGCTTGGACAAGAGTGAACAATCTTGTCAATTCTTGGCTTCTTAATGCTGTTTCTAAGAAGATTGCTGCTAGTTTGTTGTATCACTCGACTGCAACTGAGATATGGAAAGATCTTGAAGATCGTTTCCAGCAAATGAATTGTCCCCGTTTATTTCATTTAAAGAAGAAGAATGGTGAATTAGTTCAAGGTTCTTCCTCTGTTACTGTTTACTATACTCAGCTTAAAATCCTTTGGGATGAGTTGATGTCTGCAAAATCTGTTTGTTCTTGTTCCACTTGTACTTGTGGTGGTGTTAAAAAGATGGTTGATGATTCGCAAAAAGAACAAACTATTCAATTTCTGATGGGTTTGAATGACTCTTTCTCTCATATTCGTGGTCAAATTCTGTTAGTTGACCCTTTTCCCTCCATTTCAAAAGTGTTTTCATGGGTTGTTCAAGAAGAGAACCAGCGTTCGACTTTGGTTTCTAAGCCAACCATTGAAGCTGCTTTTGTGGTGAAAGCTGTGTCCAAGAAGTCTCGCCCTCAATGCAGTCACTGCAACATGTTGGGACATACCAGAGATAAGTGCTACAAGCTCAATGGTTATCCTCCTGGATACAATGTCAGATCGAGGCAATCTCATCCTCATACGGCTCATTCCAACATTGTTAAAGATTCTGAATCTTTGTCTGTTGCTGCCCCTGGTGATTCGTTAACTCCTCATCAATGTCAACAATTAATTGCTATGTTGTCAACTCAGTTGCAGGCTGCCTCTACTCTGGATATTCCTTCTTCCTCAATTAATCTTACGATGCAAGGCAAGATTTTAGCTTACATAAATAGCTTACACTTTTCTGAATCTAAGTCTCCTTGGATCATTGACTCAGAAGCATCGCGCCACATCTGTTATGACAAGGAATTGTTTGAATCTTTAACTCCCATTACAGGAGGAAGTATTCTTCTGCCCGATAAATCTGTTATTCCAGTAGAATTTGCTGGCACTGTTCGTTTGTCACCTAATTTGGTTCTTAAATCAGTTCTTTTTGTCCCAGAATTCAGATTCAACTTGTTGGCTGTTAGTGCCCTTGTCAAGGATTCTGATCTTCGTGTTTTATTTTGTAATTCTCAATGTGTTATCCAGGATCTTCAGCAAGTGGTTGGGAAGGGTGAGCTTTTTCAGGGATTATATTTGCTGCGATTGCCAGATGTACCTGCTCACAGTTTGGTTGCCAATGCTGAGACATGTGTAGATTCAATTTGCTTAGCTTCTTGGCATGACATATTAGGTCATCCAAGTTCAAATGTATTACATTTGTTAAAGAATTTTGTATCTCCTTGCAATATTAATAAAGCTGATTTGCCTTGTTCCATTTGCTCTCTTGCTAAGCAACATCGATTGCCATTTCCTTCTTCCACTTCTCGTGCTGAGTTTCCTTTTTCTTTGGTTCACTGTGATGTCTAGGGTCCGTTCAAGGTTTCTACATATAATAAGCATCGATTTTTCTTCACTTTAGTCGATGATTATTCTCGGTGTACATGGACATTCTTGTTGCGGCATAAGTCTGATGTCACCTCCATTGTTCCTTCATTCATTAAGATGGTCAAGACTCAGTTTGGTTATGATTTGAAAGTGTTTCGCTCTGACAATGCTCCTGAATTACGTTTCACTGATTTGTTTGCTTCTCTTGGCATCATTCATCATTTTTCTTGTGTCGAAACACCTCAACAGAATGTTGTTGTCGAGCGTAAGCACCAACATCTGCTAGCTGTTGCAAGTACTTTATTCTTTCAGTCACGCATTCCGGAGAGATTTTGGGGTGATTGTGTGTTGACTGCCACGTTCTTGATCAACAGATTGCCTTCTCTTTTGCTTGGTGGTAAGTCTCCTTTTGAACTTCTGCACAATCGTCCTCCTGATTATCAGTCTCTTCGAGTCTTTGGGTGTTTATGTTTTGTCTCCACTTTACGAGCTCATCGCGATAAGTTTAGTGAACGAGCATTGCCTGGTGTCTTCATTGGATATGCTCCTGGCATGAAGGGTTACAAGATCTACGTCCTTAAAACACGTTCAATTGTTGTCTCTCGCGATGTGGTATTTCATGAAGAAAATTTTCCTTTTCACACTCTTACCAACTTTGAAGCTATGGTTGATCCTTTCCCTGATATTTCATTGCCAAATGGTGTTTCGGTGAGTATGCCTGATCCTTCTTCTCAATTTGATATTCATCGGGTTCCTTCTAGGGTGCATGATACTGAAATTATTGTTGAAAATACTACGCATGTTGAACCGTTAGTTGATAATGGCTCAGTAGTTCTCATGCTGAACCGTTAGTTCCTTCTCTTGTTGAACCGGTGATTGAGTCAACTACTGAACCAGTTGTTGAGGACGAGCCAGACACAGTCTTTACAAGTGATACTGAACCGATTGTTGAGTCGATCATTTCTTCTGATCATATCTCATCAATTGAAGGCATTTCAGATGTTGCACCGACTGTTGCACACCATATTGGTCCTATTGAGCAACCACGTAGGTCTGTTAGGGTTGCACGAAAACCTTCATATCTGCATAATTATTATTGTAATGCAGCTTCTTCTTGTTCATACCCGATCGAAGATTATCTTCCTCATCAGTTATCACCCTCCTATGCTGCTTTTCTTGCTAACTTGTCTACTACGACCGAGCCTTCCTTTTATAATCAAGCTGTCAAAGTACCAGAATGGCTTGCTGCCATGCAAGAAGAGTTGCGAGCCATGGAAAATCTTCACACCTGGACAATCGTGTCTCTTCCACCAGGTAAACAACCCATTGATTATAAGTGGGTCTACCGTATAAAGCATAATTTCGATGGTACCATTGATCGGTACAAAGCACGGTTAGTGGCTAAGGGATTCACTCAGGTCGAGGGGATCGACTACACATATACTTTCTCCCCTGTGGCTAAAATGACTTCATTCAAGGTCTTACTTTCCTTAGCAGCAGTCCAAGGTTGGCATCTTCTTCAATTGGACGTTAACAATGCCTTCCTCAATGGCTCTCTTGATGAGGAAGTCTATATGAAATTGCCTCTTGGGTACAATACCAATGTGCAAGGTTCTGATTTAGTGTGTAAGCTTCAAAAATTGATCTATGGCTTGAAACAAGCTTCTCGACAGTGGTTCCAGACTTTTCATGCTGTGGTTCTCAAATTTGGTTTCACTCAGTCTCCTTCTAAGCATTCTCTCTTCATCAAAGGTTCTGGTGATGATTTGATTGCGTTGCTTGTGTATGTCGACGATGTTGTTCTTGCTGGTAAACATCTCGATTCACTATTGAATGTCCAGAATTTTCTTAAGGAGCATTTTAAACTTAAGGAATTGGGTCCATTGAAGTATTTTCTTGGTTTTGAAATTTCTCAAAGCCAGGATGGTATTACTTTGTGCCAACGCCACTATGCTCTGCAACTTCTTGAGGATACAGGATCATTAGGTAAGAAACATGCTGACTTACCTATTATTGCAAATCACAAGTTGAATATGACTGATGATGAATTACTTTCTGATCCTCAAATTTATCGACGATTGATTGGGCGTCTCTTGTACCTTACACACACTCGCCCCGACATCACCTATGCTATGCATTTGTTGAGCTAGTTTGTGTCCATGCCACGTACTCCTCATCTTCATGCTGCTCATCATTTGTTGTCTTATATCAAGAACGCTCCCAGCCTTGGTTTGTTTTTCTCTTCCAAGTCCAGTCTTCAACTTAGCTGTTTCATGGACTCTGATTACAGTGCTTGGCCAGATACAAGGCGTTCCATCACTGGCTTTTGTACATATCTTGGCACAAATTTGATCTCCTGGAAATCAAAGAAACAACATACTGTGAGTCGTTCTTCATGCGAAGCGGAGTATAGAGCTATGGCTACAACTACTTGTGAGCTCGTTTGGTTGGCTGCATTGCTTTCTTCTTTTCATATTGATGCTTCACCTGTCTTCCTTTACTGCGACAATCAAGCTGCCATTCATCTTGCTTCGAATCAGGTTTTCCATGAGAGAACCAAACATATTGAAGTTGATTGTCATTTTGTGAGGGAGAAGTTAAATTCAAGGTTCCTTAAGTTGTTTCATGTCCGTTCTAAGGGACAACTTGCTGATATCTTTACAAAAGCTCTTCATTCTCCCGCGTTTTCTGATTTTGTCTTCAAGATGTGACTTACCAACATTCATCCAAGTCCATCTTGAGGGGGGGCTATTGGAATATACATAAACAACCGTTAAGTTTGTTAGGGTGTTTAGTTAAGGTTGTTAGTGATCAGTTGATATACTGATCTTTGTTGTATAAATAAACACTTGGTTACTAAGATGAATAATAAGTTTTGTTCGATACATGAAATAATAAAAAGCTTCCCAGGTTACTACTTGTAACAGTTGCCTTGATTAATATTCCACTAAAATCCCACGGATTTTGTATTATCATCGCTGACCTTGGTTGAGGCTGAAAATGATGGTTTGAGGTTTGTAGATTGGGGATTAAAGTTTATAAATTAAGGATTGAGATTAGTGTTTAAAGATTTATTTTTATTTTAAATCTGATCTAACATTAAAAGTTTTAATAAAATATGTTGTGTCATTAGGAAATATTAATAAAATAAACTATGTCATTCTAGAGTGACAAAAATAAGAGTAATTCGAAAATTGAGTAATTATATTGAAAATTTTTAAATTTCATTGACCAAAATAAGAGTGAAAAGAAATTTGAATGATAAACGATGTAATTTACCCTAAACATACTTATCATGTATCATTGTCGGAAAGTTTTGGATAAGTCTTTAAAAGTCGTATGAATTTAATGTGTTAGAAATAGTATTGTACAGAACAAGAGTTGATTATAATTAGGGAAGTAAAAACAGGTAATCGGACGGGTTTCAGGTCGGGTATTGTCAGGTCGGGTAAAATCGGATACAGGTCATTTCAGGTCATTTTTCTGTTTTGGCTCGACTCGGGTCGGGTGCGGGTCCATTTCAGGTCGGGTCCATTTCAGGCCGAGTCCATTTCAGGCCGGGTCCATTTCAGGTCGGGTCCATTTCAGGTCGGGTTAAAACGGGTTGGGTCCATTTCAGTTCGGGTTCATTTCAGGTCGGGTTCGTTTCAGGTCGGGTCCGTTTCAGGTCGAGTCTATTTCAGGTCGGGTTCATTTCAGGTCGGGTTCATTTCAGGTCGGTTGCATTTCAGGTCGGGTGCATTTCAGGTCGGGTAATTTCAGGTCGGGTAGTTTCAGGTCGGGTAATTCAGGTCGGGGTATTTTCGGGATTGAAATTCGTATTCAGTTTGAGTTCGGTCGTACAACCGTATAAGTAGTTGATAGACTTTAGGTTGACCTTCGTCAATCGTCATTAATTTTGAGTTAATTATTTAAAGTCATATCAAATTAAAATTATAAAACATTATTTTAATTATAAAAAATAATGAAAATGGGTTGATTTGGACTGAAAATGGGTCAATTTGGATTACAAATAAAATTTCAGGGATTATAATGAACATAAATATCAAATTAAAATTATAAAACATTAGACAAATTTAAAAGAAAACAAGGAAAATGGGTATTTTGGAATAAAAATAAAGTTTTGGGACTATAATGAACAAAAATATCAAATTAAAGTATAAAAATTAGAGTAATTAAAAAAATAAGTATAGGTCAATTTAGAATAAAAATAAAGTTTTAGTGTCTATAATGAACAAAATTTAAAATTAAAACTATAAAACATGATGAATTAAAATATATATAAGTATCAATATGGAATTAAAATAAAGTTAAAGGGTTTATGCATTAATATGTACACACGCACGTACTTACATACATTAGGGGTTAGGTTTTAGTGTTTAAGGTTTATGATTTATGGATTATGGGTTAGGGATCATGGTTTAGGGATTAGGGTTAGGGTTGATGGTTCATAACTAAATAAAATATAGCAGCCATAAACAAAATTTTAGGTTTAGGGTTTAGACATTGATATGTACATACACGTATAGTTACATACAATAGGGTTTAGGGTTTATGTGTTTAGGTTAAGGGTTTAGGGAAAATTCACTAAGGGTTTAGGGTTCATATATTGGTATGTACATTCATACATACATACACTAGGGTTTAAGGTTTATGGTGTAGGGTTTAGGATTAGTAATTAAGTTCTTAGGGTTTAGAGAATTTTTTAAAGGTTTAGGGTTCATACATTGATAGATAGATATACATACTTACTTACATACATTAGGGTTTAGTGATTTAGGATTTAGGATTAAAGGATTTAAGTTTAGGATTTAAGGGTTTAACATGTATGGTTTTTGGGTTTATGATTAGGATTTAAGGGTTTAGGGTTCATATATTAATACATAAAATCAAAAGTCAAACCATAAACCCTAAACCAAAAAATGAAAATTTAAACTCTAAACTAAAACACATAAATAAATTTAATTTTTTTTCGTGAAAACAAATAAATAGTGACAAAAATTAAAATTTTGGAGGCAAACCAAACAGGAAAAGCAAAAATTTAAACAATTCAGTGGCACTTTTTTTGTTCATTTAATGAAATCTCATCATTTTTGTAGATTTTGGCGGGTGGCAAAATGGAATAAAACTATATCTATCAATGGCGTTTCAGTCATTTTACAGCCAATGAACTAGGGTTTCGCGCCCCGTTTATAAAGAGTTTTCTGGATCCGCCTACGTGTGGTGTTTTATGTCGGTTTGATTTTTTTGTGTGACTTGAAAATTTTCCTTCTATTTCTTTCACTTTCTCTCGCGAGAAAATTGTCACACTCTCACTCTGATCAACACAAAACAAAGTCACTCAGCAAAATCTCCATTTCATTTCTACTTTGTTTTCTGAATCATTTTCGATATTTTGATCCAATTTTTAGATAAACCAAAATCATAGATGAATTATAGAAGTATCAAACATCTAATATTCTAATCCATTCCCAGAATCTCAGGGATTAGCTGTTCTTCTTTTCCTTCCTCATTCATTTTTCTCTCTTTATTTGTGTATTTAATTCAACATTTCTAAGAAGGAAGAAAAGAATCATCATTTGTCTCCTTTTGCATTCATGTTTTTCAGATAAACAGAACAAAAAGCTTTAAAAAAAATGCATCCCGTTAAATATGGCGCCCATCATCATCTTCAACAACAGCAGCAGCAGCAATTCATGGCGGATGATAACGATTCTTCATCCGCTTCAGTTTTCTTCATTTCCAATCCCCAACAGCAGCAACAACAAGAATCTGTTTTCCCTTACCCTTTACATTCTCAACAACGACAACAACACTCAGGTCCAGTTACCCATCAGCTTTTCCAAGCGCAGCTTCAACCATTTCAACGACAAAAGCAGCAGCAACCATTTTCAGCTGTTAATTTCAAGTTGGGTCTTAATGAAAATAGTGGCGGAAAAGATGTTGCTTTGCCTTTGAATCATCGGCAAAACGATGCTACGTTCGGTAAAGTTTTTCTTTTCTTTTCTAAAATGTTGTTCTTTTTTGACTTGTTTGTCACCCATGTGTTTGTTAAAATGTCAACAGGAAACCCTTAAACAAGGTTTCACAATCCACAAGTGAGAGAAGCAATAAATTGGATGGCAAATACATGATCTTTGGTGAGTTTGAAGAAATTTATGGAGAGAATTCACCTGCAAATGTTGGTATCTCCATGCCCTTAATTGAGTTCCAAGGGCATAACAATGGTGGGGTTGGTCATGGATATTCGGAGACTACTTCTATTGAGAAAGAAGCTTCATTAAGGAATCGAGTTTGAATTTGAGTTCAATTAAGGAATAAGATCTTCAAAAATGCTGGATCCAAGTGAGAAAGTTAGTGATCACAGCACGAACGATTTGCCACGACGCAGCCGGAGTTTATCGAGGATGCATCAATCTAAGCCAGCATACAACCGGTCATATGATAGAATTTTTTCATTCCCTGGCCATCCACTAGCTTCTGTCAGATCAGAAGGATCTGTTACACTGAGGAAGAATCTCGAAGAAGGGAGAAAGATAACAAGACGGGTACCCCCAGCACAAGTGAAGAACACGGACTCGAAAGAGGGCCACGAAAATGATGATTTAAGTGATGAAGATGAAATCCTTGTGAGAATCAATTCGCCTAGCGGACTATCATTCAACCATGCTTCTTGAAGTTTTGTCTATGTCCATTCATGGTTGCGAGTTCCTTCTCTACTATTGTATCATTATAGAATTGTTGTTGTGTCTTTTTGTCTGTAACATAATATTTGTAGTTTGGTTATGAATAAAAGGCTTGGTTCAATCTGAATTATGAATCAACTTTTTGTTCTTCATTGGAACTTTATTGGTCAATAAGTCTTTCGTTTAGAAACGAGGGTGCTGGTTTTTTGAGTCCATCCTGAAACAATGTATTTTACATCAGTTATGGAAGTTTATACTTTATAAATCATTAAGCTTAACCTTCCAAGTTAACTATCAAGTATTCAAATATCAACAAAAAAACATAAACCCTACATGTATGTACAAATAACTAAATCTATAGTATGCCTATAAACCTTAAACCTAAAAATTTACTCTCTTTTTTATAACGTTAATTTACTTAAGTCTACAATTTTAAACTTGAATCTGTTATAACTTATGTATAACATTTGTAGTTCATAAAATTTGTACTTACAATTTTTTTTATAACTTTACTAAATTTTATAACTTGAATCTGTTAAGTATAAAAAAATAAAATTGTAGACTTACAATTTTTTTTATAACTTTAGTAAATTTCATGAATTACAAATGCATATACAACTTTAGTAAATTTTTGTAGTTCATAAATTAACGGTAAAGACTTATACAACTGTTATTTTTTTTTTATAATTTGTAAGTCTACAATTTTATTCAAGTTAATGAGATAACTTAAAAATTAAAAACAACTCTTCATTTAATTTTTGTAGTTCATAAATTATCAATTACTTATTCTTTTTTCAACTTTAGTACTTAATATATATATATATATATATATATATATATATATATATATATATATATATATATATGTGTGTGTGTCTGTGTGTGTGTATGTGCGCATATACATCATGTACATCAATATATGTAGGTATATATGTATATACATTATATATGTATATGGTATATCAACTTCTAAATTTTTTTAATTCATCATGTCATAGATTTCGGGTTAGTTTCAGTTCAGGTCAACAACAGGTCGGGTCACTTAACAGGTCGGGTTTAAAGCAGGTCGGGTTCAAAACAGGTCGGGTCCATTTTCAGGTCGGGTCCGTTTCAGGTCGGGTCCATTTCAGGTCGGGTTCATTTCAGGTCGGGTAAAATCGGATATCGGGTCAATTCAGTCGGGTAAATTCGGTTATTTGCCAGGTCGGCTTCGGGTTCGGGTTCGTTTCAGTCGGACGCAGGTCGGGTTTCAGGTCCAAATTAACAGGTCCAATTCGGGTTCGGGTCGTTTTCAGTCGGACGCAGATCAGGTTCGGTTACTACAGTAACAGGTCAAATTCGGGTTCGGATCAACAACAGTCGGTTACAGATCGGGTTCGGGTCATCAAAACCTCGGGTCAAATCAGATTCTAACTCGAGCAGGTTTCAGTCGGGTTTTCAAGTTCTGACTTGTTTTTACATCCCTAATTATAATGCGAGAAGTCTTCAGCAATGAACACCGACCTAATCCAAGCCTTTCTCAAGCTTAGATTTACAAGGTAATTTAATTTTTATATTAGTATTTTTTTAATAGAGTCTTCATATTAGTAAGATTAAATTAGTGTCAACGTTGCTCACAGCTGTATATCACTACAGGCAAAATTATACCCGACGAGACCCGATCATCAATAGCATTCTCATTATTTATCATTATAGTAAATTGGACTCTCTTAAGCACAAGACTGGGTTTGAGACTTTTGCATTGACTAATATTCCACTAAAATCCCACGGATTTTGAATTATCATCTGTGACCTTGGGTGAGAGTGAAGATGATGATTTGAGGTCGATAGATTGAGGATTAAAATTTATAAAGTAGGGATAGGGGTTAGTGTTTAAAGATTTTATTTATATTTTATATCTGATATGATATTAAAATATTTAATAAAACATGTCATATCATTGAAAAATATTAATAAAATAAATCATATTATCTTAGAGTGACAAAAACAAGAGCGATTTGAAAATTGAGTAATTACATTGAATTTTTTTTTGAATATGCTGGTGTGATGCAAGGGTAGCATCTGTTTAACTTTTTTAGTCTTTTCAAAGACAGCACACACAACATGGCATTACTGGTGCTCGAACCCGGATCCCAAGAGATGATAAACATCTACCTTTGCCACCAGGACACAAGGGGATAAGCAATTACATTGAAAATTTTAAATTTTAGTGACTGAAACAAGAGTAAAAATTTTTTTAAATGATAAACGATATAATTTACTCTTAAATACTTTTTATATATCATTATTAAATAATGTGTAGAAAGTTTTGGGTAAATATTAAATTCGAATGAATACGTGTCACAAGGATTGAATGAAGCAACCTAATTAAGCTTCCTCTCTGCGCTTTTCTCCATCAATCATCGTCCAACTACTATTATTTTTAAATATACTTTCAATGAAATTAACCTTATATTACAGTAATAATAAAGGGTGAGTTTACCACGTGTGACGAACACCGATGAACATCACTAATGATGAACACCGATGAACACCATTAAATTAATTAATAAAGATTTAAAATTTCAAGGACTCATCATACAATTAATAGTTATTTTTAAAAAAATTAATTAAATTATTTTTTATATATATTAAAATTTTATTTTTTAATAAGGGTAAATTATATATTTAGTACCTCACGTATTTTCGTATTTCTATTGAACCCTCATTATTTAAATATTATTTCAATTTGACCCAATTCTTTATAAAAAATAATTTAACCCTTAACCAAAAACCCTAAATTATTAAACCTTAAACTCTTAAATCTATACCCTAAACCATATACCATTAAAAATAATTTCACCATCATCGATTCAATTTAATTTAAAACAAGCTGGCTTCACTTTTGATAAAAACAACAAGAGGCATCTTTGCTTTTCAAAATACATGACACCAGAGACCTAGATTTCCATCTTTTTCTCGACTCCAAATCCATAGTGAGACCAGACCAGTTAATGGCCTATACAACAACCTGGGGTACATTAGTAGACATTAGCTATTTACTTGAAACCATTTCGTAATCATAATAGAGGTTAACGAAAGAGAAGAATGAAATCTGAAAAGAAAAAGGATAGAGGTAGAATTCATTGCTCGGGTATCGAAAGCTTTCAACAAATTGTCTAACTACAGCACACAAACTTGTAAAGGTACCATAACAATATATTGAAGGCTTCTCAGCTTGTAAAATGCAGCAATTTTAGTTTCATGAATTTTAAATATTTTCATTTTTTCTTACAACATCCATATCAACAAGAGGGTATGTTTTCAAATCTATGAAAGAAGTTTTTGAAAAAATTGAACTTGATTTGCGACAGACACATATCAAGGCCAATGAATGAAACAATTCAAACACAAGAACACAAAAAAATATCAAAAAGAAAAAGCAATTCCAGTACAAGAAGCATGCAACATATACAAATTCCAGTCTTAGCTACCTACCAAAACTATTTTCTCTTTTATGTGGAAACCCAATACAGCATGACCCAATCTTAATATGGAAATAAAATTAAAGTGGAATTTAATAGACATAAATAGTAGCCTTGTTTAGCAGTAAATTTAACCATTAAGTCCTGCAATTTCCATATTTATCTCCTGGTGGACATAGATTTTCAGCAGTACTCAAATAACATTTTTTATTTTTAATGGTATATAGTTTAGGGTATATGTTTAAGAGTTTAAGGGTTTAAGGTTTAATAGTTTAGAGTTTTAGATTAGGGGTTAAATTATTTTTTATAAAGAATAGGGTCAAATTGAAATAATATTTAAATAATGAGGGTTCAATAGAAATACGGAAATAGGTGAGGTACTAAATATATAGTTTACCCTTATTAAAAAAAATAAAATTTTAATATATATAAAAAATAATTTAATTGAATTTTTAAAAATAATTATTAATTGTATGATGGGTCCTTGAAATTTTAAATCTTTATTAATTAATTTAATGGTGTTCATCGGTGTTCATCATTAATGGTGTTCATCGGTGTTCGTCGCACGTTGTAGAATTTTCCAATAATAAAACATAAATTCTCCTTCAATTTTCTATACCAAATATTAATGAATACACTATAACTTAATCAGCTTTTAATTTGTTTACTTTTTGTTATATAAGAATCCATTCAAAAAATTAAATTTACATATTAAAAAAGAAAATAAAAATATTAACTTGTAATAAAAATAAGTAATTACGGCTAGAAAAAAAATTCAAGTCAAGACAAAAAAAATATTGTTTTTAAATTTCAAGTTAATTGAATCAATTTATTTAATTATTAAAAAAATTAATAAATAATTTAATTTTTCGAGTTAAACTTTTATAGTTAGAATATCTAAAAAATTATTTAATAAAACAGTGTATCCTATGGGTCCCTAATAATTTAAAAAAAGCAAAGAGATAACTTCTATGAAAAAAGTACTTTAAACTTAAAAAATACATACAATTTTCAAAAATATATATATTTAAAATAAAAACACTATAAGAATTAAAAAAGTTATAAAGCAATAAATTATATATAAAAATAAAAAATTATAAATATTTATAAAATATTAAAAATTAAATACTTTCATCAAAAAATCTTCGACTTCGTAAATATGAGTCTACTACTATTTATTGTACATATTTTCAGTGGAATCAATATTGTATTAGGGTAATAATAAAATCAAAAGTTTCTTTCGATTTTATACACTAAATTGGTACTCATTAATATTTGCTCTAGAAAAACGATGGAACATTTGGATCTTATTGTAACTTTAGTATGAGGTTCATTTCACTAAAAATATGTATAAAAATAGTAGTATAATTAATTTATAAACATTTGAAAATTTTGATTTTTTATATTTATAGTTTATGATCATTTTGTAATTTATAATATTTTTATTTATAATTTTTTGATTTCTTTATAGTGTTTTTATTTTTAACTTGATTATGAATATTTTAGAATATAATTTTTAATATTTTTAAAATTTTAAGAATTTCTTAATTTCTTTTTTCTTTAAGATTATATAAGCCTATTAAATTTCAATTTAAATAAATTATACCATGGGTCTTGGCAAATAAAAGTTCAATTATGTCTTCGAACTCGACTAAAAAATTAATTCAATATCTCTGTTACGTCATCATTTACACATGGTTTGTCATGTTGGGATCTTTGACTATCATGTTAGCACAATGAAATGCTACATCAGTATTGTTAAATGTTATGTTAGTACTGTAACAATCAAAGTCAGTCAAAATTTTTTTAATACAATTTAAAAGTAGAGACAACATGGATGATTTGAGTTTACTGAAAAGAAAAAAAACGACTCATTAAGCCTTAAAACTAAAATTGTTTAATCTCTATAATACTTGTGACAAAGTATAACTTGTGACAAAAACATAATTGGATATAAGCTAGATATGCAATTCATTTTATATAAATATATTACCTTGTCTAAATGAACCCTGTTTGTGTGTTTATTACCTTGAATTGTGTTTCTCTAATCTTAATGTTATTGAATGATAAATTAAATTATAAATATTTATTATAGGGTTACTTATTGATAAAGGAAGTAATCAATAATATTCGTATTGATTGCCAAGAAGGTAAGAAGAGATTGATTGCTAGAGATTAGTCGGTAACAATAGGATGGTAAAATTTTCCAACCACAACCCGACTTAGCATGCCTCGAAGTCGATCCGACGCGATCAAAATTTTTCTTCTTGAGTTCTGATTAGCGGGATGGGTTTCGTAAAGCATTGAGTCAAGTCGAGCCAAGTTTAGGTATATGCTAGAAAGTAGAAATTTTTCTTCCGCCCCGTTCCAATATATTTTTAATTATATATTATTATATTTATAAAAAATATCATTGTACATAAATACTTTTAAGGTTTTTATGTTATTTTTTAGGGTAAACTACATAAATGGTCCCCTGACTATGCTCCAATTATCTTTTGCGTCCCCCGACTATCAGAAGTTACAAACTGATCTCCCGACTAAAAAAAAGTAACAAATTGGTCCAACGCCGTTAAAAATTTAACGGCTGATGACGTGGCAGTTAATTTAAATTGATATAATTACATACTTAGCCCTCAAGTTCTACACTTATTTTAATTTGACCCTAATTTTAAAAAATTAACCCACAAATTTTAATATTCTATCAATTTAGTCCATCTTCTTTTCGATTTCTCTTCTCCTTTAATTCTTCAATTCATTTTCACCCAAAATCCATTTTATTCTACCAAACACATACATCCAATTCTCAAATATAACGGATTGAAATTTGAAGAATAAATTTCGAGTAAAAAATAGGATTCAAAAAAATAAACATGCCTTGGTATTTCGATGATAATAAATCTGTCATTGATTTGACTCTATCCTGCAATTCCATTGTGTTGTCTTGCACATCCTGCAGTTTTTTCACTCTCTTCTGTAGTGAAGTATGTTCTTCCCTCATTACTTCCAGTTCTTTCTCTAAATCATACACCAGGGTTTTTGAAGATCTCATGAATAATTTGCGGCCCATCAGCTGACATAACAGGCTTCATGTTAGTCACCAGATCTACAGAAACCAAATTATTTCCTAACAGCTTGATGTATAGGAAGTGAAATTTTCAGAAATTGTAACATAGCAGCTACCTAACTCAGAAGCCAGGTCGCCACAGCTTTCCTGCAGACATCTAGAGGTCCGAGTCGTTTCATTGTTGTGAAAAATAGTGGCCAGATTCCCGCAACCAATTGACCCGAATGCGTTGTATCGACTTGAAAAGAAAAATGGAGAGCCTTGTAGGTGGACATTTGAAGGAGAAGTGTTGTCGTTGTTTCCTTTATCGACACAATTTAGATAAGTTACTGGATTGTTGATAATGACGATGTTGTTGCCATGGGAAGACCAATCAAGTAACTCCAGATTATTGCTACTAATGAAAGGCTTTGGCCCATCAGCAGTTTGGTTGCAAGTTACTTTGAACCTCGAATTGTGATAGCAACCGGTTTTAATTCCAAATGGAGATCGAATATCAATATCCCCACACTTTTCTTTACAATCAGAGCTGCTTGCTCGTATTAGCCATGTAAGATGCAGGATGAAGTAAAGCACAAAACCAACCCCCATTCTCTCTTAATTCTTTGATGGCTCATTCTAAGTCGATAAATATATAGCCTCATTACTTGTTGGTTCAAAGAAATTATGTATAAAATTCTGAAAGTTGATAACTTTTTCAAAGATTCTTGACAAAATCTGAATTGGCAGGAAATTATTTATTTTGTATGCACAAACTGAAATGATAACAGGATTTGAATACCAATCTGACCAATGTCTAATAAACATAAAGATGGGATCAAAGCTTGAAAGTTGAAGGAGTGTCGGTGGAGGAGAGAGAGTATTCTGGTGCCGCCACAGTTCAACAGCAAAACTCCAAAATTTATACATAATTGATCCAAACAATTATGCCGGTGAAAATGAATTGAAGAATTAAAGGAGAAGAGAAATAGAAAAGAAGATGGACTAAATTGATAGAATATTAAAATTTGTGGGTTAATTTTTTAGAATTAGGGTCAAATTAAAATAAGTGTAGAACTCGAGGGTTAAGTATGTAATTATATCAATTTAAATTAACTGTCACGTCATCAGTCGTTAAATTTTTAATGGCGTTGGACCAATTTGTTACTTTTTTTAGTTGGAGGATCAGTTTGTAACTTCTGATAGCCGGGGGACGTAAGAGATAATTGGAGCATAGTCAGGGGACCATTTATATAGTTTACCTTATTTTTTTAGGTTTGTGCTTACCATAAATGTTTGTTAGATGCTCAAATTTTAACATTTTTCGATTTTGAGTACGACTCTACTCACCACTATCTAAAAATTTGTTTTTTTAGTACAATATTCATTTTTGTTGGATTTGACACCATCAACCTTCATATTGAAGCTCCATTAAAAGAAAATAATCGAAAGATATATTTTTTGAACAATTTTTACTTAGGAAGAGCCAAGTTTAGGTATATACTAGAAAGTAGAAATTTTCCTTCCGCCCCTCTCCAAAATATTTTTAATTATATATTATCATATTTATGAAAATATCATTGTATTTAAATAATACTTTAAGGTTTTTATGTTATTTTTTTAAGTTTGTGCTTATCATAAATGTTTGTTAGATGCTCAAATTTTAACATTTCTCGATTTTGAGTACGACTCTACTCATCACTATCTAAAAATATGTTTTTGAGTACAATATTCATTTTGTTTGATTTGACACCATCAACCTTCATATTGAAGCTCCGTTAAAGAAAATAATTGAAAGATATTTTTTTGAACAATTTTTACTTAGGAGTATGGGAAAGAGAATTTTACGTTTTGAACCCATAATCTAAGGGAAAGGAGATGGTGTCAACTGAGAGCTTTTTAATCACTTACTCTAGATTGTAACTCAAATTACATAAATATTTTTTATCTTCAGTTTTCATGTCAATTTTTTTTGAATAGTCTAAAGGTGATTACAAGGTAGTATATGTTCATAGATATTCTTAACCCTTTGACAAAGCACTTGCACCTTACAAACATTGCGATTGAACTAATGTCTCTTAGGATGAATATCATCCGCTTTTTCACTGGGACACTTGTTGGGTTCAATTTTCATGTCACATATTCGAACGACATTTATGTGAACATCATATCAAAACTAATTTTAAAATCAATTATAATAGATTAGGTTAAATTTGAGCAAGCACATTTGGCCGGTTGGCCAAGCTGCTCATCTTAGTTCCATTACATTCTTCTAAGTCATGAGTTCTAGACTCACTAGAAGCATCTCCCTTCCTTCTCTAGCTAAAGTTTCTCCTTTTCTCTTCTCTAGGTAAGATTATGATTAGAATTAGATTTGATAAAAAAGTTAGGTTAAAATTGATTTTACAATTATAATCAAGTTGATTGAATTGACTCAATTAAATACCATAAATTGTGAAAACGTCGGTCAACGCTAAAGTAAAATATAACTCCAAAGACACGTATAAAGTAATGAATGCATAACAACAAATTTAATGTCAATTATTCGGTTAAAATATAGTAGGAGTGAAAAAACAAGTGGTCCAGTAGAAAAGTGAATGATATTTATCCTAGAGACATGAGTTTAATCTCTTTGTCTGCAAGGTGTGTTCATTGTTAAAGGGTTAAGAATATATAAGTCATTTTACTATTTTTAAAAAGTTCATTTTTGCCTCTCTACTATAAAAAGGAATATTTTAATCCCTAAACTATATCTGAAAGTTTTTTCTAGCCCTCTACTATAAAAAAGAACAATTTTGTCATTTTATGTTTGAAAAGTTAACATTTTGATCCATGTACATTTTTTTTGAATATGGCTACTGAAATTTTATTATAACCATAGAAGATATCACAATTACAATGCATCCATGAAGAAAAATAATGGGACTAATCTACCCAAATTTCTTACAACCCAAAAACAAAGAAAAGTGAAAAACTTCTATGGAGATAAGCATAACATCAGAATTCAGAAGCTTCCTGAATCTCCTTGTCTCTATCCAATCGGGACTCATAACTAATAAAAAGAAGTGGTGAGCGATCCAAACTATCAGGCATAATGTTCCGCTACCCAGAACTGATTACATCGGCAAACAACCATCAACCGAGTGGGGATCTACCTTTGTGTGACCACTGACAAATCATAATCAAGAACTAGCACCGATTAAAAACTCTATGCGAGAAATGATCGATCGCTAGGGTATGCTGAATCATGCCACAAGGATAGATGAAAGAAAACCACAAAAACAAAGAAAACATGTCACAAAGACAAAGGAAAACGCGTGTCACAAGGACAGAGAAAATGCATGCCATAAAGGCAGATATTTTTATTAGAAAATAAAAAAAGAGAAAAACAAGAAAGTAATAAACATCGGTGATCGACAACCAATAAATATGTGATTGCCGATCGCCGGCTAACGAAGAAAAATTGAAGAAACTTGCAGGCAGCGCATGGTTGTTAGAGCTTAAGTTATTGTTAGTTAACTTAGATATTGCTACATTTTCTATCTATTAATATTAATTAGATTATGAAAAATAATTTAATATAACATTACTAGACATATTTGAAGGATCTATATATTAATCTATTATTTATATAATTATTTTTAATACGATTTAATTAATTATTAAATTTAAATACAAATACAAATGAGTGAGAATAAAAAAGATGAATATCAAAAGAGATATGAGAGAAGCGGGTGATGGGCGACGATGCTGGACGCTATTTATCGGAAATCTTCCACCTCAGTTACATTGGAAAGGAGTCTGGCAGGTGTTTGATAGACATGGGGTCGTGGTCGACATCTTTGTACCAACAAAGAGAGTGAGAGACGGATCAAGATTTGGTTTTGTTAGGATGAAAACAAAGGTGGATGCAGATAGGGTTATTGAAAGATTTGATGGTTTTAGACTGTATGGATCAACAATCAGAGTTCAGATGGCACAAAAGGATAATCGCAAAACCTTTTGGCGTCGTAAGAGGGAAGGATTTCACACAAGGTCGGATGTTCTTGGAAGCACAAGGTCGGGTATGGCAGTATCCAATTGGACGAAGATGCTAGGGAATGTGGAAAAAGGAGAAACTGGGTCTAGAACGAATGAGAAATCTCTTGAATATCACAGGGTGGAGGGGGTCGTTGATCAGGAAAAATTAGAGATATTGAAGAATTGCGCAGTGGGTTATTGTAGAAAGCCGGTGTCGATAATTGAATTGGCGACTAAATTTAAGAAAACCTATATCAGCGATGTTTCATTGATGCGTGTGGCAGGTTCATTAATTTTGTTAATGTTCCCAAATCAAGAAATTAGAAAGGAGTGCATGGAATTGGGGTGCTTCTCTCCATTGCTGGAGAATGTTATAGAATGGATGCCAAAATGTGTAATACCAAATCGTAGAGTATGGATATCGGCTTGTGGGATACCGATACACGCCTGGTCCGAAGGGACATTTAGGAACATTGCAACTTTGTGGGGGGAGCTCGTTCTCATTGAGGAGGAGACGGCTGCACCTGCTTCATTTGAAAGAGCAAGATTCCTTATTGAAACGGATTGGTTCATACATATTGAGGAAACATTGGATATTTTGATTGGCGGCAATCAATATCGAATCCGTGTGGCTGAGATTGGAGAAGTTCTTATTAAAAAAAGGAAGGATGATGCAGAGGGGGAAGATTGCTTGAATGATGAGGGGTCAGAGGGTGTAAGTCGGACTGCTAAGCTTGTAACCGATAATGTGTTGGCGAAACAACAAAATCCTTTGATATGTGTTGAAAGGGAAAGGGAAGACACAGTGGTTCCGGATTCAATAAATGAGGCAACCCCAAATAGCTGGAAGATAAATAATCTATGGGAGGATAATATTATGGCCGATGACCGCGTGGTGGGGTCCCATTCCATTCAGCGAGATGTTTCTTCTAATGAACGTCATAATTCTGGCGTTGCTGATGAGGATGTTTGCGTGGTGGACAGGGTTATGAATGGACACCAAAGTCTTGATGTTAGTGTGTGCGAGACAAGAGCAGGGGACGCGATATGTTGTGGGGATGAGGTTGGGCCTCAGTTCGAAGTAAATAGGGCTGGTATCACTGCTTTAATTGAATATAAAGGTCATTAGCGATGAGTACGGAAACTATCAGAATTACTTCGTACAACAAGGTTGAAGGGGAACACGGGGAAAGTGCGCCGATAGCGGTGAAGAGAGGGCGGGGTAGACCTCGGAAAAATCCTCCGTCAGAGTCGACGACTTTGGCAAACGGTTCCTTATCAGATTCAGATTTTTTTACAGCGAAAAAGGAGTATTTTGAAGGAAGCGCATGAAACGTTGGAACTGGGAAAATTGTTGGGTGCAGAAACGATAGGAAACAATGAGAACGTTATAAGGGATACCGCTCAGCTCATTGAGGCGAGAGATATACATCATAATTAAAGGAGAAATGTGAGTGTTGTCGTGGAATGTGCTGGGATTGGGATCGGCCGCGAAGAAGAGAGCAATCCATAATTTGATACGACAACATAGAGGTGAGTGTGCTGTTCTAGTGGAAACTAAATTGGAAATGATATCTGAATATATGGTGAGTAAAATTTGGGTGGCTGACAAGTTTGATTTTGCGTTCACATCATCGATAGGAAAATTAGGGGGGATTCTTATTTTCTGGGATAAAGATCGGTTCCAGGTGTCCAGGAAAGTTGTAAGTGAACGTTTTGTTGTCATAAAGGGTTGCTGGGTAATCGACAATTGGGTATGTGGTTTGGTTGGGATTTATGCTTCTTGTGAGGTGGACCAGCAGTGGTTTTTATGGCAGGAACTTTCAACAGTAGTGCATGCCCGTGAGATCCCATGGTGTTTGATTGGGGATTTTAATATGATCATGTCTCTATCGGAGAGGCATGGATGCATTTCTACGTCTCGAGGTATGGATGCTTTCGTCGATTTTATTAATGCAAATGGTTTATGTGATATGAGTTTATGTGGGCAATCATTTACGTGGTTTGGTCCCAGGAATAGATGTAGTCGTATTGATCGTTGTTTAGTATCGACGTCACGGTTGGATCGTTTTGAGCAATTGAATTTTCTTCGCTACCGCAAGGTTTATCGGACCACACACCGTTATTGTTAGTGAGTGATAATTTGGATTGGGGTCCGAGGCCTTTTAGATTCCTTAATGCTTGGGTGGGAGAGCAGAAATATGTGCGAGATTTAGAAGCAGAATGGCTGCGTATTTCCACGTTACAGGTTAATGGGGGTATGGTTGAGAAGTTGCGTGCGTTGATTTTTTTTTTGCGTGGATGGAATAAGTCAGTGTTTGGGAATATTGATTATAGGATTGAGCTGGCGACAAATGATATTGCCATGATTGATGGGGCTGTAGGTGCGGGAAGGGTGTCCGATTCACAAGTGATGCACAAGAGTAAACTTTAGACTGAGTTGTGGAAACTAACACGCCTTAGCGAGTCGTTATTGAGGCAAAAGTCGAGGGTACAATGGTTGAGAGAAGGAGATAGTAATGTGGCTTTTTTCATAGATCGGCTAAGCTAAGATCTATGCGCAATTGCTTGTCTGGCTTGATGATTAATGGGGTATGGGAAACCAATCCGGAAAGGTTGCGCAATGCAGTTTTCAGCGAATTCCGAAAATATTTTTCACCACAATCTTGCTTGGGAGCGATTGATATGGCTGTGTGTTTTAAGCAATTAACAAGGGATATGGCGGCAAGTCTGGAATTACCGTTTAGCGAAGAGGAGGTGCGTTCAGTTATCTGGGGGTGTGAGGGTTCTAAGGCGTCGGGTCCGTATGGTTTTACGTTGAATTTTACAAGAAGGGTTGGGAGTTCTTGAAGGGTGACGTGATGGATGTGTTGCATCAGCTCTTTAGGACGAGTTCTTTGCCGAAAGGGGTTAATTCTGCTTTTGTGGTTTTGATTCCGAAGAAAGAAAACCACGAATGATGGGAGATTATCGGCCAATTTGCTTGTTGAATTCGTTGTATAAGATTGTTGCAAAATGCTTGGCGAAGCGTCTACAACGTGTTCTTCCCTTTATTATTAGTGATGCATAAACGACGTTTATTTAGGGACGTTAGATCGTGGATGGAATAATGATGGCCAATGAAGTTATTCATTATATGCAGCAGAATACTTTCAGTGAGGGGGTGTGATTTTGAAATTGGATTTCGCGAAAGCGTATGATTGTGTAAAGTGGGAGTGCCTTGAACAACTTTTGTATCGGATGGGATTTGGGTCTGTTTGGAGGAATTGGATACAACTTTGTACTCAAACGGCAAGGTTATCAATTTTACTCAATGGCTGTCCGACACGAGAGTTTTCGATGCTTCGAGGATTACGGTAAGGCAATCCACTTTCGCCACTATTTTTTGTCATTGTAGCTGAATTGTTGCATCAAATGTTGCGTGGGGCAAAAGTGAAAGCTTACATAAGGGGTGATCGAGTTGTGAAAGATTGTTTTGTGTCACATCTTCAGTTCACGAACGACACGATGATATTTTTACAAGGTGAGCATCGTTTCACCATGAATTTGAAGAGGGTGTTGACTTGTTTTGAGTATTGCTCTAGGTTGAAAATTAACTATGACAAATCCTGTATGTATAGAGTTGGTGTCGAGGAGGATGTGTTGAGCTCTATGGCAGGTATTGTGGGTTATAGTCAGGGCACGTTGCCGATGGTTTACCTTGGGTTGCCAATTGGAGTTAATCCTCGTAGTCTAAGCATGTGGGAGCCGTTGTTGCAACGTTTTTGTAAGAGTTTGACAGGTTGGAAAATGGATTCTCTTTCTTTTGCGGCTCGTTTGACCTTGCTTAATTCGGGGATGTCCGCTTTACTTGTTTATTATATGGGCATATTCCTGGTGCCTAAGGGTATTATCCGACGAATTGATCGAATCAGGAGGACGTTCCTGTGGAGAGGTTTTGAGACACGATGCAAATTGAGCCGGGTGAATTGGAGGATGGTGTGTCGACCAAAGAAGTTTGGTGGGTTAGGGGTGGTTGATTTACATCAGCGTAATTTGGCGAAATGGAATTGGCGTTTTGCGGTGGAGGGGATTCTTTGTGGCGTTCGATTCTGGTCGCAAAGTATGGGGAGGATGTTTTATTTTGGCAGGTACCGATTATGAGGAAAAATTCTATGTCAACGGTTTGGAGACAGATTGTGGAAGTCCAAGATAACGCTTGTGTACATCGATTTATGGGGGTGTCGAGTTTTACTTGGCTAGTTGGTAATGTGAGGAAGGTGTTGTTTTGGAGAGATTGTTGGTGCTCGGATGAGCCTTTATGTGTTGTTTTTCCTCGCCTATTTCGCATTGCTTGGAATAAGTGGGCTTTGGTAAAGATTATGCTTAGGGGAATTCTCTGGGGCATGAGGGATGGTACGAGTACTTCTCTCGGCCGTTGCAATCATTTGAAATGTCCCATTTGCAGGAGTTGCGATGTGTAGTGGGGCCAGTGGTTTTATCGGAGGACTTAGAAGATAGGCTGGTTTGGAAACATACGAAGACGAGGAGTTTTTGTGTGGCAATATTGTCTCTGTTAATGGCGTCTTTTGGGTTAGAGCATGACACTGAAATTTCTGGGATTTGGTCTTTACAAGTACCACCAAAGATCCAATGTTTTGTGTGGTTTGTGTTGTTGCGACGTTTACCCACGTTGTGTTTCTTGAGGGATAGAGGGCTGCGATTAGATGTTCAAAGCTTCCTATGCCGTTGGTGTGAGGAAGCAGACCATATTCTTTTCTGGTGTCAGCATATGTGGGTGCTATGGTCGCTGTTCTTTGCCTAGTGGCGTGTAGAGGTGGTGAGACCAGAATCGATGGTTGATTTCGTGCACATGTCTTTGGATAGTTTCTTCCGGGGATCGCGTCGACAGTGGTGGTTGGCGGGTTGTGCTGCGGTGCTATGGTCTATGTGGTTGGCTCGTAACGACCTTATTTTCAATGGTAAACGGATGTCCATCTCCGAATTGTTCTTCTTGATTAAATTGCGTGCTTTTTATTGGTTGGGGGCTTTGGATTCGCAATCAAACTTAGTTGAATCTGTTTGGTGGAAGTGTCCTCGGTGGTGTGCGGGGGATGTGAGGCCGAGTGTGTCTCGTGCATGTATTGCATGGAGTCCACCGTTAAAAAATGTTGTGAAATTTAATGATGATGGATCGGCGCGTGGGAAACCTGGTCCGGCGGGGTGTGGCGGAGTGTTACATAATGATCGAGGCCAGGTTTTGGCATTATTCTCAGGGCCGTTGGGGATGTTGGATTCGAACGAGGCTGAGTTACACACGATTTCCTATGCGGTCGACTCGTTCCGTACATCTCAATGGAGTGCTTTGCCTTGTATCATTGAATCAGACTCTTTGGTTGCTATTTCATGGATTATCAATGTCGACGGTCGGCCTTGGAGATATTTTTCTTTATTTCAGCGTATTGATGAAGCATGTTTGGAGGTGAATTGTGTGTTCCATCATGTTGGCCGCGAGGCGAATGTATTAGCCGATACTTTGGCTAAGGGCGGTGTGGACCGTCGTGCTTGGTTGCGTGTGGGCTTTTAATCTGGCTTAGGGTGTTGGTTGAGTGGGGGTTTACGATTTTGAGGCTGCCTGGGGGCGTGATGCCATGTATCGTTGGTGTGTGCAGGTCGGGGTGGCATTGCTTAGTCAGGTGTTGGTCATGTGGTCTTGAGGTGATGGGTCGTGCGCGTGTTGTAATATTTTGTGTCTGGTTCTCTGTTTGTCCTTCTCGGGTACTCTTTTCCTCTATTTAGGTGTAGGGAGGTTTTTAATGAGGCCCGGGGTGGATGGTTTGTATGATTCTTTTCTAATAAAATCATACTTCGCTGAGCAAAAAAAAAGAGTGAGAATAAAAAGAAAAAGAAATAAAAAAATATTAGTTTACGAATATCACAATGTAAATACGTGAGGGTGAAGAATTAAAATAGAAAATGTTAAATTTAGGTTATTTGGAGATTTTTATAATTGTCAAAGGTAAAAAGATCTTTATAACTCCTATGTCTAAACCTCTAATTTCAAAAAGCTCTTATTACCAGATTTTTTCAAAATGGGGGGGGGGGGTTTCACCCCAATATGCTATTCACCAAACATCTAAATAGCGGATTTGGCCGGTCAAACCTCTAACACTAGCTCAAACCTTTAATCTTGGCTCAATCCGCTATTTACCAAACAAAACCAATATAAAAAAATAATGATAAATGATGTATAATGTAAAGTTAAATAATTGATAATAGAAGGCAATGGTCATGTTTGGCAATTAGCGGATAGCTGAATGTATTAACTGATTTAACTAGTGGATTATATTAGCTGATTGTATAAAAGTGTTTGGTAAAATTAATTGATAGATGATAGCTGTTTGATTATTTCAATAAGAAAAATGACATATAAGGATAATATTATATTCGATACTTATTTGAATTGTAACACTCCAAAAAAAATTGAAAAGGGTGGAGATTGGGGGGGAGTTGAACCCGCAACCCCCCTTGTTTTGGCCGTTACCCAACCGTTTGAGCTAGCAAGCTCTTAGTGCAAAGTTTCCCAAAATTTTTTTTGAACCTTTTTGTGAACCTGAATTTAATAAGTCTCTGACTCCTCACCCACCAGCTTTAATGAAAATCAGATCCCAATAATATTTTTTTCTCCTCTCCCCGAAACCCTTTTCTTTTCTCCTTCATTGTCGGCAAGCTTGCAGCTGCGTCACCACTGTGCCGTCCATGACACCGCCGCCAGCGGTGTGTTCTCCGTCTCGTCGTGAGGTCGCCGTTACCGGTCACGCGCGCCCTCGAGCAGCGGTGTACGGTGGAATATCGATCGAAGTTTGGAATTTCGTGGGCCACGTCTGTCGTGTTTCCGGCCGATCCACTGCCGTTCTTGGCTCACCGTGGGCACGGCCGAGATCCTTGAGTCCGGATCTGCAAAACCTGAGCCTGCCGCCTCCGTTCGCAGCCGTTAAGCCCTTCGTCGGAGCTTCGACAGTTTCGAGACCCCTATTATGTTTTCGGTAACTTTCGACCTTTATCCGGCGATGTTTCAGTTGAATAATTTTGGGTTAAATGTTGTGTAATCGAAAGGCTTCCTTTTCAGGTAAAAAAAAGTCATTTCGACTTTTCCGGCGAGATTCTGATCGCCGTCAGCGACCTCTCCGATAAGGGTAAGAAGCGGGTTCGACCAGACCCATCCGACCCGACCTGTCCGACCCGACCTGTCCGACCCGACCCGTCCGACTTGTCCGACCCGACCCGTCCGACCCGACCCGTCCGACTCGTCCGACCCGTCTGTCCGAGTCAGCTCAGTGAGTCAGCTCGCCCGAGTTGACTCAGTGAGTCAGCTCACCCGAGTTGACTAATGAGTCAAACCAGTTGACCTGTGATGTCAGCGTTGACTTGATCGCTGACGTCAGCATTGACTTTGACCCGTTGACTTTGACCGTTGACCAAAAAGTCAAATTTTCCGAAAACTCCCATTTTATGTTTTTCGACGTCATGAGTCCGTTTTTGAAGCCCGTTTTGCAAAATTCTGACTCGAAAGCCTCCGACTCGGACCTTGAACCCGAACTTATATATGTATCTAATTATTCAGTTAGGGGTACTGTGAATAAGGACTGAATTGTAAACTTGTGTAATTGAAGGTAGTCACAGTTCCTTGAATACGAATTGTTGAGGGACGTCAAATCCGAGTTCGAGTGTTCGAACGTCGTTCACGGATCGATCGATGTAGTCTGGAGCCAAGGTAATACACTACTACCCCTTGTATGCTTTATGAACATGTTGATATTCGGTTAACGCATGCATGCTTATGATGACGTATACTGTAAATTCTGCTTAAAATTGAATCAGATTCGAGCAATAAGTATGGATATTAATAAGACCAAATTATCCGAATAAGATTACTAATGGGCTAACAGTATCAGAAGTTTTAGTAGTTAAATTCAGTTAATCCACAACTCAATTAACAGTGTGTAAGAATCGAGGCCCAGGATACGGAGTGAGAGATATAAATTATGAAATTACGAAAATGCCCTTGGAGCATAAGTATGACTAAACTACCCCTCGGATAAAGGAAATGACCTAAAATCTGCATTCGACCTGATTATGTAAATTACACTACCCAAGATGTATGATTTAATGGAAAGACTTCGGCATCATTATGCAATACGTGTGATACAAACGTGGATAATCCCTCAAACTCTGTATAACACATGAATGAGAATTTTCTGGAAATATTGTTGAAATCCTAAGTCGATCCTTATGACAGTAATACGTGAATTAAATGAGAATGATCGTAATGACCAAAAAGACGGTAATGCCCTCGAGCACCGAAATGTCTGATTAATTTGAATGACGTTATACCCTCCTGAGTTAATCGGTAACTAGGTAATTGACGAAATTCTGGATTTTGTTAATAAGACTCAAATAGCTAAGGTTCCCTTAAGTGTTGAGAAATACGACACATGTATACCCATCGCTCACCATATTGATGTAAGGTAGGAAGATCCGCATAGATTGTATGTTCGATTACTCAAAGTTAAACCGTATAGTGAAGTATGAGGGCGACTGTTCAGACATACAATACAGTCAGTGTTAAGTTCTGATGCACGCTAATTACTCACATCAGAACGTTGGTAAGTATTGTCAAGTTGGGTTACGCCGCATTAAACAAATTTTAGAGGTATGATAAATTGTTAGAGCCCCTGAGAATTATAATTTTCGTTCTGATATAATTGTGTCATAGTATAAAATTTGTCATGACAATCAAATAACTAAAGGCCATGATAGCCTAAATAATCGGAACATCACTGAAAATATTCGATAACCTAAAAGACTTTAATTTAGAAATTCTTGAATGTCCGGTTAGAAAACTAATGAGCAAATAGGATACCCGAGTTTTGTGAACCATTGCTTATTCAATATTGGTATAATTACCAGAATGTCTGAACGTCGAAATGACCATAATGCCCTTGTATGCTTAAATGACTAAAGTACTCATAATATATCTGAACTCTTAAATATCTTGATGTATCACATCCTGAATATCTGGGTTAAACCGTTAGTATGAACCCCTTCTAATAGGGGGCCACGTTTTAGAAATCCGTTCAAATCGTCAAAAGTTTAATATGTCACATTCCGTAAATGTCAAGTATCTCCGAGAAATGATCTGTCCCACCTAGTGTGTTCTGTGTGTGCTACATTTCTATTTTGCTTGTTTACTTAAATGTACTTATCTGATCATAGATATGAAAATGTATGAATTATGAGATAATTTCTGAATTAAGGACATGACTACTTTTTATTGAAAGCATGACTATTCTGTTGAAAACATGATTCCTGTTTGAGAACATAGTTGTGTTGTATCTGATAGCATGCCTCATATCTGATCTGGAATTGAAATATCCGATTTTTGGTTGATGTGATTAAACATATGCCTACCATCTGAATTCTGATGCCTATGTATATTGGACAAGTTGTACTGTTTGGGGGTATATTCTGGGGATATGATTTGAAGTGTCTGCAGGTACAGCCCTGATCCAGCTGATAAATCTTTCTGTTAAGCTCCTACGCCCAATGGGCCTAGGGTAAGTCTTTCTGTTAAGCTCCTACGCCCACGGGCCTAGGGTAAGTCTTTCTGGACCTAAGGCATTCCCTTAGGTAGGCTCATACGCCTCAGGCCTAGGGTAAGACCTTCTGTATGCAGTTAAGGGGAATTGCATTTTGGAGTTCGGTTGGAGGGTAGTTCTTGTAAACTTCTCTATGAACATTTAACATCTGCATTTAATCTGTTATGTGCTCATATGATATGATGTTAAGTACTTATGTATGTTCGATCTGCAACTTGTTGAAAAACACTAGGCTTCTTGAATTCAACTTCATCAATCTGTCACCATGTTGTTTCTCTGAACAATAAGATATCTCTTAATACTCAGTAATGTAGGAAGAACAAACCTTGTTGTCCTAAAGTATAGTGCATTACTAAAATAGCGAATCATAAATGAAAATAACTACTCTCTGGAACATCATAATAATGTTATGCTTCACCATATATCTGCATGTGCTAATAGCATCTTCTGGTAGTTTTGTATTACTGAGCTTTCCCAAGCTCATGTTGTTTTTACCACCTCAGGATAAAAGATCAGACAAGTTGCACCTATCAACGTCAGTATGGGATTTTCTTCGGCTCGTCAGGGAGTATGGTATATGTGTAACTAGGGGGCATGTGTGTCGTGTTTGTATTATACAAACGATTTTTGAACTTGTATTTTAAATCATATATTTGATTTATTGTTTTAAAAGTTTAACTATATGTTTATTTGAAATCCTATCGTGGGTCGCTCTAGTGACCCTAATGTGACTTCCTAGGATCCGTTGTAACGCATAGGCGGGTCTGGGGGGTTACATGAATAGTTTATTAATTATCAATATTTCGTATCTATTAATATTAATTAGATTATGAAAAATAATTTTTAATATAATATTATTAAGCATATTTGGAGGATCTATTGTAGAGCGTTTAGGTGTTCTCTAAATATGAGCGCAAGTGCACACTCATGTCAAGTTATAGTATATAAGATATCGTCTCCCACAGGGATTGGACAGCTTAAACTCGAATTGTAACACCCACATTTCCGTCCTAGAATTTAAAGCTGTTAAATTTAATTTATTTATTTATTCTTAGAAGCAATTGAGTTTGCAATTAAGTGAATTATTCAATTTGGTCATTGAATTTCTTAATTGGGCAACTATTGCACCAATTCGAATTAAAAAGTAATTAAGCTTTGAATTAAGAAATTTAGCCAAGTGATAAATTAGTGGATTCAAATTAGTAGTAACAAGATCCAAAATGTGAAATTAGAAGAATTAAAAGGAATTAAAGAGTGGTACATTTCCTTGTGGAAATCGGACCAAAGTGGAAAATTAAAGAAAGATTGGTAAGGAAAAATTGATGACCAATTTAAAATAAAAATAATGTTTGAAAATTGCATGTTAAAAATTAAAATTACTTAGGGCTGCCATTAGTAAAAAGCTAATAAAAGATATAGGATGAAGGACACTTAAGTAAATTTAGAGGCTATCAAATCCCCAAATTAAGGGAGGATGTTTTCTCTCCATCATTTCTCCTCCTTGTTGCCGAGAGGTTTGAGAGAAAATGGAGAGAATGGAAGCTCAAAAGTCTAAAATTTTGAAGCTCAAATGGTGAAGAAAGGGCTTTCATGTTTGAAGAATTAAGCTAGGATTTGAGAAGGGTAGCTAGTGGTAACAAGAAAATCAAGAAGTAAGTTCTATTTCTCCTCGTAGCCATTCAAATAAGTATCAAACCATGCATGCAAACTTAGAATTTGTTTAAACATGAAACTATGAGAGTCTTGATGATTATAGTAAGTTGAGCTAATGAAATTCTTGAAAAACAAATTGTGAATTTATGAATAGATTCAAAAAGGGACTGTTTTGAGATAAAGTGTAAAGTCATGGATGATTGGAAAATTGGTATGATTAAAGACTAAATTAGAAAATTCTTATTAGGAGAAAGTTGTAAAGAAATAAGAATTCTATGAGGAACTACTTTTGGTTTGCTGGAAAAACAAATTAAAAAGGGGAAAATTTCGATTAGAACTAATCTTGGACAAGTACTCGAAAATAATGGGAATTAAGGACTGAACTGGAAAATCAGTAAAATTGAGGACTTGAATGTTGAAATTAAAAGTTGAGGTGGACTTTAAAATGTTAGGAAAGGGTAGTATAAGCTATACCATAAGTGAATTCAGACTTTGAAAGATGTAATTAGATGAATTTTAAGCTAAAGGTGACAAATGAGTAAGCTGTCCAGTGGGATACAAATCATAAGATGTAACTTTGAAAATTCACCAGAAATTGGATTTAAGGTATTTTGAATTGAGATTTTTACTGTATAAACTTTGGTATGTCTAGAAACACTGAGAGAAAATGGAACTCAATTCCAGTAAACAAATTGGAAGATATGAATTTTAGAAGTTGGACAGTACAAGCTGCCCAGAATTATCGAAGAGGTCATATTCTAGTAATAAAATGTATTTACTCGAATTAGATAAAAATATGAGGTTTACGTGAGTGGAAAACTGAGTTTAATACCTTTCTAATGGTATATGATAAGTGAATTTTGGATTAGTAATTAAAGATATATGATTAAAACACTAACTAGTCCTCCAACTAGTTTAATAGAAAATCAGATTGGAAAATTTATGTTCATGCTTGAATTTGAAGAGTAATTATGATTGAATTGCTCTCTAATATAGTGTGTATTCGTTTTATGTTGAGAATTAAGATCGAAATTGTGAAGAGACCTTGGAGGAAGTTAGGATCGATCAATCGAGGGGAATGAACAAAGGCATCTTAATTCGAGATCAAGCTTAAGGAGTTGTGAGTGTAATTTTATATTAGGGTTGGGACTAGTGTCCGAACCACCTTATTATTGGTGTAAATTATGATTTTATGCATGAAATTGGACTTAATTGATATTTGGTAATGTGTTTAGTAAGGGAAGGATATTAAAGGAAAAATGGATGCATGATTTGAGATTTTGGTTAATGTTTGAATGTGTGAAAATGTGGATTGTTTTATGTGATTTTAAATGCCATGATTTATATGCATGATTTGGATTTTGATAATGTCTGAATATGTGCAAATGTGGACTGCCTATGTGATCTTCTTGTATGTTGAACAAGCATGAATTTGGATCCTTAATAATTCTCGATTATATGAGTATGTGGACTGCCCTATGGTACTTTTGCTATGCTTAATATGCATGTGACTATATGTGAAGTTGCTGCCCATGTATGTTTAATGCTATTCGAATGAAGCATGAAATTGATTAGCATGAATTACATAAATCGGTACAACTATATGATTAAATGAACATGCAAATTGAATTATGCAATATGTATATGCTAAATAAAATAATGAATGATAATTAAGAAGAATAATATGCCCTCGGTCGATTAGAAGTCTTAGATAGTACGGCATGCCTAGAGTCTAAGCTCTCTTGTTTGTTGCTTCGTTCAACCATTGCTTGTTGCCTTGTGCAACCATTGGTAGTACCTTGTGTACTCTTCGACTTGATGATTAAAGGTGTTCTTGATTGCTATTCAAGACACATTGATGCTAATGGGCATCCATTGTTTGTTGCTTCGTGCAACCATTGTTTGTTGCTTCGTGCAACCATTGTTTGGTACTTGGTACCCTCTTGATGGCTTGAATATCTGATTCATCTACTCTACCTAGGGCAATGAAATAAAATGCAATGTAACCTAATTAAATTAAAGGGAATTGCTTAACTATGTAAAGCTTATGAAGTGGATAAATGGATTGATATGACTTGGTATGCTATGATGTGAAATTAATGAATGAATTTTTGTGGACATTGGTCCTTCCGATTATGATATGATGCATATGAAATGCTTACAAGTCCGAATATATGTAAAGTGGGCAATGACCCTGTTCGAATACATGGCAAATGAGATGTGATAAGTTTGATAATTTCTGATTTTTGGTTAATGGTTTGTGACCTATTCGAATGATATGCTTATGGAAGACTTGTGATTATTGCTTTGATAAAGTAATGATTCTATGTATCGATTGACATGAATTTTGGTTATTTCGATCTTTAAGCATGAAATTGAGTATGCTGGAAATTGAATTGAATTAAGGTAATGATTGAATCAAATTTAAGCATGTGATTAAATTAATGTTGTTTGAAATGTATTCGAGCATGAGCTATGAATGTCGATTATGTTATGCATGATGCTATTGGTATTTGATTTTCGTAAGCTTAGTTGGGTATAATTTGGATGTTAATAAACCTAGCTAAGTAAACTGAAAGCTTGATCACACTTAAATTCAAGAATGAATTAGTTTTAGCATTACCTCGCTAAGTACAGTTTGTACTTAACGCTCCGTTGTTTTCTTCTTCCCAACATTAGCATGTTAGCTTGGACCTTAAAGCTAGCATTTGATCAGATCAGGTTACAAGACCATCAATATGTATGATCTTAGTCTTATCTTTAGACTCCTAGATTGTGGCTTCGAAGTTTGTCTAACAGCTCGTTTTGTTTTTTTTGGTCGTAGCCTAAGTTTGCGTTTGTGTTTAAGGTTATATGCTCCATGATGCTTTATTAGGAGGCTAGAATCATGTTTTGTATTTAAGTAGAAAGCCTTATTATTTTGTTGTATATAAATGTAAGTCGAGCTAGCAGTCTTGCCGATTCTTTTGTTGTATATAGTTAATATCTTGACATAGTTTAAGGGCATATAAAACTCGATATTTTATAATGATCTAGTTAAAGGAAATCGAACGCCATGGTGTTGAAATCTTATATGCTTTGTATGCAAAATTGATGTAATTAATTATTGGTAATTGGTTTAATTCAAAAATCACCTAGACTAAGTTAATCAAAGTTTCGAATGGCATGGTTGATACAATTGTAATCGAGATAGTAATTTGGTAATCTACTAGTTAACAATTATAATTAATTGGCTAAATAGAAAGCATAGCGACCGAATGGTTATGTTATAGTTTTGAAATTGAAATTTGATAATGATAATAAGAAGATTTAAATTGGCTTGTAAATTGTTAAGTAAGATTAAAGAAATTTTGTTTAGTCGTTTATGTTTAGAAAAAGTTTTTGTTAGCCCACTTTCCGCGTGCGCATTAATATGAATAATTTAATCAAGAATGGTTTCTTGTTTCCGATTTTCTGTTTTCAGATCTCCGGTAACGCTCTTAACTCCCGGCCCGGGTTAGGGGTGTTACAAGAATTGTGATCCCTGCACAAAGGAAAATTAAATGCACGTATAAGTTGATTTGTCTAAGAAAGAAAAGTAAATAAAACACAAGTAAATAAAGGGAAGAGATCAGATCGATAGGCTGGGTCAGATTATGTTGATCCCTAGTGTGAAACTGCGTTGAATAGGATAAGTTGTTCTGCGCTGCCAGACTTTGTTGCCTCGGCAGGAGATGGCAGATTGGCTGCTGTGATGCTTTCACTGCCTCGGCAGTGGAACATATGTGTGTCTCAGTGGCAAACTCGGTAGTACTTCAAGGCTCGGAAGAACGCTTCGAAAGTGATTCCGCTTATGTCTAAGTCAGAATGATGTTGATGCCTACTGCAGATAATACCAGTCGCGGCGTGAATCGTGCAAAGACACAAATGTTTGGTTCGTTCTCTTTTAGCCGCCTTAAAGCCTAACCTATGTCTAGGCTGGATTGATCAACACTTGATTAAGGTGAGGACCGTACTTACTCATTTTGTGAGTTCGACTCTCTCGATACCGAACAAATGGATAGTAAACAATTAATCTTTCGCCTTAATTGAAAACTATAAAGAACATGGAATAAGAAAACCTTGAAGTTTTATTGTAAAAACAAACTTAATTCCTAAACAACCGTTCTCACACTAGTTTACAACATAACCCAAACCCAAAGAAGAATTTAGAACATAATTGCGGCAAGAAAACCAAACTATGCCTAAGGGAAAACCTAAGTTGTTGTAAGATGTAAAAATACATTGAGTATATATAGGCATTAGCTAGGTCAAGTCCTCCTTGGAGTAGAAGTCTTCAAAGTAGCTTTTGCATTAAATGCAACATTTAATTCTGACTTCTTTGAGTTGAATGTGGACTTCTTCTCGTTGCCTTACTCCGCAAGTTATCTTGATTTCCTCCTTCGGCGGCTCTATCCACTACTACAGGCATCGGAAAATTGAGTGGATGGCATTGTTAGAATCAACATTTTTTTCTCTACAGATCGCACTCCAGTTCTCCAATTCCTCAGGTTGCTGCCAGCGGGTATGGCGGCGGCAACTACTCGGCATCGGCTATCTCTGTCTGGAACTGCATCAGTACAGCTCTCTAGTCTGCTGCCTCGGCATTAGCTCCTGTAGTTTGTCCTCCTCCTGATCATTTCTCTCTCTTGCTGCTGTGGCGGGTTTCGGCGGGCAATTTTTCTGTATGGACTGAAATACATACTGTAACCCCCTCGTCCCGGTCTGGACGACTGACCGGTCCGAGTAGGCTACACGGGGAAAACTGAAGTGAAACCCGGTAAGGCTCCCCTTCGGTTAGCAACCCTAGAAAATTCCTTTTAATTATTATCTTGACTAAATGGATTGTTAAATCTTATGTGAAAAGAAAATAGCGGAAACAACAAGCGAAGCGATCAACCCCAACAGCATGCCAAAAACAATCCATTTTATCTTAAACTGTAGGCCGTATCGAAACGCCCAGAGGGTGTATCGATACGCCTTGACTAGGTCAACTGGTCAGAGTCAACTCGAGGAGACCGTATCGAAACGCTGGTCAACCGTATCGATACGCCCTCATCGATCAATTTCTCGTGGTCAACGCTACGAAGACCGTTCCGAAACCCCTAGGACCGTTTCGATACCCTCAATTTCTCGTCAAAATCTCAGATTTCCAATAGCAAAATCATATCGAAACGCCCCTCCCGCGTAACGAAACGCCTGGCCTGAAACAAGGGGACCGTATCGAAACGGGACCAACCGTTTCGATACGCCTGCTGCGAGCAGACATGTTTTAGCTGGTTTAAGGCACAAGGCTGCCTCAAAACACCAACTAAACCTATCTCAACCAACATACAACAACTCTAGATGCAAGGCACCCTATAACAAGCATGCTTAGCACTCAACATACATATATAAGCCATTCAAAGAGAGACATCACTTCAACAAAGGATTCATACATAGCATATAAGATAGCATGCCTTAGACAAACACACATAGCATTCATGGGGAAGGGTATAAGTCTTCAAACACAAGACATTTATGCATCAAGTAAACATGGTCTACAATCTACGACATAAGGCATAAACATGGCCAACATAACATCAACAATTTAACATGCTCATACAACCACAATACCAAACTAAGGAGTTTGACACCAACTCTAAACAAGTCTACACCCCCATTGTTTAGGCATTATTACAAACACGTAAATCATACTTGAGTTACTTGAGAACTCTAAAAGCTCCTCCCTTGCCCACTTGCCTCCCGAACTCTAACGATCTGTACGTTGGAAAAAGGAGAGCGTAAGCTTGACAGCTTAGTGAGCGAAGCTCTAATAGAAATCATCAACAATGCAGTTTCAAAACACATCCTTAAAGGTTGAGTAAAACGTTTAAATGCACAATGAGAGGCATAACAACACAAGCACATGGTTTGCACAAGCACAACCAAAACACGGTGGGACTACACATCACTATTTCGACTAGTAGTTTTCCTATGGGACTACACATCAAAGTACTCTTCTACTAGTCACTACCGGTGGGACTACACATCACCGTAGTTATAACAACCATCACGTGAGGCTCGACATCAACACGACTACACAACAACAACGGATGTAAAACAACTCAAGATGCACATGATATCACAACATATAGCCACTCATCAACACATAACAAAAAGGTAGGAGTATTAACTTACACTTGGGTTTAGGTGAACCCTCTAGGTCCCACCCAAACCCTCAAGAGTCCCATTTCGAAAGCAAAACAAAGTTTAACATTTCTACTCACCGTTTCTACCCAAACGGAAGCCGAATACCAAGCTCAAGTCTCCAAATTCTTCGGATTCGTTCCCGAGGCTTCAGCAACACAATTCCTTGCTTCTAAACATCCCAACACAATCAAACAACCATAATTCAGTCCACAATTCAATGTAGAAAACCCGGAACACAAACCAAGCACAAAACACATGATTTCAAGCTAAAGACAACCCCAAAATCCTCATTCCTGAGCAGCCCTAAAGCACAGCCTAAAACCAATGATTTCAACACTTATATTACTCCCAAAAGCTTCCAAAACAACCCTTATACATAGTCTAACCATCAGCCAACAAATTTCCACATTAAACACCCCCAAAACTCAACCTAAAACCCTTCAAAAACCTCCCTAAAACCCAATTTCGGGAAACATCATAAAACCTTGTAAAAATCAAGTATGTTGGACCTTATAAGATGCATTTAACTTATCTAACAACATTAAATCAAAAACTCATCTAAAGGTTATCAAATTTTGGATTTTTATCTTCAAAACTTAAAAACTAAAAATGTAAAAACCATGAGCTTTCATGAAGATAAAGGTATGAGCTTGTAAAGGAAAGAGAGGACAAGTCGAATATGGGTTTACCTTTGAAAATCTCCAACAAAAAGCAAGAAGGATGATGGAATAGTAAACTTGGGGAGGGGAGGTTTTGGGTGTCGTTAAAAAAACAAGATGAGGAAGAAGAAGGCTTTTGGGTGTTTTTATTTTATTTGTTTTATTCCACCAAAACCATATTTACCATATTGCCATTAATGAGATGGCTTAAACTCTCATCTCCTAAAACCCATGGGATTGGATTTAGAAGATAGACCCAACATAGATTTTAATTATTTTGAAAATGAAACCGAAACCTGAAACATTATTTTAATATTATTTTCACCCGACCCCTAAACCCGGGTGTTACAACTCTCCCCCACTTAAGGAATTTCATCCTCGAAATTACCTGACTGAAAAAGATAGGGAAACTGCCTTTCTATATCCTCTTTTCTCTCCCAAGTGGCCTCGTTCACCCCTCGACGTTGCCACCTCACCTTGACCAACTCTATTGATCTACCACGCAGTACCTTGCTGTCCGAGGCTAAGATTTCCACTGGTTCCTCATCATAAGTCAAATCCGGATTCAAATCAATCTCCTCTACGTGCATTACATGGGACGGATCCGACCTATACTTCCGGAGCATCGACACGTGGAACACATCATGTATCTTTTCTAGTTCATTCGGAAGTCTCAATCTATATGCAACGAGACCAATCCTCTCAACTACCTCATAAGGTCCAATGGATCTTGGGCTTAACTTACCCTTCCTACCAAACCTCATCACCTTCTTCCAAGGTGAGACTTTCAAAAGCACTTTATCTCCCACGGAATACTCTACCTCTTTCCTTTTTAAGTCGGCATAGGACTTCTGTCGATCCGAAGCTGCTTTCAAACTATCACATATCAAATTTACCTTCTCGGTGGTGCCCTTAAGCAAATCAGGCATCGGTACAAGCTTCTGTCCGGCTTCGGCCCAACAAATGGTAGATGTTTCTCCCATGACCCCTAAAAATCAATGATACAACATCTCAACATATCTTCCAACACCTGAATCACTCTCTCCGACTGACCATCTGACCGCGGATGATATGAAGTGCTGAAGTTCAACCAAGTACCCAAGGCTCGATGCAAACACTCCCAAAATCTAGCTGTAAACCTCAGATCTGGGTCTGACACAATCGATTTTGGTACCCCATGTAGTCTCACTATCTCACAGACATACAGATCGGCCAACTTGTCTAAAGTATATGTGATATGCACAGGTATGAAGTGGGCACGCTTAGTAAATATATCAACTATTACCCACACTGAATTCTTCCTCGAAGGAGTCAATGGTAACCCTGATACAAAGTCCATGGTGATACGTTCCCACTTCTATTCCGAAATCTTTAATGGCTATAACAACCCTGAGGGAAACTGATGCTCGGCCTTGACTCGCTGACAAACCATACACTTACTTACAAACTCGGCCACGTCCTTCTTCAAACCAACCCAATAGTACTATTCTTTTAACCCTCGATACATCTTCGTGCTACCCGGATGCATAGCAAACGGACTGTTATGAGCTTCATTCAAGATCGTACGCCTCAACTCGGCGTCTTCCGGAACCACTATCCTATCCTTGTAAAATAGGATCCCATTCTCACCAAAACAATAATCGGTAAGCCTATCTTCGGCTATATCTTGCACGTGAGGTGCCAAAGACTCATCTCGCAACTGCTTCTCTCGAATTATCTGAACTAACGAAGGCTTAACCTGAAGTTCGGCTACCAACCCACCATCCTTGGACACACTCAATCTCGCAAACATAGCTCGTAACTCAACAACCACTTTTCTACTTAAGGCATCGGCCACCACGTTTGCCTTACCCGGATGGTATTCTATCGTGAGGTCATAATCCTTAAGAAGCTCTAACCATCTACGCTGCCTAAGGTTCAACTCCCTCTGATACATCAAGTACTTCAAGCTCTTGTGATCAGTATATACGGTGCACTTCTCACCATAAAGGTGGTGTCTCCAGATCTTCAATGCAAACACTACTGCGGCTAACTCTATGTCATGGGTGGGATAGTTCTTCTCGTGGACCTTCAATTGTCTCGAAGCATACGCTACCACCTTACCTTCTTGCATAAGCACACAACCTAAACCTACGTATGATGCATCACTATAAATCACGAAGTCTCGTCCCGGCTCAGGCTGTATCAAGATAGGAGCTTCGATCAAAGCTTTCTTCAACTTCTCAAACGCTTCTTGCCTTGCATCTGACCACTCATAGGGGACATTATTCTGAAGCAACTTAGTTAAAGAAGTCGCTATCCTAGAAAACCCCTCGACAAACCTTCTATAGTATCTCGCCAAACCTAGAAAACTGTGAATTTCTGTCACTGACTTCGGTTGTTTCCAATTCACTATAGCTTCTATTTTATTGGGATCCACACTAATCCCCTTAGCTGAGATCACGTGGCCTAGGAAGACCACCTCCCTAATCCAAAATTCACATTTGCTTAGCTTGGCATACAACTGATTCTCTAGTAGGGTCTGAAGTACTAACCACAAATGCTCATCATGCTCCTCTTCGGTCCTAGAGTACACTAGGATGTCATCTATGAACACTACCACAAATCTGTCCAAGAACTCATGAAACACACGGTTCATCATATCCATGAAAGCTGCTGGAGCGTTAGTCAACCCAAAAGGCATCACCAAGAACTCATAGTGCCCATAACATGTACGAAAGGCTATCTTCGGTATGTCCACATCCTTTACCTTCAACTGATAGTACCCGGATCTCAAGTCAATCTTCGAAAACACTGAAGCACCTCTCAACTGATCAAGCAGGTCATCTATTCTAGGCAAAGGGTACTTGTTCTTCACCATCACTTTGTTCAACTGCCTATAATATATACACATCCTCATGCTACCATCTTTCTTTTTCACAAACAAGACCGGAGCACCCCACAGAGAAATACTAGACCTAATGAAACCTCTATCGGTCAACTCCTGAAGTTGTGTCTTCAACTCTTTCGGTGCCATTCTATACGGAGCAATCGACACTGGTGCAGAATCAGAATATGTCTCAATAGCAAACTCAACTGCTCTGTCTGGAGGCAAACCCGACAACTCTTCCAGAAAAACACTCGAAAAATCACATACTGTTCTGACGTCTTGAGGTCTCACCTCACTCATATTCGGGTTCATTACATAAGCCAAGTAAGCCTGACACCCCGAACTCAACAACTTCTGAGCTTCCAAAGCCGAAACCACATTGGACAAGAACCTAACATTCTCACCCACTACCAAAACCTCAAAGTTATCGGTAAGCCTCAAGGAGACTCTCTTGGTCTCGAAGTCAACCCTAGCTCTATGCTCTACGAGCCAATCCATGCCCAAAATCACGTCAAAACCGTAGAAGGGTAACTCCATCATATCGACCGGAAACACGTGGCCCTGAACCATCAAGGGACACCTTCTATACATTTTCCTAACTACCACTGTATCACCAAAAGAGCTAGTAACATTGACACCTACCTCTAACCATTCACAAGGTAACCCTAATGACCTTGCGTGCTCACCCAAAATATACGAATGTGTCGACCCCGAATCTATCAAAGAAAGCAAACTCAAAGACTGTAATGAGAAATTATCTACAATGAAATCAGTGTCATTCCCAGCCTCTCGCTGAGCATACACCCTAGCCGGTCCTCCTCCCTCGGGCTGAACTGCTACCACATGTGCCAAGTTCATCTGACCCTCATTCCTTGGCTGGAAGTTTCCACGACTGCGCCCACAGCCTCTCTGATGCTCAAAACCCCTAGCTGGAGCCAGTCTGCCCCTAACCGGGTGTGGACAGTCACGCCTCAAATGGTCTCGGGAGCTACAGTTCCAACACGCCCCATAGATCCCATGCACTCGCCCTGATGGCGTCTCCCGCACCTAGTGCACTCCGGAATGTGAACAACAGCTCCTTGGTCCTGACGGCTGTTGAGTGTGTAAAAGTTCTATAATTTACCCCTATTTAACCCATATTTCTACTGCATTCAAGCATAATTCATTGCATTTAGGTTAAATTTCATTCATACATCACAATTATATCAAACCGCACAGTTTCTACTGAAATTGGTTGCTTTTGCAGGTAGCTGCTATAGCAGATGGATGGGCAGTAGAGAAGCAGACGCTGGGCAGTGAAGAAACAGAGCTGGAACTGGACTGCAGACGAGGAAGATGATGCTGCCATGGCCACTACCGTGGCAGCCAAGGACGACAGCGATAGTGAAGGGAAGAAGTGAAGTGGGCCTTGACAGAAAGAGGAAATTAAGCCAGTCTGTCGTGACATACTCTTATATTTTTCTGAGCCCTAGATCAGAATGAAGGCCAAGCCCAAAGTTCAAGGAAGAAACTCCAAGCAAGAAGGAATGACGAATTAAAGACTCAAACTCTGAAGATTTAGTCTTTAATAGAGTTTCACTTTTATTTAAACTTGTATTCTTGCCATATTAGAAAACTTGAACCCAAGTCCTATATAAAGGCATGTAATTCGACCTAGGGGAGAGATCATCTTACTATCTAGCCTTCTTCCCAAACCCTAGCCGTTTTCCCCTTCTCATCATGTTCTAAACTTCCCCTAGGGCTAAGGGTTGATTTGTAAAGTAGTTGCAAGGATTGCTTGTTTTAGGATTTTTTCTGTTCAATAAAATAGACTTCAAGTTTGCTTATTCTGGTTTTTCAACATCTTGCAAGAGTATCGGGAGAGCATTGTGAGATTATATATTTACTTAATATCGGGAGAGTTAAGTATACGAAAGGAATAAGTACGGGTTCTCTAGTTTATGGTTGAACTATCTCGGACCTAGGGATAGGACGAGGTTAAGTGGCTAAGGAAGAATTCAACAACATCGGTGTTCATCCTTCGATTTACGCCGAGAGGTATCATCAAAGACGTGTTCATCGACAGACTTGGACCTAGGGATAGGCCAAGGCATAGCAGGGATTCTTGCCAAGCTTGAAGTACGGAGTTGTGTGCTCGCTGCCGCGACAACAACAGATCGCTGCCGCGACAGGCGCTAAAGACAGAACAAAGAAGTCCTAGACTTGCAAACACCTGCACTACGGAGCAGATCAATACCGACCCATTCTTTACTCTGAATATTTTCACCCTTATTTTTAGTATTCTTTATTATTTTGTGACAAACAGTTAAACTATTTCTTTTCCCTCTTGTGCAGCAAATATAAGGTTAAAGCTATTAGCCTAGTCCCTGTGGAGACGATATCTGATACTTACGTATCACTTTACTACTTGCGTCGTGTACACTTGCACTACATTGCGATAGACACTTTTACACGCAACAAGTTTTTGGCGCCGTTGCCGGGGACTGGCAATATATCCTTACCCTACCCTTTTACTGCACATTCTTTTTATTTTTCTTTTTTTACTTGGATTGTTCAACCTATACCTTTCACAAGGTCTTTTGTTTGCTTATGCGCAGATCTCAACGAGGAAAAGAACCTGAGCACCAGTTAGATCCTGAAATCGAACGTACGTGCAATCTCAGGAAGAGAGTCTGGTTCCTTGTAGAGAGAAACGAATACCTAGAGGGACAATTAGAAGCAATGGTGAACGAAAGGCACGAAGAAAGAAGGAACAACCAAGGGAATCTCCAGGGTCCTGAAGATCCTGCCGGAGATGGAAGGAACGGACAACCTGCCGATCCTGCTGCCGCTGCCGCACGCCGGTCATGTCGAGATTACATGATCAATGATCGTGTGGAATTAGAGACTACCCTGCCAGACGTAGAAGCTGAAAATTTCGAGCTGAAACCTGTCATGTTCAGCATGATTAATAACGCTGGCCAATTCAGTGGTGCTGCTATAGAGGATGCTAGGGAGCATCTGAAAACGTTCCAGGAAATCTGTGGTTCGTTTAGACTACCAGGAGTAAATCCAAAGATACTGAGGCTTTGGTTATTTCCTCATTCGTTGAGGGTCAGGGCGAAAACTTGGTGGAATAAACTAACGCCGGGTTCAATACGAACTTGGGCAGATTTAACTCGTGAATTTTTGTCTCGTTTTAATCCTTCACATTTATTTGAGCGATTACGTAACGAAATTGCTACTTTTCAACAGGAAGACGACGAGCCAATGCACGAGGCATGGGACAGATTTACCACTCTGCTAAGGAACTGCCCAATGCATGGATTCCCCGTTTGGAACCAGGTAATTAAGTTTTATAATGCTGCCAACTTACAAACTCGTATGAGAATTGATTCAGCAGCGAATGGATTGCTGTTGGACAAAGATCCAGATGAAGCAATGGTAGCATTGAAAAACTTGGCAAAGAACGAGGAACAGTTCCCTACAGCAAGAAGAGGGGGTAAACGAGTACTAGCTGTGAAAGACTATGAAGCTGATAATTCCCTAAAAACACAAGTTGCATATCTCACAAAGGCAGTTGAGAACTTGCTGAAGAAGGACTCTCAACCAGTCTATGCTGCAGAAGAGGTATGTGGTACTTGCAGTGGAAATCATAGTTCAGACGATTGCCCGATACAGCTAGAGGAGGGAATGTATGTTGGAAATTATAACGAGCAGAACTACAATTCCAACAACTACAATCCCAACTAGAGAAAGGCTCCCAAATTCTTCGGGAGCAACCCCAACAATGCCCTGAATCCTTCAGCACAGAATACTCAAAATCAGGGGGCACCTAGACTTCTAACTCGGCACCAACCACAGCAGCAGCCGCAACAGCCACCAGCTGCCACGACTAGTATATTGGAACAGACTTTGGCTACGTTTATGTCCCAGACAGGAACTTACATGGCAAACATGGATCACTTCGTCAAGAAGACTGAGTCATTCATGGATAAAATAGAGATGCGAATGACTAATCATGAAGCTACTCTGAAATCACTGGAGACATAAATGGGTCAGGTTTCCCAGCATATTAAACCGAGGCAGAACGAAGGATTCCCTAGCGATACTGAAATTGCTAGACAACCCACACATGAGCAGTGTAAAGGCATCACGACAAGGAGTGGAAAGAAATTACCAGGGCCAGAAAAGGAAGCTGAATCAGTTAAGGAACCAGCCTTGAAATCGACTGCCGAGAACGCTGCCCCGGCAGACAACAAACAACATGCTGCCGATGAACCTGTCACGACAGCAGAAGGGACAGAGTAGAAGGATGAAGAATCTAAGCCTCCTCAGATCCGAGTGCAGTGGGAAGGACGTATTGCTGATTATCGTCCCCCACCTCATTTTCCTCAGCGGTTACAGAAATTGAAACAGGAATCCCAGCTTAAAAAAATCTATGATATTTTTAAGCAGGTTCACATCAATATTCCACTGTTAGATGTCGTTAGGGAAATGCCCGGTTATGCTAAATTCCTCAAGGAGGCCATGTCGAAAAATCTAGGCTTGTGGAATTTGAGACGATTAAAATGACAGAAGGATGCATGACTATTCTGCACAAGCATCCACCCAGAAAAAGAAGGATCCTGAGAGCTTCATAATACAGTGCAGAATCAGAGATAAATTTGTGGGTAAGGCACTTTTTGATCTTGGTGCTAGTATAAATTTAATGCCCAAATCTGTTTTTCAGAAATTAGGTATTGGACGAGCACGACCCACAACAGTTATGATGCAGTTGGCAGACCCACAAAAATTGAAGATATTCAGGTAAGAGTGGATAAGTTTATTTTTCCTACTGACTTTCTTGTCTTAGATTGTGAAGCAGATGAGAATGCACCAATCATCCTAGGGCGGCCCTTCTTAGCCACAAGAAGATCATTGATTGATGTAGAAAAGGGAGAACTCACTATGAGAGTGAACGATCAAGAGATCACACTGAATGTTCTCCAAGAAACGAAACAAGCTGATGCAGACGAATAATGCAAGGCTATCACTGAAGTTATCCTTGATCAACCATGCATTAGGTCGGACTGCCATGACATCAAATTTGGCCACTGCCCCAGCAGCCATTTAGATGCCTGTCACGGCAGCGACAACGACAGCAGCTCCTCAGACTCTGACATGTCTGATACTAAAGATCATGAGGAGGTAAACTAGATAGGCAATCGTCCAGGTAAGTTATTCGAGCCCTTAAACTATACCTCGAATGAACATATAGTCCAAAAGCCATTAACTGTAGAGCCACCTGTTCTAGATCTTAAGCCCCTGCCAGGGCAGCTCAAATATGTTTTCCTTGGATTAAACGATACGTTGTCCGTAATCATCTCTTCCAAGTTGATGCAGGAACAGGAAAAGCAGCTGATAGGGATGCTGCAACAGTACAAAAAGGCTATTGGATGGACGATAGCTGATATCCAAGGCATCAGCCCGGCACTATGCATGCATAAAATCCTCTTAGAGGATGATCACAAGCCAATAATTGATGCCCAGAGACGTCTAAACGATGCTATGCGAGAGGTGGTTCGTAAGGAGATCATCAAATGGCTAGATGCTGGAACAATTTATGCCATCTCGGATAGCAAGTGGGTGAGCCCGGTGCAGTGCGTCCCTAAGAAAGGAGGAATAACCGTGGTAACCAACGAAGAAAACGAGTTAATCCCAACCAGGACTGTGACCGGTTGGAGGGTTTGTATGTACTACTGGAAGCTTAACAAAGCTACCCGGAAGGACCACTTTCCCCTTCCTTTTATTGATCAAATGTTTGATAGATTAGCGGGAAAGCCTTACTATTGTTTTCTTGATGGATACTCAGGTTATAATCAAATAGCCATCGCACCGGAAGATCAAGAGAAGACGACATTCACTTGCCCATACGGTACTTACGCTTTTCGGAGGATGCCATTTGGAATTTGTAATGCACCAGCAACCTTTCAAAGGTGCATGATGGCAATATTCTCCGATATGGTGGAGGATTTCCTGGAGATATTCATGGACGATTTCTCAGTTTTTGGAGACAGTTTTGAAAGCTGCCTAGGCAACCTATAGAAAGTGCTCGAGAGATGCGAGAAAGCGAACTTGGTATTGAACTGGGAAAAATGTCACTTCATGGTGGATGAAGGGATAGTCCTAGGCCATAAAGTAAGCTGTCGCGGCATAGAAGTCGACAGAGCTAAGATTGAGGTAATTGAAAAGCTGCCGCCACCCACCACAGTCAAGGGAATCAGAAGTTTTTTAGGGCATGCTGGTTTTTATCGGAGGTTTATCGCGAACTTTTCGAAGATCACCAAACCCTTATGCCATCTTCTGGAGCAGAACTATCCCTTCGACTTCAACACTGAATGTACTGAGGCATTCAAGGTTCTGAAAGAAAAGCTGGTAACAGCCCCAATAGTACAGCCACCAGATTGGAAACTACCATTTGAGATCATGTGTGATGCTAGTGACTACGCTGTCGGGGCAGCTCTTGGGCAGAGGAAAGACAAGCTCTTTCATGTTATATACTATGCCAGCAAAACACTGAACGATGCCCAAGTGAAGTACACCACAACAGAGAAGAAACTATTAGCCGTGGTGTTCTCGATTGACAAGTTTCGTTCATATATACTTGGAACGAAGGTCATAGTCCACACAGACCACTCTGCATTGAAGTATCTGTTCGCCAAAAAGGATGCAAAGCCTCGATTGATACGTTGGATTCTGCTACTACAAGAGTTCAAACCGGAAATCAAGGACAAAAAAGGGACAGAAAACCAAGTTGCAGATCACTTGTCAAGGTTAGAGAAGGGAAAGAGTCTCCCAACAGACGAGACACACATGCTGGAGACCTTCCCTGACGAGCAGCTGTCGCGACAGCCATGGCGGCAGGTAAGTTTTCTGAACTCCCCTGGTATGCTGATTTCGTTAATTATTTAGTTAGCGGAATAACTCCTCCTGACCTTAACTATCAAGCTAGGAAGAGGTTCCAAAATGATGTTAAGCATTATTATTGGGACGAACCTCTTCTTTTCAAATATTGTGCAGATCAGGTTATTAGGAGAAGCATACCACAGGATGAGCAGGAAGCTGTGCTCCATCACTGCCATGCTTCACAATATGGAGGACACTTAGGTGGTAACAAAACTACTGCCAAGGTTTTGCAGTCGGGATTTTATTGGCCGTCACTGTTCAATGATGCCCAGACATTCTACAAAAACTGTGACAAATGTCAACGGACTGGAAACATCTCAAGGAGACATGAGATGCCGCTGCAAAACATTCTTGAAGTCGAAATCTTCGACGTTTGGGGGATTAATTTTATGGGACCATTCCCAGCTTCATGTGGGAACTTATACATCCTCCTGGCAGTAGACTATGTGTCCAGATGGGTTGAAGCGATCGCTACTCAGAAGAACGATGCCAAGACGGTTTAGAGGTTTTTGCATAAAAACATTTTTTCCAGATTTGGCATCCCCAAGGCGATCATCAGTGATGAAGGGAGGCATTTCGATAATAGGGTTATAGCTGCCGCCTTAAAGAAATACAATGTCAGCCATCGGATCGCAACAGCTTACCACCCTCAGACCAATGGGCAGGCTGAAATATCGAATAGAGAGGTTAAGAACATTCTTGAAAAGATGGTCAAGCCCACTTGGAAGGACTGGTCTCTACACCTCAACGATGCATTATGGGCCTACAGAACAGTATTCAAAACTCCATTGGGAATGTCACCTTACCGGCTGATTTATGGAAAAACATGCCATTTACCTGTTGAGATTGAGCACAGAGCATACTGGGCCATCAAAGCAGTGAATATGGACTTGGAAAAAGCATGACAGAAAATGCTACTAGACTTGAATGAGAGAAGAAATTCGATCAATGGCCTATGACAACGCAAGGATCTACAAAGACAAGACAAAGAAGTGGCATGATAAGAAGTTGCTGCCAAGACAGTTCTGCCTAGGGCAGCTTGTGTTGTTGTTCAATTCTAGGTTAAAACTCTTCCCAGGGAAGCTGAAATCTAGGTGGTCCGGCCCATTCCAAGTGGTGCAAGTTTTTCCCCATGGTGCCATCAAAATCAGATCTTTAAAAGACGATCACCAATTTAAAGTCAATGGACAGAGATTGAAGCATTATCAGGGGACTGAAGCCTCAAGAATGCAGGAAGTGGTTACTTTAGGAGATGCCCCTCCTGGCATCCCTAATTTAATCTTATTTTATTTTATTTCTTATTTATTATTTATATATTAGGTAATTAGAATTATTTTATTTTTAGGAACTAAGTTTATTTTTATTATTTTTAGGAAATAAAGGAGACAAGGAGAAGAGGAGAAGTGAATTCAGCCCACCATCTTTTCATCAGCCCAAGAAGCCTAATTTAGGAGCCTGTCGTTACAGCTGCCGCGACAGACACAGAAAATCCAGCCTGTCAACACGCTGTCGTGACAGACACACAAACGCATAACAGACGCGCAGCAGACACAGAAACGCGTGACAAATGCGTCAGAAACCGTGTAACAGTTGGCCCCGTTATTTGCGCCTACCGTTACAGATCCAACGGGCAGCAAACTCCCCCTCTATATAAACTCCGTTTCACTATTCATTTTTCACTCACTTTTTCTCTCTCTACTTGTTTCCTCTAGAATTTTACTTGCTTTCATTTTCTTTTCCACAGTCCATGCAACATGAGTACCAGAAATACCCGCCGAAGCGCTGCCTCAGGATCTGCCCCAGCAGCATCCACTCCAAGCTCTTTCCAGATCCGAGATATGTGGGAGAAGAAAGGCTTCATTTACACCACCAGAACGGGGAACCTTGGGCTGCAACCGTTCATAGCCCGCAAAATTAGAGCCCTGCAGTGGCAGATGTTTGCCGAACAGCTGGAGGAAATGAATGTGACTCTCGTCCGAGAATTTTATGCTGCCATTGACATCAAGGTGGCGACAACAGTAACGGTTCGTGAAAAGAGAACTCATAGAAGAGGGTACCGAGTGGAATACCAATCCTAAACACCCAAGGACGGTAAAACGAGTTCAACTCACGCCGGAGGCAAAACTGTGGAATGCATTCATCAAGAAACGGATTATGCCCTCCTCGCACAACACAACAGTCGACCAACCAAGGTTAGCCCTCATCCATTCTATTTTAAATGAGAGGCCAATTAACGTTGGCAGATACGTTCGAGAGGGTATATTGGACTGTGCATACCGGCCGTCAGGACCACTCTTCTACCCTTACCTCATTACTGCCCTCTGCCGCGGCCACAATGTACCGGAAGCTGTCGAAGATTTAAGAGTTCGAGGGAAAGGCTAGACAGACAGAAACATCCTCAGCCTGATGGAACTCAAAGCTGCCACACCCCTGTCGTCCTTTGACCCCACTGCCACGGCAGCTGAGCTGACAGCGGCCACCGACACCGAGCCTGCTGCCACAGAACCTAGGCAGCCTACCGCAGCAGCTCCTCCAACAGACACCTCCACACAAATACTCACTGCCATACAAAAAATGGAGGAACGACAGCTAGGCATGATGAGTTTCATCCAAGACTTCACCACCGCCACGGTACACTTTATTCACACCTCTCTTAATTTCCCTGATGCATTGTTCCCTGTATTCCCCAACCATTATTTTGCTGCCCCCACCCCTGCCCATACCCCTACCCCTAATGCCACACCAAGAACGCCATCTGCCGCGTCAACCCCGACCCCGGCCACAACAGCTGTAGGCGGCAGCCACACCACACCGGCCTCCGACAGGGGAACCAAGAGAAAGGAGCCTATGTCCGACCTCGACATGTATATTGCTGGTTTCTCCTCCTCTGAAATTTGGGCGGCATCCGATGACGAGCCCTCTGTCAAGAGGAACTTGTCCAAGGAGTTTACACATGAGAAACGAAAGAAAACAGGCCCCGGAGTTGACCCATCCGACCAGGGGAAATCCAGCAGTAGCAGCAATAGCAGTGGCAGCAGCAGTAGTAGCAGCTCCGAGGAGGTTCAGGTATTGGAGAAACCACCTCATATCTCCCCTACCCGCATCCAACCTCCACGGGAAGCAAAAACCAAGAACACCTTTGCCTCTTCCATCTGTCTGCCAGCACCATCAAGGAAAGTCACTGCCCGTCGGCGGGTTCAGATCAGCAGCAGCAGTAGCGGCGATGACAGCGCTTGAAAATTTAAGTTTCTTCTTTTATTTTTGTTGTCTGCTTTATTTTGTTATATTTGTGATGTTGTTTTTATTTTTCTTTTTCATTTATGTCATTTTGTATTGAGGGCAATGCAACCCTCGAGTTTGGGGGTGGCATCCCTCCATTAATAGAGTCTTTAAGTTTAAAAATTGTGTCTTTTAGTTAGTTTATTTTTGCTTTAAAAAAATTTGGCTTAAGTATTTGAACTTCACTTACCTGCCACGACATATGCTGTCGTGACAGTGCCTTTAGGAAATTTTAGGATCTGTTTAGAGCCTTGCTATGATTCTACCCTGTAAAACACTCTTTGTGATTGTTCTGCTGTTTAGATTACTTTAGTACACTGGAATAGGAATGTCTACCCGCTTGAAACTGCCCCTAGAGGTGCCTATCACTGGCTCTAGGAAAACAAGAAAGAAAGAAAAAAGAGATTCAGACTCAATTGCTTGCAAAACTGCCTTGCACTTATTTTAGGAGATTTCTTTTTGAGCTAAGTCAGAAAAAACTAAAGGAGCCTAAGAATTGCCTCCGGAAAAGGTGCAGTTAAATAAAGAGTCAGAAAAAAACTAAAGGAGCCTAAGAATTGCCTCCAGAAAAATTGAAATGGCATAACCTCAAGTTTGTAGATATAACTATTCTGGTATACTAAGGTAGTCTAGATGCATAAGTGTTCACAAAACCCGCACACACCTCAAAAGAATTATAGCATGATTCCGAATTAGGCCAGAAATGCCCGACAAGGTACTCCTCTTGATAGAATACAAGTGGTAGGTAATGTAGAGTTCATTGATTTAAGCCAAAGAAAAAATATATATGTAATAATTTATTAAGCTAGGTAATAATTGCTTGAGGGCAAGCAACAACTTGAGTTTGAGGGTGTGTTGAGTGTGTAAAAGTTCTATAATTTACCCTCTATTTAACCCATATTTCTGCTGCATTCAAGCATAATTCATTGCATTTAGGTTAGATTTCATTCATACATCACAATTATATAAAACGACACAGTTTCTACTGAAATTGGTTGCTTTTGCAGGTAGCTACTGTAGCAGATGGATGGGCAGTAGAGAAGCAGATGCTGGGCAGTGAAGAAGCAGAGCTGGAACTGGACTGCAGACGAGGAAGATGATGCTGCCATGGTCGCTGCCATGGCAGCCAAGGACGACAGCGATAGTGAAGGGAAGAAGTGAAGTGGGCCTCGACAGAAAGAGGAAATTAAGCCAGTCTGTCGTGGCATACTCTTATATTTTTCTGAGCCCTAGATCAGAATGAAGGCCAAGCCCAAAGTTCAGGGAAGAAACTCCAAGCAAGAAGGAAGGACGAATTAAAGACTCAAACTCTGAAGATTTAGTCTTTAATAGAGTTTCACTTTTATTTAAACTTGTATTCTTGCCATATTAGAAAACTTGAACCCAAGGCCTATATAAAGGCATGTAATTCGACCTAGGGGAGAGAACATCTTACTATCTAGCCTTCTTCCCAAACCCTAGCCGTTTTCCCCTTCTCATCATGTTCTAAACTTCCCCTAGGACTAAGGGTTGATTTGTAAAGTAGTTGCAAGGATTGCTTGTTTTAGGATTTTTTCTGTTCAATAAAATAGACTTCAAGTTTGCTTATTCTGGTTTTTCAACATCTTGCAAGAGTATCGGGAGAGCATTGTGAGATTATATATTTACTTAATATCGGGAGAGTTAAGTATACGAAAGGAATAAGTACGGGTTCTCCAGTTTATGGTTGAACTATCTCGGACCTAGGGATAGGACGAGGTTAAGTGGCTAAGGAATAATTCAACAACATCGGTGTTCATCCTTCGATTCACGCCGGGAGGTATCATCAAAGACGTGTTCATCGACAGACTTGGACCTAGGGATAGGCCAAGGAATAGCAGGGATTCTTGCCAATCTTGAAGTACGGAGTTGTGTGTTCGCTGCCGCGACAGGTGCTGCCGCGACAGGCGCTAAAGACAGAACAGAGAAGTCCTAGACTTGCAAACACCTGCACTACGGAGCAGATCAATACCGGCCCATTCTTTACTCAGAATATTTTCACCCTTATTTTCAGTATTCTTTATTATTTCGTGACAAACAGTTAAACTATTTCTTTTCCCTCTTGTGCAGCAAATCTAAGGTTAAAGCTATTAGCCCAGTCCCTGTGGAGACGATATCCGATACTTACGTATCACTTTACTACTTGCGTCGTGTACACTTGCACTACATTGCGATAGACACTTTTACACAAAACAATGGCCCTGACCATAGTTACCACCCCTATGCCTCAAATCGGGCTGATACCTCTTATCCCTATGCCTCTTGGCATGATCTCTATCCCAGTTCGCATGTCTCTTCCCGGAATCGGACCCACTAGCACGGGAACTGGAGCCCAAATTCTGCTCAATATCCTTGGCCCTAGAGACCAAAACATCGAACTCAGTGTAGTCAGAGGCAAGCATGTAGGTCCTCACATCCCTAGTCAACCCATACCGGAAGCGCTCACACCGCTCTCTCTCATTAGGAACCAACTTAGGTGCATACTGGCTCAATCTCACAAACTGAACCTCGTACTCAGACACGGTCCTGTTACCTTGAACCAAGGCCATAAACTCCCTCTTCTTCCCATCCAAGTAGCGAACTCCGAGATACTTCCTTTTGAAGGCATTTCTGAAAAACTCCCATGTGATATCCGCTTTGGCCATGCCCGAAGTAACAGTGATCCACCAAGTATAAGCGTCCCCCTAAAGCAAGGAGACTATGCAACCTAACTTACGGGCGTCTGAGAACTCCATCTGACCCAAGATGCGTGTGGTAATCTCAAGCCACGCCTCTGAACCCTCGGGTGCCAACCCACGAAACTCAACTGCTCCCAAGTTACGAAGCCTCTCTAAGGGTAATCATGTCCCCGCACCCTAAGGTGGTGCTGCAGCTTGCATACCGGCCAAAGCTGTCTGAAAAGCTCCGGCTATGGTCTGAATCAAATGGGTCATGTCCGCGCCCGCTGGACCCTGACCCACCTGTGCTCCAACACCTCCAACATTAGCATCAGCCTGAGGCCCATTGCCATCACCCCCGACTTGTGCACCAGCCTGAGACACATTTCTTTCGCCACCTACTCCGTTACCACCGGGAGTAGGAGGGACAGGAGGCTCACCTCCGGGTGCCTGGTCACCCGCTCTAGGTCACCCCCTCGGTCTCACCATAATAAGATAGGATCTAAAACAGCAAACACACAACACACAAAGAAAAACGTTAGGTTAGTAAAAGGGCAAGGACTTAAGTTCTCAAGCTCGTTAGACCAAAACCATTTTCTTTTTATTTTAACAACAACGCCTAACAATGGGGACATTCGACCAACCCTCAACCAATAACAAGGTCATTAAAGCATGCATTCAAGCACCGTGCTAGCAATAACTTCAAGCATACATGGCCAAACACTCACCGAGATATAACAACACATAACACATTAACTTACCTCACTTACCTGCCCGAGGTCTCGGAAGCCTCAGGCTCTGATACCACCAAATGTAACCCCCTCGTTCCGGTCTGGACGACTGACCGGTCTGAGTAGGCTACACGGGGAAAACTAAAGTGAAACCCGATAAGGCTCCCCTTCGGTTAGCAACCCTAGAAAATTCCTTTTAATTATTATCTTTACTAAATGGATTATTAAATCTTATGTGAAAAGACAACAACGGAAACAACAAGCGAAGCGATCAACCCCAACAGCATGCCAAAAATAGTCCATTTTATCTTAAACTGCAGGCCGTATCGAAACACCCAGAGGGTGTATCGATACGCCTTGACTAGGTCAACTAGTTAGAGTCAACTCGAGGAGACCGTATCGAAATGCTGGTCAACCGTATCAATACGCCCTCATCGGTCAATTTCTCGTGGTCAACGCTACGAAGACCGTTCCGAAACGCCTAGGACCGTTTCGATACCCTCAATTTCTCGTCAAAATCTCAGATTTCCAGTAGTAAAATCGTATCGAAACGCCTGGCCTGAAACAAGGGGACCGTATCGAAACGGGACCAACCGTTTCGATACGCCTGCTGCGAGCAGACAAGTTTTAGCTGGTTTAAGGCACAAGGCTGCCTCAAAACAACAACTAAACCTCTCTCAACCAACATACAACAACTCTAGATGCAAGGCACCCTATAACAAGCATGCTTAGCACTCAACATACATATATAAGCCATTCAAAGAGAGACATCACTTCAACAAAGGATTCATACATAGCATATAAGATAGCATGCCTTAGACAAACACACATAGCATTCATGGGGAAGGGTATAAGTCTTCAAACACAAGATATTTATGCATCAAGTAAACATGGTCTACAATCTACGACATAAGGCATAAACATGGCCAACATAACATCAACAATTTAACATGCTCATACAAACACAAAACCAAACTAAGGGTTTGACACCAACTCCAAACAAGTGTACACCCCCATTGTTTAGGCAATATTATAAACACGTAAATCATACTTGAGTTACTTGAGAACTCCAAAAGCTCCTCCCTTGCCCACTTGTCTCCCGAACTCTAACGATCTGCACGTTGGAAAAAGGAGAGCGTAAGCTTGACAACTTAATGAGCGAAGCTCTAATAGAAATCATCAACAATGCAGTTTCAAAACACATCCTTAAAGGTTGAGTAAAATGTTTAAATGCACAATGAGAGGCATAACAACACAAGCACATGGTTTGCACAAGCACAACCAAAACACGGTGGGACTACACATCATCGTTTCAACTAGTAGTTTTCCAATGGGACTACACATCAAAGTACTCTTCTACTAGTCACTACGGTGGGACTACACATCATCGTAGTTATGACAACCATCACGTGAGGCTCGACATCAAAACGACTACACAACAACAACGGATGTAAAACAACTTAAGATGCACATGATATCACAACATATAGCCACTCATCAACACATAACAAAAAGGTAGGAGTAGTAACTTACACTTGGGTTTAGGTGAACCCTCTAGGTCCCACCCAAACCCCCAAGAGTCCATTTCGAAAGCAAAACAAAGTTTAACAATTCTACTCACCGTTGCTACCCAAACGGAAGCTGAATACCAAGCTCAAGTCTCCAAATTCTTCGGATTCGTTCCTGAGGCTTCACCAACACAATTCCTTGCTTCTAAACATCCCAACACAATCAAACAACCATAATTCAGTCCACAATTCAATGTAGAAAACCCAGAACACAAACCAAGCACAAAACACATGATTTCAAGCTAAAGACAACCCCAAAATCCTCATTCCCGAGCAGCCCTAAAGCACAACCTAAAACCAATGATTCCAACACTTATATTACTCCCAAAAGCTTCCAAAACAACCCTTATGCATAGTCTAACCATCAGCCAACAAATTTCCACATTAAACACCCCCAAAACTCAACCTAAAACCCTTCAAAAACCTCCATAAAACCCAATTTCGGGAATCATCATAAAACCTTGTAAAAATCAAGTATGTTGGACCTTATAAGATGCTTTTAACTTATCTAACAACATTAAATCAAAAAATCATCTAAAGGTTATCAAAGTTTGAATTTTTAGCTTCAAAACTTAAAAACTAAAATTGTAAGAACCATGAGCTTTCATGAAGATAAAGGTATGAGCTTGTAGAGGAAAGAGAGGACAAGTCGAATATGGATTTACCTTTGAAAAATCTCCAACAACAAGCAAGAAGGATGATTGAATAGTAAACTTGGGGAGGGGAGGTTTTGGGTGTCGTTAAAAAAAACAAGATGAGGAAGAAGAAGGCTTTTGGGTGTTTTTTATTTTATTTGTTTTATTCCACCAAAACCATATTTACCATATTGCCATTAATGAGATGGCTTAAACTCTCATCTCCTAAAACCCATGGGATTGGATTTAGAAGATAGACCCAACATAGAATTTAATTATTTTGAAAATGAAACTGAAACCCGAAATATTATTTTAATATTATTTTCACCTGACCCCTAAACTCGGGTGTTACACATACCAAAACATCACATTTTCCATAAAATACACTAAAATATGTAATCAGGCTTAATGGTGAAGGAAATTATGCGAATATGCATTAATGCCTAATTATGTAACTAAAATGTGCCTAAATCTAACAATAATATGAGTAAAAAAGGTAAATAAAATAAGACTTTTAGACACTTTACATCTATATATTAATTTATTATTTATATAATTATTTTTAATACAATTTAATTAATTATTAAATTTAAATACAAATATAAATGTGTGAGAATAAAAAGAAAAAAACAAAATGTATTAGTTTATAAATGTCACAATGTAAATACGTGAGATTGAAGAATTAATAATAGAAATGGTTAAATTTTAGTTATTTGGAGATTTTTGATAATTGTTAAGGGTAAAAGGGTAAAAGAGTCTTTATAACTCTTATGTTAAAACCTCTAATTTCAAAAAGCTCCTATTAACAGCTTTTTCAAAATTAAAGGTTTCACCTCAATATGCTATTTCAATCTACTCTTTACCAAACATTCAAATTAGTAGATTTGACCGGTCAAACCTCTCTTTACCAAACACGATCAATATTATATATTTTAATTTTGTAATTGTAAAAATTTATATAACTTTTTAATTAAATAAAAGAATCATAATATCATCGACTTTATAATATTATGATTTATAATTAAAAAATATAACTTACAATCAAATTGACAATTATATGTTTTAAAAATTACTGGTTAAATCCGCAACCGGTCGATAAAGTTTATGATTAAATCCTTGTACTTTTTTTAAATGCTCTTACTTTTTATTTATAAATATCAGTCTAATTATCGACACTATTAGCCTGATAGCCTCTTGTGAAAAACAAGTATTTAACTTTTAGGGTAAACTACCTGGTTGACCACCAATCTTTAGTTAAAGTTTCAAAATGACCACCTTAAAAAAAAACGCGTCAATTGACTACCCAAACTATTAAAATGGGATCAATTTGACCACCAGCCGTTAATGGGCTAACAGAAGGTGATGTGGAAGTTAAAAAATTAAATGTATAATCACATATTTGGTCCTTATTATTTACACATTCTTTCAATTTAGTCATAATTTTAAACTAATAAAATAAATTAATTATTTATTTAGATAGTGACACGTGTCAACACCTTATTGAAGGACTTTAATTATTTATATTTAATTTAATAAATTTATTTTCCTCCTCCAATCAGGTGGTGACACGTGTCACCACCTGTTTAAAGGAGAAAAAACGATTTTGAGCAATTTGCTTGCCAAGGGAATCGAACCCAGGCAGCAAGGGAAAATTGGCAACAACATAACCACTGCGCCAAACCCAATCCATTGTTTAAAATTACTCCATCAGATATATATTGCTTATTGTTTTTACATTTATTCTTTTAATTCAACATGTATAATCATCGAACTAATTTCACATACATTTCCTGCTGAAAAATGTAAGCTTAAAATTCCTACATTACATTTCCAACTCTACTACAGACATACTGGTAACAATGGAGCTTTGATGGAACCTTAAGAATTGCATTCTCAACAGTCTGAATCGGTGCCATTGATGCCTTGCACTGTTGCAGCATTGTTGAGCAGCTTCATCCCCTCTTCACTCATCTGTTGTACTTCAGTAGGGGATAGAATTCGGATGCAGGGAACACACCCGACAAATTCCCTGCTCATATATCAAACCATAGCCATTAGAAGGTGGATGTTAATGTCATGGTCCGAGAGTCGGACCAAGAAATGTAAAAAGTTTGCAGATTAACTTACTCCCAAGGATCATCCCCAACGAGAAGAACATCGTTCTCGTAATCCACATATACCAATTTCCATCCTGAACCTTTGGGATCATCCAGCAGACCCTTAAGTCCAAACATGCATTCAATAGCATAAATTAGTTCATCATAGTTCTTAAAACTAGTGACATCAATCGACCTTCCCACAAATCCTGCCTTCTGAACATGTCAGCAATGGACCGAGAAGAGTTATAAATGAATTGAAAGTATGCAATCTGCTCATAACTTCGATGCCTCGAGAATTTACATATCCAGAATCTAAATTGAGATTAGCATACCTTTGTATATGTTCTAACACGCGGAGCCATTTGCTTCCAGGAACTGGTTTGTAGAAGGCCACTTTCATCGAAATCAATGTTGCTACGAGACGTTCCACCAGAGCTGTCGGGCAAGTCCTGTTGAGAGAAAGCTTGAGAATCTGCAAGACTAGTTGAGGTAATCTGAGATTGAACATCCTGACAAGAACTGAAGCTCCCAACCAAACAATCTGAAGGGTTTTGAAAATCGGCATTCTTCAACGAGCAAAACTCGTCTAGAATGGCATTGGACACAAAAGGATCGATCACTGTGTTTCCACCATTACTAACATCAACGTTAAGACAGCTATATATCCCACTTTGATTATTGCTGTCATCAGACAAATCCCTCACCCCACCAAAATTAAATTCTAAATGCTAAACCCTAAATACTAAAACTTAATATTTAGGGTTTGGGGTTTAGCATTTAGGGTTTGGAGTTTAAGTTTAGCATTTAGGGTTATTTATTTGAAATTAATTTGATAATTATATATATGAAATTAGTGTATAGGGTTTGGGGTTTAGGGATATATATGTGAAATTAATTCGATGATTATACATGTTGAATTAAAAGAATAAATATAAAAACAATAAGCAATATATATCTGATGGAGTAATTTTAAACAATGGATTGGGTTTGGTGCAGTGGTTATGCTGTTGCTAATTTTCCCTTGTTGCCTGGGTTCAATTCCCTTGGCAAGCAAATTGCTTAAAATTGCTTAAAATTGGAGGAGGGAAATAAATTTATTAAATTAAATATAAATAATTAAAGTCCTCCAATAAGGTGTTGACACGTGTCACTATCTAAATAAATAATTTATTTATTTTATTAGTTTAAAATTAGGACTAAATTGAAAGAATGTGTAAATAATAAGGATCAAATGTGTGATTATACCTTTAATTTTTTAACTGCCACGTCACCTTCCGTTAGCCCATTAACGGCTGGTGGTCAAATTGATCCCATTTTAATAGTTTGGGTAGTCAATTGACGCGTTTTTTTTAAGGTGGTCATTTTAAAACTTTAATTAAAGATTGGTGGTCAACCAGATAGTTTACCCTAACTTTTAACTGTTAAAACAATGATTAAGTTCAAACTTTGTCCATTTACAAGGACTGACAACATACTTTGATCTAGAATTATACACCAAATTATTTAATAAAAATCTTTATAAAATATTGTAACATTCAGGTAAAAAAATACTATATATATTTATTTATTTATTTTCTGTTGATATTATATTTTAGTTTTTTTATATTTTTAAATTTTATATTAATGTAGTAAAATGAAGTTTAATTTCCTTTTATTTATAGTTTATTTTTTTATTAAATAGAAAACTTTTATATTTTTATGATACGAACCCACATAAAAGACAATGGTCCTGTTTGGCAATTAGCGGATAGCGGATAGCGGATAGCGGATTACATTAGCTGATAGCTGATTGCATTAGTTGATTTGACAAGCGGATTGTATTAGCTGATTGTATAAAAGTGTTTGGTAAAATTAACTGATAGCTGATAGCTGATAGTTGTTATATTATTTAAACAAGCAAAATGACATATAAGAACATGATTATATTTAATACTTGTTTGAATAGTTTATTAGTTATCAATATTTTATATCTAATTATTATTAATTAGATCTATAAAATTATTTTTAATATAACTTTTCTAAACATATTCGAATGATTTATATATTAATTTATTATTTATATAATTATTTTAATATAATTTAATTAATTAATAAATTTAAATATACATATAAATATGTGATAATAAAAAGAAAAAAAGTAAATAAGATTAGCTTATAAATAGGGTGAGAAAATATTTAATTTAGCTTATTTTGAGATTTTTGGTAACTGGTAAGGGTAAAAGAGTCTTTACAACTCTAATATCAAACCTCTAATCTCAAAAAGCTCCTATTATGAGCTTTTTTAAAATTAGCAGTTTCACCCCAATCCGCTCTTTCAATCCGTTGTTTACCAAACAACAATATTAGCGGATTTGACTGGTCAAACCTCTAATTATGCCTCAAACCTTTAATTTTTGCCCAAACCTCTCTTTACCAAACATAGTCAATATAAAAATTCTTAACAACTCAATCAATTAATGAATATTTTGATATAATCACATACATATTTTGATTTAATTAAAGATTGACATGCATATTTTGATTTTTATAGTTTAATTTAAATTAATATAATCACATGCATAGTTTGATTTTTTTTTCTTTTTTAATTATAGACCACAACATGCATTGCTACCAAATTCCCATCCCATGAACAGAGGCATCAACATTAAACTTCAACCACTTGTAGAGTACTATTGAAAGTTTGAAAGTGATTAAGTTACGGTACTATACATAAATAAATCCTAATTATTAATATATGTACACACTTATAAAATGATGACCATGAGGCAAAACAAAGCGATAACTATACTATTTTAAAAAAATATGAAATAGCAGCCAAACTTTCAAAAATTATATAATATGTATTAAATTTTAATTTTTATTATAAAATAATTATTGAACTATTAATTGGGGTTAAGTAAATGACGTGATAGTTACAAAATGATAAAAGGAATTGGGTAAAATTCTAAGAATGGTTTGGAGGATTTCATTTTAAGTTTGAAGCGCAGCATATATACATACTAAAAGATGCAACTTTAACAGGAAACTTACGGCGCATGATCAACGCTCCAAAGCTTGAGGAGCTTCATTTGTGGGGAAATAAACTTAGCGGAAACATTCCCACCTCAATCTCCAATGCTTCCATGCTCAAGCTTCTAGAGTTAGGCAAGAACTTCTTCTCTGGCCCAATTCCAGATACTCTTGGGAACTTAAAGACACCTAGAAAGGTTTCGAGTTAACGACAATTATTTGACCACAGAACCCATTACTCATGAGTGGAGCTTTCTTTCTTCTTTGGCGAATTGCAGGAACTTGACATTTATAGATATTTCAACAAATCCATTAAAAGAGGTTCTACTTATATTGGAAATCTTTCAGCCTCCCTTCAATATTTTTACGCTTCAGAGTGTGAGCTTAAAGGTAATATTCCTAAGGAAATAGGTAACTTCAGCAGCATGCTGCTTTTAAACCTTGAAAACAATGAATTGAGTGGATCTATTCCCACATCAATACGACGACTGCAAAATCTCCAAGGGTTTGTATCTTTACTCGAATAAATTAGGAGGTCCGATCTCAGGAAGTATTTGTGGTTTGTATCTTCAAGCAACCGATGGATTTGAGGAAAGCAATTTGCTTGGTTCAGGGAGTTTTGGATATGTATACAGAGGAAGGCTTTCAGATGGAATGGAAGTTGCAATAAAAGTCTTCAATTTGCAGGCAGAAGGAGCATTTAGGAGCTTTGACATTGAATGTGAAACTATGCGTAATTGTAACAACTTGTGAAACAAGAAAACTAATCTTTATTCATCGTATGAAGTTTACAAGAAGAATAGAATGAATCAATCGAATACATAAAATACACTGTAGGTACATATATATAGATAACTAAACTAGGTAAACTAGCTTTAACTAACAAACTAACTTAATACAATATTAACCCTAATAGCCCCTCCTCAAGTTGGTGTCTGATGGATGTTCAACAGACCCAACTTGAACATGATGGATTGAAATGCAGGAAGAGGCAAAGTTTTGGTGAAAATATCAGCAAGCTGGTTTGAAGATCGAACATGAAGAAGCTTGAGGAAACCAGAATTGATCTTATCTCTGATGAAATGGCAATTCACCTCTATATGTTTGGTTCGTTCATGGAAAACCTGGTTCATAGCAAGCTGAATAGCGGACTTATTATCACAGTAAAGGACAACATGTGGAACAGGGATCTGAAATGAGGAAAGCAAGGACTGCAGCCAAACCAACTCACAAGTTGCAGTGGCCATAGCACGATATTCAGCTTCACAACTAGATCTACTGACCACATTCTGCTTTTTGGATTTCCATGAAATGAGAGTGTTACCTAAGAAGGTACAATGTCCAGTGATAGAACGTCTTGTATCTGGACAAGATGCATAATCAGAATCCACAAAGCCCCTTAATTGCAAATTTGAATCCTTTGGAAAAAACAAACCAAGGCCAGGTGATCCTTTAATATAGGATAACAAATGATGGACAGCATCAAGATGTGGCTTCCTTGGAGAGGAAACAAATTGAGTCAACAAGTGGACAACATGAGTGATGTCAGGCCTGGTGTGAGTGAGATAGAGCAAACAACCAACTAACCTTCTATAAATAGAAGAATCTTCTAACATCTCACCATCATCTTTGCTCAATTTGTGGTGAACAGCAAGGGGTGAAGTAGATGGCTTTTTACCAAGGGATCCAGTATCTTCAAGAAGCTGTAATGCATAATGCCTTTGTGACAAAGAAATCCCTTTACTATTCCTAGCTATTTCGAACCCAAGAAAGTATTTGAGATCTCCCATTACCTTGGGTTTAAAATGCTCTTGAAGAAAATCTTGAACTTGGGTTAACAAATTCAAATTCTTGCCTGCCAAGACTATGTCATCCACATAGACTAACAAGGCCACCAAATTATCCCCTGACCCTTTAATGAACAAGGAATGATCCGAGCTTGATTGTGTAAAGCCAAACTGAATAACAACCTTGGAGAATGCATTGAACCACTGTCGAGACGCCTACCTTAAGCCATAGATGGATTTTTGTAACTTGCAAGCTAAATTTTCCCCTTGCACATCAGTTACATAACCTTGAGGCAACTTCATATATACCTCTTCATCTAACAATCCATTGAGGAAGGCGTTGTTTACATCTAGCTGCAACATGTGCCAATCATTCTGAGCAGCTAGTGTAAGCAAGACTTTAAAGGATGTGAACTTGGCAACCGGAGAAAAAGTGTCAGTGAAATCAATGCCTTCGATCTGCGTGAAGCCTTTGGCAACAAGGCGAGCCTTGTACCTATCGACAGTTCCATCAGCTTTGTGTTTAATCCGAAACACCCACTTACAATCAATGGCTTGTTTCCCAGCAGGTAATGGAACAACTTTCCAGGTTTGCAAATTGACCATTGCATCTAGTTCATCCTTCATAGCATCTCTCCACTCAGGAAACTTCACAGCTTGCTTGAAGGTAGTAGGCTTTTTCAATAATGAAATGTTAGACACAAAATCTATAAAAGGGGAAGACAATTGTGAAGTGGAAACATAGTCCTCAATAGGATAGGTAGGAAGAGAATACTTAGAATCAAAATGATCCTGGGAATCACAAACCATGTTAGTTTTATAATAGTTCTTAAGATAAGATGGAAATTGGGAAACACGATTTGACCTTCTGAGAATAGGAGCAGGTCTCGAATTATCAGGTTCCTGTTGCACAACTTGATCCTGCAAGATGTGAGATAAAGAATTTCCATTTGTGCAAGTGTTTTTGTTATCATGATCAATACGATCAGCAGAAATACCCTCGTCATTTGAATTATTTCTACTATTGCACCCATGCATACCACATGTATTATTATTAACCTCATTTTGAACACGTGCCTCATAAACATCACGTGGAAAATTTATAGCATTATCCTCATGCAAATCATGCAAAGTGTCTGCAGTACGCAATTCATTATTATCAAGAATGTTTTCAGCATGTGGAATGTTTTCAGCATGTGGGATGTTTGCAGCATGTGGGATGTTTTCAGCATGTGGGATGTTTTCAGCATGTGAACCATTGTTATCAAGAAGGTTATCAAAGAATGAAAGATCAAAGGACGAGTCAAGAGTGCCTATAGTAGGCAGAGATACAGAGGAAAAATGATCAACTAGAGAATTAGAACAAGATACAGAATGAAAAGGATAAATCCCTTCATGAAAAACAACATCACGCGAAACAACAACACTTTTAGTTTTAAGAATATAAACCTTGTAACCTTTAATACCTGATACGTATCCAAGAAAAACTCCAGCTAAAGCTCGTTCTGAAAACTTGTGTCTGTTAGACTTGAGAGTAGACACAAAGCACAAACAACCAAAAGATCGAATTAACTGATAATTGGGAACATAAGCATTTAGCAGTTCATATGGAGTTTTATTATTAAGTGATGGAGATGGGAGTCTATTTATTAAAAAGGTAGCAGTAAGCACACAATCTCCCCAAAATTGCAAAGGAACATGAGAGGTAAACAAGAGGGATCTGGCAACAGATAATAAATGATGGTGCTTTCTTTCCACTTTTGAATTTTGCTGAGGAACTTCAACGCAAGAAAACTGATGCACAATTCCTAGCTTATTAAACAACTCCACAAACTTCAATTCACGCGCATTATCAGACCTGAAAACTTTGACATCATAGCCATATTGCTTCTTTATCATATTGATAAAATGAGGAACAATATTAACAACATCAGACTTATGCTGAATGAGAAAGGTCCATGTTGAACGAGAAAAGACATCAACAAGTGTTAAGAAAAAACGCTCATTGTTATAAGTTGGAACTCTGAAAGGGCTCCAAACATCACAATGCAACAACTCAAAAGGTACAGAAGTATAGGAAATGGAAGATGGAAATGAAGGACGTTGTTGCTTAGCAAGAGGACAAATTGTACAAGGAACATTTTGAATTTTATTAGAAACGGGCAAAAAATCTTTCAAACTATATAGAACTTTATCACTAGGATGTCCTAGCCTTACATGCCAATCAACAGCATTAACAAAGGAAGCAGTACTATCAGGCTGATCAGAACCATTATTTACAGAAGATTTCCCAACTTTTAGCAAATATAACCCTTGACAAAGATCAGCTCTCCCAATCACATGCCATAGGTCCTGAATAAGACAATGCTCATTAGAAAATAAAACGTGTAAATTTGTGTCTGCAAGTAACTTACTTACAACAAGCAAATTAAAAGAAAACTCAGGGACATAAAGCACATCATGAAGAACAAGTTCAGGAGTGACTCAAACAGATCCAGAAAAATTAACACTTATAATCGATTTGTCAGGAAGCAAAATATTACCCTTGGGAATTGAATTCAAAGATTCAAACAAATCTTTAGAGTGACAAATATGTCTAGACGCTCCTGAATCAATAATCCAACATACAACAGACTCAACAACTTTAAAAGAATTAATATAGGATAAAATTTTACCTTGCATCACCATGTTAATAGAAGTTGTTGGAGCCTCAGAACGCGAAGAAGCAACGTTGTCATTTCTAGAATGTAGCTGACTCGTAAGCATAGTAATCAATTGCTGGCATTGTGCAGCAGATAAAGAATCTGTAGAAGTTTGAGAATTCTGCTCAGCAATCGAAGAATTTTTCCCAGCACCTTGCATATTCTGATTAACACCAGAATGAACAGAATTCACTTGAGAACTTTGATTTTTATTGCGAGAATACCCCGGTGGAAAACCATGTAGCCTATAATACCTTTCCTTGGTGTGCCCAAGTAAATGACAGTGACTACACTGTGGACGATTCTTGCGAGCAAAAGAACTATAAGCACTTTGATTGGAACTCGAATTATTCGAATGCTGATTAACTTTAATAGCAAAGGCATGCTCAGAAATGGGATTAGCAACATTTAAGGTTCTTTGGTTTTCTTCTTGAACAACCAAAGAAAAGACTTTTGTGATAGATGGCAATGGATCCATTAACAAGATTTGACCTCGAACATGGGCAAAAGATTCATTTAAACCCATTAAAAACTGCATTGTCAGTTCTTGTTGCCTATCTTCAAGAATTAACCGAAGGCCTCCACAAGAACATTGAGAACAAGTGCAAATAGGCTTAACTGAACAAATTTCATCCCATATAATCTTCATATTCGTATAGTAAGTACTAACCGACATGTTACCTTGAACCAAATCAATCAATTTCTTCTTTAACTGAAAAATCCTAGGACCATTATTTTGTGAAAATCTGTCCTCAAGATCCTTCCAAATTGCAGAAGCATTCGAATGATACAATAAGCTTGCCGCAATATCCTTAGAAACAGAATTGAGAATCCAAGAATTTACCAAATTGTTGGCTCGCTTCCAGGCATTGAAATTTGGAGAAGTAGCCGGCGGAGCAGACAAAGAACCATCTATGAACCCAGTCTTATTTTTAGCAGACAAAGCCATAAGCATGGCTCGTTTCCAACTATTGTAATTATCGGATCCAAGTGGCTGAGTAACCAACAAAGCTCCTGGATTATCAAATTGATGGATGTAGTATGGATTGTTTCCATTACTGAAATCATCATTGGAAGCAGCAGCAGACGATTGAACATTGTTGCCATCAACACCAGTGGTAACATTCGCAGCATTGTTATCAACAAGAACGTTGTTAACAAACACGTCCATGAAAGAAGAAAAAAGGAACAGGAAAGCGAAGAAGAAACGAAAGCAAGAAACTCAACCGATACCATGTAACAACTTGTGAAACAAGAAAACTAATCTTTATTCATCATATGAAGTTTACAAGAAGAATAGAATGAATCAATCGAATACATAAAATACACTGTAGGTACATATATATAGATAACTAAACTAGGTAAACTAGCTTTAACTAACTAACAAACTAACTTAATACAATATTAACCCTAATAGTAATATACTTCATCGGAATCTTGTCAAGATCATTACTTGCTGCTCTAATGTCAACTTCAAAGCCTTGGTGCTTGATTTCATGTCCAATGGAAGTCTTGACAAATGGTTACATTCTGAAAGGTTTTCTCTTGATATCTTACAAAGGGTGAACATAATGATAGATGTTGCAACAGCTCTAGAACATCTCCATTTCGGACATCCAACACCTGTAATTCATTGCGACCTGAAACCGAGTAATATTCTGCTTGATGATGACATGGTTGCACATGTGGGAGATTTTGGCATTGCCAAATTGTTGGGAGAAGGTGATGTTATGAAACAAACCATGACTCTTGCAACTATCGGCTATATGGCACCAGGTGAATTTTGAGTTTTTTATGATTATTTGTTTTTATTTTACATTCATTCATGCGTATGTGTGTATATAATTGGATAATCATTTCAGAAATAATTATGGATTAACAACGTTTTCATTATGCTTGAAATGCAGAATTCGGATTAACAGGCATTGTTTCTATAAAATGCGACGTCCATAGTTATGGGATTGTACTAATAGAAACTTTCACAAAGAAAAAACCAACTGATGAAATGTTTACTGGTTTCCGACAAAACTTTCAGAAAATTATGGATTACAATTCCTGTTACCATGGGTGAGCTCTCAAGGAGGCGAATAGTCACTCTCTTCGTGAGCAATCTTCCGACAAAACTTCACTGGAGAGGACTGAGACAAATATTTGGTTTCCATGGGGATGAAAGTTTTAGTGTTCGTATATCAGAGTTGGGTCTCCTGGACTAGGAGGTTGTTTCTGGGGAAAAACGAGAGCAGGGGTTAAGGAGGATGTGCTGGTGGATTTGGTGAGTAGTGATAGTTCGTCGGTGGAATCAGTTCGGAGGGAGCCGTCGGGAATGAAAGGTAAATCCATTGAATTGGATAAAGCATTAAATGCAATTTGCATGGAAAAGGTTTCCGACAAGGAAACAATGCTACAAGTAGATTTGTTGGGGAAGTGGGGTCTTAGAAGATCCAGCTGGTTTTGTCTCATGATTTTGTGTTAAACTCTAACGGCATGGAGCCGGTGGGTGGCGTGGAGTCTTCTGTGTTTAAAGGTGGGCCTTGTTGGGTTGAGGTTGTTTGTCCCGAGATGGTTGATGGCTCGGGGGATAAGGATTAAAACTAAAAGGCCTTGGGCTGAAGCGGTTGATAGAATTATTAATCTACTATCTCAAAAATCGGAAGAAATTAAGGGTAGTTCTAAGAGTTTTCGGATTTTGCAGGAAAGGAGGGGTCTATGCTAGAGTTCCCAGAATTCCAGTCTGGTTCTCATACAACAAAAGGGGAAAAAAATACGGTTCGTTACAAGTGTTTCAGGATCAAGCTTTTTCGATTGTGGAAAGAAAAAAAAAATGATGGGGAAGTTTTCGGACCAGTCTGAATTGGAGGGGAGATCCAGATCTCTCTCTAATTCCGATTTACATGCAATATGGGATGTTCTTACTAGAGAAGCGAGGAAGGCTTTAAAATTGGCCAACAAACTTGGCTTCAGATTCAAGGCAATGAACATGAGGTAGTTCGTGTAATTGCACTGTTGGACGAGCTACCGTTGTGTGTCTTGAGCTGTTGATGCGGTTGAAGGTTGAGTTTTTGCTTCTTTGTGTTGATGAGTTTATATTCATATATTTTTCTGTCACCACCTTATAAGAAGTAGAAGGGTTTATTTTTTGTATTCAATTTATTAAATTTATTTTTCTTCTCCAATTAAATAGTGACACATGTCACTTGATCAAAAAAAATAAATGAAATAACAAAAATAAGCTCCAAGGGTGCCATACTTTTGCCACTAGGCAAAGTATATTTATATTATATGAAATATAAAATATAGTATATGTGATATTTGGTTGTTAATACAGGAAGTAAATGTTGTTTTAGGGGACTCGAACATAACACACTTATGATGCATAAAAATATTTAACTCAATTAAATAAATCTAATAATTAAATTAAAATTAACAACATTTTATATATTTTTTAAATTATAGTTAGTGCACGATTTAAAATTAAAATTTTAAAATTATATTATGTGAGTTTGAATTCACTAAATGAATTTAATATAATTTTAAAATTTTGTTTTTTATATTAAAAAACGATAAAACACTATATTTTTTATTGTTTTTAATATAAAAAATCAAAAATTTAAAATCATATTAAATTTATTATTAAATATTTAAAAAAAATATTTTTTCATTATTTTTTAATTTTAAAAAATCAATATTATTATATTAAATTTATTTCTTATATTTTTTATAAAATATAATTTTATTGTTTTTTAATATAAAAAATTAAAATTTTAAAATTATATTAAATTCATTTCATGAATCCATACTCACAAAAATAATATAGTTTTAAAATTTTAATTTTAAATCGTGCACTAACTATAATTTAAAATATATAAAAAATGTTGTTAATTTTAATTTAATTATTAGATTTATTTAATAGGGTTAGATGTTTTTATGCATCATAATTGTGTTATGTTCAAGTCCCCTAAACTACATTTACTTCCTCTCTTTTTTTCTGGCATTAACAACCATATAACACATATACTATATTTTGTATTTTATATCACAAAAACATGCTTAGCCTAGTGCAAAAGCGTAACACTTACATTATAGGTTCCTAGGTTCAAATCCCCTTGGAGTTAATTTTTGTTCTTTCATTTTTTTCTCTGATCAGGGGACACGTGTCATCATCTGATTGGAGGAAAAAATAAATTAAACAAAAATAGGTAAAGTCTTCTAATAAGGCGGTGATGACACGTGTTATCACTTAATTGAATAATTAATTTATTTTACTAAATTAAAATTATGACCAAATTAATAGATTGTATAAATAACGAGGACCAAATGTGTAATTATACTAGTTTATTTAACAGTCACGTCAGCCTCTCAGTTACTTTTTTTAACGGTTGGTGAGCTGATTGGAACTAATTAAATAGTTTAGTAGTATATTTATCAAAATTGAAAGTATAGTGATCATATCAATACCAGCCCTATAATTAAATGGTCATCTGTGTAGTTTACCCATATAGACACATTTGTTGTTTTGTTAAGTTTCGTCTTGATATTTTGTTTTGTTTGGTGAGTGGCCCATGTTAGGCATTGGTTTATGTTTCTTTCTTGTGTATTTTTTAGTTGTGTTGTATTCTTTTTCTCCAATTAGATTCGAGGAAGTTTTTAATGAAGAACACAACTAATTAAAGTTATACTTGTTTGATTATCCTATTAATAAATTATTTTTTCGAACAAAAAAAAGCCATCAACTCGGCAAAGTCAGATCCAAAATTAGGAACTGAGCCTTAGAACAATGCTCTAACTTCGTCGTGGCTGATCTTAGCACCATATTTTGAAAACCGTGTTTATAATCCATTTCACTTTTAATAAAAATAGCCATCATTCATGTTTTTGGATGTGTCGTGTTTGTAATCCATTTCACTCTTAATAAAATTTAATTTTTTGTTCTTTGTTAAAAAAAAGCGCTCGTCTAAACTTACCTATGTTTTGTGATTTAAAAGGTTTCAACATATCTTATAAGTTTGTGGAAATGATTTTTTTTCATAACATGACTTAAGGAATCATTTAGAAAATCAAGCTTAAATATTGTTGTATCAAAATGCTAGTAAATCAAAGTTAACTCTGATTTTAAATAATATTATAATTTTGTATAAATATATATTATATTATAATCGATTATTAAAAAATAACTATAATTTTACACTATTCCGATTGAATGGGGTAGTTGAATTATGTTGTACAATAATCCATAGTTGACGTCTTGTCGATTATAACTGATTTTAAAATTGAGTTTATCAACCATGAAATTAACTCAATCAAACATCATAAGTATAGTCGGTTCCGACCTACTTTTTACTATGCTCTACCCCAAAATCGTCGAAGTAGTTAATATAACGTCAAGTTGTTGGAAAATCATTGGTTCGAACAAAGCCAGTAGTCAGATGGGGTTGTTGTGTTGTATGTAAATTGATGAGAAAATTCTACGCCTATGGCAAATAATTACAGGATGATTGGAAAATAATAGCTCGGAGCTTTCTTTGATTTTCTTACATTTTAGGGTAAAATAATTAAATCATCACTCAATTTTATTCCGTGACCTATTTTGATCACTTAACTTTAAAAAAATTCAATTTACTCACCCAACTTTTAACATTGTACTTTTTTTTCATCACTCTACCCGTTAACTTAGTTAGTGGACAATAACATGACTTTTTTTAATAATTTTTTATGCCATGTTGGATTTGAGTCATTTAAAAAATGATTAATGAAATAAATGAATAATATTTAAAGGAACTAGAATCCTTAACCTAACCCTAACATTTACAACATTTGGAAAAAGGGGAAAACTGGCGACGCCGATGAGCAAGTCTGAGAAGCCGACTAACGTTGAAGAAATGGAGTCAATATCTGAAGGGAATGAAAATTCGATCTGCTGGTGTGAGAAGCCGGCGGCATTGAAGACCTCTTAGACAGACAACAACCCAAGAAGGTGATTTTTTTGGTGTAGTAACTATGGTAAAAAAAATTCGCAAATCATGTCTTTTTTTTCAGTGGTATAAGCCACCATTGAATCCACGTGCAAGGGTCCTTATTGATGGTCTCCTAAGGAAGATCAGAACTAATGAGAGGAGAAGAAGAAATGAGAGAATCTCATATTCTCTTCCAAACTTCTGATAGTGTTAAAATCACCCCCAAGACAACAGGTAAACTGCAAGGAAGCAATAACGACAAAGAGGGACTCGAAAAACACTTTCCTAACCGACAGATCGTTGGGTGCATAAACGTTAATCAAAGCACATTTTACATTTGACTGCCCGAACTTCCCAATTAGGATGATCACCCTTACTTGAATCACTTTGCGTTCCACTATGAAGAAGGAAGAATCCCATAAAGATATCAATCCACCCGAAGCTCTTTTTGAAGGAGAAGCCTCTAAACCCCCAAACGTCCTTCCCTTTAGCCGGTTCAAAACCCACGACTTCAAAGATTCCAGTTTCGACTCTTGTATAAAAATTACCCTGGCTTTCACTTTGTTAAAGACATTAGTAACCGCTTGCAACTTTTCACCTCTTCCCAACCTCTTTACATTCTACCTTAAAAAGAAACAGTTCATTAGATAAATAAAGAAAACTCGACATGAATGGCAAGACTAACCTGCCTAAACACCATCCTTATCGGCCTCCAATTCCACGAGCCTCTCCACCACGACCTCATCGGAAGCTTTAAACTCAACCCCAAATTTTTCCCGACCTCCAAGGTCTTGAAAGCTTCAGCCACCAACTCACTAGCTTGAGGATTAGACGACTCACCTTCTTGAACCTGACAACCATCGCTAGCAATCGAAGCCGACTTACGCACATCTCTAACGTCCGAAGGTCTTCGACTAGATTTTCGACTTGATCGTGCTACCCACCAATTGAATTTATCAAGACCGGAAATGGACTCATTAATAAGCCTTACATGTTCATCTTGAAGCTTAGAGCCAGGGATTTAAATAGCGTTCGCGATCGCGTTTTCGGTCGCGTCGCGGTTATCGCGGTTGCGGACATAACAGAGGCTATTGCGGTCATTGTGGGTGTCGCGGTCGTGAATTTTTTTTTTAAATTTGCACAACTTATTGTAAAATATAATAATTATAAGAAGTCATTTTTAATGATATTTACAGTATTTTCTAAACAAAAATAAACATAAATTAAAATGGATTAAAAATATCTATTATAAATTATAATTGTGAGATAGAAGATTAAATTTTTTACGTTTTTATTAAAAAAAATTCCATTAGCAAACTCAAAAATAATATATATATATATATATATATATTTGTTCTAAGTCAATACCTAAATTAAAAAAAAATATCAAGGTAAATATCAAAAATGGGAAATTTAAATTATAATTATAAAAAAATTTCCAACACTTATAAATGGATTTAATTGAAAGAAAATAAGACTTAGAGGCTCAATTGGAAGTTTTGTTATGGATTTGATGACTTAATTGAAAATGGAATAAAATAAAACATCTTAATTAAACTAAAAATCTGCCTTGAAGGACTAAATTATAAGAAAACTAAAACTTTTAAGCCTCTCCAAAAATGCATTAAAATTAGAACTCTTCTTCCCGCATTTACCCTTTTAATGTTATACCATCGTCTTCAACCCGATTCTCTTTTTATTTCTCTGCAACTTTTTCCTCCTCCTCGGCCACCATCCGCAATTGAGCTGAAAACGGGGATAGCGTCCCGCTATCGTCGCGACAGCCGCTATCTCGTTATTTTGCGTCTGCGACAGCCCGCTATCGTCGTGATTCCGTTGCCCACCGTGATTTCCTTCGATTGCGGTTTCGGAACGGCGGCGCGACCGCAATTTCGCGGCCGCTATCGCGGTTGCGCTCCGCTATTTGAAACCCTGCTTAGAGCTATTGGAAATGGACTACGAGGAAACTGCAATTGCACGACTCGAAATCCCATTATCTCTACGAGGCCCAATAGTGGCCCCCAATTCAAATGAACCCACCGAGACTAACGTTACCTCATGAAGCCTGTTATCACTGGAGCCAGACGACATCTTATTAATATTCAGATCCACATGTTCACCCAGCATAGCACCTGGACCTTTAATAGCACTCCCAACATTTTCCTCATTAACATCTTCTTGCATGGGATTGACCTTGAAACTTGTACCCTCTATAATATCGACATTGAAGCCAGAACCCAGGAACGAAGCATCACCACACTCCTCCACACCCTGACTGAACGGAGAAACACTGTCAATGAACTGACGATCATCCTCGAACTCCTATGTTGTATATATTTTAAATTGTACATATTTTAAATTATAGTTAGTGCACGATTTAAAATTAAAATTTTAAAATTATATTATGTTCGTCAATTTGAATTTACTAAATGAATTTAATATAATTTTAAAGTTTTGTTTTTTATATTAAAATGATAAAACTCTATATTTTATTGTTTTTAATATAAAAAGTTAAAAATTTAATATCATATTAAATTTATTATTAAATAATTTAAAAAAGTATAATTTTTCATTATTTTTTAATTTTAAAAAATCAATATTATTATATTAAATTTATTTTATATATATAAAATATAATTTTATTGTTTTTAATATAAAAAAATTAAATTTTAAAATTATATTAAATTCATTTCACGAATCCATACTCACAAACATAATATAGTTTTAAAATTTTAATTTTAAATCGTGCACTAATTATAATTTAAAATATATACAAAATGTTGTTAATTTTAATTGTTAGATTTATTTAATTGGATTAAATGTTTTTATGCATCATAATTGTTTTATGTTCAAGTCCCCTAAAACTACATTTACTTCCTTTTTTTTCCTGGCATTAACAAGCATATAACACATATACTATATTTTGTATTTCATATCATAGAAACATGTTTGGCTTAGTGTAAAAGCATGACACTAACACTATAGGTTCCTAGGTTCAAATCTTCTTGGGGTCAATTTTTGTTCTTTCATTTTTTTCTCCGATCTAGGGACATGTGTCATCACCTGATTGGAAGAAGAAATGAATTAAATAAAAATAGGTAAAGTCCTCCAATAAGGTGGTGACATGTGTTACCACCTAATTGAATAATTAATTTATTTTATTAAATTAAAATTAAGACCAAATTAATAGATTGTATAATAACGGGGATCAAATGTGTAATTATACCAGTTTATTTAACAGTCACGTCAGCCTCTTTGTTATTTTTTAACGGTTGGTGGCCTGATTGGAACCAATTAAATAGTTTAGTGGTATATTTGCCAAAATTAAAAGTATAGTGGTCATATCAATATTAAACCCATAATTAAGTAGTCATCTGTGTAGTTTACCCATATCAACACATCTGTTGTTTTGTTAAGATTCGTCTTGGTCATTTTGTTTTGTTTGGTGAGTGGCCCATGTTAGGAATTGGTTTATGTTTTTTTCTTGTGTATTTTCTGGTTGTGTTGTATTTTTTCCTCCAATTAGATTTGGAGAAGTTTTTAACGAGGCACACAACTAAAGTTATGCTTGTTTGATTATCCTATTAATAAATTATTTTGCCGAACAAAAAAAAAGCCATCAACCTAACAAAGTCAGATCCGAAGTTAAGAACTGGGCCTGAGAACAGTGCTCTAACTTCGCCCGTGGCTGATCTTAGCACCATATTTTGAAGACTGTATTTGTAATCCATTTCACTCTTCATAAAAATAGCCATAATTCCAAAAGCTCTGGGATTCATGGAAATTTCTATCGCTTCGGACCATGCTCCTATTGTTCTTCTCACCCAAGGTTTCACCAGGAGATATAAAAAGGATTTCAAATTCGAAACTAAATGACTTATTGACAAGGACTGTCCCCAGATAGTTTCCGAGGGATGGAACATTTCGCCAGGGGAGAGAGCAACATCTAGTTTTGGCAGGAAGATTCGTAACACCAGAACGGTCCTTACCCGATGGAACAAGGAAAAAGTGAAGCAGAAAAATGAGAGAAAACAATTGTTGACATCCATGATTGAGCAGCTCCAGAGGAGAAAGCTTACTGAGATGGAGCTGACAGAATACATGAAGCTTAAAAAAGAGCTCAACGCGGAATGGGAAAGCGAAGAACGGTACTGGCATCAACGGTCCAGGGTTAACTGGTTAAAATGGGGGACATAAATACTAAATTCTTCCATGCTACTACCATTCAACACCGCAGAGCCAATGCCATTGTTAAGTTAAAACGAGAGGACGAAATCTGGCTAGAGGATGCTAAGGATATAGTCTCCTACCTGCAGCATCATTTTCAGAAGGTTTTCTCTAAAGACCAGTCGGTCAACTTCCAGTGCCTCAGGGACTACATTCCAAAACTGGTGACAGAAGAAATGAATCACCAGCTAAGCAAAACAGTGACAGAAGAAGAGATTAAAGAGGTGGTGTTCAACATGGGTGAAACGAAAGCTACGGGCCCCGATGGCTTTCCAGGGTGCTTTTACCAAACTTTCTGGGAAACGGTGAAAGATGACTTGATAGGAATGGTATCATCCTTCTTCAGGGAAGGTGACATGGGTGCGGGGGCTCAACAAGACTAACATTGTGCTAATTCCAAAAAAAAAAACCCCACCGAAGTGTTACATTTTAGACCCATCAGTCTTTGTAACTTCTCGTTCAAAGTCATCACCAAGATTCTGTCTTCGAGGCTCAAGGTCTTGCTCCTAGATATCATCCCTAATTCACAGTCAGCTTTTGTTCAAGGTCGAGCAATCTTCGACAATATTATCCTTGCAAATGAAGCCTTCCATGCTATCAAACGAGCAAGAAAAGGAAAAATGAGATTCATGGCCCTTAAGATCGATCTTGAGAAAGCTTACGACAAAGTTGACTGGGGACTGTTCAAATTTGTCATGGAAAGGCTGGGCTTCGATGAATGATGGACTTACAGAGTCATGAAATGTGTGACGTCGGTGTCGTTTTCCCTAGTATTTAATGGAGAACGATCTGGGGAAATCCAAGCCGGTAGGGGTCTGCGACAGGGAGATCCCCTATCACCCTTCATGTTCACCTTGATATCGAGCATTCTGACTTGGATTATTGAGAAGGAAATTGAAACGAACAGATTCAGGGGTCTGAAAATTAAAAGACAGTGCCCAATCTTGAGTCATTTACTGTTTGCAGATGATTGCCTCTTATTTTCAGAAGCAAATGAAGGAAATTGTTCAACTATTCTCCGAATTCTCCAAATGTTCCAAACTTCTACAGGACAGTCGGTCAATTTCCAAAAATCCTCCGTTTACTTCTCTCCAAACATCATCAATGATCTTAAAGTCCATCTTTCGAATGTCCTGGGATTCATACCTATGGCGGAAGACGCTAGATACCTTGGTCTTCCGCCCTTCTAGGGAAGAAGTAAAAAAGAAGCTTTGAGGTTCATTAAGGAGCGGGTACAGAACATATTAAAAGGTTGGAAGTCCAAATTCCTGAACTTGGCCGGGAAGGAAGTCCTTATCAAGGCTGTGGCACAGGCCATACCTACTTATTTCATGCAATGCTTCCTGCTTCCTGTCACTTTTTGTGATGAGCTCAGTTCGATGGTGGCAAAATTCTGGTGGAATAATTGCAAAGACAAGGATAGAAGTATCCATTGGCTGAACTGGAAGGATCTTTGCCGTCCAAAGGACCAAGGTGGTATGGGATTCCGAAACCTTCAAACTTTTAACAAAGCTCTCATTACAAAAGTTGCTTGGAAAGTGATAAAGAATCCGGACTCCATCCTGGCTCAAACCCTCCGGGGAATTTATTATCCTAACGGCAACATCTTCGACGCCCTCAAATGAACTAATCCCTCATGGGCCTGGACATGCATTAGGGAAGGAGTTAAAATCATAAAGGAAGGTGCCCTCTGGCGAATCGGGAACGACTGGTTTGTCTCGACTTGAAAAGATAATTGGGTCCCAAATCTACCAAAGTTCCGGATTTCGACTTCAACGCCTCAAAGTGCCCCATACCCAACTGTTAGCTGTCTCATGAATCCAGACTCTCGTTCGTGGAATGAATCAAAGATTAAAGATCTGTTTGACGCGGGTGAAGCCAAAGCTATTCTCTCCGTCCCCATCGGAGGACCTCAAGTTAAAGATTCGTTCGTTTGGTACGGAACAAGAGATGGGGAGTATTCAGCCAAATCAGGATACATGTTTATAGAGATCTCCTCTGAGGCTAGGTGCAATCCTTCTTCTAGCGAAGACCTGAGTGGAAAAAAGGAATTCTGAAAATCTATATGGAGTTTAGGGGTTCCTTCCAAAGTGAGGACTTTCTTGTGGAAACTATGTCATAATATTGTTCCAACAAAGGGCATTCTGGCATCTCGCTTTCATGGTAAATTTCAGGATTCAGATTGTTGTCCTCGGTGCGGGGAGAAAGGGGAGTTGATCGAACATCTTCTTTTCTTTTGCCTGTTCGCTCTTGCAACTTGGAAGGCTTCAGGCTTCAGCTACTCTCCGTCCCCACTTGGTTTCCCCGGATTTCCGAAGTGGTGGCGTAAAATTAATGAGTTCCACCTACTTGGTAATTTCGACGACGACTATGCTCTTATAGCCCATCTTTTGTGGTCCTTATGGAAGTCAGGAAATGCCTTGGTTTTTTAGAGTAAGAAGGACCAACCCTGGGATGTCTGGCTGCGGGCGGAACGAGCCTTCATTGAATACCAGCTTAATTCATGTCCATGTCATCCATTGCAAACCCATCCATGTCCGGAATCGAGGCAATGGACACCACCCCCTTTGGGCTCGATAAAAATCAATTGTGATGCCGCTTTCGATTCTCACTCTGGGACAGTTTCCGCTGCGGAAATTGCACGTGACTTCTCTGGTAGGTTCATCCAAGGAATTTCTGAATCCTCTTTCGCCCAATCCGCTACCGTGGCGGAAGCTTTGGCAATCAGATTGGGAACTTCCCTGGCCATTAGGCTTTATTTTGATACATCATTATCGAAGCCGACTGCAAAGCTGTGATAAAAAGGATTAACGAAGGTCTCTTGGCTGATTGGACCACAACAGTTGTGGAGGAAGATATCATATGTATAGCTAGATCCTTCACTTCCTGTATTTTTTCGTTTATCCCTAGTTCTTGTAACCAGGCAGCCGACCGGCTAGCCAAACTTGCTAAGAGTTGTCGGGGTCAAACTCTGTGGGGACCTGACTCTTCCCCATCTCACATTTTATCTTTGTAATTTTCTTCGGTGAAATGAAGTTATCCTTTGAACAAAAAAAATAGCCATCATTCATGTTTTTGGATGTGTCGTATTTGTAATCCATTTCACTCTTAATAAAATTTAATTTTCTGTTCTTTGTTAAAAAAAAGCGCTCGTCTAAAATTACCTATGTTTTGTGATTTAAAAGGTTTCAACATATCTTATAAGTTTGTTGAAATGATTTTTTTTTTCATAACATGACTTAAGGAATCATTTAGAAAATCAAGCTTAAATATTGTTGTATCAAAATGTTAGTAAATCAAAGTCAACTCTGATTTTAAATAATATTATAATTTTGTATAAATAGATATTATATTATAATCGATTATTAAAAAATAACTATAATTTTACACTATTCCGATTGAATGGGGTAGTTGAATTATGTTGTACAATAATCCATAGTTGACGTCTTGTCGATTATAACTGATTTTAAAATTGAGTTTATCAACCATGAAATTAACTCAATCAAACATCATAAGTTGAGTCGGTTCCGACCTACTTTTTACTATGCTCTACCCCAAAATCGTCGAAGTAGTTAACATAACGTCAAGTTGTTGGAAAATCATTGGTTCGAACAAAGCCAGTAGTCAGATGGGGTTGTTGTGTTGTATGTAAATTGATGAGAAAATTCTACGCCTATGGCAAATAATTCCAGGATGATTGGAAAATAATAGCTCGGAGCTTTCTTTGATTTTCTTACATTTTAGGTAAAATACTTAAATCATCACTTAGTTTTATTTCGTGACTTATTTTGATCACTCAACTTTAAAAAAAAAAAAAATTTATTCACTCAACTTTTAACATTGTACTTTTTTCATCACTCTACCCGTTAACTTAGTTAGTGGACAATAACATGACTTTTTTTTTAATAATTTTTTATGTCATGTTGGATTTGAGTCATTTAAAAAATGTTTAATGAAATAAATGAATAATATTTAAAGGAACCAGAATCCTTAACCTAACCCTAACATTTACAACATTTGAAAAAATGGGGAAAACTGGCGACGCCGATGAGCAAGTCTGAGAAGCCGACTAACGTTGAAGAAATGGAGTCAATATCTGAAGGGAATGAAAATTCGATCTACTGGTGTGAGATGCCAGCGGCGTTGAAGACCTCTTGGACAGACAACAACCCAAGAAGGTGATTTTTTTTGGTGTAGTAACTATGGTAAAAAAATTCGCAAATCTTGTCGTTTTTTCCAATGGTATGAGCCACCGATGAATCCACGTGCAAAGGTTCTTATTGATGGTCTCCTAAGGAAGATCAGAACTAATGAGAGGAGAAGAAGAAATGAGAGAATCTCATATTCTGTTCCAAACTCCTGATAGTGTTAAAATCACCCCCAAGACAACAAGTAAACTGCAAGGAAGCAATAACGATAGAGAGGGACTCGAAAAACATTTTCCTAACCGACGGATCGTTGGGTGCATAAACGTTAATCAAAGCACATTTTACATTTGACTGCCCGAACTTCCCAATTAGGATGATCACCCTTACTTGAATTACTTTGCGTTCCACTATGAAGAAGGAAGAATCCCATAAAGATATCAATCCATCTAAAGTTCTTTTTGAAGAAGAAGCCTCTAAACCCCCAAACGTCCTTCCCTTTAGTCAGTTCAAAACCCACGGCTTCAAAGATTCCACTTTCGACTCTTGTATAAAAATTACCATGGCTTTCACTTTGTTAAAGACATTAGTAACCGCTTGCAACTTTTCATCTATTCCCAGTTTCAACTTTACATTCCACCTTAAAAAGAAACAGTTCATGAGATAAATAAAGAAAACTTGACATGAATGTCAAGACTAACCTGCCTAAACAACATCCTTATCGGCCTCCAATTCCACGAGCCTCTCCACCACGACCTCATCAGAAGCTTTAAACTCAACCCCAAGTTTTTTCCTGACCTTCAAGGTCTTGAAAGCTTCAGCCACCAACTCACTAGCTTGAGGATTAGCCGACTCACCTTCTTGAACCTGACAACCATCGCTAGCAATCGAAGCCGATTTACGCACATCTCTGACGTCCGAAGGTCTTCGACTAGACTTCCGAATTGATCGTGCTACCCACCAATTGAATTTATCAAGACCGACTCTCAAGCACATGGGACCGTAATTTGTAGCACTGACCAAACCGCATTATTACCACAAGTTTTTACTATTGCTTCATTACCCTCCATAGAACCTTCCACCGACAAAAAAGACTCATTAATAAGCCCTACATGTACATCTTGGGGCTAAGAGCTATTAGAAATGGACTATGAGGAAACTGCAATTGCACGACTCGAAATCCCATTATCTCTACGCGGCCCAATAGTGGCCCCCAATTCAAATGAACCCACCGAGACTAACGTTACCTCATGAAGCCTGTTATCACTGGAGCCAGACGACATCTTATTAATATTCAGATCCACATGTTCACCCGGCATAGCACCTGGACCTTTAATAGCACTCCCAACATTTTCCTCATTAACATCTTCTTGCATGGGATTGACCTTGAAACTTGTACCCTCTATAATATCGACATTTAAGCCAGAACCCAGGAACGAAGCGCCACCACACTCCTCCACACCCTGACTAAACGGAGAAACACCGTCAATGAACTGACGATCATCCTCGAACTCCTCTGTTGTCATCTTGATTAAGTGAACAACACCATTAACAACAATGGATAATCTATCTAGAATTGCTGCCACCTTCTGGACAAGGACAACTAATCTCGCCACATCAAAACGTTTAAGTTTTTTGGTCTCATCGCCAACTTTCAAAATGATACCCCATCTACTGCCAAGCTCATGAAAGAACTGAGCATTCCGGACTTGTAATGGCACATCGTAGAGATTGATCCACGTCTTGACTCTTCTTTTCCCATAGAAACCTTCCAAAAATTCTAATTCATCGAACCAAACCTTTAGGAGCTCACTTATCATCTCCCAACATTGCACTCTTTCTTCTCTGTTGGGAAAACGTAAGACAACTGTGAGACCAAACCATGGGCAGACAGTGATTTGGATCCCCCTAGAAGATAAAACATCCTGGACAATATAACAGTTGAACATAAGCTTGATACTTCCCATCAAACAACAACTCCACCACTCCATTACAGACTTGGGAAAGAATATGAACTTCGAAGAACCATCTTCAAAACCCTTGCCTCCCTGAGGAACGAGATCCTCAACCCATACCACTGTTTTTGTAACACCACGAAAACCAGTTTAGTCAGAATTGGATTCCGATGATCGGAGTATTGATATTAAATATTGAAATATTGAATCCTTGCTATAGATTATATTGTTAAATGACCTTAATTGAACCAAGTCATTAGTTAAGATTGCCTTTAAAATGCCTAATATGATGTTTTTGAGCTAGGCGTTTCGATACAGTCAGACCCGTATCGAAACGACCTAGGTAAGGCGTTTTGAAACGGTTAAGGGGGCGTTCCGATACGGTGTAACTGTATTAACTAACTTTTGGACTTTTGCTCAACCGTTTCGATACGGTTTCACTCGCTTCGAATATATTTAAAGGAAAAATTGAAAGGAAATGATAAGGTGATGACTCACCTGCTTATTGCTGCCCTTCCCACGTGATTATCATCAGAAAAGATGACTAATAGCTATCTATATGTCTAAAATGGGATGAAGAAAAGATAGATAATAATATTATATTATATAGCTTACCCTTGGATGAGGGAAACCTTTCCATTGGCTAAAAATGAGGTGGGAAAATGATTAAGATATGGTTTTTATTAAAACAAATAAAAGGAAAGCTTTCATCTTTGTTGGCTTCACCGAGACCCATTCCTCATTTTCTTGTTTGGAGAGAACAAGCACACACCTCTATTGTCTTCAACCTTGAGCTCCTAAGCATACACCTCTCTATTTGAGATCCTTAAGCTTAAGCTTTTCTTGATTTAAGAACATCAACTTGTAGCTATCGATCGGAAGTGGAAAAGATTAATCCATCGTCTCCATCGAAAGCTAGGAATAAAGGGATAGTCATCTGAGAGCCGTAGGAGCTTCGAATTATCGAGGTGAGAGTAGTCGGAGTCTCGAAATTGGGCGAGGAGCCTTTTCGAATTTATCGTCATTGATTTTGTATGAATTACTACCATTGAATTAAAATGGGTTTTGTATAAAGCATCATTGAAAACCATATTGGTAAGTTTGGTAAGTATTGCATTGATTCATCGTCCATAGTATTGCTATTATTGTTATGAAAATCATTAGAGCATTACCATGTAAAAATCATTGACATGTGTTTATTGCTATTGCCTATTGCTATGACCATGTGATTGATAAGATATTGTCATTAAATCATTGATATCGCACTATTGTCATTGAATCATTGATATTGAATTATTGTCATTGAACCATTGATATTGAGCTATTGTTATCGGACCTTGGGATCGAAGTATTGGATACAATTGGCATGCCATAGAATTCATGAGCTCAGTGGTACAGAGATTACACGGTGTAGTGAAGGGATGTGATTTGTGTTGGTCAAAATGGTGTAGTGGAGGATATTGGACCATAATGTTCATTGTTGGTGTAGTGGTGGAATTCGTGTATCCAAATACAGTCGAAATCGATCCAAGGAAGAATGTTGATCATTGATATTGTCATTGATGATATGATTATTGATATTGCGTTATCATGATCTTGAGATATTGTTATTGGTGAATTGATTATTGATACTATGTTCCAACATGATTAAAGAATATGTCATGATCATTGTATAGTTAATGTTATGATTGTCATCAAAGCATGATAGTATACCATGTGCATTCTTTGTTATTGGCTACCTCCCTTAGACTATGTAAGTCTAATGCATTCATTTTCCATTCATTTCAGGATAAGGAAAGTATCGGATCAAGATCGGGATTGGCTGAAAGTTCGGCAAGTCACCACAGGCTTAATGTAAAGTACTTTTGTCCCTTTGAATTCCTAGAATAGTGGCAAAGTAGCTAAAGTAGTTGATGATGATGTTTTGTTTATATGTATAAAGGATGTGTGTTATGTGTGGTTAAAGTGCTCCAAATGACTTGTTATGTTTGCTTGAAAATTAGGGTTGTAAAAACAAGTCAGGACCTGAAAACCTGCCTGAAACCTGCTCGAGTCAGAACCTGATTTGACCCGAGAATTTGATGATCCGAATCCGAACTGTAACTGACTGTTGCTGACCCGAACCCGAGTTGAACCTGTTACTGTAGCAACCGAACCCGATCTGCGTCCGACTGAAAACGACCCGAACCCGAATCTGACCTGTTAATTTTGACCTGAAACCCGACCTGCATCCGACTGAAACGAACTCGAACCCGAGACCGACCTGGCAAATTACCT